>JALIZH010015643.1:0-600000 GCA_030522465.1 Rhipicephalus appendiculatus
TGCGGGAAAACAGCTTACAACGGAACTGCCTTAGCCTTGTGAGGACAAACGTCTCCACCTGGGTTCATTGCGCTCGTGTAGCTGATGCCATCGCTGAAGATACACGAAAACACGTGCACAGAGGCTTGTTTACATTATGGCCGCTACTGAGGTGGAGAGTAAAAACATTTTAACGCGTTAAAGAGCTCCTTTCGCAGAAATTCCGGCGTCGGTGTCGGCGTCGGCGTCGTTGGTTGTGAGCGAAAAATCATCATCTTGTCCGTGACTGAAAAATCGAGAAAGATGCAAATAAAATAAATAATAAAAACTTTCGGGTCCGAGTGAGGATCGAACCCGGGTTGTCTGCGTGGCAAGCAGGTGTTCTACCACACAGCCATGCCGCTGCTTGGAAATACTGTGAAAATAACTTCCTCTGCTTGGAAATGCAGTGAAGATAACTTGCATGCTTCGCAAACGCAAGCGTCCTTTATATAGGCGTCGCAATATAACATGTAATATCCCAGGAATATTGCATGGTACAAGCGTACATTGCCATCGGGCGTCAGAATATGTGACTATCATAACGATTCCCTAGTTTAAAGCCAGCCACCCATTACAAACGGCACACACCTTACTGCGCGTATTCCCTTAACACCACGTAGTGGGTGCATAGCAAGTTCGAGAACATTTCCCACATTTGCCGCGCATAATTTCTCCTGGTTTAAAGCATACTACCCATTCCATAGTATGCACTAAGTGATTGAAGTACGCACTATAGGGACGGGATATCGCTATCGCGTTCAACTCTTAAAGGCGAAGCTTAAGCGTCTGCCAATTTTTTTTTGCGACAGCCTTCCGTACACCTGTGCTCGTTAAAATGAGAAATGCCTAAATGAAAAAAAGCAACATTAATAGCGTATTTGCATGAACGCGGGTCAAATTGAGAATGCCGAATGCCACCTTTAAGTCGACTCTGGGGTAGAGAGTATACATTCGGTTCTACGGCGACGGCGAATGTGTTTCTCGAACTCATTCGATTGCTTTTCGATTCTAATGACATTATATATCGCTGTGTAGCAGCCGCATAATGTCATTAGATGAGAATGTCATTCCATTCGAATGACATTAGGAGTTTAACGAAGTTCGCGGGTACCCGACAGTTTGTTGATGCTTTGCTCAATTGCTGGTTACGTCTGTCTAAGAATCTTAATTGATGTTTGCCACCCGTCTGTAGCCTTCTTCATTTCAGTGGACCAACGCGGAGTAGCGGGATTTGCCCTATCGCGTTCATTGCCTCTTACGATTTTCAAGGTGCGCGTTACAGTACTCCTTGGCCCGAACGTTGTTAACGAGCGTTGCACGTAGCGAACTTTCGGTGGAACGGCAGCAGGAGTGGCAGGCGGCGCGAGCGAGCCTCGCGCAACGGCGGTCGGAAGCGAGCCCATCGAACGCCGCCAGCTGCGGTTTTCCCACGCCAGGCTGGGACGACGCTCCTCCCTTTCCCTCTTTTCTTTCTCTTCACTGGAAATCGGACGGCAGACGCTTTGTTCTTGCACGGCTAAACTGGCAGGCATATCGAGCCGGCTCATAATGCGACGCCGGACAGTGCGTCCGCATGGATCTTCCAAATGGTGTTTTGGGCCGGATTCCTTTAGCGTATGCCAACACACTTGACATGCCTCCATGAAGTGCAACCACACGGCCATCGATGCGCGTACGGAGTTTGTTCACTCGAGAGAGTGAAACACCCTGCAGTGTTTCGCCAATCAATACATACCGTACACATTGAACGGTGACGCGGAACAGCGCTGATCAAAGCGCACCTGACTCCTTTCCTGCAAGCGGGAAGGAGTCAGGTGGTCGCGGAGTCCTTGAAGTCGCATTTTAAGCATGGCTTCATTCTGTCGACCTATATACCGATTTCAATCGCGCGCCTATTAACCTTCACGTTACACTCCTGAACGGAGCAACGTCTCAACGTAATAAGCACCGAAAGGTTAACTCATTCAAGTTTCACCGATCCTGCACGAAGCGTTTTTATGTAAGCATTGTGTTATGCACGGGCTTACATTCTTTGGGTGTCTTCACGAAAATGCCTGAATACAGTTTCATTTTTTATCTCTTGTACGTTACATAATTATATAGGTTTGAATCATGCAATGTTTGGCTGGTTTATGAGCTCTAACGCCCGAAGCGACTCACGCTATGGAGGCCTGAATAGAAACTGCGTTTTTCGGTTCAGCAGCCGAGCACCGTAACGCCTGGCGCTTCTCACGAAGGTCCTTCTTTCATGAAAGGGCTTCATGACAGGTGCCCTACTCTTTTTAATCTTGTTTAACCCTTTTTATGCTTTTTGACCACCAATTTCAGAACTGTAGATATTCTGCAAATGGTTCCGATAAAACGTTCTTCAGCAGTGTCCTGGTGTTCCATTCTTTCCATGCGTCTATTGTTCGCTGCAGCCTCTGAACGTGCAACATCACCAACTATACTCCAGATGCGAGTCATTATAGTATGACCCTGATGCATTCGGGATTGAGCTTACTTTTGTTTACTGCTGTTCACGTGGCTCCCTGAAACGCGCTGTCTCTTAATGTGTGTGTAGATGGCGAACGATAGTAGGGAGTTTTAGAATAGGGGCCCCAAAAGTTTGGGACTCCAAAGCTTTTTGCGTACGCTAGCTTTGGATCAAGCAGGAAATGAGAGTTTTCGAATATAGTTTCGCTCTTACCGATTGCGTCTTGCGTTTGTAGCGCCACTACGGCGTCAAAGAGAAGCTACTACAAAAATAAAAGTAAAAAATACCGTTTAATAATGAAGAAATAACTTCAAGTTGCACTTCTTCGTGTTTAAATGCGAAAAAGAAGTTCTTTTATTATCATTTATTTTCTCTTAAAGTAACCACGCGCGCTTTTATCAGCCAAGTTTATTAGCTTTTATCAGCTAAGAGCACGCTGAGAACCGTTACTTCACTGCGTGCCGCCATGAGTGTTTGACGCAAAGATTTTTGTGGCAGGCTTTGGGGGTCCCGCTAAATTCGAGAAATAGCGTCCCCAACGCGAAACCCAAACGCTGTTTGGGTTTCGCGCATGCGCAGTGGCCTCGACGCTATTTCTTTGGGGCCCCTATCCGAAAACTCCCTAGAATAAAAAGCAGCTCAAAATGGCGCCTCGGCCCGCCTTCCCTCACCGCCCTTCCAAATGAAGCAGGGATCGAGCCCCCCAGTAATCATGCTTCATATAGCAAGACCAGACAGTTCGCCTCTTACCTTTTGCACGACACTCGCCGGCGAGTTCGTTTTTATTTTGTGGACTGTCCCCACTCAGCCATCTGTCAGTCGAGTTGGACGAGGTTGTGGTTAAGCGACAAACTCGTTAGTATTGAGGAGAAGTAGTGAACGCTACAGGGGCCACCCACGGAATATTAGAACACCAACGAATTAATGGATCTTAACATATTATGTCTCAAGCATAATATGTTAAGGGGTGAACAAATATTATATATTGAATTACTACGATTAGTAAATCATGAAAAATCATACATCGATAACAGCAATAATAAATCAACGCACTTCTTTAGAGATCAAAAGCGACACATGCCAATAACACGGACTAATTATGGCAAGAAATCTTTGAAATATCTAGCCGTGTCGCTGCTTAATAACTTCGAGAGAGATTTGGACTCCGATAATGGTCCGAACCTCTTTAAGAAATAACTAAAAAGGTATATAAAGAATTCGCTGTCGGGTTACCCAATTTAAAGGACCCCTGGCAGCGAATTCTTTTGTTTGCGACTTTTTTACAGCAATTTGCAGCTTTGCGTCTGGTAATCCCGAAATTGAATCGTAAACGCTCTAACGCATCGTATAATTAATGCTTGCGTCGTTAATTCAGAACGATTTTGTTCGGAACGCCCGCCTGAATACCATAAGAAACTAGCGCCCCACAGCGGCGGAGCGCCTGAACATAACTTGCACGTACGTCACTGCGGTCGCCATCTTTAGGTACCAGTGGAATGCGATGCTGCATAAACACCTGCTCGAAGGCGCGGAGCAACAAACAGTGCCCCCTCCAATCCTTTGTATTCCCCTTGGCGCGGCTGGCGAACAGAAGAAAGCGGGGAGAGTACAAAAGAACGCAGGGAGCGAACGACCCCCCTGTCCTCCCCTGCACTGACACTCTCTAATGCGATAAAAAGTCACGGTGGCCGCCATATTTAGGTACCCAGCGCAGAGAACTTGTCTGTGACGTCACGTGCAAGTTATGTATACGTGCGCTCAAGCTTCAGGTGACGCTGAGCGCGCCATTCTCAAAGAGGGGAACCCGCGGGCGCTGAAGAATGGAACGATGTGTGTGCTTTGAGCGTGTCCCCCCTCAGAAAAAAAGCAAAGGCATTCCTGTCTTAAAACTTGGAAGCGCAAAATCGACGAGGACTACGAAGGAACACACAAGACAGGCGCAAACTCGCAACTAAGCTTTATTCAGAAGTCTCCCTAGATACATACACAGCCGAGTGGCGCACGCAGGAGCAATGCACATCACAATCTACAACGCTAATCAGGATCCGCAGAGCAACAAATATTCATATTACAACCAAGTTTCTAAGAATAGTTTTTCCTTACTGTGCAGCACAACAGAAGGGTCACTGATACAATGACCTTCTTTCTTTTTAATGTGATAAGCCTCCATTAGTTCTCTCGCCAGCGCATTTCCACTTCTGCCCAGAATACTGCCACGCGCGTTTCTAATTTTCACAGTTGTTGTATCCGGTTTTCGCCCACAAATACTGAGCAACGCTCATCGCAAACCGCGCCTCTTTGTTCGAGAAGCTTCGCGATTGTTATAGATCGTTTTGTTAAGATTGCGCGCGAAGCGCGAACACTCGAGCTTATTCCAGAGCTTGCGCGACAACCAGCGATAAGGCTGGAATATTCGATGCCACGCTTATAAACGCCGGCGCGCTTCACCGCTCGTGAGTTGATCGACGGCCGACGCTCTGTTCGCCGCTAGCGTGTATTGCTGTAATCTTACTTTCCGTTTACCGGCCACAAGTTCGGCCTAATAAACAGTTTCATCTTGGACACGTCGCCTGCTGCCTTCGTCGACGTCACGACCACGTGACAATTCGAATGCTAGAAAGCACTGGTTCACATTCACAGGTCCTACAATGCATAGGCAGATGAAACGTCAAATTATTTTTAAGAGATCGCTGATGTTCCCGTGCTCGATCATTCACACAACGACCGGTCTGTCCGATATAAACCCTTCCGCACGTGAGCGCGATTTCGTACACAACGCCCGCGGCGCACGTGACGTAGGGTCGTACGTGCTTTTTTCCGCACGGCAATTTTTTAAGTGGTCCCGAGATGCGAGGGCATAGCCCAGCCAGTTTATGTGGCGCGGAAAAAACTACAGGTACATTGTACCTATTAGCCACATTTTTTAAAAATTGTGTGCCACTTCGTGCACATACGGCACCACTTCCGGCCTTTTCTCTGCACGAGCAGAGATAGGCCACTTCTTGCCCTTCAATTTCCTGAAGGAGGGTTTCGGACACAGCAATCAAGTTCCAGCAGGGGAACCCAGCTGCCTGTAAGCGCCCAGTCTGGTCATTAAAACTATCGTGAACAATGACACCTAGCAGTTTTTAGATATTAAAGGGGTACTGACACAAAATTTCGCGGCCGAGACAGCCTGCGGGTTCGATTCCCGTGAACATGTGTATATCAACTGCAAAATATCAACAGCGAATATAGCTTGGAAGGTATTTTAAATTAATTTTGAAGTTTGCGTGAGCGATCGACTCCGTCGCTCTACTGACACCATCAGAGGTGACCCTCGGTGACCCCCCCCTACTTCCCTCACGTGACCACGCTGCAACAAGTTAGGATGACGTCATAGCGGCCATTTTTCTTTTGCCGCGTTTGTTCCGGCAGTCTATACTTCTCGGCGGCTGGTCGCGAGTCCGTGGCCGCGGCGCACGCGTTGAAAGTTTTGTGTTTGGCGACACTGCTGTCCCGTTTCCTATTCGAAAGCACTTCTTGATTCGGACCGTGCGGAAGTGCGTCACAGTTCCGTGTGATGACGTGATCGAGAGCTGCGCACGCTAGGTGGTGATAGTTGCACCCGGCGGCTTGTCGTTTTTCGAGCTCTCTCAAACCGAAACTGAAACTGGTCGGTAATGAGGAGCCTGTAATTAAATATCTGTCGCGCGCTGCAGCAAACGAGGTGCCGTGTTATGACTAACAGGCCCCCCAGCAACACATTGCAGCAAAAAAACGCGAGGCCAAAGTTTTTGTGTCAGTACCCCTTTAATATGTTTTTAAGGGGGGCAGCATATTTGCTGGAAGTACTCTCCGCGAGCGCAAAAGGAGCTTTTAGCCCTTTATGGCCTGACCCGCACAAAAGTGTGGGTCAATAAAGACCAGTCTTGGGCAGTAACTAGTTACTAGTAACGCGTTACCGGTAACTAGTTACTTTTTTCAGTAACTTGTAACTGTAACTAGTTACACTTCACTTGGAGTAACTTGTAACTGTAACACTGTTACTTTTTTACACAGTAACTGTAACGGAAAATACCGTTACAGTTACTTCTGTTTTTATAACAATTTATCCAACAGAAAAAGGCCGATGCTACACGCTTTTCACTTTTTCCAACTTTCTCTTCACCATATCCTCTCCACCTTTCAACTTTCCAATAGGGCTGCCCTCGCACTTCAGGAGGAGAGGTCGCTAAAAGAAATAACTTTCCCGCAGAAGACCGTGTTCGAAGTTTACTTGTAAACCACATGTCGTAAATCAATCAAGCTGCGACTGAACAGCTTGCTAAGGTCACGTCCTGTTTTTTTGCGAGGGGGGGGGGGGGGGCATATATAAACTTTTTATCACTTGAGCTTCTAGCTCTGTTTTTGGTGTGCCGGTTCGTCCGAGGCGCCGAGCTAATCGTGTTTGACAGGTGGCTAGAAACCAGCAGAGCGACAAGTACTGCAGATTGGGCAAGTTGGTGCATTATCATATCGTACTGGTATAGCACAGCTCAGTTCTCAGCAGAGCGAAACGGCTGAAAGCCAGAAGTGCCGAGAACTAGCAGGTGGCGTCCTCAGTATTAACTGGCAAAAAAAAAAAAAAGAATGAGCGCACTTCGATCAGTCCATTAGTCACAGACATGTCCTCATAAATGTTCGGTAGGGGGCCGCGGTTGCTGTTGCAAGCCGATGCGTCGTGGCGAATGAACCACGTCTCCAAAAGAGACGTGCCCCCCCTCCCCCCATCCCTCGCTTTCGTTCATGATTTAGCGTTTTCGCATTGTTTAGGTCAAAGCTATATGCCCAGTCCAGCAGTGTTCAACAAGCTCCGTTTAAGAACGCGTTGCATGGTTGACTTTAGCAACCTTTCATTTCCGCGTCGTACTTTTCGATGATCCCGCACAGATCGTCCGCAGGTGTGCGATATTTGGGCACCGTGTCTGGGTTTCGCGAACACGTGTCCCGAGGTACAGAGGGGCTCAAAAACGGTTTGTATGACCAGCCATTGGCCTGCCACGAGGGGGGGCAGGGAGGGTAGTGACCGCCCCTCTAATCACCTCAGAGGGGAGGGGGGGGCCGCAAAGTCTGGCCCATACATCACCTTAATACGGAGGGGGGTGCGACGGTGACCTTTCACACCCCCCCCTCCCCACACCCCCCCGAAGAACTCTTCGCACACTTATATGCGAAGCGGACGCAAAACTCTCCGAACAGGGTCTGATACACCTTGGAGTACATACGGAATAAACTTAACGGACGTCATCTTCTCTCGTTACGCATTCCTTGTTCCTCTTTGTGCGTTTTTATTAAATTCTCTCATTTTGTATGTAATCAAATCGTTATTTTACACGGTAACGGAAAAGTAACGATGTTACTTTTTAGTGGTAACTGTAACTGTAAAGAGTTACTTTTGTAAACTCGGTAACTGTAACTGTAACAGAGTTACTTTTTTGGCTTAGGTAACTGTAACTGTAACAGTGTTACTTTTTACTGGTAACGTGCCCATGACTGATAAAGACGCTCCCCGAACGGCACCTGCTTCAGTTACGGTTTCATAGCTCTGTGCCGCTGAAGCCAATGTTTATGGGTGTATATCTGTTTCAGTAGTTCAATAATTTCGGCGCCAGAGGGCGAGGAATCTTCCACGAAAAAAGCCGTCTGAGCACGTGCGTCCTTAGTGGCTCCGTCAGACGTGTAAATCAACGCTCCTTCTTGTTATACTTCTGTTTTCTTTTTTTGGAGTGTATGCGTATGAAAGTAATATTGAGACATCGAAAAACATGTGTCGCTAAAACATTTACCCGTTCTTACCACACACGCTGTGTACTCACGCGTGAAAATGTCACCCGCACGTTTGTGCGGGCTGGGCTTTTGTCCTCATCAAATGCATGGCATAGCGGCGCAGGTTGGCTAGCTCGCGCGCTGTTGCGGCAGCGAATAGCTTTCTTGGCATCTTATTGGCACTTCATTGGTTCGTGTTTCGTGATATTTTCATTTATGTAAAGTTAGCGACGTGAAGTGATCTTGCGTGAATTGTGATCACCGTTTACTCAGAAAATATTAATTTTGTGAATGTGTGTGACAACATACATTATATCTAATAAGCATTATATTTTACATTGCCTATCATATAGATTTTGAGTATCGCCAGTGAATTTGTAAGGATAATAAATCACAGTGTTGGTTAATATTGTTAAAATTACATAACTTGGAGAACCAGCTTTTGTGGGCGCTGATTTTCTTTTTTTTTTTCACATGGAGAGATTTTCAAACCAGAGAATGCAGATGACATGGAAGAAATGTTGAGGCTCCTTATGTTTTGCGTCAGAATTGAATATGGACCACGTTGACGAACTGACAGAGATTCAAATTCGTGGTTCGAGCCAACTTAGCGATGAAAACGGGAGTGATGAAGGCGAGTTGTTGAGCAGTCGCTTCTGTAATAACTAGGTCAGGTGACCACTCACCATATCCTGTCAGTTTCAGTAAAGGTAATGCATCATTTTTTTTTTGGAAGAAAACAGATTCGGCAACAAAGTCTGACCTCCTGGAGGTGGTGAGACGGCCGATGTTCTGCACTCACATATTGCAAAATTGTACTGCAACATGTACTGCACTCACATATTGCAAAATTTTTAGAATCAAATTCATTTTTTTCATCAGCCCAACATGGTTTTAGGCGTACGTTTTCCTGTGAAACCCAGTTGCTTCTTTTCACTCATCACCTGCACACCATTCTCGATAAACAATCTCGAATTGACTGCATTTTCCTGGATTTTGCAAAAGCATTTGAAAAAGTCAATCACGCTTTACTAATGTATAAGCTCTCCTCTCTCAACCTTGGCTCTAATGTACTGGCATGGCTCGACTACTTTCTAACAAACCGTCTTCAGTACGTCACTATTAACGGTCATGACTCGCCGGAAATAAGCGTAACATCGGGTGTACCACAGGGCTCAGTTTTGGGACCACTTCTGTTTTTAATATATATTATTGACCTACCTAACTGCGTCTCTTCATCCGTTCATTTGTATGCCGACGACTGTGTGCTCTACAGGGAAATACGTACCGATGATGATAAGAACATCTTGCAGACAGACTTAAATAACATTAGGAATTGGTGTGCTAAATGGCTTATGGAATTAAATCCCAACAAATGCAAGCTAATGACGGTCTCCCGCCAGCTCAATAGCTCCTCAACATACAAACTGGGTGATGTTTCTCTTGACCAAGTGTCGTCATACCGGTATTTAGGCGTTACCATTTCTTTCAATCTAACATGGAATGCTCATATTAACGTCATCACGAACAATGCTAACCGTACATTAGGATACATACGTCGTAATTTTAGCAAAGCCCCACTTTCCCTCAAGATGCTTCTTTATAAAACCCTTGTGCGCTCGAAATTGGAGTACGCTGCTGCAATCTGGAACCCTCACCACGAAAACTTGATCAGGTATCTTGAGCTAATTCAAAATAACGCTGCACGTTTTATTCTATCGGATTATCACCGTAAATCAAGCGTAACAGCAATGAAGCACCATTTGTCACTGCCACTTTTATCACTACGTCGGAAGTACTTCCGCCTTTGCCTTTTCCATAAGACCTACCATCATCCATTACTGCGTAGTGAGCTCATTATGCCTCCCACATATCATTCCTCTCGCATTGACCACAAACACAAGGTTAAAGGTACTTTCTGCTACACAAACACATTTTCTTGCTCCTTCATACCGGTCACATCAAACGATTGGAATCATCTACCAGGTGACATCGTTTCCATCTCTGATCACTCCCTCTTTCGACATTCTTTATCAGCTCACCTACTTCCCGATAGCTCTCCCTAGTCATCCTATCTATTTCCCCTCCCTGCGACTTTCTGTCTACACGTGTCAAGATGCCGGCGTTTTCCAGCAGGTTCTTGATTTTTATTTTGTGTCACTTCTCTTAATTTTACATTTTTTTTTGCTAGTATTGTATAACTTTACCACATTCGCTATTTTCTCTTTGTAATTCCCTTATATTTTTTACGTTTCACTTTTGTTTCCGTTTCACTGAATAGAGATGTTATTTGCTTTAGTCTTGTTCATGTATAAAATATAGCACGTTTTGTTTCGCTGTTTTGTATTTTTCATGTTGGTAACCCACTCCCCTCTGTAATGCTTCGGCGATTGAGGGTAACAAAAATAAATAAATAAATAAATAAATAAATTTGCCAACTTTCTCAGACTAATTTATTGCAACGAGTTTTGAAGTTACTGCTGACAAAACGATAATGTGCCTCAGTTGTAGACGAAGAAAAAGTTTAATGCAACTATGCAAAAGATCAAGCAGCTTTAGGTATGGACCTGATCATGGGCTGCATCCAGTCTCTGAGGAACTTTGCTCGTCACTAGGCGCCCAAGAATTGAAAGCAGCAAGAAAAATGTGCCACAAAATTTATCAGTAGAGAACTCTCCTGGAGTGTAAAAGGCACCCGGCTTAGTGGTACAGCAGAGTGCTATTGCACTCTGCTGTACCACTGGCCATCAGCACACAGCTTCACATCATCGCATCACTGCAGGCTGTCAGGTGTAACTTCTTGTGCAAGTAGGAAGTACAACTTATACCTCTGCCTCACAAGTGACAAACAATAATTGAAAAGGTTGAATTCGCAGCGCTGAACGCGTATTTTTTTCCTTTCTCTTAGCCGTTATCAGCGTATTCCTCACTGCAGTCAATCACATGAATTAAAGCCCAGCCCACACATATGTGCGGGTCTGTTTTCTGGGTCAAGTACTCCGATTCTTCGAGTTTACCCTTTCAAATCTTCATTCCAATAGAGCAAATATTAATAATCTTTCACCAAGATAGCAATTCTTCTGTTATATTTTTCTTCGGCAGGAAAGGGTTAGGGTAAGGTGGGGAAATGCGACAAACCTTTGAAAATAGTGAATATTTTTTCATATTTCACTCGTTACCAATAAACGTCAATGCAGAGACTTTCCTTTGGGCACAAGGTATGTGCTACATAAGTATGACTATGTTGCCACAGTTGAAAGGTTTATTTTAAAAAGAAATAAGAAATGCACCAGATGTCTCATTTTGCCCCAACCTGCGGGGCAAAACGAGACGCTGCGAGGGGCAAAACGAGACAGTGTGAAAAAGCCGGCAGATCTCACGCACTGTGGGAATCGATGTAATGCGAAGCAGCCAGCAATGAGAAAATCATGCTGTACATAATATGCACGTCATGATTTACATATTAGGACCTGTAACTGATGTTCCTCATACAGTCACGTCGCGCAATACCAATTTTTGTATATATCAAGCTAGCGAAGTGGACGCAAGCGCACCATGAGCGTGGCATGTAAATGGCATTGTAGATGACATGCATGCCAAGATTTTCATGTTCCCACCTGCCACTTATGTTCCTTATACAGTCCCGTCCCGCAATACCAATTTTGGTGTATATCAAGCTAGAGAAACGTCCGCAAGCGCGCCATGAGTGCGGCATGCAAGTCATGTTTGCACATGACATGTCATGATTTCCATAATACGACTTGTCATTTATGCTCGTCATACAGTCACGTCACTCAATACCAAATTCGGTGTATATCAAGCTAGCGAAACGGCCGCGAGCGTGCCATGAGCGTGGCATACGAGTCATGTTGCACATCATATATCATGATTTCCATATTACCACTTGCCATTTATGTTCCTTATACAGTCACGTCACGCAATACCAGATTTGGTGTATATCAAGCTAGCGAAACGGCCAAAAGCGTGTCATGAGCGTGGCATGCAAGTCATGTTGCACATCATATATCATGATTTCCATATTACCACTTGTCATTTATGTTCCTTATAGTCACGTCACGCAATACCAGATTTGGTGTATATCAAGCTAGCGAAACGGCCGCCAGCGTGCCATGAGCGTGGCATGCAAGTCATGTCGCACATGACATGTCATGATTTCCATATTACCACTTGTCATTTATGTTCCTTATACAGTCACGTCACGCAATACCAGATTTGGTGTATATCAAGCTAGCGAAACGGCCAAAAGCGTGTCATGAGCGTGGCATGCAAGTCATGTTGCACATCATATATCATGATTTCCATATTACCACTTGTCATTTATGTTCCTTATAGTCACGTCACGCAATACCAGATGTGTATATCAAGCTAGCGAAACGGCCGCCAGCGTGCCATGAGCGTGGCATGCAAGTCATGTCGCACATGACATGTCATGATTTCCATATTACCACTTGTCATTTATGTTCCTTATACAGTCACGTCACGCGATACCAGATTTGGTGTATATCAAGCTAGCGAAACGGCCGCCAGCGTGTCATGAGCGTAGCATGCAAGTCATGTTGCACATCATATATCATGATTTCCATATTACCACTTCTCATTTATGTTCCTTATGCAGTCACGTCACGCAATACCAGATTTGGTGTATATCAAGCTAGCGAAACGGCCGCCAGCGTGTCATGAGCGTAGCATGCAAGTCATGTTGCACATCATATATCATGATTTCCATATTACCACTTGTCATTTATGTTCCTTATGCAGTCACGTCACGCAATACCAGATTTGGTGTATATCAAGCTAGCGAAACGGCCGCCAGCGTGTCATGAGCGTAGCATGCAAGTCATGTTGCACATCATATATCATGATTTCCATATTACCACTTGTCATTTATGTTCCTTATGCAGTCACGTCACGCAATACCAGATTTGGTGTATATCAAGCTTGCGAAACGGCTGCGAGCGCAATGATGTTCCGTCCTGGACAGAAGAATTCCCTTTCCGAGGCCCGAAAATTCCCCATTTCCGGCATTTTTCCCCGCATACATCGCCAAAAATCCCCGCATATTTCCCTGCACAAAAAAAGTTTATATATATATATATATATATATATATATATATATATATATATATATATATATATATATATATATATATATATATATATATATATATATATATATATATATATATATATATATATATATATATATATATATATATATATATATAGTGTTCGACGTGTTTCAGGCTCTCCCCATCGCTTTCTCTTCTTTCCTGCCCACCTCAAAGCATCGCCCATCGCCTCTGAGATCGGCTTTTAATACTACGAAGGAGCTACCTTAGAGCTCGCTTTAAGCCGTATGCGATGCGGAAGCAATGCTGTACATGCTCATGCACACGGCCACTGCATAAGAAGAAAAGTTTATTATTGTTTTTTTTTTGTTACTGAGTGACGTGGCGTACATTAATGTGCCTAGCAGACGCTCTGTATCTATATGCACCACATTTTGTACAAAAAGCACGTCAACTTTTCAATAATGGTGACTACTTATTGTGAAATAAAACAAGCTTTTGTGGTGGTATTGACTTGATTAGAAACGGTTCTGCAAACTACCGTAAAGAAAAAAATTAATAAATGTGAAGTGACTAGAATATATATTGACCGGGTCTTTAAAACCCAGTCAATATATATTGATTGGGTTTTTAAAGCGAACCTTAGAGGCTGTGGTTTGGCGCGCTACATGCGCCAGAAACGATTGCGACATGCGAAAGCCTCATGTCCACAGTCTTTTGATCGTTATAAAAAAAAATTTCGCCGCCCCTCAAAATTCCCTGCAATATCGCGAAGATTCCCTTTTTCCCTTTCGTCCAAAATGACTGTCGAAAATTCCCTGAAAAAGGGAAAATTCCCTGCACGGAACATCACTGTGCGAGCGTGCCATGAGCGTGGCATGCAAATTATGTTGCACATGACATGTCATGATTTCCACATGACCACTCGGCATTTATGTTCGTCATACAGTCACGTCACGCAATACCAAATTTGGTGTATATCAAGCTAGCGAAACGGCCGTCAGCGCATCATGAGCGTGGCATGTAAATCATGTTGTATATGACATGCACGTCATGATTTTCATATTACCACCTGTCATTTATGTTGGTCACGCAGAAATGTCTCATCGTACCAACTTTTGGATAGATCAAGTTAAGAAAATGGCCTTAGGAGTACTACGGCCATGGCGTGTAAATCATAGTTTTCATGACAAGGTAGTCATTAATTCATGATATGACGAGTCACTCATGTTCGTCATACAGTCGTGTTATGCTATACTAATTTTGGTATAAATCCCATTAACGATACGGCCAGGAAAGCACAAAGTCGTAGGCGGCTAGATAGATAGATAGATAGATAGATAGATAGATAGATAGATAGATAGATAGATAGATAGATAGATAGATAGATAGATAGATAGATAGATAGATAGATAGATAGATAGATAGATAGATAGATAGATAGATAGATAGATAGATAGATAGATAGATAGATAGATAGATAGATAGATAGATAGATAGATAGATAGATAGATAGATACGCTTAAAGTCGCCGAAGTTCGCTAAGAAATGCTTCGCATTTAAAAAGTTCATCTCCTCAGTTTTTGCAGTATAGAAGCACCTGAAGTTGACTCCGTGGACCCCCACGCAGTCTTCATGAGTTCTTGCACTCCACGCATTGAATCCAGACAGAACCTGGCGCTGTGATGCTCCAAAACTCCTTGCGGATCAAACACCGCCTTCACTTTCTTTGTGCTAATGTTGTCTTTTGTTGAACGCTTGCACATCATTGGATTATTCAACGATTACAGGCAAATATGTTCTGACGCATCATCTTGGCCTCTTTTTGCTGTTTTGATGCAGCACTGCACAGGCGTTTAGTGGCTTTCAACTTTGTCAGCTGGGCGTTGTGAGGTGGGAATTTAAAACTGCTGGATTCGAATTTTCTAGCCCTTGTTTTTTTATTTTTTTTTTATTTCGGTATTGCAGAAATGTCACTAAACTTGATCCCAAGACGTGTTTGTGAACGGCTTGACTTGGAGATTCTTCCATTTTTTTTCATGCGGCAGCGTCCTCGGGAACGCGGAATAACCTCGATGCAGTGCCAATGAAGTGAGTGCTTTGTCATGTGGTTTTCGTCCCAGGAAGCTCTATAGGATATTCTCTTGTACGACCGAACCCTCCTGAACAAAGAAATATGATATATAATGAGTGGAAGCAAATTGTTCACTTAACAAGATGCTCTCTATAGGGCAATTCGATGCCTTTTTGTCGTGTTTTGCCCCTCTCACATGCCCCAATTCAAAAAAAATTTCCGCTTTGGCCTGGGCACCAAATGAACTAAACTTTTGGTAACATAAAGTAACAAAATAAATAGCTACGTTGTTGTACTTACGCCGGAGTAGCTTCGTGCACGGATCCGAAAATTTGGCCGAGCAGAATTTCACCCCTTTTTGACGGGTCACGAACACACTGACACCAGCCCCGTAATTTTTCCCCCTCGAATATATGTGAGCAATCATCAACTTTTACACATAAAAAAGTGCACAACACCGGCACCTATTGCTGAGATAGAGAAACAAAGAAAAGTACTTTTTGCATTAGCTACAGAGGTCGGCAAAGTCAAAATGTCGCGTTTTTGCCCCGCCTTACCCTACCCTTTGATTCTGCTCACAGTAAGGTTGTAAAACGAGCTATTGCCTCACAATGCCTTGAATCGGTGCTGACAAAGTCCTGCGTTCACTTGGTTCAGGATAGTTTTAATGACCAGATTGGGCGCTTACAAGCAGCTGGGTTCCCCTGCTCGAACTTGATTGCTGTGTCCGAAACCCTCCTTCAGAAATTAAGGGCAAGATGAGGCCTATTTCTGCTCGTGCAGAGAAAAGGCCGGAAGTGGTTCCGCATGTGCCCAAAGTGGCACACAATTTAAAAAAAGTCACAGTTTCGCCACAAGGCGAAGCAATGAATGCGATAGCAACAAATTGGAATGTCAAGCGATGAATGGCAAGCAGGTCGAAACGTGCAGCGCGCTGCTCACGCACACATGACGCACGAAAACAACACGCACAGGACGAGAGCGAACTAAAAACATTCACAGCTGGACACTTAACGCGCCGCTCAAACAAAAAGAAAACCGCCAGGCCTGCGCGGAACGCGCAGCACAGTCACAGCGAAAGCTGGGAGAGCGGCCTTTCTGAACCTTTTTTTAAACACTCTTGGGGCAACTACTACAAGCCCACTTGCATGGTACCCACTACGCCATAAATCATTATAATTTTTGTGTAGTGGGGAAGCGTCTACTATGCCATTATTCGTCATTCTGCGGAAAAGCGCGGTACCCGCTACACTCTTGTGACGCATTATGTGCACTTTGTTGATGCTGTGGCTGACGACGATGAAGAATTATGCCCCAGGCTTTTGTAATGGGTTGGAGCATTGAACAACCCACTCGTTACGCAATTCGCATTGCGTGACCCCTGGTTCTTACTTTACTGCTCTAAAACGCTTTACAACACACATTAACGCGATTCCTTACCCGACATGAAGCTTGCATAGGGTCAGTTTGCACCGCTGTTTCAAGCAGCGGGGTAGCTCAGTGGTAGAGTGCTGGGCAGCCACGCAGAGGACCCCGGTTCGATTCCCGTTCTGTCATAGGTGTTTTTTTACTTATTTAGTTTTTTTCTTATTTTGTGCGATATTGGTTACGGACACCGGCGGCAGCGGCAGCGGCGGCGGACAACCACGGCGCAGAAACGACCCTTGTTGTGATTTCATAACAGCTTTCGCTGTAAAACGACGCACGAAACGTATTCACAGGTACAGACGAGCGCGAACTAACAAGTGTCACAGTTGTTACTTCGCTGTGTTTGAAAAGCGTGCTCTTTTCACAAACGGTGGGACTGCAGCGATCGATGTGACCTTCGCGAGAGAGAGAGAGATTCGAGAAAGAATTTTCTGCCTCCCGTCGTCGGTAAGTTCAACGCCATCGTTCCGGCGAAAGCCCCCTTCTCCGCCACCGCGAGATAAGCGCGCGCACGCATGGGCATCTACCCCCCCGCCCCATTCGGGTAAAGTGCGCGCCGGAGAGCTAGGAGCGCCTGAGAGCTCGCGTCGCGACGAACGGGGCCCCGCCCAGCGAAGCCCCGCCGAGCGCGGCATTTGCGCCATCTCGCTGGTTATGCTGAAAACTCGCTGTATATAAATAGCTCGCCGTTTGAACGTTGAAGGACGTTCTCCTTCGTGGCTGAGCCAGCTGAGCGGTTTGCGCCGCGCGCTGCAGAGCGAGAGGTCCCTGGTTCGGTGCCGCGCGTCGGAAACATTTTTCTGAATTACTTTTCTGTGAGGTTTTTATAAATATATACATACATATACATATACGGGGGATGACGGCGGCGGCAACGGCGACGCCGACGGCGAAAACCAGCCGAGAGTGTCCAAATAATTGCTATCGCAATAAAATGTGGCTAATAGGTACAGTGTACCTGTAGTTTTTTCTGCGCCACATAAACTGGCTGGGCTATGCCCTCGCATCTCGGGACCACTTAAAAAATTGCCGTGCGGAAAAAAGCACGTACGACCCTACGTCACATGCGCCGCGGGCGTTGTGTACGAAATCGCGCTCACGTGCGAAAGGGTTTATATCGGGCAGACCAGTCGTTGTGTCAATGATCGAGCACGGGAACATGAGCGATCTGTTAAAAATAATTTGACGTTTCATCTGCCTATGCATTGTAGGACCTGTGAATATGAACCAGTGCTTTCTAGCATTCGTATTCTGGGCAGAAGTGGAAATGCGCTGGCGAGAGAACTAATGGAGGCTTATCACATTAAAAAGAAAGAAGGTCATTGTATCAGGGACACTTCTGTTGTGCTGCACAGTAAGGAAAAACTGTTCTTAGAAACTTGGTTGTGATATGAATATCCGTTGCTCTGCCGACACTGATTAGCGTTGTAGATTGTGATGTGCATTGCGCCTGCGTGCGCCACTCGGCTTTGTATATATCTGGGGAGACTTCTGAATAAAGCTTAGTTGCGAGTTTGCGCCTGTCCTGTGTGTTCCTTCGTAGTCCTTGTCGATTTTGCGCTTCCAAGTTTTAATATTGTGAACCAACTAGCCCAGCAAGGCATTCATTTAAGGCATCCATGTCGTAAGCAGACAAAACCACCTTGAGAGCAGAGCGAGAGGGTGACGAAGAATACTGCTCGCCGGGTTCTCTGACGTCGGCAATACGCGCCTTACTCGTGGATGGTCACTCGGAGCCTCTGCCTGTACGTCAAACCAGAGAAGATGTCGATTGGTGCTGATAACTCAGATGGGCACTCACCCTTACTTTAAAACCAAATTATAATATCTTATAGGCAACGCTCGTCAGTAATAATCGGTCAGAAGTGCCCCGCATGCAGGAGTCTCAAACAACACAAGCATATCGAGTTTCTAAACTTTGTGTCAGGGACTCACGGGTCCTTTAACACGAACTATAAGCGTTGTGTCGAAAGTTTTAAATGCGAATGCATTTCATAGTCGGGCTATGTCAGGCATCCGGCGTTGGCGTTGTGCGGCGTTGGCGTTGTGCGGCGTTGTCCGCGGAGGAGGAGGAGGAGGATAGGTTGAGGAGGTGTGCGCGCCGGCAGGTGTTAGATGTGAAGCATCTTATGGCGAAGCTTAATCCGGTGGTGGTGGTGTGCGGCGTGACCACCCTTACTGCGCATGCGCAAACCCTTTAAAAAAATAAAAATAAAAACCTCCTCTTTCCCTCTCTCTCCTCTAGGCATCCCTCCCCGCGGCAACCACACCCTCACTGCGCATGCGCCTCCCCTCCTCTCTTTCCTGCTACGCTCCCCCCTCTCTCCTCTAGGCATCCCTGCCCGCGCCGTCCACACTCCCACTGCGCATGCAGTGGGAGTGTGGACGGCGCGTCCCACCTCTCTGCGCGACCGACTGCGCGAGCAGTCGGTTTTTTCAACCAAGAAACTCGCTAGCAGACGCTGCCTGTGTCGGCGTCGCGAGGCGAGAGAGGGGGAGCGTAGGAGAGGAGAGAGAGAGGTGGGCGCATGCGCGTCCCACCTCTCTTCTCCTCTCCTACGCTCCCCCCCTCTCTTCTCTAGGCATCTCTGCCCGCAGCGTCCACACTCCCACTGCGCATGCGCGCCCCCCCTCTCTCTCTCTCCTCTCCTACGCTCCCCCCCTCTCCCTCTCTCGCCTCGCGACGCCGACACAGGCAGCGTCTGCTAGCGAGTTTCTTGGTTGAAAAAACCGACTGCTCGCGCTGCACAACCGTTCACTGGCCACCCCGTATATATGGCAATGAATCTTGACCTCCAAGGTGGTGCCGGTGGGAGATTTCTCCTGTGCGTTGTTGAACAATAAAAATTCGGAGCGTGCGCATTAACTAAAAGCGGACTGCGGCGGAGCTCGGCGGAGCTATATATGAAAAAAAAATTAAAAAAAATAAATAAAAAATTAAAAAAAAAACAAGAAACAGCAAAAAAAAAAAGGCGCTGCGCCTTGCTCCCGACCGGGCTGCAGAAATCAGGCGCCTTTTATTCGAACCACAACCACCATATATAAATGGAGTGAAGCGCGCGCTAAATGCATTCGCATTTTTTTCTATTGGCTTCTTAAGGAAAGCCTGTCTACATCTAAGAACAGCGATGAGGGAGGCCAGGCATTTCTTCAGGAAGAAGAAGCGATTGATATTGATCAGGTGCGCCCACCTCCCTTCTGATGCTTGTAGGCGAGGAGGTGGGCTGCAAACTGTGTACGCGTTAGCCCTTTAGAGAGCGGAAGCAGCCCACCCCCCGCACACGCTAGACACAAATAAAATCAGAGAATACATTTTTCCCGAAGACAGGCCACTAGAGTGAAGTTTTGCTGCAGCAAAATAATTAGTGCTATAAATTTACGCACAGTGCAAGATGATAACAACCATCAAAAGCACCGAAGTGAGAACACGCAGCAAGGATCATTTCGGCCCATTATATCTCGTTAACAAACAAATGAGCAAATATGATATTAAAACCGTGTATTGAGTGACATAAGCCTTCTTCGATATAAAAGCTTTCGTCCGAATTGAGACCGGAGTTAATTTTTTTACTTTATGTTTTGAAAATGGGCTTTTCATGAAAAAAAGGAAACTCGCTTTTTAAACTATTTTTCTTTTTTTGCACTGCTTGCAGAAAAACGAGATTTTGCAGAAATATCGCAAAGGCTTTTTTTTTCTATTTGTGACATTGTTTTAAAGTTTCTTTGGGAAACAGCAAACGCGCCACGGCGCATGAAACTTGGCAAACTTTTTTTATTTGGGTCATGTTCGCCATTTTTTTTCTCATTTTGTTTTCTTTTGAGGGCAGCATCAAGAAAGCATGGATTTAGTTAACAGTACTGCGCATTAAAACTAACCGAAAAAAAAAATATCCACACAACATTTATAGTTCGCGTTAAATTTGGCCGTGAAATCCAAAAATATTTCGGTGAGCAAAAACAGGATGCCGGCGCCGTCACCTTCAAATATTTTTTTTTTTTTTTGCGCGCTGGAGGCGTTTTTCGGAAATGCAATTTTCGGTTCCTTGTACTTAGAATGTGCCCTCATAACATATAAAAAACCCAGACAAAACAAAATATTGACCGGACATGCATGTTCGATCTCTCGTGGAATCACCCCATTGCGGATATATGTGCATGCCGTGAGATGTGCACGCATCAATATCCGATAACCGACAACTGTGCTCGTTGTGGTGCTCTATATCCGAATAAACAGTTGGACTATTATCTCCCAGGTTCGTTTTACTTCTATCTCCTGCTCTCACACAATGACAGTATTGCCAGCGAGGACACCAATCGCAAAGAGGCGCCCTGACTTTCTTATTCAAGCGAAGAATGAATTTCCTTGTGCTCAAATCTCGTTCTCAAGCGAACAGACGTGTGAAGCTGGCGTTCCATAAGACCCTCCTCAACCACAGCGGACGCGCACCAATCAAATAATAAAACTAAATAAATTTCTTTTCAGTGGTGCTGTAGCTGGAGTTTGAATCCCCGGTCCGAAAACGTGTGCCCTGAGTACTGGGCCACGCGCCCATGCTTGCGAAATGCGAACTGAACCGAAACATACGAATTTGTTCTACCGAAGTTGCGAAAAACAATTGCTAAGCAGTGCACTTGGTATGGGCGCGGTCGATGAAACATTTCTTGTTGGCGGACTCAAAGCGATCCGCTGGACAACGTGTAAGGTCGATATCAAAAATTGCACATCTCGGGAAAATTACGACTTCTAGACAATTGCATTCCAAAGCCTCGTTTCCATGATCGCATGATGGTCCTTTCGTTGGGCCCTTCTACAGGCTGACGAAGACGAAAGGCGCCACGCCCGAACCATGGCCCGAACACAGGAGACGGCCGCTACCTGTTGTCGCGTAAACGCCTACTCAGCTTTCTTTAACACGAAAGCGTTTTATGCCGGGGTCCACCAAGATTTCACTGAGGTATATCCGTCGTCAGTGAAATCTTCAGTAAAATACGTCAGAGGTCGAAGCCCCGACCTCTCGGTCCGCGACGATGGGAGTTTAACCAGTGCGCCACCGACGCTCATGCATGTGCCTCCGAACGGACCGTATATGTTTCACGTATTTCCCAGTGACCTTCCTTGCTGGCGCCGTCTCGGAGCGGTGAAGTTGACGAGCGCTGTCGGGCGCCTCGATGCCGTCGTCCAACGCTGGCCCATTTCCTCTGTTTCAATACGGTTTGTGTGAGTGCTTTGTTGCAGCGGGACGCCTTCGCGGCTCAAACTACGAGCTATGCCTCTCGCGTTCCGGAAGCACTGTGTGCGGTATGCATGAGCATAAGTGTAGCTAGGTTACCCAATTAATAGAGAGCGCACGCCGTTTTTCTCCTCAAATGAGGGCACTCTCCATGAGCGAAAATTGAGTACGGTAGTGTTTATTATGGGTTCGCTGATACAATCTTTGCGCGCAATGCGTTTGTGTTAACTCCCCCAGCTACGACAACAGACAGAGAGAAAAACTTTATTGGCAAGTGGGTGCCTGGACCACCGCGCGGTCCCACGATGCCTCTCGCCGCGATGACGTCGGCAGCCCGAGTGACCGCAGCAAGCTGCAACCTGGCAGGACCTCCCAGTCCTCCGACAAAGGTTTAATCTTGACCGTCAGACGCAGCGATGGAGATGTTCCACCTGCAGGCGTCAACGTAGGTGCGTCCACATCGAACGGTGCTACAGCCGCCAAACATCAGCAGACATTGTGCAAGCCCTGATTTATGAATGAACAATGAACACTCCTTTGTAAAGGCGCGTTTCAGTTTCGTGTTGTACCGATTCCTGTGACGGAGAGATCAGCCGTGTTTTCTTTCGTAACTGTTGCCTCATTTTCATGTTGCGGGTCTGGCCAGAACAGGTTCGGTATCCTCGAGTTTTTCACTGGCTTCGTTGTGTGGCAGTGTTATATTTCTCCCTACGAGATGCTTTCTCCCATTTGGGGGGACACAGACGACTCTGCGCCTGAAGGCATTCGGGGTAAACGGTGGAAACTTAACGGCTGTCGTTGCAGCTTTCTGCATGTTGTTACTTTAGTTTGCGCGGTTATTATTTAGACGGACGGCTGTCATCGAGTTCGGTGAAGACCACCCGCGATTGGGTGTCCGTATTTGAGTCCGCGTCCCCCCGATTGGGTTCTTTCAGCGGAGACTTCTAATCGGTCTTCGCTGGTTGCGCTGGGACGCCTCCGGATGGACCCGAAGAGAGTCGAGACACCAAGTGAGCAGCGGGCGCTGCTTAGAGATGTAACACGCAGGTGTGTACAATGTCTAATTCGGGTAACACGAACCAAATAATTCAAGTTAGGAAAATGTATGTGGATCTGCTGTGTCACCTCTCCGGCCAAGTAGCGACAAGAACTATACAATAAAACTGAACGCTTGCGTTAGAAGGCAGCGTATCCCAACGCGAAAGAAAGCAAGGCCACGCCAAGCTTCCCATTTTTCCGATAAGGGAAGGCGTGTTGAGAGCGCGTGGTTTCGAGTCCCACACGCTGCATCTCGGGGCTCGAATGCCTCGTGACACACGCACTGCGCGCGACGGCACGCGCTCCGGTCTCACGCGAGGTCCGTGGTGTCATTTTGGCACATCGCGGTGTGAACAGAGGCATCCGCGAGAACACCCCGGCTTTCGCCATACTCTGCCTTCCGCATCGTGGCTTGCCGCAGTGTCAGGCTGATCGCTGCGAGCGTCAACACCACGGCATGCATATACGGGCCTGGCAGCTCCTTCGCGCGGGTTTTTCCGCGCCAGACAGGGTGACGACATCCGGTGTGCTGTGTGCGGTTCGTTCCCACACGGAAGTCCCTGCACCTTGTTTTCACGACCATCTCGGCAGCGTGCAGCTTGCCCATTCCGGCTGACAAGTATTTTCCAAATGAAGACTCTGAACGAGCAACTATAAGCGCAGTGGTCGCCGGTGTCTCTTGCAGGAAACGAAATTGCCGATGTGTTTCTGGTAGAGTCGACCTTCATTCTTTCCCCAACACTCATTGGAGGAGGCCTGAGAGCTCACGTCTTGTTATGTCTGTCTGCGGCAAGGGCCGGCCAACAGGGGCGAGCGAGAATCCGGAATTTTTCGATTTCGCGTGTGTATATATACACGCGGACATACAAGCGCACGCGCGAACCTACATAATGCATGGTTGAACCCCTCCCCCGGTCGAAAAAAAAATTCTGGCAACGCTACTGGTCCACAAGCTGACAAAATTATGGTGGCAGAACAGTGCAAAATACGGGACAGTGAACACACGGGACACAGCGCTGACTATCGTATGCTTTTGAATTGAAAAGGCAGAGCATATACAGGCAGGCAAACAATAAAAATAATAAAAAAAGGGGAACCATTGCTATCCTGGGGCTCGGATCGGCCGGCATAACTATCAATTTCGATAAATATTAACAGTTTACATAATGCAGTGAAAAGCAGAATTCATGAAACGGCGGTAAAAAGCAAAAAAAAAAAAAAGAACTGCAATACAGGACCAAGATTTGGCGGTGGATACAAAATAATCGAAACAACGAAATCAGGACCCCGCAAAACAAACAAAAAGCCGCTCTCAAAATCTAACAAAGAAATGTTTGTAAGCAGGTGATAAGGCTACAGAGTGCCACCTGGAACAATAAGACAAAAGCGAAAGCACGTGACAACAAGCTGCGTGATCACGAACGAGGTAACTGATTTCTTTGCCAAAGAGTGGTGGCGCGTTAACACAAGCTGCTTCCCGTTTGTAAATTATGCCTGCTTCAGAAATTAATATCGCATGCACATTGACACAGGTACTATTTGAGAACTTCAACATCGTCAAACAATAAAACAGCCATTCGAAATCGGACAATAAGAGATACCGACGTCGCAAAATAACGCTACAAATAGCACGATTAAAGAAAATGCTTAGCTATAGACCGAAATATTCAAGATCACATAAACCGACTAAAGGAACCGACTGAATATCCCGTTCACAACTCTCGTTATTACCGTTACATTATAGAGTAAAATATGCTTTGGGAATCGTCACTTGAAACCTGTATACTCTATGCTTGACAATTATAATCTTTCTTTATACGGGCTACACGCGACGTGAGTGCGCAGTACAGCGCATAGTTGGAATGTGGCGCGTCGAAGTCCGAAAGCGACTGCCTTGAACACTGGGCCACGCGCACGCGTGAACCTGAGCTCTGCACCGATTTATGGTCGTCGGTGCTGTTAGTGAAGCGCAGCATTCGGCGCGTGCCTCGCTGAAGGGATTTCCTCCGCTGTGCGCGCGACACCGTAGTGGCCTGACCACACGCACCCGTTGCAGCGCGTCAGCGCGTGTCTTTCTGACGCGGCGTCGCGCCCTCTCCCCATTGGAGAGAAAGGGCGCGCAGCTTCGCCTAGCCGGGCGCCCTCTCTCTTCTTAGGGAGACGGCGCGAAGCCACGTCAGAAAGACACGCGCTGGCACGCTGCAACGCCCACGTGTGGTCAGGCCTTTAAAGGATCGCTCGTTGTGACAGCGACGCCAATCTCCTTTTCTTCTTTTTGTTTTTCTTTTTTGTACCTGGATGTGCTTGTGCGTTCCCCTTTTCTTCCAGTTAAAGGCGAACTGTCATCAGGTGTTGCCTCGAGACTACTAGTTCTTTTTTTTTTCGGATCCTTATTACCTTTAGAAGTGCTTTAGAAGTGCATTCTGTTGAACTTTACAAGTGCGTTTGCCACAGAGATCGCAGTAATACTCTTCCAGCTAATTTGATGAAGGGCCATTATATTACTCGCAAGAGGCGCTTATGTACACAACTGAATGACTAGCAATTCGGTCCCGTAGTAATTTCCAACTTATTTACTCCAATTTACTGCAATTTACGAATCTGAGCTCGTGAGTTCCCATGGCACAAAGCATCAACACCTCGCGAAGTTTGTGATGGGCATTCGCCAAATGCACGACGAAATGCATTCGCGATAATTAGGAATTCACTGACTTTCTTTCTTTCGTTTGCCTCACGCCGTTGCCTCTCAGGAAAATATTCAGCCTCGTGGTTCGTGATGTGGAGATATTGAACGGATCAGTTAATCGAGAAGAAAAGAATTCCCAAGGATTATTCCCTTCGCATTGATTTGCAATATTCCAAGCCTATGCTTACGGAAGCATGACATGTTGTTGGTTTATAGATTGAGCAAACAAGCTTAAACTGTGCGAAGAAGACAACGCCTAAGTACACGCGTACACACACGCGAAGCACAGTGTGGGGGGTGTGCGCGTTTCCTGAAAAGAAAGCAAAAGCGTAGCGAACGCACTTTAAAAGTAAAGCGCATTCACTTTGGTAAAGATACTGCCAAGCGTGTATTTTTTAAAGTATTGTGTCGTATAGAGGAGACTGCTTGAGCACGAAACGTCTTCCGAGCCGAACGGTGTCGCAAGGGATGTCCTGGAACAATGTTTTGCATCATGACTGCCGCCGTTACCGAGAACAGCTGTGGACCCTATCGCAGTGGCAGCTGATGCGGCCTCCCGCGCTCACATGGCGGCGCGGGAGGTGACAGATGTTAAGCAGCGCCGCGATAAGGAGAGCGGGTCTGTGGATGCTCAGCTGGAAGGCGTCGTCAGTTGTACCTCTTTTAGCAAGTAACGGAAGCGCTCCCACTCGTTGTGCTTAAGCCGCTCCCAGTGAGTCCCCCGAACAACACCTTCCTCGTTGAGAATGCGTACAGGCAACCACGAGTCGGGACAACCCTATAGTAACTTTTGAGAACCTTTTGCGGTGCCTTCACTGGAATTAGGAGTCGCAACAGCAGAACGAGCAAGAAAGGAGCAGCGGTGACCATACCATATTTGCGTACCGTATTCCCGTAGCTTGCTATGTATTGATGGCCACGGACAAAACCACACGAGACCTTTTGGTCGGCACTGTATGTAAGACGCCTCGTCGTTGTCCTCCTCGGCGATAGCGCCAAGCCGCTTTAAGTTGTGTCAGGGCCGTGGCAATATTCGCCTAATCGGAAAATGCACTGGCGACAGATAGCGCGCACAGAATTTGTTGAGTCTATATTGTCACGTGGTTGTGACGTCGACGAAGGCAGCAGGCGACGTGTCCAAAATGAAACTGTTTATTAGGCCGAACTTGCGGCCGGTAAACAGAAAGTGAGATTACAGCAATGCACGCTGGCACTGGTAGCGGCGAACAGAGCGTCGGCCGTCGATCAACTAAACATCGTTGGAACGCGCCGGTTTTTATAACTCACGCGTCGAACATTCTAGCCTTATCACTAGTCGTCGCGCACGCTCTGGAATAATCTTGAGTGTTAGCGTCTTGCGTGCAATCTTAACAGAACGATCTACTACAAGCGAGAAGCTTCTGGAACAATGAGGCGCGGTCTGCGCCGAGTACTGCTGATAGTCTTGGTGGGCGAAAACCGAATACAGTAAAAGAAACGCGCGTGGCAATATGAAGAAGTTATCGGGGCTGTAGTTGAGATCACCGGGAGTGCCAAAATGAGGCATTGCCATTGATGGAGCACCCGGGGTTCTTAAACGTACCTGTAAATTTAGGTGCACGAGCCCTTTTGGAGCTCACTGTCGCCGACATGCATGCAGCCACCGTGTCATTTTGGAAGATTTTCGCCGATCAAGCTTGCGGCTTTTTAGTTCTATACCGCTGTATTTTCTTCCACTGCTGCAGGTCAGCCGAGGACAGCTACACCTTTCCCACTCTATCTTTTATTCGGTTGGCTTAATTTCGCAGCTTCTATATTATCGACATACATAAACCCGTTTTCTTTTGGCGCCTTTCCTAATTCTCATCCCCGAATTTAGGATCTAATTTCGCGACGTAGCTTTTTTCTTATTTGTCCGACGCTGTGGTGTAGCGATTGCGGTGCTTGGTTGCTGACCCGAAGGTCGCGGGTTTGATCCCGGTCGCGGCGGTCGAATTTCGATGGAGGCGAAATGGTAGAGGCCCGTGTACTGCGCGATGTCAGTGCACGTTAAAGAACACCGTGTGGTCGAAATTTCCGGAGCTCTCCACACCGGCGTCTCTCATAATCATATCATGCTTTTGGGACGTAAAACCCCAGATATTATTATAATCACATCGTGGTTTTGGCATGTAAAACTTCAGACATTATTTTTTCCCTAATTATACGTACGCTTTTTCACAGTGAGCGAGGGTCGGCAGACTGTGGTTACTTATGTACCTGTGACTTGGCTCAACTGCGGACTGCACAACATATTTGGGATCGATGAAACTATAATTTTAATAATAATAATAATAATAATAATAATAATAATAATAATAATAATAATAATAATAATAATAATAATAATAATAATTTATTATCATTATTTGCAGGGAAAGCATAAAAAGTTCGCCGAATGGACACTAATTTGTAAAAGTGGATTAAAATCAAGTTTATTTTGAGTGAAAATGCAGGTCCAAACTGCCAGATAGGCAGTGCAAGGGAAATGGGGGAGGGGGTTTGACGCCGTGCCGGGGGCCGCGCAAGACAACCACGCGGGTTGCCGACCCCTGCATTACACCAAATATAAGCTTTATCATCGCTAACTGGAACTGTAGATGTAGTCTGTACAGAACCGTTCAGATCTATATTTACTCTCGACGATTATGCTCGTACTGCCAGTGCCACCTCGATGAAGTCCACTCGTGACTTCGCAGGTCTGCGAATGAGGCAAACAGTTTATCTCAGAACCTGCTTTACATTTCCCATCACGTGCTGACCAGCCCAGCCTTCCGGTTCAGCCCCGCTAATCTCTTTTTGCGTTACTCACCTCACGAAGACAGCGTGCAACCATCGTCTGCTCTCCATCGCTGTCACTGTGGGCTGAGCGTTGTTCAAGACGGCCGTTGCTGAACAGTGTCTGATGTAGCTACAGCGCAACGTTTTAACCCGAAAGTCTTTTATGGCGGGGTCCATCAAGACTTCACTGACATCATTTCTTTCACGGAAATGACGTCGGTAAAATGGACGCGAAGAGATGATTAAAAATGTTTGGTGAATTTGGATGCCCTGGGAATCGCACCCACGTCCTCTGTGTCCGCAACAATAGGTGCTGGGCGCACTGCGCTACCGATGTGCATGCACGATGCTCCTCCAACGCGCCTCGTATCTCTCACACCTTGTCCCTCTCGCAGTGATCTTTGTTCGCGGGTTGGCGTCACCGTCTTTGAGCGGTGAAATGACACTCACGACGACACTAGCGGGTAGGGACGGTCGCCCACGCGCCGCGATTCGGTTCGGTGTCGGCGCAGTACGGGCTTTCGCGTTCTGTTAGCGGCCTCGTCGACTGCAGAACTTGCACACGCACCAACGGTGTTTCTCCGCCGCCTGCTGCTGCTTAATCGACCGACTTCAATCTCGTGACGCCAGAGCGAAGCGGAGCACCTTCCCGCGCTCGCCTCTCGCTTTCCTGAATAAGCGCTGTGTGTGCACGAGCACTGCAGGTTACCCTGCAGTTAAGCGCACACCTTGGCTTTTCTTTTATCAAATTACGACGCTTTGAATGAGTGCGTACCGAGGCAGTGTTTACAATGTCCTTGTTGATGCTACCTCTAAACATCAACAGCGCGAACGGACGCCGGTCGGACTCTACAGCGCTTGCACTTTGCTTGCGTAGCGTCGCTCTGGCCAGCGTGCCCACTCATGCAAGAAGGGAGACGTGTTCCATTCTGACCGACCCCTTCTCAGCGACCCGCCACGGCGGTCTAGTGGTTACGGTGCTCGACTGCTGACCCGCAGGTTTCAGGATCGAATCCCGGCCGCATTTTCGATGGAGGCGAAAATGCTTGAGGCCCGTGTGCTTAGACTTAGGTGCGCGTTAAAGAACACCAGATGGTCCGAATTTCCGGAGCCCTCCATTACGGCGTCTCTCATAATCATATGTTGATTTTGGGACGTTAAACCCCGACAATTATTATTATATTACCCCCCTCTCAATGGGCGCAGGCGTTCGCGGAACACACTTTGGAATTTACAAAATCTAATTCAACTTTTTCTCTCTTTGTATTCACTGTCTCTTTCTTTTCTTTTTCTGCATGTGTTCTGTAACCCCACACTCAGCAACGCCCTCTGGACCTTGAGGGTACAGATATAACTAAATAAATAAATAAACAAACAGATAAATTGTTGCAAGTGTATACTAAACATTTAGAAAACTTTAATGCAGCCACTGCTTATCTTTAGCCGCAGGACGTAAGAGACGCCATTTATCCTATGCATATATAGCCGGTGACGCTTATGCACAGTTTATGTCGGGGTTAAATTGCCTTCTAGCAATGCGATTGCGCGACCTCGCACCTGTTCGAGAGGGCACGCAAAAGGTCTAGGTCGAGTCTAAGGAGGAGGCTACTCCCGCTTGACGAGCTTCATTTTTTTTTCTTTTTCGTTCTCCGAACCAACGGAATGCTTCTTCTCCCAAGCGTCTCGGCCGAATCCACGCGGCGTGGGCCACGCGAAACCGCGCGAACTGCGTTGTCTCCGCGCTCCCACGACATTACGGAGCTTCACACGGAACACCATGGGAAGACAAAGCAGCGCGCCGACGCACACTGCGCTATGCGAAGAAAGAAAACAACTAAGCAAACACGGGCAGCGCTCAGCCAAATACCACGGAGGTGCAGGAGGGTGGGCCGCCGCCATTTTAACTCGGCCGCGCAAATGAGCAGACGGCAACGATGCGCGTACACGTAATGGCTCCTCTCGAGCTACGCGCGCTGCTCAGACGAAAAACAAAGAGATCATCAGCAGACGACGCGAAAAACGCGAGGGCTCTTTGGCATGCAGCGGACGATTGGCACCGAGGCGCTGCTGTTGCCTTTTTGTGCGCGCGCTTACTTATGGACGTAACTCGCACTTCTTCTTTCTCGGTTTTGCTTCGTATCTTCTTCGTGCCAGGTTTGTGGGAAACGGGCTGAGCCGTCGCGTCGGCCATGGGCGGTGCTTCCGAGACGGTCCGCCCCAGAGCGGCGTTGCGACTGGACGATGGCGTCAAGGAGCCAGTCCAACCAAACGGCCGCTCCGTCCCAAAAGTGGCGCCCCGCGTGAGTACGGCGAGCGCCTCGCCGTTTGCGCGTCGGTGACCGTAAAACGGTGCGAAGGAGAAATCCTAGCTGTTGATGTCTTGCCGCATGCTGTGATGAACCATGAACGGCAATGCTTTGCAGGTGGGCTCGGCCTCCGGGATGACGCAATGTTCTGGGAAAGGACAACGAACGGCGCTCGTTCGTGGAGTACAATGAACGTTCTGCGCGATAGACTCCGCGAAGCAGGCACTCGAGTCTCGCAGTCACGCGCATCGTGGGAACAGCCAGCCGCATCAACTGCGCACCACACGTCCAAGTACTCCACCCATATAGCGCAGCTCCAAGGCGTTTTCCAGAAAATGTAATTGGGCTACATTTCACGGGACCCTGAAACGCACCCAAGTATCTTTAACCTCTCAAACAATTGTAATCAAAATGGGGCAGTTCCTCGTTGTAACTTCACTCAAAGAGGCAGTTTCGAATAAAAAATGAGCAATATGCGACACCTGGTCGAATCAAATTAGGCCACATCCACTAAACCAGCGCTGCGTCAATAATCCTGACTAAAAAAAGCAACGTGCACTGCAAAACATTTCCATGCTTCAACTGCTTCAACGTCGGAACCGAACGTATAACAAACGCTCGACACAAAGCTGTTTCACTGATCTATTTTCAGGATTTATTGTTTGATTGCCACTTATTTTTTATGCTACGTCTTTGTTTTGTTAGACAATACTGAATTGTGTTTTCCTTTGTTACTTTGTTCTCATTTTCTTGTCATTCACATATTTATGTTCTCGTTTCTCTTCCTGTATCATTATTTTTGTATCTTTATTTATTCACGAAAGTACGTCATTCGGTTCTTATGTTTTAGTATGCCTTGTCAATCACTGTTTGTCACTACCTTATTTTTAACTTGCGTCCTATTATCCTTAGCTGATGTATAAATATATTTTTTTCTTGCTACAATTTGTGCTAATTTACCTATGCTATTCTATTTTCTTTGCGATAAAATATTCTGTTTTTTTTTTCCTTGTACTATACTTATTTCTTGCATGTATTGATCTACCTTAGCCCCTCCCCTCTGTAATGCTTCTTGTAAGCCCTGAGGGTACAGATAAATAAATAAATAAATAAGTAAATAAATAAATAAATAAATAAATAAATAAATGGTCTCGCTCGCTTAGCCGTCATTTCCACCCGCAATAGCTCTGATGAGCGCCACTACGCAATGATGCAGTGGCTGCGATCTAGTGACTTAATTGCGTGATTAAAATGCTAAATCATTTCATATCGCTGCTTCGACCTATGTCACGGTGTGGGAAGTGACTCAGCACGGCGAACAAGCGTTGCGAAATTTTATTCGGCTGCAACCCCCCGCTGTGCGCACGCCTATGGGGACACAGGCAAGTGAGAAGACATTTGCCCGTGTCACTGTGCGTTATTTGCGCTATTCCACAATGTGTTTCTCAGTCAGCACGTACCCTGTGGTGCAACGTGGGGCGAACCACTGCTTGCCCATCGTTTGCCGAACCCACATCATTTCACAGGTTGAAAGAAAGCTGTCACGGACGAGTAGTTTCACAAAACAGGAATACAGGTGTTTCGACGTAAAACGTGTCGTCAAGAACAGAACGAAGTGGCGCCCAGCAGGTTTGCACGAGTTCTGCCGGCCCCCCATGCACCTAGCGCCCCCTGGTAAAAAGAAGGCGAACGTGAGAAAATTTTTGACGTGGTTGCCCTGCTGCGCCTCTGAGGCGACATGTCGCCTCTCCCATAGAGTTTCCTAAAATTAACTAGAGGGGACTCTGGCGCTGCGATCGTTCAGCCACCATGGGAATGATGGGTAGTACACGGATTTGCCTAGTCTTCGTGCTTCCCGGCTTCAAACGCAGTTGTGGCTTTGTTTATTGGTGCGCTTTCGTTCAGTTTCGGATAAAAAGATGGACCGTTGTGAACTTCGTGAGCATATTTGAATCGTGAGCCTAAAAAGGTGAAGGTGGTGAAGCGTAACTGCTAAACCTTTGTTGAACTTTGTATTGCGGCAAAGCGAATTCGGGCCATACGCAGCCAAAAGAACGAAGACTAGGCAAGACTAGGCAAATTTGTGTACTACCCATGATTCCCATGCTGGCGTGTGTGTTCCGTGTGTGTTAGCGCTATGCCCCGTTTTGAACCCATGTATGGGTCACTTGTGAAGGGTATTTGCAGCACTGCTCATCAAGCTCACGCGCGTATTCTCATTCATTTCACCGTCTTATATTTTTAAATCGTGTTTAAAAGTAACATGGATGGATGGATGCTATGGGGGAGACCCGCTCAAGTTTGCCCGCCGACGCCAATGCTTGCCATTCCCCTGCCGGAAAAAGCGTGCAACCGTAGCCGGTAACGACCCCCCCCCCCCCCCCCCCCGCTCCCATAGGTTCTCATGCATTTGCGAAGTTGCGAAGCGCGCGCTGCACGTGAAACACCCCTCGTTCCGCGATGTCACCCCGACAAGGAAGCGGGAATTACTGCTCCGTCTTCAACTGTCACAATGGCCATACAAACACGAAGGGGTCCACTGCACCAGTGCAATTCTACGGATTCCATAAGAGATGGTATAAAAATGCAGACGACAGGCATGGATTATAACAGTGCGCCATTTACACCAGCGATGCAACTGCATTTGCCGCTGGAGATGCGAAGCTCCCGCTTGAGTGGGCACGAACACGACAACTACAAAAAAAAAAAAAAAGAAATCATTAGCCGTTGTTGCACTTCCATTGGTTTTTTGGCTGATTCAGTGAACTAGATGTTACTGTGTATGTGGGTACAGCCCGCGCCACAAGGTTCACTTTCGTGTGACCAAAATAAAATGCCTTGACAGCAATTGGCTCTTCCCCCGCAGATTACGCAAAAAAAAGTTTCTGAAAGCTGGGCGCTCGTCATGTTCCTATTAAGAATGCTATGTCACGTTGATAGTACGCACGTGGTTCGTGAGCTCGCAGTACCGGCTAGGAGAACGGCGATAATGCAAGGAAACACACGTGATAGATGTCAATTTTTGTTGCGGCACAGAAAGAAGCCCCAAATGGACCACTTATTTTTGGAGTGTTGCGTACTGAACCATAACTCGAATGGTCGCTAGTAAATCAAGGTATCCCAACTAATAGCAGTCACAGAGTCAGGGCCGTTTAACCTAAAGCACGAGAAGCGGCCTTACCCACGCATCCAGTAACAAACATCGATAGTGCATAGTACACACAGCAAATCAAATAAAACAGGTATATAATTATGAACGTACAGAACACTGTACTTAAGTCTAACTCCACGTCGTAAACAGCGTCGTCCTTCACTTGCGAAATGCACTTCGCTCTGACGAGGAAGGCGTCGTCTTCTATCATTTGCTCCGCATCTGCTACATGGCTGAGCAGACGCTGACCTTGCCACGAAAAAAAATCTTTTCAAACGTGGACAGAAGCGTGTACATCCTAACCGCGGACTCTCAAAACACGTGCAGAACGCGTGAAGCGTACGAGCAAAGCAACGAGTTTTCAAGGCTGGTTGAAGGGGACAGCGTAGGGGTGAACAGTCGAGCAATGAGTTTTCTCCCCACATTCACCGGCAGCGCCTCTCCGCGGTGTGGGTCTTCCCTATACGGCGCTTATGGACTTGGCGGTTGACGCTTGCGCGTTCAGGTTTAAAAAAAAAAGGGTGGCTGTGCATAGCTAAAGAAGTCACAGTTTCACCGCAAGGGGTCGGCAACGAATGTACGTGATAACAACAAATTGTAATGTTATACGAAGTGAGGCTGGCAGCTAACTCTTTTGGATCCGATCTCACGTAACTCTACAAAACTCTGGTGTAAGAGAATACAGCCACGCCAGGGAGAGCAACATTTTTCGCGCAGTCTCTTCGCGATGAGAGCACAGCACGTCCAAGTGTAAGAGCCGCCCGCTGATGGCTGCCGAGCTAGCGCGCGCCAACGATCGCGACGGCGCCCTTACGGCGTGACCACACGCACCTGTTGCAGCGCGTGGCTTTTTGACGCGGCGCGGCGCCCTCTCCCTATGGAGAGAAAGGGTGCGTGGCTACGCGAAGCTGCGCACCCCCTCTCTTCATAGGGAGAGGGCGCGACGCCGCGTCAAAAAGCCACGCGCTGCAATGGGTGCGTGTGTTCAGGCCTTAAAGGCCTGACCACACAGCTGCTGCTCGTGCGACACCCCTCCCCCCCCTCGAGTCCTTTCATGCTCGTTCAAGACGGGCCTGGCGTTTCCAGTCTGCTTCGACGGGAGGCCTCCCGAGCGGGGTGATGTTATCGCATGCGCCCACCGAGCGACGGAGATGGGCCGGCTCGTTTGATCCCTGCTTCAGCCGTGTTCGTCGCCCCCCACTCGCGCGCTTTTACCCGCGGGTAAAACACACGATGCGCGGGGGGCATATCAATTTGGACTTTATACGGCACATGACGGCGAGGGCGAAAGCCCGTCGATAGTGTCCACATAATTGCTATCGCAATAATAAGGTTATTGCACAATTTAGCTTGGTGTTTGAAAAATGCGGCATCGGACAAACGTTGCTTCACAAGTGCTGTAAAATGGGGCTACATCTGATCTGAACGTTTTCTCTGACTGCTCCAAGCCTGCTCCAAAACTTCTTTCCGGATGCTCCAAGCCTGCTACAAATGCACTTTTGCCTGCTCCCAGGACTGCTCCGAAACCCATGTACGGTGTCCCACCCCTGGATACGGGAAAGCCCTTCTTTCAAATGGCAACGTAAGCTGACATTTTGTTAACCCCCTTGAGCGGTAAAGAATCTCCGCATGTACAGTTTACAAATAAGCTTCTGCTAGCAATTGGTGCGATACACTTTCTCGTGTCACAAGGCGTGCATTCTTGCGAGCGTCGCAATTAGTAAAAAAATGCGCGTCCTGGCTGCATATCCCGCAACGAGGTAAACCAGGCAGGCATCACTGTGGTGCACCGTGCTGTGGTGCTCTATATACGTAGTCAACATGATCAATGGCAGCCTCTGCTTGTTCGGCATGTAGTGTCGTCCAAAGGTGCTTCTTCGTTTGCAGGGATGGTCCTCGGAAAGCAGGTCTTCCAGAAGTACAGGAGACACATCTCTTCCCTTGGGGATCATTGCCAAGCTCTAACTGCTTTTTTTTTTTTTTTTTGGCAAAGACGCCCCCGAACCTCAACTTTTATATATGCGTATACATGCACGAACGCGCGTACATATCTTGCAAGGTACGTACGTTCGTACCATTTTGCGAACCGCAAAATTACCTTGCAGTAGCTTCTCGGCCCTCGGTATAGCCCGTGCTCACTTTAAAAATTCATCTTTGCAGGCAGCTGCACGAAACAGAGGCACTCCAATTTATCCGCAGGACTTGTAGCCGCCGTCGGAACCTCGCACAAAGCACCACCTTTGCGTTTTAGGGGCGAAGCACCTTAGGGTCGCACAATGTCCGGCCGTTGTCGTCGAGTCTCGCCTCGCCGTTGTCCCTAGTCGAAGCGCAGGTGCGAAACATCTGTGCGCAACACCGTCTACAGAGCGTACATAGCACGGATATGGTTAAAAAAATATAAAAGGCCACAACACCGTAAAAACACCGAGATTTAAACACCCATCAATCAAAGCATATGACAGAGCAAAAGGTTAACAGGAACAAAATGAAAGGCTGTTAACCAGAAGAAAATAGAAGGCCACAATCAACGTTTCTAGAACCAGGTCAGTTTCACAGCTCCCCGAGACGCTAGCTCTCCGAAATGGACGGGACGGTCGACGCAAGAACTAGCGGCGCTGCAGTTCCATCTTGCCTCATGCCTCACGCGTCGTCTGCTACATCACCCATGTGCGCTATCGTCGTTGCAGCTTTCTACGGCCGTGACAGCCGACATTTAAACTTTTTCAATAACCTCGACTGCTTAAAAAGGCAATAATTTCACAAGCCATGCTCCATAAACATCAAAATATAATCAAACTTGAATGGTACAATCTCACGACTGGCTTTCCTCTCGCACGAATATTCAATTGCCGTCAACCTGTGTTTAGTCGCCACGGCGGAGCAGTTGTTACGGTGCTCGGCTGCTGACCCGAAGGTTGTGGGACGGATCACGACTCCGGCGGTCGCATTTTCTACGGAGGCGAAAATTACACTGGCTCATGTAGATTTGTCATCCTAAACAAGTCGTAAAACAGAGGACCATTGTTAATTTTCGGGCGAATTAGTTCCGATTTCTTGACAAAGGCATACAACCCGAAGTGAGGTTGATGATGGTACCTGATTTGTATTCCCTAAGCTCGTTTAGGTGACTTGTAGCGAAAGTTAGTTCCGATCTTCTCAATTCTGGTGGGATAGGCTTTCAGAATCTCAAGGTATTTCTTGCAAGATTCGAAGAAGTGATGACCGGTGTTCTTTTCGTAGCCGCTCGTGCAACACGCGCATAAAGATGGCGTTCTTCAGCTTTGTCCCTTTGACACACACTAAATCGAAAGAACTGAACTGCTTCCCAAACGACCACCGTTCGCAAACAATCACGCACGGAGTACGGAGAAACGCGTCGCAATTAGCGGCTACTCCTCGCGCGTCGCTGCGGCATGTGCGTCGCCTTATCTTCCGCAACGCGCCACTGAGAGTATATATGTTCTAGTTCACTATAACTGAGAGCAACGGTGCGTTGCTGCAATCCGATCCCGGGTTGCACGGCAATTGAAGGAACAGCAGCGCCGTAAGTTCACGCGTGGGCCGCGTGTGCCGGCTCGTGAGCGGAGCTGCGAAACTGAACTGGTTCTAAAGACGTTGGCCACAACACCATAAAAGCGGCAAAGCGGCAACGCCAATATGTGAACAAACCCAAACATCTGTGAACAACAAAAAGGTTATCAAAAGGCTGTTAACCAGAACAAACAAAATAAAAGGCCACAACGTCGTAAAAATATCGACATTTAACCACCCTATCAAAGCATATGACAGAACAAAAGCTTAACAAGAACATAATAAAAGGCTGATTCATGATCCGATGCACACTCGGAATTCACTTCGTGGATCTGCAGCAATTTTTTTCTCCTGGACGGCATACGTCGAAGCGTTTCAGGGAGCGAAGACATCCGCTCACACCACCTGCTTTACAGAATCAGGAAACGCGAGAAAAGCAGGATGCACTACACTGACCGCGAGAGTTAATTCGCGCTGCTCCGTGACCTATGAGACACAATTAAAAAAAATTCCCCATCTCCCGCTAAAGGGAACCATGTGTGGATGCGAAGCAGCGGGGAGATAATTAGCTTGAGCGGGAGGAACGTCGCCGCTCTCATTTCACGGCAGCGGTCCGGGCGCTCATCGCGGCGCTGCACAGGAGAGAGAATGAGGCACGTGCGCTCCGTCATTTTCACACCGCGGAACTACCGTGGCGCCCCCCAGCGGAGTATGCAGCTGTCACATCACCTGTCGTGCGCGCCGCTCCGTAGAGGATTCCTAGAGGAGAGGACGGGGGGACCGTAGGAGAGGAGAGAGAGGTGGAGGGGACATGCATGCGCTGTGGGGGGTGTGGGACGCGGGAGCTGCCCCGTAGAGTAGATGATTCCTAGAGGAGAAAAAAGGGGGTGAGCGTAGGAGAGGATAGGGGAGGGGACGCGCATACGCTGTGGGGGGGTGTGGGACGCGGGGGGCCGCTCCGTAGAGTAGAGGATTCCTAGAGGAGAGAAAGGGGCTGAGCGTTGGAGAGAGAGGGGGGAGGGGACGCGCATGCGCTGTGGTGGTGTGGGACGCGGGAAGGAGGGACGAACTAAGCCCCCCTCCAAACACATGCAAGCAAGATCAAGGAATGGGGTCAACCTGGGCGACAGACACCACCTGCCAAACCATTGCTAAGCAGCCTCTTTGTGCTCTCGGCTATGAGTCTGATGACGGCAGTAGTGGTTGACGGCCTTCATATTACTACAGTGTTCTGGTTCGCATAATGGGTGCTTCCCTACTTCATGAAAGTGGCCGGACGCGGGACGCGGGACGGCGGACGGGGGACGGGGCACGCGGGAGGGACGGACAAAGCCCCGAGCATAATATGCTTCGCATCTAAAACACTTGCTCACGGACGCAAGTACCCACGGCGCCCCCGATTGATGTGCCAAAATTCCCCCCCCACTGGCAAGAACACGCAGCGGGGCCTCGCTAGTTTGGCAATGATGGCGGCGCTGTGGTCGTCACACCTCCCCATTCTAGACACCCTAGCTGGAGTGTACTAGAACTGTTGAGTGGCGTGACCGCACCGCGCCGCCTGATGCCTTCCACGTCGGCAGTAGCGGCGGCGCTGCAGTCGCTCGGTAATGAAGGCGCGCTGCTCTCCGCAAGAACTGCTAGGCGCGTCGGCGGCACCCGGCTAAAGCGGCGCTATTACTGATGCAGCTTTCGTTGCGTGTCTGTAATTATTAAGCCTAGGACTGGTCGTCGTAATCCTTGATCGACGAAACTTCAATGCTGTTAATCGATGCTTGCTTCATCAATGCGTTTGAGATATACTGAAAATTAGTTCTGCGGAAGCGACTGCTGGAAGGTACGCAATAATATAAAATTTAAAACGGGCTGATTGCGACAGTCAAGATTCGCGATTTAGATGTAATTGAGCCGAACTTATTGCTGTGCTAGTTAGTACATTACTCTCAATCAACAAGACGCCGAATGACCGCCAGAAGATACAGAGGAAACAGAAAGGTAGTGTCCTATTCTGATGTCTTCTGTCTTAATCCTGTCTTCTGGAGGCGTTTATTTAGAGCAACTGAGCTCCTTTATTGGAAATTAGCAGTGCTCTGAAAGCTGTGTGCTGATATATTATCCTGCCGAAAGCACGCCGGACATTTACGGCTGGCGAACCTGCGTGTACGGTGCGCTGCTTTACAAATGCGCTGTGTAAATATGACTTTTTTGACATTACGAGGGCTCAAAGGTAGCGGAAGTCAAACGTAACTCGACCGCGTATACAAATAACGGTCGTCCTCAGGGGTGTTGCACGGATATTGTTAATCGGGCCGGGCGGGGAGGTGTGACTTTATTGTCCGCATTTTGCGTGACATATATAAACCAAAGCAAAGCGCACAGCACCACCGCCCCCCCTAGCTTCAGTCTTGGCACTTTACAGATAGAGTAATTAAATTATAATACAGAACACTGTCGCAAACAAGTTCTTGCAATGGCATCAATAGAAGATCTGGAAAACAGCGCAATATAAGCTCTCCTTAGAAAAGGAAAGTAGCTTTAGGCAGAATAACATGCGGCCTATATTTACGTCTGCGCATTTCATATACTTGAGATAAGCCCTGATGCATGAAGTTCGTGCCTACGAGGTGAACGCGCGCCTTTGGCTCGGCTCCCTGGCTCGGCTTCCTGGTACTTTAAGCCCTCAGAGGTCGCATAACTGATGCACATTAACCGCGGAAGCACGATGTTGAAACAAGATAGCCTTTCGATTGGCATTAAAGAAAGAGCGCAAAACGGGCACAATAGAACTCAGACGTCCCAAGTATGAATGTTGGCATAGAGTTATTTGTACTCAGGTTGGCCATGAAACAATCGAGCGCTTTGGAGTTGATAATACAAGTGTCAATGCTCTAGATATCGTTGAAACTGCTGACAAAAGGATTGTAGGCGTTCGCCGTTCGTTTGTTACTTCTTCACTCTTCGTAGGGCGTTCGTAGTCACTTGCGGTGTAGCGCTTCTCGAAGTGTTGCTTGCAAACCGCACAACAATTAGTCAGCAGCTAGGTACATGTGTGCGAACTCTGATTGTAGCCTTCATTGGGGATCGGCAGGCTCCTCAAACAGGAAATATCTCGGAGCAGTTTTGGCACGACTGCATATCTACTTGTGCACCATGGCGCGTAGCAGGCGTTGAGCCACCGATTAATGCTCAGTAATGCGTTAAACGCGCTCAGAACGCGCAATTACACGCTTTCGTAAGGCTACGAAGCGCGCGCGTAAAATGCAGACGCTCCCCACGGCTTCAGCAGTTCGTTCCACTGCCCCCCTTCTAGTACACTGTAGCCAGGCTATGCATTATAGAGCGGAGGTTGCGCGCGATGTCTCCACGGTGTGCGTGGCTTGTTAGTCTGTCTCTCTGCTTCTTTCATTGATGTTCGTAGGCGGCTAGATAGATAGATAGATAGATAGATAGATAGATAGATAGATAGATAGATAGATAGATAGATAGATAGATAGATAGATAGATAGATAGATAGGCTCAAAGTCGCCGAAGTTCGCTAAGATTCGCTAAGTTCGCTATCTATCTATCTATCTATCTATCTATCTATCTATCTATCTATCTATCTATCTATCTATCTATCTATCTATCTATCTATCTATCTATCTATCTATCTATCTATCTATCTATCTATCTATCTATCTAGCCGCCTACGACTTTGTGCTCTCCTGGCCGTATCGTTAATGGGATATATACCAAATTTGGTATGACATAACATGACTGTATGAAGAACATAAATGGCTGGTCATATCATGAAAATCTTGACTAACTTGTCATGCAAAGTAGGATTTACATGCCATGCTCATGGCGCGCTCGCCGCCGTGTCGTTAGCTTGATATACACCAAACTTGGTATTGAGTGACGTGACTGTATCACGAACATAAGTGACAAGTGGTAATAGGGAAATCATGACATGTCATGTGCGACATGGCTTGCATGCCACGCTCATGGCGCGCCCGAGGGCGTTTCGTTAGCTTGACATACAGCAAATTTGGTATTGTGTGGCGTGACTGTATGACGAACAGAAATGACAAGTGGTAATATGGAAATCATGGCTTGTCATGTGCGACATGACATGCATGCCACGCTCATGGCGCGCTCGCGGCCGTTTCGGTAGCTTGATATACACCAAACTTGGTATTGAGTGACGTGGCTGTATGACGAACATAAGTGACAAGTGGTAATAGGGAAATCATGGCATGTCATGTGCGACATGACTTGCATGCCACGCTCATGGCGCGCCCGAGGGCGTTTCGTTAGCTTGACATACAGCAAATTTCGTATTGTGTGGCGTGACTGTATGACGAACAGAAATGACAAGTGGTAATATGGAAATCATGGCTTGTCATGTGCGACATGACATGCATGCCACGCTCATGGCGCGCTCGCGGCCGTTTCGGTAGCTTGATATACACCAAACTTGGTATTGAGTGACGTGGCTGTATGACGAACATAAGTGACAAGTGGTAATAGGGAAATCATGGCATGTCATGTGCGACATGACTTGCATGCCACGCTCATGACGCGCCGGAGTGCGTTTCGTTAGCTTGACATACAGCAAACTTGGTATTGTGTGGCGTGACTGTATGACGAACAGAAATGACAAGTGGTAATATGTAAATCATGGCTTGTCATGTGCGACATGACTTGCATGCCACGCTCATGGCGCGCTCGCGGCCGTTTCGGTAGCTTGATATACACCAAATTTGGTATTGAGTGACATGACTGTATGACGACCATAAATGACAAGTGGTAATATGGAAATCATGACTTGTCATGTGCGACATGACTTGCCTGCCACGCTCATGGCGCGCTCGCGGCCGTTTTGTTAGCTTGATATTGCCACGCGCGTTTCTTTTACTGTATTCGGTTTCCGCCCACAAAGACTATCAGCAGTACTCGGCGCAGACCGCGCCTTAGCGTTCCAGAAGCTTCTTGGTTGTAGTAGATTGTTTTGTTAAGATTGCACGCAGGACGCTAAAACTCAAGATTATTCCAGAGCTTGCGCGACGACCAGTGATAAGGCTAGAATGTTCGACGCGTGATGTATAAAAGCCGGCGCGCTCCAACCATTATCAGTTGGTCGACGGCCGACGCTGTGTTCGCCGCTATCAGTGTCAGTGTGTAGCTGTATTCTTACTTTCCGTTTACCGGCCACAAGTTCGGCCAAATAAACAGTTTCATCTTGAATACGTCGCCTGCTGCCTTCGTCGACGTCACATCCACGTGACAATATACACCAAACTTGGTATTGAGTAACGTGACTGTATGACGAACATAAATGACAAGTGGTAATATGGAAATCACGACTTGTCATGTGCGACATGACTTGCATGCCACGCTCATGGCGCGCTCGCGGCCGTTTTGTTAGCTTGATATTGCCACGCGCGTTTCTTTTACTGTATTCGGTTTCCGCCCACAAAGACTATCAGCAGTACTCGGCGCAGACCGCGCCTTAGCGTTCCAGAAGCTTCTTGGTTGTAGTAGATTGTTTTGTTAAGATTGCACGCAGGACGCTAAAACTCAAGATTATTCCAGAGCTTGCGCGACGACCAGTGATAAGGCTAGAATGTTCGACGCGTGATGTATAAAAGCCGGCGCGCTCCAACCATTATCAGTTGGTCGACGGCCGACGCTGTGTTCGCCGCTATCAGTGTCAGTGTGTAGCTGTATTCTTACTTTCCGTTTACCGGCCACAAGTTCGGCCAAATAAACAGTTTCATCTTGAATACGTCGCCTGCTGCCTTCGTCGACGTCACACCCACGTGACAATATACACCAAACTTGGTATTGAGTAACGTGACTGTATGACGAACATAAATGACAAGTGGTAATATGGAAATCACGACTTGTCATGTGCGACATGACTTGCATGCCACGCTCATGGCGCGCTCGCGGCCGTTTTGTTAGCTTGATATTGCCACGCGCGTTTCTTTTACTGTATTCGGTTTCCGCCCACAAAGACTATCAGCAGTACTCGGCGCAGACCGCGCCTTAGCGTTCCAGAAGCTTCTTGGTTGTAGTAGATTGTTTTGTTAAGATTGCACGCAGGACGCTAAAACTCAAGATTATTCCAGAGCTTGCGCGACGACCAGTGATAAGGCTAGAATGTTCGACGCGTGATGTATAAAAGCCGGCGCGCTCCAACCATTATCAGTTGGTCGACGGCCGACGCTGTGTTCGCCGCTATCAGTGTCAGTGTGTAGCTGTATTCTTACTTTCCGTTTACCGGCCACAAGTTCGGCCAAATAAACAGTTTCATCTTGAATACGTCGCCTGCTGCCTTCGTCGACGTCACATCCACGTGACAATATACACCAAACTTGGTATTGAGTAACGTGACTGTATGACGAACATAAATGACAAGTGGTAATATGGAAATCACGACTTGTCATGTGCGACATGACTTGCATGCCACGCTCATGGCGCGCTCGCGGCCGTTTTGTTAGCTTGATATTGCCACGCGCGTTTCTTTTACTGTATTCGGTTTCCGCCCACAAAGACTATCAGCAGTACTCGGCGCAGACCGCGCCTTAGCGTTCCAGAAGCTTCTTGGTTGTAGTAGATTGTTTTGTTAAGATTGCACGCAGGACGCTAAAACTCAAGATTATTCCAGAGCTTGCGCGACGACCAGTGATAAGGCTAGAATGTTCGACGCGTGATGTATAAAAGCCGGCGCGCTCCAACCATTATCAGTTGGTCGACGGCCGACGCTGTGTTCGCCGCTATCAGTGTCAGTGTGTAGCTGTATTCTTACTTTCCGTTTACCGGCCACAAGTTCGGCCAAATAAACAGTTTCATCTTGAATACGTCGCCTGCTGCCTTCGTCGACGTCACACCCACGTGACAATATACACCAAACTTGGTATTGAGTAACGTGACTGTATGACGAACATAAATGACAAGTGGTAATATGGAAATCACGACTTGTCATGTGCGACATGACTTGCATGCCACGCTCATGGCGCGCTCGCGGCCGTTTCGGTAGCTTGATATACACCAAATTAGATATTGAGCGGTATGACTGTATAACGCACATAAGTGGCAGGTGATAAGATGAAAATCTTTGCATGCATGTCATCTACAACGCCATTTACATGCCACGCTCATGCTGCGCTTGCGTCCAGTTCGCTAGCTTGATATACACCAAAATTGGTGTTGCGCGACGTGGCTGTATGACGAACATAAATGATAGGTCCTAACATGTTAAACATGACATGCCAATTATGTAAAACATGATTTGCTCCTTCCTGGCTGCTTCGCATTACATCGATTTCCACAGTGCGTGGGATCTGCCGGCTTTTCTTTCTGCATTTCCCCCCATTCTTTGTGAGCTACGCTTTATTCCCGCTCCTCCTACTTTCCCTCCTCTTCACCATCAGATCTCCTCTCCTCACACTCTCGTCCCTTCCCCCCCACCCTTGCAACACTTTACTATACAAGACTATGCTATGCTCTACTAACGCACCTGGATAGCCGAGGGGTTAGACTCACGACTTCGGATCGAGGGTACGCGGGTTCGAATCTCGCCTCGTGAAGAATTTTTGGCGAGAATGTTTCTCCTTCTGTTTCTTTCCGTCTCCGTAGTCGTTCTCTCCCCCCATGAGGGTTATTGCAGGCCAGGCCGTATAGTGGGATTTTCTCGAATTCTGTGGCCCATATACTCGTTATGATGATGATAGTGGCACTTTGCGCCCGGCTCAAACAGCTTCGCTGTTAAAACGTCTTACGTAAGAGTTTTTCAGCCAGCCACGATGAAGCCGGCTGACCAACGTTAAAACGCACCTGCGGAAGAGTTGTTTCACCCCCGCTTCTGTTGGAGAGGCTCGGCAATCTAGGCGCTGTAACGGCGAGCCGGGTGTGATTTAAGCTCTGGTATTATTTTACTCAGAAAGGATTTGTCTCTTTGTTCTTTTCGGCCGCTGTACTTCCATGTCTAATCACCACGAGGCAAAGCCAACGGGGACCAACACCAAAGAATGTGTGTGGTGCATCACTGGGGGGATGAATATTAGCGTCGATCTGCCCAAAATCAACAGGTCACAATTGCTACTAAAATAGCAAGTGATGTCTTTTATGATATCCTTCGTCTGTTGGGTTGTGCCTAACAAGGAAACGAGCCCCTCGTTTCCTTGTGGACAAACAGCGTGTTACGCCCGCTGTTTGTCCGGTTCGCGATGTAGAGAAGAAACCATCACCATGCGGGCGTGGCCACGCCTAGTTAATTCAAAGTAATCATAGACAAGCCCTGTTGAGTATATGCTGAAACCGAATTAGCTACGCATAACTAAGCTGATCAAGTCAAGGCTTCATGAGACCTAATTAAGCCGAGTTGAGATTCTCGTGTGCCTAGTCATGCCGAGCTCGGCAAGATGTGCCGAGCTAGGCCTAATTAATACTAATGAAGGCTCAGTCAGGCTAGTGCTAACTCGGCGAATTACCTAATTAAGCTTAAGTTGACAAGGGATTCAAGTTAATTGAGGCCAAGCCTCGAATATGCGATTATGTTTATTTCCATAATTAAGCTAATTAAACTATCGTTAGGCTTAGATTGACTTGGGATGTAAGCTATTTGAGACCAAGCCTCGAATATGCAAGTTAAGCCAATAAAAGTAATTCATGTTTGTAAGGTATTCGGCACTGTGATTGCAAAGCGATTCCCAGTGGAACCCGATTGATAACTAGGCAATACTCGTGAATCGCAATGTGATCAGGTCAGGCCCGTAGCCAGGGTGGGGGGGGGGGGGGGGGTGCCCTAGGGGCCCGGGTCTCCCCCGAAATTTGGATGGAGGGGGGTGTTTTACCCAGGACAAATAATAAAAATAGGTGTTCCCCTTCCTAAAAAAATTCCTGGCTACGGGCCTGGATCACGTGAACATGCACGTGCCTAGTAAAGCAGGAGCAGCCGAATGCCGATCAACTCTGCTCTGCCCCAGCTTTGCTCGACTCAGCGCAAGCTGGGCAAATGTTTTACAGTGTCGGAAAGTTTCTCTGGCTGCACAGAAAGCGGTGACACTTCTTGTAGTAATTGTTGGGGTTTTTTGTCCTAAAGACTTGATATGATTGCGAGAGATGCGGTAGTGTAGAGCCCCCCGATAGTTGGACCAGGTGCGGTTCTTTAACCTGCACCTAAATCTCAGCACACTGGCTTCTAGCATATTGCGCCTACCAAAATGCGACCGCCGCGTCCGATATTCGCTCCCGCGAACTAACGCGGTGTTGCCTAACATATACATGGCTCAAAGTACAAAGTAATGGTTCAAGAAGGTGTTGGCTCGCGGCGCACACAAATCGGCGCGTAGCACATGATCAGGCACTTGTGCTGCCGCTACAGATCTGCCGATCACCGGCTCCGTTCATCGAAGTGCGCAACGAAACAAGAAACACTACCTAAATATTGTCCTTTGAACTCATTCAGGTATAAGATATATTTAATAAACTAGAATTAATAGTAATAATATTTCGGGTTTTACTTACCAAAACCACGATATGATTATGAGGCACGCCGTAGTGGAGGGCTCCGGCAATATCGACCATTCTTTAACGTGTACTGACATCGCACAATACACGGGCCTCTACCATTTCGCCTCTATCGAAATTCGAGCGCCGCGGCCGGGATCGAACCCGCTACTTACGGGTCAGCAGTCGAACAGCGTAATCAGTGTACCACAGCGACGACACATCTACAGTGGCTCCACGGCCACCATGGTCCTTCACAAAAAAAAAAAAAAAAAAAAAAAAAAAAAAAAAAAAAAAAAAAAAAACGGAATAAAATTCCAATAAAGAAGGGTGGAAGGCAGGTAGCTGCGTTTTCTCCAACACTTTTCACCGTGATCACAGGAGTTTTTCACGGGAGGTTTTCAAGAGCTTTCGATTGGGAACATCAAATGATGACAGTTAATGGAGAGTAGCTTAGCAACTTGTCATTCGCTCATGACATTGCTCTGCTGAGTAAATAGGGGAAACTATTGCAAATCAGTTATGGAATCAGACAGGGAAGGCACCCGCGTGGTGGGTCACAAAATTAATAACTAAATCTTCAACAGTCTCGGAAGAGAACAGTTGTTTGCGACACCCATCGAGGCAGGAATACGTCTTTTCAAGGAATGTAGTGAGCGCAGACACGAGCCATGAGACTATAGAGTAACTAGAAGAATAAAATTGTTGTGGTGCTCAATTGGCCGGCATTGTGAGATCATGATTGGTAGTTTACGGCTATACCTCAGGAGGAAAGTGTATAACAGCTGCATTGACCGGTACTTACCGATACGGGCAGAAACCTGGAGGTTTACGAAAAGGCGAAAAGCGTTGGACTTGAATTGAGGACGACGCAGCGAGCGATGGAAAGATAGATGATAGGTGTAGCCTTGCAATGGACAAGAAGCGGGAAGAGTGGGCGAGAGATTAAGAAGAAGAAATGGGCAGGGCAAGCAGCGAGATGGCAGGGGCCCTTAAAAGTAACAGAGTGGATTCGAAGGCAAGCGCGCCAAGGGGAGGCAGAAAGTTAAATGGGCAGATGAGATAACACCCTTACACCCTTTTCCTAGGGTGTAAGGGTGTTAGTTATCGACATGGAAAAACCCCCCTTAAGGGTGTAAACTGGTTTACTGCGTAGTCTGGTTGCTGGTGATGATGATGATCACATACTTGTAAAACGTGAAGGCGAAATGTATTTATTTATTTATTTATCTTGCATACACTCCAGCGCCTGGGCATAGTAGAGGGGAGCGGGGTACATGAGCGCGACAATAACGATAATACTGATGTTTCAGTGAACATTTTCGAAAATATTTAAAGGTACACTGTAAAAAACGATCGAGAAAAAATGGCGTCTTTTTGTCCCACAACAACAATCGTCATCCGGCATGTTTGCGCTTAGTAATTTCTTGAAAACTCGGCGTTGGCCACTTTCCTATCAAGAATGCTATGTCACGCTGATAACGCGCATGTCGTTCGTGACCTGTAACTGCCGGGCGCGCGACGATAATGCCAGGAAAGGAACGCAAGTAGATGACGATTATCGTTGTGGGACAAAAAGCCACCCTTTTTACTCGATCATTTCTTAGAGTGTAAGTCTGTGGCAGATAGTACAGTTCTTGTTCGTGAGCTGGCCGACTGGAAGAGGCGGAAATTACTAACACAAAAATAATGCAATGGTCAGTGGAATAACTAACGAAAATTCGCTTTGTTCTTAACTAATTACATTATCACCCGCATTCCAATTCGCAAAGTTTAGCGGTGGAGTTTGCAAGGCAAAATCTCGGAACTGGTGTCATCATGAGAACTCGTTCCAGGTGGGTCCACCTGGAACGAGTTCTCATGATGACACCAGTTCCGAGAAATTCACTCCCGAAAATTACGGAGAAATGCATTGCTATTAGAATTACATTCTGAACAAAACGTCGCTTCATCTATTGAAGCCGAAAATTAAGTCGAACACACTGTATTTATCCGACACTTGTCTCCATGCTCCTTAGCGTAAGTGCGCGTATGATGCGTCGCCATATGGCACAAGTGACGACATGCTTCAACACGGCGTCATACACATCTCGAGCAGCCGATGGGCCTAACCGGTCGGAATGGTAGAAAAAAGAGAACGGCTCAGTTACCCAGTTTTTGCGTGGACTACGGCTTGCTGAACAAGATCACACGTAAGGACATCGATCCCAATCCTCGTACGAAGACGCCACCACTGCCGGAAAGGAGCATAGTTTTTAGGGGCGGAGCTCCTTAGGACCTAGCCTTGTCTTCCGTTGTGGTCACGGTATAGAACCGCTACTATTGTCGAAACATATGTGAGACACAAAAAAGCTCTTACAATAGACTTCAACGTAGACATAGGCTAATTATAAGGCAACAGATCGCTGTTCCCGGCGAAAACAACCTATCGAGAAGAGTATTGATGAGTTGATCTCTACTAAAATGAGCCTAGATGTTGAGGCTTCTCAAGGAAATCTGTAACACAAAGGCACACGTCGAGCACTATATGTCCTAACAAATTACCCATAAAAAAATGGTATCTTGCTACCGGTAAGATGGCGGATTCTTGGATTTACTTTCGAGGCATGTCCTCTACTCCAGCAATTTTCTAAATCCTCCTTGAATTGCCTGAGACGACTGGAAGGCGAAATAAATTTACACATCTATACACACTTTATGTCACTCAATTTACATTAAATGGGGCAACTCTGGGGTAACGTACTGTTATTCACCGATACGATACCCGTGCAGAGCTTCGCCCACGCATCTCCACGATTCACATCGTGGAGATGCGTGGAAGTTTTTTCTGTTCGTTGAACCTGCGCTCCGGCTACTGTTAGTCCCGATGGCTGAACATGACCACTGCAAACCAGCCTTCGTTAGACGCGACATTATATGAATTCAATGACGCGTTTCAGGCTGTGCAACGCTCTTCCAATGTTTGAACGCATGATCAACATCCTTCGCGACTTCAAGTGGCAGACGCATCTCTGCTACCTGGATGGTATACTGTGATCTTTTCAGACCACTTTTCAACCCATCTACAACAGGTCGAAGCTGTTGTCACTAGCCTCAGCTCTAATGGTCTTCAGATAATCTTAAAGAAGTGTTAATTTGACGCACGAAAGCTGATTATTCTGAGCCGTCTACTTCTGAGATGGCGTCCTTCCGGATCCCACGGTACTTCGTGCTGTTGCTTCGTTTACTAAACGAACAATGAAATACCTTCACAGCTCTCTATGCCTTTCATTTTATTTCAGACGTTTCATTCGCAGCTTCCCCACAATTATAGCGCCTTTGAGTGACATCCGACGCAGCCGCGACCTTTGAGCGAAGTCACATGTGGCGATGCATCCAGCAAACTCCGATGCATACTTACGTTGCCTCCAATCTTGCGACATTTTGATTTGTCGCCCCATGTGAGAGAGAGAGAGAGATAGAAGTTTATGATGACAAAAAAGCAGGGGTGCAACAGCTGCGCCAATTGCGCCAAATTGATACAATTGCCCGTTTTTGCGCCGAGCTGCGCCAAAACCATGAAATTGGCGGAAATTGCGCCACGCTGTGCCAAAATGTCCGACTAGCATCAAACTTTTCTCAGTTACGCTAATTTCAGCGAGAAATGGAGGCCGCGTTGGCCACCTGCAGTTTGCGTCATCAATCAATCCACGCGCGCAGACCCTAACCCTAAACGACGGTGTAAGATATATACTCATTAGGTCAGGAAACAAAACACGCTGCGGGGCTAGTTGGAGATACATTCTCGCTTAAAATATTGTAGCGCTACATTTGACGAGGACAAGAAGAGAAGTACAGCGCCCGTCCTGTCACGTGCTTCTCTTCTTGTGCTCGTCAAATGTAGCGCGACAATATTTTAAGTCAGGACACGCGCGAGACGCGATCGACCAAATAAAGTAATAACGCCGCGCACCCATCGGTCCGCTGACCGAATCGGATACCTATCGGCGGGACGACGCAACTTCAAGACAAAAATGTGTTGCTGTACAGCCACTAACGCAGGGGTCTCAAACACGCGGGCCGTATGCGGCTCTCGAGGCTCTCGGTTGCGGCCCGCGGCCCTTACATGACCGTCTTCACCACACAATTTTTTTTATTTTCTTATTAAATATGTTCGTGAGGTACACAGACCTGACTGGTTTAAGGCATTGTCTCCGTGAGGTATCCCATGTGTTCACCTTGTTTTGAAACATAACCGTCAAACAAAAATTACATTTCGCAATCAGAGTCCAGATTGGAGTCGTCTTGGGGATCGGTATCGAGGTGTTGCTGGAATCCTGGCACCAAATCTCGTTCCGAAATGACCGGTATATGAGATATGGGAAAGTCTTCCTTCAAATGGCAACGTTTGCAAACAAATTGTACACCCCCCCCCCCCCCCTTTGCTCCTACCGCCTTAACTGCCATGGCCCTTACGGGACTAAATTGCGTGACTGCGGCCCGCTGGCTGAGGTGAGTTTGAGACCCCTGCACTAACGCTTCGCGGGAAATATGAATTTCCTAGTCAGCAAACATGGCTATGGCATGTTAGCAACTAAAGCTGCAAGCGTATGCCGCTTTTTCCGCGCGCGAACAAACTCTACGTGCTGCGAACACCGGCGTTGCCGGCGACCACGTTGGTTGCCATAGCAACGGCACATAAAACATTTTGCTGTCTTGAAATTGCGTCGTCCCGGCAATAGATATCCGGTACCGTCGCCGGGCCAACGGGCACGCGCCGTTGTTACTTTATCTGGTCGAACGCGCCTTGCAAACGAGCCGAGAAGTTGTGACCTAAACCTAACCCCATGTTGAAAGAAAAAAAAAAGGGGGGGGGGGGGGGGGGGGGCTGTAGCGGTGTTCGAAAATTCTAAACGAGCTTTCGTTCCTCTAAAACAGGAACGAAAGCTCGTTCCTCGTTCCTTCCCAATTTTGGAACGCGTTCCCGTTACAAGTTCCTTAAATTCAAAAGGAACTCGTTACAGTTCTCTAGAAGTACGCATTGCTGGGCGAGTTGGTAACTCATCTTAGCACGGTGGTGCGCGAAAAAACGATTCACATAGAAAGGTACACGAAACACAGCGCAAACTATCAACTGAAACTTTATTGAAACAACAACATATATATGGGCGGTTAGAAGAACACGTGTAAGCACCCATGAGAACACAAAGATTATCTCAATGACACGCTTCCAGATAGCCTAACTCCGCGGCAAGTAACGTGACCGAGGGTTTCGCGACACATGAATCACCTGCTTTGTCGATTAAATAGGCCTCTTCAATTTCACGCGCAACCCTATCCTTGAACCTAGATTTCACTTTCGTATCAGAAAACAAGGGTGCGCAACCGCAATCTCTACAGTGCAACGAAAGGTTAGAACAAGGCTGTCCCTTTAGCGAAGCTTTGTGATCCAATAACCTGTTATTTAGACAACGTCCGGTTTGTCCAATATAACGCTTCCCGCACGTAAGCGGTACGTCGTACACCACCCCAGTGGCGCAATCGACCTCCTTGGCCCTGTGCTTGACCTTACAGACACCCCTGTCCTGCTCATTCCCCTCGACTTTCCTCTCCACAGTCGCGCATATGCTGCCTAACCGGTTGCCAGCCGAAAATAAAACATTACATCCATACCTTGCTCCCACTTTCTTTAAACGATGCGAGACACCATGTAGGTATGGAATGCTGGCAAAAGGCAGCTCCTTCAAGCCCCTATCATGCTCAGAGCTCCTTGCCTGCGCTTTGAAGTCCTGAAGAACCCTTTCCGCCAGCCTCGCCAAATGAGCCTCAGGAAACCTAGACAACTGGAGCCTGCCCAGCTGCCTGTCGAGGCTTTCCTCCATCTTGTGCGGACAGGATTTCTTAAGCGCCGCCTTCAAACATGACGTTGCGACAGCGTTTTTTACAACCTTCGAGTGCCCTGACCGAAAGTCGAGGACAGGCTTCACGCTTCTCGGATCATACATCCAACAGGTATGACACCCATTGAAACTCAACTTAAGGTCTAAAAACTGTATACAATCGTCTTTAGGGAGCTCAAAGGTGAACTGCAGACCAGCACCAACTTCCTTAAACACCTTCAGCACATTCACACGCGACTCCACACAACCGTTGGAATTTAACAACACGAGATAATCGTCCACGTACCGAAACATCTTAACAACAATCCCATCCAAGGCTGTTTCCAGGTCGCGATCAACTGCGCTTAAGAAAATTTCACTTAATACAGGAGCAACGCACGACCCAATACAGACACCGGACCGTTGCGTATACACCTCTCCCTTCCACCCGATGACTGTTGAGGATAAGTACACAGACAAAAGTTCAAGAAAAGATTCCACAGACACACCACACTTGTCCTGAAACTTCAGTTCGTCATTGTGTGACTGTATACAATCCTTCACTCGCTTCAACAACCCTTCCCGTGGCAAGGAGTAGAACATGTCCTCTACGTCCACACTGAACCCCGACAAAGACCGCGGGGCAGCACTCATCAAGAAGCGAGTCACTTCCTCAGAATTCCTGACCCTAAATGGGTCCACCAATCTCAAGGACGACAAATGTTTCTGAAGGTACTCTGACACTTCATGCTGCCAAGCACAGCGCTCGGACACAATGAGGCGGAACGGTGCATCCGGCTTGTGGGTCTTCACGGTGAAGAACATTTGAAGAACAGAACCTTTCTCCTTTTTCACCGCAGCACACAACTTGTCCAACTGTAGGTCACCCAGGAGAGCCAGTGCCCGTTTTTTAACTTCCGCCGGCCTCTTGTCCACTTTCTTAAGATTATTTTCAATGGCTAGCGAAGCCTTCGCCAGGTACAAGCGTTCCGGCATTACAGCAAAGCAACCCTCCTTGTCCGCTACTAACGGTCTCAGGTGGCCTTCAGTGAAATAATCCACAAGCCACCGATTATCAAACTTCAAACCTGACTTTCCTGTGCTGCTCGTAATGACAGCCGCACACTCAGCGGTGCAGCGAGCCTAGGTTCTAGGATAGGGTTGCGCGTGAAATTGAAGAGGCCTATTTAATCGACAAAGCAGGTGATTCATGTGTCGCGAAACCCTCGGTCACGTTACTTGCCGCGGAGTTAGGCTATCTGGAAGCGTGTCATTGAGATAATCTTTGTGTTCTCATGGGTGCTTACACGTGTTCTTCTAACCGCCCATATATATGTTGTTGTTTCAATAAAGTTTCAGTTGATAGTTTGCGCTGTGTTTCGTGTACCTTTCTATGTGAATCGTTTTTTCGCGCACCACCGTGCTAAGACAGTTCTCTAGAAGAACTTGTTTTTGGGCGAGTTGGTGACTAAGTTTGCTGAACATTTTGTACGTGGCGCAAAGCTGGAAACATGAAAATGGGGCGGAGGAAAGAAAGAGACAGAGGAGCGCCAAACTACCAACTGTTTATTGCCAATCGCGGCTGAAAAAACAGGTAAACTTCCACGCATGCGCAGTTACGAGGAAAGGTTACTCCAAACATGACATCACGTGAGCAGTTGATTAAAGAAGGACAACTCAGACTGAAAGAGTACAATGGATGTGTCACTGACACAAGCGGACCCGTTTCTTCTAATATGATACGCCTCTAGTAGTTCCCTTGCCGTTTGATCTCTGCTTTTGCCGATAATCCTAGCTTGCGCAAAACGTGGCACACACGAGCATGACTTGACATGCGCAGGAAGGTGCGCACCATCACTCTTACCAATGCTGTTGGCATGCTCCCTGAGGCGGTCGTTGATACACCGTCCCGTTTGTCCGATGTACGTCTTGCCACAACTCAGGGGAATTTCGTATATAACGCCTTCGGCACAACGCCTGAAGGGTTTCACGTGCCTCTTTTGGCACCCTTGCTTTTTAGCACGAGAGATTCGTCGGCACAAGTGCGACAGTTTATTCGGGGCGGAAAACACAACAGGAATTTCAAATCTAGCAGCCACCTTCTTGAGGTTATGGCTTAACTTGTGCATGTACGGCACCACCTGTGGCTTAGCGCGCTCCCTTTCTCTCGAGTGCTCTTCCTGAGTGCTGACGTTCAGCTTCCGTAGCAGAGATTCGGCAACGGCGTGCAGGACCGCCCGAGGAAAGCCAGCCTTTTCAAGTCTGCCAATCTGATTACACAGGCTAGTCTGCATCATGTGCGGACACGATCTGCGCAGCGCGGACTGAAGGCAATGCAGAGCAATACCACGTTTCACGGTCTTGGAATGTGCGGAATCATATGGCAATAGCTCTTTTTTACTGCGAGGCATGTAGGCGCAACAAACATGATCACTTTTCACGGCCAGGTTGATATCTAAAAATTGCAAAACATTGTCGGAAGGAAGCTCATGAGTAAAGGTTAGTCCTTTGGCATTTGTCTTAAAGGCATCTAAAATGAAGTCCACCATTTCATGGTAGGGCACAGGGCACGTCTTGTCTAAAACAATTAAAAAAATCGTCTACATATCTAAAAACATAAAAAGGATGTGATGAATTAGAAACACATAGTAGTGTCTGGTCAATAAGTGATAAAAAGATGTCGCATAAAATCGGTGCAACACTGGACCCGATGCAAATGCCTTTCTTTTGCAAATAAATGCTACCCTCAAAAGAAACGAAAGTGCTTGTGAGGTATGCTTCCAAAACAGCAATGAAATTTGTTACCGACATTTCAACGTCTAACTGCAACTCTCGTGCTCGTCTATTACAAGTCCAACAAATGTGGCACTTTCCATGTGGTGATCAAAGGCGCACTGATGATACTGCGGTTCATATATTGAAGTAGAAGTCACCAATGAACCAGTATAATTAAATTTCTTGCACAGGAATCCGCATCAAAAGGGACAATATTTAGGCGTTTAATGAGTGCTGACTCAATATTTCAGTGTGAGTAGAAAGTAATGTCCAGGATACACATTTGCAACTTAGTAAAGTCTCCCTTTCAGTAAGCGAACATATTTTTGCATATTTCATTCTCTGTCAATTCATCTTTCTTTTCTCTTTCTTTCCTTTCGTTCTCCCTTTCTATCGCCTCTTTTCATCTCTTCCTTCCTCTCTCTCTCTCTGTACTCGTCCTCCCCTTCTCCTTTCTTTGCTCCTCAGCCTCATTTACCTTTCCCACCCCTTGATTTACTATACCACACAAGGCTGTGCTATGCTCTTTTAGCGTGCGTGCATGTTGTAGAAAAACGCATAGCCGATAATTTCCTCAACATCCCACTTCATTAGGATGATCACTCAGCTAAGAGATGTATACAAGCAAATTGCAAGTCAGCCAGAATGGTATGTGCATTGGTGAGGTGTTTATCCGCCTTCTAGTGTATACCACCGTTCTAGTATATATAATTGGGAATGGTCGTCACTTGATGTATTCGCTCTAGAGATGAATGCGATTTCTTTACTTTTGTGGTATGCGTTCGTCGTTGGGTGAACATATTAGCAGAATGAACATATTAGTTCTCTGTCTGCATTGAGTTTCCTCAAGGTGCTATGCCTATGTTAATTAAATACTATTAAAGAGGGAAAAGAAACTGCGTAGTCGAGTACTTACGACGCTCGCCTTCGCATCTTGGATAGGCGGCCTCGAATCTCACCTTGCCGGTATTTTTTATTTGTCAAGTATTTGTGTCTTTCTCTCTATCCATGGCTCTTTTTCTCTCTCTGTACTGGTTCTCTCGCCCATTAGAGTTACTGCATTCCACGCCAGACCAATCAGCGGACGTGTTCTGGGATCAGTATTACTCTCATGGACCACGTGTCGGTCCATGATTCTGATAATTTTCTTTCTAAGGCACACGGCTAACCTCGAGCATAAGAGCTCTGCTGTAAAAAATCAACTGTTCCTCCCGCACGTGGTCAGTCTCGGCGTCTTTCGCTTCCCTGCGCCCCCCGGCGGGTGCCTTGAAGTGAAAATAAGAATGCATCATAGCCACGTGAAAGGCGAATGGCCCATTTTCACGCCTCACACGGTCACCCATCTGCCTTGTTCTGCATGATGTGCGGCGTGCGTGTACCTGCTGCATGCCGTGGAACGTTTACAAAAGGAACGCCGTTCCCTCTATCGTTCCTTCGTAAATGTAACGAGTTACCGCTACAGTTCCACCGATCCTGATTGGAACGGTGGCGTTCCTCCGTTCCTCCCAAAAGGAACTAGTTCCTGGAACGTCGTTCCTTGGAACGCCGTTCCGTACAACACTGGTTTCACGCTATGGCTGACCACTGCGCATAACGACCGACCGTGGACGACAATTCCAGAGCAACCTATTATCTGCGCTGACAAGGCTTCTGGGAACATGGCTCCAGTACACCATAGCTTACCACCCAGCGAGCAATGGAATGGTAGAGCGGCTACACCGTCAACTGAAGGCATCTTTAACGGCCAAATTGGATAGAGAGCACTGGGTGGAGAAGCTCCCTCTCGTCCTGCTGGGCCTGCGTACCGCGATAAAAGAAGACCTCGGATTCAGTGCGGCAGAAATGCTGTACGGCTCTGCAATCCGACTACCGGGAGAATTCTTTGGTGAGAAACCAAGCCCTACGCCGACACCTTCAGGACATATGGAGAGGCTACATTCCTGGTTGGAGCACCTGAAATCCAACGTGCCGCGCGTCAGCCGCAACCAAAGAGTGTTTTCGTTCCCAGACATGAATGTGGCAACCCATGTGTTCGTGCGACGGGACACAGTGAAAGCGCCGTTGACTCCTGCGTACGACGGGCCCTTCCTGTGCTGTCGCGGTCGCACAAAACTGTGACCATTCGTGTTCGCGACAGAGAGGACGTTGTTTCTCTCGACCGCGTGAAACCGGCTCACCTCATGAACTCGCACATTTGCTTGTTTTTTTTTCCCTTGCTCCGTAATCTAGGGGGGGGAGGGGGGGGGAGGGGGGGGCTTGTAGCGGGCGTTGATGCCAGTGGGCGCGATAATTTTATTTGTGTGCGCATACCAATTCGTATGCAGAGGCGCACGGCGCATACGCGGCCAACATGCCTCACGTTATCTCCGGCGTGCCGCGGGAGATACGCAGCCCACGCCCTATTGTGTTGTCACTTTTCGAAGCCTGTTTTCCTTGGCAAATAAACTAGTTCTTGTCCCAAACTTCAAGGAGTGTAGATGTTTTCTTTTCGCTCCTACTTGGGGCGAGTACGCTACAGTCTAAAGAAGAAAAGAACTCTGCGCCTTGCAGGCAACCGAGAGCGTCATCGATTCTGGGCAACGGATAGACATCGTTTCGCGTGATCTTATTCAGACGCCTGTAGTCAACGCAGAATCTGATGCTGCCGTCCTTTTTTTTTACACCAGTACAACCGGCGAGGCCCAAGGGCTGTTTGAAGGTTGTATTACGCCACGTTGAAGCATATCGTTCACCTGCTCATCAATGACACGGCGTTCAGCGTGAGAGACTCGATACGGCCGCTGGCGCAAAGGTTCATGGGTGCCGGTGTCAATGTAGTGAACGATGGCGGACGTGTGGCCCAAGGAAGGTCGGCCATGGTCGAATGACATCCTGAAGCGATCGAGCAGCGCTAGTTGGGTGCGCTGAGTAGCGGGGAGGTCAGAGTTAATCGATGGGAGGAACGCCTCGGGAGATGAAGTGGCATCAGGAGTAATGCTGCTGACGTGGGATGACGAGCCATCAGGTAGGTGACTGGAGAATCGATTTCCTCAAGGCGACCGATGAGTTCGCCACGGAATAAGGTGGCTGGGGAAGAAAGCGGGTTTCTTATATAGATGGCGCCATATGAGTCTTCTATGGTGACAACAGCGAAGGGGAGGAGGAAGCTCTTGCGAGAGCCGAAGGCTTCGGAGGGTGTTAAGAGAGCGATGACAGAGGACACATCGTCGCAAGACAATATCACAAGAACGGAGGATAGAAGAGGGATGTGAGTGTCCTCAGCGACGATGACTCGAGAAGATAATGCCTGGAAAGAGGCCTTTCAGACATCGGTTGCTTCACGGAGGGGCAGTTCACACATCGTCGACAACTCATGTTCGGCACGCGCACAGTGAACGACGGCATGATGAGCGGAAAGGAAGTGCCAGCCCAAGATGATGTCGTGCGAACATGGGGAAAAGACAACGAATTCGACTATATACAAAACGTTCTGGATGACGAGCCGAGCTGTGCACGCCACAGAAGGTTGGATGTCGTGCGCAGTTGCCGTACGGAGAGAGACGTCGGAGAGTGGCATCGTAAGCTTATTTAACTTGCGGCACAGTTCACCACTGAGCACAGACACGGCAGCACCAGTATCAACGAGCGCTTGCACAACTACACTATCAATATGCACGGTAATTTCATTAGCGGGTAAAAACGGAGGCCTTGAAGTTTTCGATATGTGCGCAGCTCTTTCCCAGGGAACTGCGACGCTCAGTTTTCCGCTTGGGCGGGTGGCGGTCGAGGAAGCATCGGAGAAATGGAACGGCGCCTTGGTGAGGGCGACCGGCGCCTGTCGAGGCCGCGGCGACCTGACGACGACGGATCCGACGTTGGGTGGGCAGAATTCGAGTGTGGTGGCTCGGGGTGATAGTAGCCGTAACTTGCCTCGCCAGCATTTGGGTGGTAATCAAGACGACGACAGTAACGCGCGACATGGCCAGGGAGACCGCAGAAGTAGCAGATTGGCCTGTTTGGTGTGCGCCAAGGATTAGTAGACGGCGGGGCGGGATGGCGAAGAGGAGGTAGGTCCGGGCGAACAGGTGGACTCGCTGCGTAGAAGGCGTGGGGCTGTCGAGCAGGGTTCGTGACGGGTGGTAGCGACGGCGACGGTCGTCTTGCGACCTCAGCGTAAGTCAGAGGTGCGGAGATAGGCGAAGGATGGCAGGTGGGTGGCAGAGCGTGAGACACTTGCTCCTCTATCGCTTTGCGGAGCGTTGGGGTCAGCGTGTGCGCACTGGTCTGAACGTAGGGCACAAGAGACAATTGTCGCGCCACTTCTTCTCGGACAAACTGCTGGATGTGTTGCATTAGCGTGGTCTGTTCGACAGAAACAGCGCCGACGGTCAATGCAGATGTGGTGGTCGTGTCGAGGCTCGGACGTCGCGTAGAAACGCGCTCTCTCCGCAACTCGTCGTAACTCTGACACTACTTAGTCACCTAGGCGACAGTTTGGGGTTTTTTGGCAACGAGCATGTGAAAGGCGTCGTCCTCGCAGGGGCGTAGCCAGAAATTTTTTTCGGGGGGGGGGGGGGCACCCCCTTGATTTCGGGGAGGGCGCCTCCTTGAAATGGCCATTTTTCGCTATGTATGCCATGGCGAAAAAAAATTGGGGGGGGGGGGCGAGGGCACGTGCCCGGTGTGCCACCCCCTGGCCGTATTTTGTCAGTGTCAGACATTTCGGGATTTATACGACGGCAGAGGTCCAGAACATCCTCAACCAATATAGGAGGTAAAGGTCTCGCCAGAGCGCTGTGCGCGACCGCGCAAACGCTGTTCGACGCGGAGCTTGCGAACAGCGGGTCGGCCGAAGACTTCTGCAAAGCGCGTCTTAAAGGATTACCAAGTGGGAATGTCAGCTTGATGGTTGTTAAACCAGAGCTGTACCACACCCGCGAGATAGAAGTGAAGGTAGCCGAGTTTGTCGGTGTCATCCCACTTATTGTGAGCGCTTACTATTTCATACTGCGACAGCCAGTCTTCGGCGTCTTGGTCGTCGGTGGCGTTGAAAATCACCGGATCTTGCTGTCGTGGCATGCCGGAACAGGTGACAGGTGGGATTAGGGCAGCAGGTGGCTGGGCCATGTCGTCAGGCATTGGCGAGGCGGGGGGTTGGGGTAGAGTCCGGGAACGGAGTTCCAGGGTGAGGAAACCAGCGCTCTCCACCAATTGATAGAATGTGTTTAGCAGTCGAGGTAAGGCAACCGTTTTAAGCGATGAGCGGCAACGAGACAGCAGTCAGTGGCCTCAGCAGAACCAGCACGAGCATCAACCACAACAACCGTCTTCGTCGTTCCTCTACTAATAACCGTATTTGTCACTACAATTGAAATAATCAATGAACGACGTTGCTTTGGAATACGTGTGAGTAGACGTCAGTGAAACCGTGAATTCTGGCAAGGCTGACAGTAATGCTGTATATGAATAGATAGGACCATAGGTCGGCAAAAGAAGGTGTAACTCACTCAGACCCACTCAAGAAATCTATCTTGCGCTTTGGACTCACTCGGACACAGACACACCAAAATTTTCCTCAGCCGAACTCACTCGAACTCACTCATGAAAATTTTCTTCCTCCGGACTCACTCGGACTCAAACTCACCAAAATATTACTCACCCGGACTCACTCACACTCAGACTCACGGCTCGATTTGAGTCTGAGTGAGTCGACTCATGAGTGAGTTCGCCGACCTATGGTCCAGAGTAGCACCCATCTAGCGCCGATGTGTCCAGAGTAGCACCCATGCAGCGCCGATGTGTCCAGAGTAGCACCCACGCAGCGCCCATGTGTCCAGTGTAGCCCATGTGTCCAGTGAGTAGCGTCCATGTAGCGCCCATGTGTCCAGAGTAGCAGCCATGTAGCGTCCATGCGTCTAGCGTAGCCCATGTTTCCAGTGAGTAGCGCCAATGTGTCCAGAGTAGCACCCATGTAGCGCCGATGTGTCCAGAGTAGCACCCACGCAGCGCCCATGTGTCCAGCGTAGGCCATGTGTCCAGTGAGTAGCGTCCATGTGTCCAGAGTAGCACCCATGTAGCGCCGATGTGTCCAGAATAGCACCCATGTAGCGCCCATGCGTCTAGCGTAGCCCATGTGTCCAGTGAGTAGCGCCCATGTGTCCAGAGTAGCAGCCATGTAGCGCCCATGTGGCCAGAGTAGCACCCATGTATCGCCCATGTGTGCAGAGTAGCACCCATTTAGCGCCCATTTGTCCAGTGTAGCGCATGTGTCCAGCGAGTGGCGTCCATGTAGCGCCCATGTGTCCAGTGTCTCTTCCTTGCTATCTTCTTCACCAGCGCTAAGATACTGCCTTTTCAACATGCACCAACAAAGTCACATCGCTGCACTTAAAACTATAGCTTCTATATTAGTATATAATTGGGCATCCCTGCTTTATTGTGTGCTTTGAAGTAAAAAAGCGCTGACGCTGAGAAGCTGCGCTGACTTTGCAGCCACTACGAGAACCGAAAACCGGTGTCGAGCAGCGGCACATGCGCGTGGCGTGCACGCAAGCGCGGTGTGCGATTGCAAACCGCCGCATGATTGGTGGGCCTCACTTGTTTTCCGGCGTGTAATCGCTATCGCACTCACCTTGCACTGTTTGTAGAATCTGTTACGTATACGACATCGTCGGCGCTGGCGATCAAAATATCCCGATAAAAGACATCTCGCGGCGTTTTCCGCGTTATAATTCCATGATTGGACACTTGGACCGGTGTAAGCTTTCCGCTGCTCTAAAGAAAACAGATGTCGTAAAAATTGGCTGTCAGTCCCTCTGACAGAAGTCCATTGCCCGGCGATCGACAATGCACACGCATAAAGAGGAGCAGCCAACATGGGTTGGGGGGTTTGAGCAAGCTTGCCTTTGAGAAAAGCCTGCCGAGAGGATTTCGATATAATGCCACTTGCGGAGGCGGTGACGTTGTATACCCGGGAAATCGGTGGCTCGATGCCGAGTGCGTTCTTTGTGAAGCGCAGAAATAGCAACCCGGAAAACCAACAAACCGTTGCGCACTAAAGCAAGAGAGCAACTTTTGTTCATTGTCTGCGCAATTAAGCTTCGCGAGCGCAGGTTTCGCGGCGCCACACCGCTGGACGTCAAGGCGGCTCCGTGCCAGCCATTCATTGCCGTCGAGCATCGCAGAGAATCAAGATGGTGGAACCGGCTGCGAAGTTTCGTGTCCTTGGAGAGAGGCGGAGAGCGAACAAAAGGGGGGCGAGTTCGGAATACATAAGTGACGACCGTGACAGCACTACGTGTGCGCCTCGCCATGTTTACAACGCATCGCCGCCAACCGATACCGCGCTAACTGTCCCTAAACGCTGCCTCCATTCTTCACCAACATGGTCTCCTGTTGTCGAAACTTGGTTTCAGATAAGGCGCACGTTGTCACTCTACGCCCTGTATAAATATACAGATAATACATTAGCTAATTGGAAAATTTCTCGCCACCATGCTGCGTCACAAGCGGCATTTTATCATGGTTTTATCGTGGCCGGACGAAACGGTGTCCGCTGCTTTTCTATTTTCATGCACGAAATATGTCGGCACTTTTGCGTTTTAACGCGACAGCGTTTAAGGGCTCCTCACCAGCCTCTCAAAATACAAAAAGCGGAACGCATTATTCTCTCCTGGCGTTTCTCGTCTTTCTTGCACACTTTCGTGACGCAGACAGTGATTCCCGTGACGTACATAGTATACATGCTCTCGATTGGTCCATATACGCGAAATATCAGATGTGAATTGTCTCCTGCACTGCTTTGCCATGCCGCCGCCCATCCGTTCCTCCTTGTCTCGCATTACTATCGTGATCGATCAACTGATTTCACTTCATTTTGTGTGTTTCCGGCTGCGCAAGCTGCGATAAGAGCGTGTAGCCGAGCAGCGCGAAATCCTGATAGGCTTGAGCGCTTAGTGCTGACACGTGCTTTTAGGAATAAGTGGCGAGAAGGATATGTAGGAAGGAGCGCGAAGGCGAGGAGGGAACAACTCCCCCCGTCTTTGAACGCGGAGGGGCCCTACTCATTTCGCGAAAATTCCGGTGGCGGCCTCGTTGGTTGTCAGCGAAAAATGATCGTCTTGTCCGTGACTGAGAAATCGAGAAAGATGGAAATAAAGTAAATTCGGCAGATCCCACGTACCACGGGAATCGATGTTATGCTAAGCATGCGGAGAGAAAGTGACTGTGGTGAAATTTTTTTTTATTGAGCGAGGCGTTACAAAAGGACGCTAAAGATATGTACACGTGCTGTACGCACAGACATGTTGAAGAGTCGCATATATTTTATATAAACAGTTGTTTACAGCTGAGTAACGATGCAAACAGCAGCATAGGCATTACCAACACCAGAAGCGGTAAGCTGATATGTAGCGCTTGTCCTTGCGAGGACTGTGGCCCTGGATTGTGTTACGTAGACCAACTTCAGTGGATGGCGCTTAACTACAGTTGACTTTAACCCGATGTGACGCGGCATTCAGTTCCTTGATTTAAAGCTGTTCTGCACGAGCAAACACATTTGCTGGATGTATAATCCCAGAACTAAGAAATGTACGTTGCCCTATGACAGCGCCCACTCGAAACACGTTAAGAGAGGTATCGCCATGACGTGCCTGAAAGCGTCGCTAGGAAAATCCTGCCAACATCAAATGCTAGCTAGTTTTCAAAGGCAAATTGCCCGCCTTAACGCTTCAGAGTTCCCTCCATTGCTGGTCTCAAGTGTGTGCGAGTCCCTTCTAAAGAAGCTTAAGGGTCCTGGAAACAATGACTCCAATGAACGGGAGCGGCAACCTACGATAGCTATGCCGTACGTGCACCGTATCTCGTACAACTTGAAAAAGGTACTCTCAGAGTACAATGTCAGTGTCGTGTTCGCGGCTCCCTGCAAGCTCTCAAAGGTATGCTCCGTCACGTCAAAAAGAAAGAGCAAGAAGTGTGACAATAAACATGACACTATTTTCACCGCATGTGCCACTAATGTCCTATATAAGATCCCCCTCAGCTGCGATAAAGTTTACATAGGGCGAACGGGTCGGTGTCACAATGAGAGGGCCAGCTCGGGAGGGCATTTGGCCGAGCATTGCAAAAGATGCGGGTGCACACCTGAGTTTGCGCGCACACGTTTTCTAAAGAGGGCACTACATAGGACCGAAAGGGAGATTGTTGAAGCTTACTATATTTTGAAGACCGGTGACAATTCCATTAGCATGCCTTCAATAACACTCTTAAATAGTGAAGTGACCTTCTTGGAAGGACAGGTTCAGTTTTCATGTCATTCGGTTTTGTGTATTGATCTCATAGCCAAGTTTGTCGTGCTTTCACATTCCTGTTTTACTGACGCCCCCTTGACCTTTAAGTGTTGTCGCCGTATTTCTTGTTGTAATTTTCTTGTTTTTTTTGACACACCTCATTGGACCTTTAAGTATTGTTGCCGTTTTTTTGTTACACCTCTAGTTTCGGAAGCACACCTGCTCCCGTTTGAGAAAAAAGAGAAAAAAAAAAGAAAGAAAAAAATTTGTATTTTTGTTTTTTTTCTGATTGGTTATTTATTTATTCATTTACAGGATACGTGCGTTGCCTCGAAGGCGTTATCGCAGGGGAGACATCTGTAAGGTCATATGTTACATGTTTTACAATGAAGAGCAACAAAAATATATGAATCAAGGTTAACATCAAGATAAACAAGGTGAAAAGACAATAGGTTAGCATGTTCAAAGGTAACAGAAAGTTGAAACAAAAACTAGCACAATTATACATTATTGTAAACACTATCGAGAATAAAAATTATGATTATCAGGTACAGAAACGTAGTCTTCCGGTAACAAGTTCCAATCTCGTACAGTTTGCGGGAAAAGAGACCTGGAAAAATGATTTGTGTTGCAACTGTATGCGTGTACTTTCTTGGAGTGGTCGTGCCTAGTCGAAACATAGGATGGTTCCGAAAGGTAGGTGCGGCTGTTAATGCCTGTTTGATTATAAAAAATACGGTGGAAAAATTTGAGCCTCAAGTTTTTTTTCTTCTAGCTCTTACAGTTTCCCAGCCCAGCAATGCTTTTAATTCAGTGACACTTTGAAAAAGGTTGTAGTTACTGGAGGCGAATCATGCAGCCTGATTTTGAAGCAAAGTATGGGAGCGGGCTAGTTGGTATTCCATATTGATACACTTAAGCGCAAGAAAAAACACGAGACAGTAATCGACGAGGACAAGCGCTTGTCCTCGTCGATTACTGTCTCGTGTTTTTTCTTGCGCTTAAGTGTATCAATATTGATTTTGAAGCTTTTCTATTGCTTGTATAAGATAGTCCTAGTAAGGGTCCCAGGATCATAGAGGCGTAATCTAGGATAGATCTAACATGTAAAAAGTATAGTGTTTCTTTGACACCTTTGGACGCTGATTTGAAATTTCTGCGAATAAAAAACAACATTTTACTTGCTTTAGATATTGTGTGTTGGATATGTTCGTTCCATTTAAGTTTCAGCGTAAAGTACACCCCTAGGTATTTGCACTCTGGGACTGTGTTTATCGTTGTGCCTTCAATTGTGTATTTTGTTTGAGGTTCAATTTTCTTGTTTGAAAAGCGGATATGATTACATTTACTAATATTCAAGTTCATCTGCCACCGCTGACACCAATTTGCTATTTTATCAAGGTCGGTCTGGAAGATTGTTACATCTGATATTGAATTAATTTCTCCGTAGACGACGCAGTCATCTGCAAATAGTTTAATGGGGGGACTGTATGTCATCTACAATATCATTAATGTATATGAGGAACAGCAGTGTCCCCAGAACGCTGCCCTGGGGCACTCCTGGTGATACTGTTATGTGCGATGAGCTACAACCATTAAGGACTACACACTGTTTACGACCATTTAGATATCTACAAATCCAGTTTTGGGTTTTATTGTGCATGTTTAAGCCCCTTAACTTAGTATTTAGCAGGCGATGGCATACTGTGTCAAACGCCTTCCTGAAATCAAGGAATAGTACATCGACATGTTTATTATTGTAAAGGGATTTACCTATATAGTGTTGAAATTCAACTAATTCAGTATTGCATGAGTGACCATTACGAAATCCGTGTTGTGACGCAGTGAAAAAGCTGATTGGTTCGAGGTATTTAAATAATTGACTGTATATTATGTGCTGTCCGCCTCGGTGGAACAGTGGCTACGGTGCTCGGCTGCTGACCCGAAGGTCGCGGGTTCGATCCCGGCCGCGGCGGTCGCATTTCGATGGAGGCGAAATGGTAGAGGCCCGTGTACTGTGCGATGTCAGTGCACGTTAAATAACACCAGATGGTCAAAATTTCCGGAGACCTCCACTACGGCGTCTCTCATAATCATATCGTGGTTTTGGGACGTTAAACCCCAGATATTATTATTATGTATATTATGTGCTGAAATATCTTGCAAGATACCGACGTTAAGAAAATGGGTGTGTAGTTTTCCACCAGTTTTCTGTCTCCTGATTTAAATATAGGATTAACAGCCGCGATTTTCCAGTCCTGTGGAACCAACCCAGTCTTACAAGACATTTGAAATACAATACATAGATACTGTGTGATTATACCATGACATTTCTTTAGCATATGCGATGGAATTCTATCAGGACCGATAGCTTTTGAGGTGTCCAGCTCCCGCAGGAGACAGTCAATACCGTTTACATCTATGGTTATTTCAGGCATGCCGTCGGCGGGGCTAACATTAGAAGGAAGAGATGCAGCTTTACCAGTGATTATACCGTCAGAAAACACCGATTTAAAGTAATGGTTAAACATTTGAACCCTTTCAGCGTGTCTCGTTGCAGTAGTTCCATCAGAATTTTTTAGAGCTGGAATGGAAGTGTCATCACTTCTGCTTGTGTTTACATATTTACAGAAGGCTTTAGGGTTTTTTTTTTCAGATCTGTGTTTAATTGGGCAAAAATGATTATTTTGTTTCCTTGATTTTTAGCTTTAGCATCCTGTTTGCATCAGTTAAGTTCTGGCGGTTAAGTGAAGTATTATTGCGACAGCATTTTTTTTGTACGCACTTCTTGCTTTCCGTATCACCTTGCGCACTTCAGAATTAAACCACGGTTTATCTTTTTCTTTTGCCGCAGGTATTTTGTAGGGATATATTTCTCTAGTAGTTCTAATAGTTTGCTGTGAAAGGTGGACCATAAATGCTCTGCATCACTACTTTCTGACAGACGCTGTTAGATTGGCAAGTATGTTACTAATTCTACTTGAATGGCGTCAAAGTTACCTTTCTCGTATAAGAATACTCGCCATGGGATTTGCACCCGCATCGGGACCACTGAAATGTTTAAATTCGTAACGACTGCCTCATGGTCACTTAGTCCAGGCTGCGTTGATACTTCAGCGAAAAAAACATTCACGGCGCAAAGAGTACGGGGACGAAGTGAAGAAACGAGCACAGACACGGGCGCCGACTTCCAACTATTTATTCAGAGAAACCACGCCGATGTGTAAAGGCTGTCAAACAGGGTAATCTCGCTACAAAGATAGACACATGGCAACACAAGCAAATCATCATAAGCCACTAAACCAGAGTCTAGGCATGCGCCGGAAACCACACTGAACCGAATTTAAAAAAAGAAAACAAAAAAAAACATGCCAGTACACATAACAAATGTCCACCCTATTTAGAGCAAAATCGGCAGCGCACAATCTAAACCTAACATCACTATAGGCTTTCAGAAATGTCACTTCCTTATCGCTCAAATCTAATGATGGAGCACTAACGCAGTGGCTACCTGCCCTTTTAATCAGGTATGCCTCAACTGTCTCCCTTTCTGTGCGGTTGTTTGCCCTCCTGAGAAACGTATATAGTTTGGCTGAAGAGTGGCGCACAACCACAGCGCTTGCAGTGGTCTGCCAGGTGCCCGCCCGTGTTGCTGCTGACCGCCAAGCGGTGCTCCCTGGTTTAGTGGCTCATGATGATTTGCTTGTGTTGCCATGTGTCTATCTTTGTAACGAGATTACCCTGTTTGACAGCCTTTATAAATCGGCGTGGTTGCGTGTGCGTGCATGTTAAATAGCTGCCAAAAGACATGTGACCGCGTAGTAGCGCGAGGTCTGAAGAAGCAAGTAGACAGACTCGGGGACAGCGCTTACCCTGACGCCCTGATCACTTCCCTGGCTGAGAGGCTCTTAAAAATGCTCAGCAAGAGGCACACGACGGACGTAGGACTAAAAGAAAAGTCCAGGGATAGACCTATAGTTCTTCCCTACGTCCAAGGTATTTCGCATGGACTGAAAAAGATCGCTAGTAAGTACGGCATCCCCATGAGCTTCACGGCGCCTAACAAACTAATTTCACTGTGTCACCAAGTCAACCAAGTCATTCATGTTCTGTTAAACATGTAAACTAGTTTGTAACGTGTGAAGAAGATGTTGTATATTGTGTTCCTTTATCATGCTGAAAACGGTACATTGGACAAACCGGTAGGTGCCTTAACTCGCGTTTACGTGAGCATAATTACAACAATAAGCACATCTGTCACCCTGGTAACTAAGCTGCCCAATGCAGTAGGTGCCAGATCTCGAGAGCACCACAGTGGTATCGCGATCTAAAGATACTAGGGAAAGAGAGATTATTGAAGCCTTCACGATGCGCAACCTTGGCGAAGACATGTGTGTTAGGGCGCCATCCATACATTTGAGCGACGATGAAGTGTCATTTTTACAAGGAAATTTCGATTTGATGATGTGACGCAGATGGTTGTTCTCCTGTCGTGTGCTTTGCGCAGGCTGACCACTTTCTTTCTTTCTTTCTTTCACCCTGTATATATGTATCATGTTTCCATCAAATAAACAGTTGTTAGTTCGCGCTCGTGTTGTGTACTAGCTGTGGTTTTTCGTCTGGCTTCCTTCGTGTTAAAAACTGCGCGTCGCTAGTGTCACTATGTACAACCAACTAGCACCTACTCTGGCCCTTCTGGCCAGATGCTTCCAAATTGTTTCTGTATTTTTTTTTCAATTTTTGTGTAGGTGTTGTTAACCGAATTCCTGTTTCATGAGCTCACGTGTGCATCGGCCAGGCGTACTGGTCAATCTATTAACACGTGCCACAGAGCACATCGAAATTCAATTATTGGAGCCGTTTTTCCATGTCGCCTCGCATTGTCAGTGATGCAATTCTACTACAGTCTTCGAAAGAATAGTAATTTTTTATCATCATCCTAATCAGACCACGCAAGCAATCTCGGCGACCTATCACATCACAAAGAACGCAGCACTTTGTGTAAATCAACCTTCTCTATCGTTGCAAGACAAGGTATTCAACTGTATTAATCGACTGTTGACACGCTCCTTGGTTGCTTTCACTTTTTTTTGTGTGTGTCTCTGTGACATGCGCGATGCACCTTGCATATTTATATATGTTTTTTCACACGTGCAATAAATTCTCTGTAGTGAGTGAGCGCTGGTTGTGGGTCTATTGCTTTCCTTGCCCTGCTTGTTTCTTTCTTCGGTCTAATTGTTTTATTCCAAGTTGTACTTATGGTGCCAACGGATTTCCCTGGCGCTTGTCGTTGTCTACAGTGAATTGATCTTGTTTTACTACACGCCGCCTATACTTTCAAGCGTATACTCTTTAAATATCAGAGCCCCACATTGTACTCGTCGACAGCTCAATAGAGGTTGGTTCCAAACGCATGCGCGAATTATAGACTGCTCTTGCACTTCATAGGCAACCGAGTTATATCTTTTTTTTAATTTCATTTATGCCGTAAGGCGTACTGGTGCCAAAAAATAATAATAATAAAAGGTGACAGCTCTGAGCTGCTCAGCTGATGCAACAGTGGGACCACGGAGCAAGGTGGGACAGATGGAAATCGCAGAGAAGAGAAGCCGTCGCAGCTGTTCCTGGTTGAATTAGCCTGTAATAAGTTGCACCTTGCCAAATACACTCTATCTGAGAAGCACATTGGCACGGCGCAAGCAGGAAGCTAAAGCGTGAGGCCCACGCGCTCGTCGCGGCGGCTGCTGCGGCGTACACACTTTTCCCATGAGCGCTTGCGCGTCCGCTGGGGGCGCTCGTGTGCTTGAAAAAAGGTCTCTTTGCAGTCTGTTGAACACGCGTGCAACCGCTAAAATCATGTAGCGTTCTTGTAATGCAATGTTTCCTGATATGATTTCTTTGTGAAAATGTTTCTATATATGATTTCCCGCTTACTTTTGTGCTTGATTATCGCGAGCGTCTTGCCCTTTGCTGCTCTTGGTCTGTGACGTGGTTTTCTTCCATAAACACAGTTGGAAGTTAGCGCCAGTCCCGTGCTCTTTGTCTGTCCGTGTGTTGCTTTGCGCTGCATTTTTTTTCCCTTCAGCTGTCTCTTTAGAGTGAGCGACGTGTACAACACGCGCTGACTCGCAACTGAACGGTTTATTGCACCTTACACATAAATATAAGCAACACGAAGGTACTAAGTGACACGGATTGCAACCGCTGTCTTGTCCACGTAAGGCCACATCATGGAAACACTTGCCGCAGAAAAACAAAATCTTTGACAAGCAGATCAACGGAAGCATGGCTGACAGTTTTCTTTTTCTTTAAATGATACGCTTACCACCTCTGTCAGTCTGATGCGCTGGCTTATGTTTGCAGTATTTGCGGTAAAATAGGGAACAGACGAGGAACAAAGACACGTACACAAGGCTTCGTTCCTCCTCGTCTGGTTCCTTGTTTTGACTGGCGCTGTTTTACTGCAAGTATGAACCAACTAGCAGCGGGGCTTCCCAAGTAGTCGCGCGGTTTCACAGACCTAACTTCCACAGCAAATGAGGATATCTTTTAAAGCTTGGGGTGAAGCGTCGGGTGTCCGAAAGAAGCCTTCCGCGCCATTCCTTATCACGTGCCGTTGCTTATCAGCCGCACCCACCGACGGAGACAGTCCGCGCAGCCGCCGTGCCGAGCGACGAATGGCCCACGCTTCTGCTGGGGGTGTCATAGCCACCTTTGCACCTTAGTTCTGGCGCTGGAGTTTGGGCAAGGCTGTGGTGGGACTCTACTTTGTCTACGCCAAGGAAATACCTTAGCATCAGCCAAGAAGACCCCGTTAAACACCGAAGATCAACCAACGTAGCTGTTTCTTAAAGGGGTGGTGCCACCAAATTTGTGGCTTGCGCGTTCTTCGCTGCAAGCGTTTCTTATAGCTGTAGGAAGCATGATACACGCACCAAGATTCACGTATTCTCGCTAAGTAATTTAATATCGCCTTATTTATGCAGACAACTTTCGGTTTCGGTTTCTGGGCACAAAGTTGGGCAGTGACGTAGCAGTGTAGTAGGCTTGATCACGTGACCATACAAGGCTCGCGCGAAGATGCGCAGCACTTCGCCAGGAAGAGATCGAAACTCGGCAAGTGATGTAGCAACCGATGCTTTGCCGGTACGTACGTTCTGGAGGTAACAGAGGTCCCGAGGACACTCACGTCACTACAGATATGGTGTGACGTCACTACAACTTTCGTTGTCTTTCCCATAGAGCTACATCAGTTTCGATGCGCTAGCGATGAGCATCGATCGGGAGAATGAACATTTAGGTACACTTTTGAAGTGAATTAAAATATATTCTAAACGTTTGCAGCGTCTGACCCTTCATGTGGAGAGTCCTTGCATACAGAGGAAACCCACAACAGGCTTGCTATAGCCTCAAAATTTGATGGCACCACCCCTTTAAGCTTTCCACGGCTAGTGCAAACTTCTCCCTTTTTTCCCCCCAGGGGTTTGTCACAAAACCGCGATATGATGAGGGACGTCGTAGTAAAGGACTGCGGAAATTTCGACCACATGTGTGTATGTGGCGTGCACCTATCTAAGTACACGGGTTTCGAGCATTATCGCCTCCATCGAAAATGCGGCCGGATTCGATCCCGCGACCTGCGAGGCAGCATTCGAGCACCATAGCCACCACGGCGAGTCGCAAGTGAGGATGTCGGATAGTAGAATCAGAAGGCGCCGGCCTCCCTCATGGAGAGCGGTGTATTCATGAAGCTAAGACCGAGCCCTTTTAGGTGACCTACACCTGGAGAGTTTAGTAGCAAAGGTCAAGAAGGCCAAGCTGGGCACGCTGGAAGTTTTCTTCACGGCAAAAACACATAAACTTGACGTTCCCTTTAGAGCCATAGTTTCGGAAGCGAACACTTGGCAGCACGTAGTTTCGCAGTGGCTTCAGCTTCACCTGTCGGCTCTTGCTTTTCATGACCCATTTGTTGTTCCGAATTCTGGCGCCTTGGTGAAATTTTACAGCGAAAGCTGTTATGAGATCACAACAAGGGTCGTTTCTGCGCCGTAGTTGTCCGCCGCCGCCGCCGGTGTCCGTAACCAATATAGCACGAAATAAGAAAAAAACTACTTAAATAAAAAAACACCTATGACCGAATGGGATTCGAACCCGGGTCTTCTGCGTGGCAGCCCAGCACTCTACCACTGAGCTACGCCGCTGCTTGAAACTGCGGTGCAAACTGACCCTACGCAGGCTTCATGTCGGGTAAGGAATCGCGTTAACGTGTGTTGTTAAGCGTTTTAGAACAGTAAAGTAAGAACCAGGCGTCACACAAATCGAATTGCGTAACGAGTGGGTCGTTCAATGCTCCTACCCATTACAAAAGCCCGAGACAAAATTCTTCATCGTCGTCAGCCACAGCATCAACAAAGTGCACATAATGCGTTACAAGAGTGTAGCGGGTACCGCGCTTTTCTGAAGAATGACGAATAACTGCATAGTAGACGCTTCCCCACTACACAAAAATTATGATGATTTATGGCGTAGTGGGTACCATGCAAGTGCGGTTGTTGTAGTTGCCCCAAGAATGTTTAAAAAAGGCTCTAGAAAGGCCGCTCTCCCAGCTTTCGCTGTGGCTGTGCTGCGAGTTCCGCGCAGGCCTGGCGGTTTTTTTTGAAAGATTGCAATCCTGGGCATGCGACTGGTTTTAGTATTATCGCGATAGCGTTTAAGAGCTCGTTTCGCAGAAATTCCGGTGTCGGCGTCGGCGTCGTTGGTTGTGAGCGAAAAGTCATCATCTTGTGCGTGACCGAAAAATCGAGAAAGATGCAAATAAAATAAATAATAAAGATTTCCGGGTCCGAGGGGGGGATCAAACCCAGGCCGTCTGCGTGGCAAGCAGGTGTTCTACCACACAGCCATGCATCTGCTTGGAAATACAGTGAAAAGAACTTCCTCTGCTTGGAAATGCAGTGAAAATAACTTTCCTGCTTCGCAAACGCAAGCGTCCTTTATATAGGCATCGCAATATAACATGTAATATCCCAGGAATATTGCGTGGTACAAGCGTACATTGCCATCGGGCGTCAGAATATGTGACTATCATACCGATTTCGTGGTTTAAAGCCGGTCACCCATTACGAATGGCACACACCTTAGTGCGCGTATTCCCTTAACACCACGTAGTGGGCGCACAGCAAATATGCACTAAGTGGTTGAAGTAGGCACTCGGGACAGAATTTCGCTATCGCGTTCAACTCTTAAAGGCGAAGATCTCCCAATTTTTGATGTACAGGATATGTAATATTCTTTACCACACAATACGCTAATGCAGTGCATTAAAAGTTGCATTACTGATGAGAATGATGAACAGATGTTCATTAACAAATGCCTTGTTTCAGTCGTTTTATGGAAGTTTTGTCTTTTTATTTGAATTCCACATTTGTCGGCTGGGACGGAAAAGTTTTTCTTCAGAATTGCGGAGTGTGCATCGGATGTAGTGTTGCGCCAGTTCTTAGTAAAATTTTTTTAGCCTATGTGGATAAAAAGGTAGAAGAGAGAATCGGAGACGTTGTTAAAGTCGTGCGGTATGTAGATGACTTTTTAGTTATTGTCAAGACTTGTGACGTACAAAGAAGAGTAATCGATGTTCTAAAAGTGTTCAGGGAATGTGGTAGGGGGCTCAGTTTCACGTGTGAATTGCCGGCGGAAAATGAGTTGCAATTTCTAGATTTAAGTTTATTTTTTTTCGATGGGAGATCACGTTTGTTGGGAGCATTCCCCTAGAGCATATAAGCCTTTGCTCGCATTTTCATCTGATCACTCGAAAGTGGTAAAAAGTGGCATTAGTGTTTCATGCATTCAGTCTTCCTTGTTCAAATCTTGTTACCACAAAATGCAACAAAGCTTCACAAAGCAAGTTTCAAGACTTAAAGAAGCAGGATACCCTGAGTGGGTTATCACGAGGGCCTGCGAAGAAGTGGCAAAGAAAGTAAAAGCTGGACAGAAGGAAACAGAAGATAATCACACTACCACTCGAAAGAAGTTAGCAGTGATTCCTTATGTGCATAGGCTGTCACACGGGATTAAAAATGTGGGTAGTAGGAACCAAGTTGATGTCGTACTCAGGGTTGGCCACAAGTTGCGGCAGGTATGTCCAGCTGTGCATAGGAAGTTAAACGGAGAAAAATATGACAAACGGCAGAACTGCGCGGTAAAACAGAGGAATAAGTCTGTGGATTGTCGAAGTAATGCAGTATACAAAATTCCATGCTCTTGCAACAAGTTTTACATTGGGCAAACTAGTCGGTGCGTAAACATCGGAATCCAGGAGCATGCACGTAATGTCAAACACGGCACAGGTTCTTATTTGGCCATTCATTGTCAAAGAAGTGCTTGTAAACCTTGTTTTGATAAAACGGAAATCTTGCATTGCCACAGAGACCAGCGCTCACGGGAGATCATGGAGGCGTTTTACATGTCACTGGAAGGTGATAATTGTATCAGTCAGCCTTCGTTAGCACTATCAGATGCAGAAGTATCATACCTCACGGATAGCTTGCGTCACGTCCACGTCTCATGAGCCACATAGCCTTTTGTTGTTTGTTTAGTCACATTGAGCATGCGCGATGGTTGCTTATTTACTTAGGTTTACCAGATGCTATTTATTCCACTTCTTTTCGGAATAAATTTTAGTTGCGAGTCAGCGCCGTAGTCTGTCTTTTCTTTTCTCGTCCTCGTTTTTGTCGCGCTAATATTCCTTCAAGATGAGAGCGGTGTAATACAACCATCATATACTGTAAACAAAGTAGCGATCACAATTGTTAAGTGCGGAGCACTTTACCGGGCTGGGCTGACGTATGCTGTCGTATTTTGTCGTGTGCTGTGATCGTGTGCTGTCGTCGTCGCTTGGCGTAACGCGGGCAAAACCACATACATAAAGCCAACTGTAGCATATTGACCGCACGCTCGCGCCAGAGACAAGTATTCTTCCTCTTGTTCTTCGAGCGCCTTGATGATAGTGCGGGCATTACTGCTATGGCTTGGGAAGCACGACAACACAAACCACGTGTAAAAATTGATAGAGGAAGCAAGCGAGAAATAGAAAGAGAGAGCATGAAAGGAATTAAATAAAGAGAAAAAACAGCGAGAAAACGGGAAAAGAGAAAAAGAGAGGAGGAAAGCAAGAGAAAAGCGAAGAGGAACAAAGAAGGTTTCGCAATACCGTGCTCACGAAACAGTCGAGACCAGTTTGTGAATACCCTATACCACTGTTCGCACAAACTAATTTTGGCAGCAAGAAAAGAAAGCGAGAGGGTGGGGTTCGTTTCCGTCAGGCAGTCATCGAACGAAAAGCCCTGAGGATACAGGGCTGATGTATGAAGCTCAACTTGCGTTGCTGTCTTGTGCGCCGCTGGTTGACCCAGCGGTTGGCACAGCGTGTTCTCCCAAACTAAGACGCGCTCGTCAGGCTTACTAGCTAGCTACCTCGAATGAAAGACAAATATCGGTTGAACTGGATTTACGTTTAAGAGTGGCATCGGCGAGCCCCTTTGATGAGTCGGTATGCCAAGGCGCGATTCGTGTCGGCGCAGTGAGGAAGGAAGCGAGTCGCTCTTTGACACCAGAGCGACACGACACCGACGAGGCCGACACAGACGGTGTCGCCGGACCGTCTAGTCACACTAGGCCGACGACGACGCCTCGAAAAACAGCATGTTGTCGTAGTGTAACAGGATGACAGACGGAAAACACCAGCAAAATGCATCGGCAGACTTGTCGTTGGCAGGTCGTCGCGAGATCGGTGGCCGAGCGAAAATTTGCCCATGTCGTTGGAGGGGGGACCTTTTGGGGGGTATTGTGCGGAGGCCCCGCACAATACCCCCCTCAGCGCACCCCACGGATGTATTTTCTTCGCTGCCCCTTTGTCTGTCCCCACCCCGTCCCTCAACGCCGAGGGGCGATGGCGGGAGCTGCGCCGCGTAGCCCGAGAGGGACAATGGCAGAGGAGGGAGGAACGGCTGAAAATGAGGCGCAGGTGGTGCCTGTTTCAATTTCTTCGTGCAAGTTCAGTCGGTGTCGCCGCGCGCGCCTCCAGTGTGACTAGAGAATCGGCCGACGAAAAGCTGTGAGCACGACCAGTGTTGTACGGAACGGCGTTCCATGGAACGACGTTCCAGGAACTAGTTCCTTTTGGGAGGAACGGAGGAACGCCACCGTTCCATTGGGGATCGGTGGAACTGTAACGGTAAAGGCTCTTTTACACTAGCGCGACACGACACCGATTTTGGCCTGCCGACTGTCTTTGGGAGGCGTCTTTTGTCGTGTCGTCGTCCCAGTTACACTGCAACGACGCCAAGAGTCCGCCGATGGTCTGTGGAAGCCTCCCTCTGCGCCTTGTCGTGCTCACAGCCTTTCGTCGGCCGATTCTCTAGTCACACTGAAGGCACGCGCGGCGACACCGACTGAACTTGCACGAAGAAATTGAAACAGGCAGCACCTGCGCCTCATTTTCAGCCGTCCTCCCTCCTCTGCCATTGTCCCTCCCGGGCTACGCGGCGCAGCTCCCGCCATCACCCCTCGGCGTCGAGAGACGGGGTGGGGACAGACAAAGGGGCAGCGAAGAAAAGACATCCGTGGGGTGCGCTGAGGGGGTATTGTGCGGGGCCTCCGCACAATACCCCCCAAGGTCTCCCCAACCAACGACATGGGCAAATTTTCGCTCAGCCACCGATCTCGCGACGACCTGGCAACGACAAGTCTGCCGATGCATTTTGCTGGTGTTTTCCGTCTGCCATCCTGTTACACTACGACGACATGCTGTTTTTCGAGGCGTCGTCGTCGCCGTCGGCCTACTGTGACTAGACGGTCCGGCGACATCGTCGGCGGGCGACTCGACGGCCGCCGACGCTTGTGTTCGTGTGTTTATATCGTATTTTTTCGTCTGAGTTGTCGCGCCGTTTAAGATTCATGCATCCGTACCAACTCGCCCAGCTGTCAGTGCTACCGACCGTCTGTGTCGGCCTCGTGTCTACGTCAGTGTCGTGTCGCTCTAGTGTAAAAGAGCCTTAACGCGTTACGTCTACGACGGAACGGCAGGGGGGAACGGCGTTCCTTCTGTAAACGTTGCACGGCATTCAATAGACGCGCGCACGCACGCAGCCCATCATGCACAAGCGGGCGGATGGCCGACCGCATAAGGCACGCGACTACGGTGCATCCTGGTTTTCACTTGAAGGCGACCGAAGGCGCAGGGAAGCGCGCGACGCCGAGACCGACCGCGGGCGGAAGGGACAATTGATTTTTTTACTGCAGAGCTGCTATGCTCGAGGTTTGCCATTTGTCGTAGAAAGAAAATTGATGACATCGTCAATTGGAATCATCATGAACCAGCACACGATCTCTTCATCCTCTTCGGCTTCGCTCTCAGGACACATTCCCTGATTTGTACGGTGTGGGATGCAATAACTCCTATGGGCGAGGGAACGAGTAAACAGAGAACAAAAGAAAGAGAGAAAGAGAAATAAATAAATTCCTGGCGAGGCGAGTTTCGAAACCGCCAGTCCACGATCCAAAGGCGAGCGCCGTAACCACTCGGATGTTCAGTTTGTTTTTTGCTTTCATGGTATTTATTTATCATAGGCATGACACTTTGAACTGATATGTTCATTCTGCTCTTATCGCGGCCCAACGACGAACACATTGCACTAAAAAATCAGCATTCACCTCTAGAGCAAATATATCAAATAATGGCATTTTCCAATCATACACTATAACGGTGGTAATGATGTATAAGCACCTCACCAATGAAAATACCATTCTGGTTGACTTTCCATTGGCTCCTATATATCTGTTAGCTAAGTGACTATCCTTATGCAGAGCTGCTATGCAGAGCATAGCATGGCCTTGTATAGTACAGTATAGCAAGGGGTTGGGAAAGGGTAGTTAGGGTGAGGAGGAGGGAAACGAGGGGAGAACGAACATAAAAAGAAACAGAGAATGAGAAAAAAAGAAAGGAAGAACGAGAAAGAAAGAAAAAAAAGTGAGAGAACTGCAGAGAGAAAGAGAGAAAGAAGGATGTACAAAGAAACAGACAGAGACAATAGAGAAAAAGAAAGAGAAGAAAGAGTAGAAGACAGAAAAATAGAGAGGGAAATACCTATAAACATGTTGGGCGACTGCGAACAGGAGACTTCACTAAGTTTCAAACGAGTATCCTGGACATTATTTTCTACCCGCACTGAAATATTGAATCAGCACTCATTAAACGCCTAAGTATAGTCCCTTTCGAAGCGATTTCCTGTGCAAGAAATTTAATTATATTGCTGCGTGGGTGGAGATATCTATTTGAATATCTGAAGCGCAGTATCTTGACTGCACCTTTGAAGACCGACTTGGAAAGTGCCACATGAGTGGGACTTGAAATTCACGCTACAGTAAGACATGGTTGTAGTATAGCCGGTGGTCTCTAAAAAATTCGACTCGGAGCGTTTATTTAGATTCATTTTACCTTCGTATAAACTGCTGTCGGCAATGTGAAACTCGGATAATCTATGTAGCTTGGTGAGCTTTAAGTTGCTTACTTTGTTTCACTTCAGGATTATCCGACACTATATTTTTATATAAAAAATGTCAAATGTAAAGTTAATGTAACGAAACGTTCCAATTTTCGAAATGCAACTATAACGCGTTTCTTTCGCATTACAGGAACTTGTAACGGGAACTCTTTTCAAATTTGGGAAGGAACGAGGAACGAGCTTTCGTTACTGTGATAGAGGAACGTGTACAACACTGAGCACGACAAGGCGCAGAGGGAGTCTTCCACAGACCATCGGCGGACTCTTGGCGTCGTTGCAGTGTAACTGGAACGACGACACGACAAAAGACGCCTCCCAAAGACAGTCGGCAGGCCAAAATCGGTGTCGTGTCGCGCTAGTGTAAATGGGCAGTGGGCCCTCGCATTGATGTGCGTCGCGACCAAACTCGACAGACACCGTCACCTGGGAAACCGAGAGGGAAAGAAAAGCGTGGTATTACGCGCGGCCGCGCCCGGTGTAACCGGCGCCACACATCGTCCTCGATCGCGTGAAACGAAAGGGACAGCCGCAAGAGACAGTAATTAGTGGCCGCCGCAGTTGCGTCAAAGCACGACGCTCAATGCGACAACCGGCCGCGGGCGATGTGTGCGCTTATCAATGAGCGGCAGGTTTTCATGGCCGTGGGAAACAGGGTCGGGAGGTGCTCGGGCTTCGCGAGGAATTCGGTTCCGTCGTACGCACTTGCTGAGCTGTTTGTGCGCCGCGCACCGTGCGAACGTTTCGATTTGACGCGGAAAGTGAGAGCGGTGGAACAACGTGACCAGTCGTCTCCGTGGCGCTTCACTAAATACCGCATGATCACTGCGACGACAGTCTGTTGCAGGGGATGGGAAGCATGTATGGGATGGCCATGTTCCTGACGGGGTATGCCATGCGAACTTTGTGAAACGAACTTTGTACACATAACAGGGCGGCGCGCAACAACAAGGACAGAGAATGGTGGTATACACGGGATAAGCGCAAACTTGGAACTCTTTTACAGAACGTCAAAGCGAGCCTGTGTGAATATTAATAAAGTCATCGAGAGCTAACAAAAGTATTTTATTAAAAAAGTACGCCGCTATCATTAAGCACACTCGGGTACCAGTCACGCGACTAATTTGCGTGGTAGTACATGATTTTAGTCTCGTGGCTGGTTGTGACGTGATGTTACGTCATTTTAGCCCCGTGACTTGCTGTTACTCGCCCATCTGGGTTATTGTACTCCGCGCCGAACAAATCAGCGCACGTGTTGTGGGAGCGGACGACGCGAGCGCGTGCTGGTTCATGATGATGATGAATCGGTGCCTAAAGGGATCCGCTCTTAAAGGGGCACTAAAGGCATATGTTAAGTCGACATGGACTGTTGAAATAGCGGTCCAGAAACCTCGTAGTGCTACTTCTGTGCCAAGGAATGCTTATATTGAAATAAAATCACGTTTTAGTGGTCTGCACGACGTTAGCACACTTCAAATTCACCCGCCTGGACGGGCCTTCTGACGTAACAGTGGCCTTGCCCAACGTTGCCCGCCTGCGGCCGCCGACACTAGTAGCAGCAGAGCACTGCTCGGAAGGGCACGTTGCAAACATTGCTCAAGTTGCGATTGATCTCGTAATCCCCGGCGCGAAAGTGCAGCGATCACACACGCAGTTTTGTTGGCTGTTTTGCACACAGCCACTTCGAGCGCAGGGGTTAGTTTTGCGGCACCCAGCGAAAAGTAACGTCTGTTTCTTTGCTGCAGCTCAAGTGGCGTACACCATTCAGGTGTCCAGCAACATGCACGCGGCATTGTGTCCAACTTTCCGTCGACTTTCGTGATAATGGATGCAGCGCAGGCTCAAGACAAGGACAAAAAAGAGACACATTCGACACAAACACAGCGCTACTTTTAACAGCTGTTTTATTACTCGCTGATCCCGCTGGTATATATACTCCCACGACGTCATACGTCACGTGTGCAAAGCTCTCACAACCATAAACTGTAAACTACACGCATACATCACAGACATGCACACACAATATCATTCAACACGTGCCATCATGAGCAAAAGTAGGTGCGAGATGACGCGTTTGATAATGGAGGCTAGCAGAAGTTCAACGTTTGGTGACGCATGAGTAGTCCATCAGTGCTGTTGTGAGACAAAGAACTCGAGTACATGTGTTCGCGATGAAATGTTTTGATTAATTTACTATGATAAATGTGTGTGCACGTGTTGAATGATATTGCGTGTGCATGTCTGTGATGTATGCGCGTAGTTTACAGTTTACGGTTGTGAGAGCTTTGCACACGTGACGTATGACGTCGTGGGAGTATATATACCAGCGGGATCGGCGAGTAATAAAACAGCTGTTGAAAGCAGCGCTGTGTCGAATGTGTCTCTCTTTTGTCCTTGTCTTGAGCCTGCGCTCCATCCATTATCATGCAACACCAACAAGCGCAAATTGCCACCCTCATTGACTTTCGAGAGCGTGCAAAGCACACGCAGCAGTATGCCATACCGAAACTACCGCTGCGCGCAGTTCGGTGGAAACGGAACTTTTGAATAACGATTTTTTTTTTTCATCAATGAAAGAGAAACGGACAAGCGGCATTTTATTACGTGTTGTAATTCCCCGAAGGGTTCTTTTTATTGCAACTCCTTCGATTACTTATGATTAACTGTACTCAGGACTGTTGACGTCATTGCAAAATGTCCCACTAGTGGCGCAAATGGTGCCGTACATTAACCTTAATTTCTCGATTAGCAGAGCAGTGCTGTTGATAATATTGACGTTTTGGACCTCAATCATTGATCTTCCACTCTGACGTAAATTATTATTTGCCCTTAGAGTCCCTTTAATACAACCGTTGGAAAAGAGTGAACGACATGGGTTAAATTTAAATGTATTATTTATACTGGCCATAGAGGAAAGGCATTTAGCCGCAGGAACCCGCCCAGGAGATCTTCGCAACTGAGAATTTTGTTGCGTCACTGGAAAGTTGTCTCTCTGGTCTTTAGTGTTCCAATGTGTTGTAATCTTGTCGCACAGACATGCTGTCTCATTTAGAGTATTAATGAGTGTTCAATACAATTCATGTTTTCTTGTTCTTACAATGCACTGGTGTTTATTTTGCCCCTCTTGCTTGGGCCAAAATGTTGGTCCACAGTATATTCAAATAAATAAGTAAACGAACAAATAAATAAATAAATAAATAAATAAATAAATAAATAAATAAATAAATAAATAAATTCCTGAACGCAAACATCCTTGTTACGCAGGCAGGCTGGGAGTCAAGAAGATAACAGGAATAGATTTGCGAAAGACATTTGGAAAGATTCCTATTTTCAGTGTAATGAAATGGCACGACACTGCAAAAGGGTGGATGTAGTGCTTATTCCCCATTGTAGAAAGCACAGACGTATACAGGTAAGCAACTTAGAGGAAGAAATCTTGGTGGAGCACGCTTCAATGTGACTTGTGCTGACTGATTGCCGTCACCAGAAACGAGGTGGTTGGCGCCAGTGAACAGATTGACGTGAAAGAGCGCGAATAAACTGGCGACGTGGAAGAGATAGCGTGGTCGTGCCAGCGCATCAATGCAGAGATGTAAGCCTGCGAAAAAAAAGAGGCTCTATGAACGCGTCTGTGCAGCAGGTGACGTTTCCTGAAAAGACGAAATTCGTCTAAAGGAGGCGTTCGCTACAATTTAGGCATTTTTCTCACCAACAGTTTAAGGGACAGGCAGCCATGCGTAACCTTATAGTGCCAGGCTACCGGAAACAGTTGGACCAATCAGCCAACACTGCTCAAAGAGGCGCGGATAATCGGAACAAGGGCTCAACGCGCAACAAGTGTGATTAACGGTGCGTAGCATTAGCACAGTGGAAACAGGAGGTGAATGAATACCTCTGCCAGTCATCTTCATTAAGTACTTGAAATGACGCCCTAATAAATCGAATATATTTCAGATTAGCAGCGATCGACTATGTCAATGCTCTGGTTGTAATATGGAGGAGGCATGCGTGCTTTGAATGTCGCAAACACACAGGATGTGACAGGAGCAGCTGCGATGCTTGAAGTTATCCATTTACGCAACAGGGGAATTACTGCTCTGAACTTGGGCAATTAAATTTGTAAAAAATCCGGTAACTTAAATAGAAGACCGCTCAAGTTCTGCCCGCAAAATTCTAACTTGCCGTTTTTGTTCACACTGTAGTGCGTCAGTTGCGATGACCTTAGCTTGCATTTTTGTTAAATGATCTGGAAGTGGTCTACGTGAAGGGTGATGTACGAGTGCTTCATGACTATGTGGGAAAGCCTCCAGTAGTGTAGCCCCCCCCCCCCCCCCCCCCAAGAAATTTTCCAGTTTTGCATGTGTATATGTTCATGCACATATAGAAACGCCCGCACGAACCCACATCAGGTGTGGTTGAAACCCCTCCACCACCATCCCACCAAAAAAAAAAAAAAAAAAAAAAAAAAAAAAAAAAAAAAAAAAAAAAAATTCTGGATATGCTACTGGTAGCCTCTTCTCATGAACTTTTCGCGGCACACCTTGTTCGATTGCTGTCATTGCCGGTAAATTTGTAGTGTGCTTTAGTGGCCTACCTGCAGCAACTCGGCCAATCAACGTGCTAAAAAGGCAGCGCTAAAACGAAGGTGCACCTGAGAATTCGTTTCCGTTGCTCCTGGCGAAAGAGAGAAAGGACGCTCTCGTTAGAACCGAACATCGAGCAAATGAGGAAGCATGCCAATAAGAAGCGGAGATAAAAACCCTCGAGCGACGTCGACATTATCCTCGCATAAAGGTGCAGGAAGGTCTCTGCGACAGGCTCGTTGCTTCGGCAGAGGTTGGGTGCAGTGTCACAAACTGGGACACTCTGGCGAAGGACGCCGATGCGTAAGGCGCCTGACTGCCCGGCTTCTCTTCAATTTCGGAGTTGTTCAGATTTTTTTTCAAATTTTATTTCTCGTCGGTCGTTGAAGCCATACTTACGCGTTTTCGGATCTTTCGGCTTTCCGGGCTGCCGACAGTGGTAGACGTCACGCACCGTTGCATATGACGCGACCAGGCGGGATGCAACGCAAGTTGACTATGCGAGAAAGTGAACAAAAATTTTTGTTTTATGCCGTTTAGACTTCTCAGCGTAAGTCCCCCGCAGATGGCGCTGGCAGAGAGAAACGATTCGGAGTATACAGAGGAATAGAATTAGAGACAACAAGAGTGATACAAATGGGACAAAACACGAAAAGAAAAAAAGCCGCCATTAAAATGCTGCACGCCAATCAAAGCATGCTGGCGGTTCCCAGTGTGGTGTTGTTTCCCGTCACGATCGGAGGTTGCGCGTCCCGCTGTTCGCTATGCGTCGAGCGATTCGAAGCCCTGCACGCAACTGTCGGGGTGCCCCCTGAGCCAGCATAGCACTCCTGTCGTACACGCAGCCACGGCGGCAGCGAGCGCCGGCGCGTACCGTGGGAAAATGGCGCCGGGTAAGTTCTCACGCCCCTGCTGCCGCCGCCGCCGTGCGCTCCTCCTCTTTCCCCCGCACAATTACCCTCTCTCCTTGTCGCAACCACTTTTGCGCTCGCGTGCGGAACCAACTAGCCGCGCTGTGACGTCACACGGCCGTCGCGTGCCGGGTGGGGACAAGTGGAGCGCTGCGCTCGACCTTTTGGGTGGCCCTGTTTGCTCCTCAGGCCGATGTCTTTGCGCGCACTCGAAGAACCTCGCGGCGGTTTCCGAGTGCACCTCGTGGGTGTCATCGAGAAAGAGCCGCGGTGGCGGTACGGTGCTCTTATGACGCTGCCAGCTGTTTACACGGGAATTTCTTTATCTGCGATGTAAGTTAAATACCTGCCGCGGTATAGGCTATTTTCCCTAAGACATCTGGGCGCCGCCATCTTGGGCTGTTAAACGGATGTTTTCTTGTTTTTGTATATCGCGACGTGAATTAATAAGGCCATGAAACATCGTATGCACCAACCCAACCATTTTCATGCGTATGCGTCTGCCTAACAGTGTTTGCTTAGTTGTTAACGACACAAAAGACAAAAGCTAACAGCCCAATATGGCGGCACTCGGACCCACCCGTAAAACAGTCTATAGGCTATGGTGCTCGACTGCTGACTCGAAGGTCGCGCGATCGAATCCCGGCCGCGGAGGCGAAATCCTAGGGTCCCGTGCGCTTATATTCACGAAGCTTGTTGCCTCGCAGAAGATCTAGCTGCACGCTAAATAATCCTAGGTGGTCTAAATTGTCGGAGCCCTGCACTGCTGCGTCCCCCCATAATAACATTGTGGGTTTGGGACATAAAACCTCAGCAATTATTATTACTAATATAAGTTGAAGCAGCGAGGCGGCTGTACACAGCTGAAACTCCTTTGTATGGCGCTTCACACAAAAGGCGGCGACGATGACAGCTACAGTGAACATTGCTTCCCAAGAGAAATTATGCGAGCCTAATTTTCTATACTGGCATTGCCAGTCTAGTTCGGTGCGATATATTTGCAATGCCGGCTTTTTCCGCGGTAATTCAAGTAATTTTCCATAAACTGACGTAGTCGACTCGGAGTGCAGTATGGAAGCAGAGCTTAGCACTCGTTGGGAAAAAATTCTCATATATTACTCAAGTTCGAAGCAGCCATGGTTTATATTCATCGCACCACCGATCGTGACTTGCAACTCTATTTTAGAAGGAGTGTGCTTCCATTCCAGCCGGCTGGCGTATTGTACGCGGTCTACTTATAAATGCTCACGAAGCAGGCTATAGTTAAGGCACGTATTTGGAAGTCATCTTTGCATGGCTGTTCTCCTTCTCTCTCGCTCTCCTTGTTAAGGAGAGCGAGAACTCTATAGTGAAGGAGTATTTAGCCGTTGTGCTGAAATCGCTCACCTGCTACTCTGTCCGGCGAAGAAAGAGATGCGGCGTAAGAAAGACGGGGGGGAGAGAGGCGTGAAAAAATAAAGTAAAATATTTAATACAGCAAAAAAAAAAAAAAAAAAGAAGAAAACCGCCAGGCCTGCCCGGAACGCGTCGCACAGTCACAGCGAAAGCTGGAAGAGCGGCCTTTCTTGGTACAAGTACTCCAAGCACTACTTGCACGGCACCCACTACGCCATAAATAATCAGAACTTTTGTGTAGTGGGGAAGCGTCCACTGTGCCATTATTCGTCATTCTTCGGAAATGTGCGGTACCCGCTACACACTTGTAACACATTATGTGTGCGTTGTTGATGCTGTGGCTGACGAAGAAGAAGAATTATGCCTGAGGCTTTTGTAATGGGTTGGAGCAGTGAACGACCCACTCGTTAAGCAATTGGCATTGTGTGACGCCTGGTTGTTACTTTACTGTTCTAAAACGCTTTATCACACATGTTAACGCGATTGTCGGGTAACATGTTAACACATGTTACCCGACATGAAGCCTGCATAGGGTCAGTTTGTAGCAGTGTTGTACACGTTCCTCTAAAACAGTAACGAAAGTTCGTTCCTCGTTCCAGCCTTGGAACTAGTTCCCGTTTCAAGTTCCTGTAATGCGAAAGGAACTCGTTACAGTTACATTTCGAAAATTGGAAAGTGTCGTTAGATTAACGTTACATCTGAGCAATCAATCAATATAAAGTGTCGGATAATCCTGAGGCCAAATAAAGTGAGAAATTGAAACCTCACGTCTAGTTACATACATCATACGAATTTGGCATCGCCGACACCAGGTTATATGTAGACAAAATGAATATAAATAAACGCTCCTAGATAAACTTTTTAGAGACCACCGGCCATACTACAGAAATGTGTAACTTCAACTTGCGTGTTCGTCTATTACAAGCCCAACACATGTTGCACTTTCCACGTCAGTATTGAAATGGGCAGTCAGTATACTGCCCTTCAGATACTTGAATAGATATTTCCACAGATTCACTAATATAATTGAATTTCTTGCACAGGAAGCAGCATTGGGCGTTTAATGAGTGCTCATTCAATATTTCAGTATGAGTAAATAATGATGTCCAGGATACGCATTTGGAACTCAGTAGAGTCCCCGGTTCGCAGTCAGCGAACATATTTCTGTATATCTCTTTCTCTGTCTATCTATCTTGTTCTCGTTCTTCCCCTTCTTTCTCTTTCTCGTCTTTCTTTCTCTATCTCTCTCTCTTTGTAGTCGTTCTCTTGCCTTCTATCTTTTTCTCTCTTTCTTCCCTTTCTATAAAACTTGCTGCTGGGCGACTTCTGCATTTCTTTTTATGAACTAGTTCTCCCCTCCTCCTTTCCCTCCTTCTCACCCTAACTTCCATTTCCCACCTCCTTGCTATATGATATACTGCACCAGGCTATGCTAAGCTATGCTCTGCTAGCGTGCACGCTTGTTGCAGAGAAACGCATATCCATTACTTTCCTCAACAGCCCACTGCATCAGGATGGTCACTCAGCTAACAGATGTATACGAGCAAATGGATAGTCAGCCAGAATGGTATATAGCATTGGCGAGGTGTTTATTAACGCGATAGCGTTAAAGAGCTTGTTTCGCAGAAATTCCGGCGTCGGCGGTTGTGAGCGAAAAATCATCATCTTCTCCGTAAGGTGGAGCGTTGGGCTAGTTGGTGCGGCATATTTTCAAAGTTTCACAGCGCATGGAACGAGGACGAACAAAGATGAGACACACAGAGCGCTGTGTGTCTCATCTTTGTTCGTCCTCGTTCCATGCGCTGTGAAACATTGAAAACATCTTCTCCGTGACCGAAAAATCGAGAAAGATGCAAATAAAATAAATAATAAAAATTTCCGCGTCCGAGTGAGGATCGAACCCAGGACCTCTGCGTGGCAAGCAGGTGTTCTACCACACAGCCACGCTCCTGCTTGGAATTACATTGAAAATAACTTCCTCTGTTTAGAAGTGCAGTGAAAATAACTGACGCTTTACAAACACACGCGTCCTGTATAGTGGCGTCCAGTGTTGTATGCGTTACCGAAAAAAAGTAACTAAATACGTTACTCGTTACTCCAACAAAAAAGGAACGCGTTACCGCCCTACGTTACCTACAAAAAAAAGGTAACGCGATATTGTTACCGTTACTGAAAAAAAGTAACGGACGTTACCTCTGCCGTTACTCCGCAATCATAAATTTTAATCAATGTGTCTTTGCTGCAGAAACCCACAATAAGAATTCATTAAATCTCAAATTTATGTTCACACAGAAATTCAAACCAAACAAGGATTATGCCAAATATTCTCTTTTAACGAAAATCATTTGCACAAATGTACCGGACCTTAGAAATATTACACGTGATGGCTTCTGACCCTGTGGCACATGACGAAGCCATTTTTCTCAATGTTACATTTTACACAACATGAGAGTCAATCATCCGCGCTATCTGCAAAGAAAGCATCACTTAACTCTCAAGAAATTTACAGTAATTTGCCTTATTCCGGGTGCGAACAGCCCCTCATGTGGAGATCTTCAAAATTGAAACTAAAGCCCTTACCATCCGAAATTGCTCGCCGTGCGCTAGTAGGCAATCACGGAGGCCTGCACTGGTGCCTTTTTCTTTTTTTTTTTTTGGGGGGGGGGGGGGGGGGGGACATTTGTACGTTTGTGACACCATGCAGATGTCCTTTGGTCCGCACCTATCTTCCCGTTGACACCAGATGTCCTTTCATCCGCAGCTTATCCTGGCCACCAAAAAATATGGCGCGTGCCTTATCGACGCCGGCGCGCATGCGCAGACTACCTTCGCGGAAAGGCCCATTCTGACGGAGTGCTTGTACTAGCAAAATAGATGCGCAAATTTTGTGGTAGTAAAGCGATGCTTTATTGGCCAGGTCACGTAGAAAAATATCTGTGCATAAAGATTTTTGTTCACTTAATCACTCGCTCGGATGTTCAATAACCAAAAACATAGTGGCCGTTGCAGATAGAAAGAAGAAAAAAATTGTTTTCACAACAGAGTGGATAAACATTATCAACTTCGTAGCAACTATTATGTAGCAACTATAATAAAATGTCGCATATTTAGACTTTTTTCAAAAATAGTTTCCTTCGCTCGACACGTTTCAAGCAACGTTACTTTACTCTTAGTTGCGCATACATTTCATACACAAAATGTCTTCTTCTAACGGTACTATTGGCTTGGTCGTGAACTTTCCAGAGCGACAGGTAATGAAACTGGTCCCTCTGCATTGAATATGTTCGATATTTCTTGCCTCGTAAATTATGCAGTTAAAAAGTAAACTAAGTTCATTTTACGGCTACTGGGTGGTATGTGCATAAAATATTAAATACTCAATCAAATTTAAACTATCCATTTTTGGATTCGTGTCGATCTCTCGTGGAATCACCCGTTTGTGATAACCATGGTTAGGAGAGTAACTGCGGTTATGTCTACCTTGTGGCTACCTGTAACCGTGGTTAACCGTAAGTTGTAACCGTAGTTAACTTAACCGCGGTTAAGGCTGTGCGTGTGAAAACGGTATTAATGGGCTTTGATTGAAACAGAGACGCCAACCGAAGTAGCGAGTAAAAAAAAAACTTTTTTTTTTTTGCATTACAAGAAAGAAGTCGACGCTTTGCGTCCCACTCGCATTCTTTTTAAAGGGGTGGTGCCATCAAATTTCGAGGCTATAACAAGCCTGTTGTGGGTTTCCACTGTATGCAAGGACACTCCACACGAAGGGTCGGATACAGCAAACGTTCAGAACATATTTTAATTCACTTCCAAAGTGCACCTAAATGCTCATTCTCCCGATCGAGATCCATCGCTAGCGCGCCAACACTGTCGTAGCTCTATAGGAAGGGCAACGAAAGTTGTAGTGACGTCACACCAGATCCTAGTGACGTGGGTGACCGCCGGACCTGTTTGCGAGAGCAGACAATACTCAGGATGACGTGCGTCACAGCCTTGGTTGGTCACGTGACCAAGCCTACTACACTGCTACGTCACTGTCTAACTTGGCGCCCAGAAACCGAAACCGAAAGTTGCCCACATAAATAAGGCGATATTAAATTATTTAGCGAGAATACGTGAATCTTGGTGCGTGCATCATGCTTCCTAGAGCTACAAGAAAAGCTTGCAGCGAAGAACGCGCAAGCCACAAATTTGGTGGCACCACCCCTTTAAGGGCTTTCTTCCCGCCATGGGGTCACGCCTATTCTCCGTGATGTGCAGAATTCCGCTGAGGCAGCATCTCGATCGGTAGCGCACCTGTAGAACGGTTACCGGCTGTCTCCTGGATGGGCCAGGATTCCACAAAAAGCCGCGTATAGTCGGCGACGCGGAACTTGTCAAATGCGATGCGGTGGTCGTTCACCAAGCTATGCTCAGCGAGTGCACTTTTTTGACGCTCGAACTTGAGGACGTCGTTTTTATGTTACCGCAGCCTCTCGGGGAAGTTCTTTGCTTCCCCCGTACAAAGCCTCACAATCAGCACGTGACATGGAATAAACCAGCCCATGCGGTTTCCCTTGTCTTTCGGGTACGTAAAGATGCAGGTGCCAGCAATCAACCTGCTACAATCCACTTCCACGAAAAGCATATCCGTGCAGTTTCTCATGGCGGATTCCTCGGCTTTCTTCAAGCTTTGTGTGGCGATGGCCCAGCCATCCCCGCAGGGAGTCGACGCGTTGTAAGAAATTTGTGCCCGCAAATCCCACAAACAAAAGCGATTCCGCCCGCGCTCTCTCTGTCCATGCCTGGCAGGCCGACAGCAGTCCAACGCTGCGACAAAATAATTCGCCGGGGCGAGCTTTGGGAAAATGGCACCTACAAGATGAAGAAGTAACGAGTAACGTAACGCCTCACGTTACCGAAAAATGGTAATGTAAGTACGTTACCCGTTACAGTTCCGAAATAGTAACGAGTACGTTACTAAGTTACCAAAAAAGGTAACGCGTTACCGGTAACGGCATTAGTTGTAACGCGTTACCGACAACACTGGTGGCGTCACAATACAACATGTAACATCGCAGTAATATTGCGTGGTACAAGCGTACATTGGCATCGGGAGTCAGAACATGTGAATATCATAACGACATCGTGGTTCAGAGCCGGCCACCCATTACAAAAGGCACACATGTTACTCCGCGTATTCCCTTAAGACCACGTAGGGGGGTGCATAGCAAGTTCGAAAACATTTCCCGCGCATAATTGCTCGTTTTACATAGTATAGACTAAGTGATTATTATTATTATTATTATTATGATGATGATTATTATTATTATTATTATTATTATTATTATTATTATTATTATTATTATTATTATTATTATTATTTGGTTTGCATACATAGACAACACGAAGACACAGAGGAAATAGGGAGGGAACAGCTGACAAGTGCCACTAGAGACAGGCTATCGCTATTGCGCTGAACTCTTAGGGGCGAAGATTAAGGGTCCCCAACTTTTTGTTTACAGCCGTTGTAGTATATAATTGGAAAAGGCCGTTACTTGATGTACTCGCTATAGAGTTGAATGCGAATTCTTGAGTGCTATGCACCTTGTCAATGAAGGCTCCCGGGTGCCGCCATAGCCCTCTCTGTGCTGTTGTTAACATGCGTGACCCCCCCCAAAAACGCACTGCGCAGGGTGTGAGGTCAGCTTTTGTACCCTCTAGCAACAGCCCAGAGAGGAGGGGATCCTCATTTCCGTTAAAAAGGTCTATACACTCTGTGCACTGCGACTGGCGCGCCGCCGCGCGGTCGCCAGAGCAGACAGTCGTTGAGAGCCCGAGCAGAACCAAACGCTCTCCCACGCCCGCTGGCACGTAGGTTATCGTAATCAATGAACTGCCGCGTAGTCCACTGCGGGAACGACTTTTCACAGTTTCTCGACTCGTCCCTGCTTTATTGGGCAGCGATCAGTGGATCACGGCTGTGCGACGAAAAAAATGTTTGGTTCCCTCAACCGTCTCGCGTTTTGCCGCTGCATGCTTGGAATTGGTCTGAGACACCACCCCTACAGGTGAATGATCTTGCGTGATGTTTCTGCTGCCGTAGAGCTGGTGAGAAAAGAAACGTATGCAAAGCATTTTATAAAAAGCCTTGCATACGTTCCATCAGTCTTGAGCTGAATTATAATTCAGCTCTAGACTGATGGAAAATTTTAATGCACCTTATTACCTCGCCGTCTACCCTTCGCAGTTCTGGGGTATGCAATGTGAGGTCAATTAGTGCTTTGCTGCGTTGATAGGACCATCAGCTAAGGGGCGAACTGAGTTACGTAGACCGTAAACACAACTAGCCGCCCAGCAGCGCTATGCGCGCTCGGTAGGAGCAAGGTAAGACGCAGAGTAGCAGAACTACAGGGTCTGTACGAAAAAAAAGAAGCTTTGCGAATGCTGTAGCGACGAATGTGCATGTCAGTGTGTTTCGGAAAGCAACATAAACGACGCAAGAGGTTGTAGTGAATGACAGACGCGACGGTGGCCGAAGTGACCGTGCCGTCGTCGTCGCCACTTTACAAGGTGAAGCGAAAGACGAAACGGGGCTTCGGCGTCCTCTCTGGCCGAAATCGTAGCACGTTCTCTTTCTCGCCCGCGCCTCAAGCTCTTAGCATGAGCAGCGCGAGCGGTGAGGTAAAGACTGTGATCATGATGAGCGATGATGATGCCGCGACAATTTCAGGCATTTTGCGAGACTCGGTGGCTGCAAATCGCCTTGCAACGAAGCCGCAACAAAGGAGCACGCCGCCCGGCCACTCACCGTGACTTCCACGGCGAGTGGCTGTGGAGCCATCGATAATTCTAAATGCTCTGTGTATTCTGCAAGTACGCGGGTAGTGGACACGCACCAATAATATTCTAAGTGTAAAAGATTAACAGCGTACTGCGACAGTTATAGAGTAAGCATCTTGCATTACACACACCTGACGCAATCATTCACCCGTCAGCACTGACGACGCGCAGCCAGGCGCTCACTAACGTGGAAAACGTGGCCGCTTTCGTGCAGGTTTTCCCTTTTATTGATGGTGGCATCGCGGCAGAATGACGATATTTTTAAATCCAGCTCGAAGCACTAACGCGCCGGCTACGGGCGCTTGCGCCACCATAGCTGTCAAAGCAATCAGGCGCTGCAGTCCTGCAGTCTGCTAAGATGCGCACCCGCCGCGCCACTCGTGGCGCTGCGCGCGGTTTTCAAGGCTCTCAAGTTTGCCCGCCGACGCCAGCGCTTGCCATTCCCCAACCCCCCACGCTCCCTTTCGTTCTCATGTATTTGCGAAGCGCGCGCTGCACGTGAAACACCCCTCGTTCCGCGATGTCATCCCGACAGAGGAGGGAATTACTGCTGCCTCGTCAACTGTCACAATGGCCATACAAACACAAAGGGGTCCACTCCACCACTGAAAGTCTACCGGTTCCCAAACAGATGGTACGAAAAAAGCAGACGGCCGGCGGAGATGCGAAGCTCCTGCTTCAGTGGGCATGACCACGACAACCATGAAAAAAGAAAAAGAAATCATTAGCCGTTGTTGCACTTCCATTGGCCTTTTGGCTGATTCAGTGAACTAGTTGTTACTGTGTATGCAGGTACAGCCCGCGCCACTCGGTGCACTTTCGATAGTGACCAAAATAAAATGCCTTGACAGCAATTGTCTCTTCCCCCGCAGACTGGATAAAAAAAAGTTTTTCTGAAAGCTGGGCGCTCGTCGTGTTCCTCTTAAGAATACTATGTCACGTTGATAGTACGCACGTGGTTCGTGAACTCGGAGTACCGGCTAGGAGAACGGCAATAATGCGAGGAAAAACACGCAAGATAGATATCAGTTTTTGTTGTGGGACAGAAAGAAGCCCCAAATAGACCACTTATTTTTGGAGTGTTGCGTACTGCACGATAACTCGAATGGTCGCTAGTAAATTAAGGTATCCCAACTAATAGCAATCATAACGTATGGGCCGCTTAATCTAAAGCACGAGAAGCGGCCTTCCCATGCATCCAGTAACAAACATAGATAGTGCATAGTACACACAGCAAATCAAATAAAACAGGTATATAATTATGAACGTACAGAACACTGTACTTAAGTCTAACTCCACGTCGCAAACAGCGTCGTCCTTTACTACTTGCGAAATGCACTTCGCTCTCACGAGGACGGCGTCGTCTGCTATCACTTGCTCCGCATCTGCTACATGGCTGAGCAGACGCTGACCTTGCCACGAAAAAAATCTTCTCAAAAGCGGACAGAAGCGTGTACATCCTAACCGTGCGCGACGCGAAACTCTCAAAAACACGCGCAGAACGCGTGCAGCGTGCGAGCAAAGCAGTGATGTACACGTTCCTCTAAAACAGGAACGAAAGCTCGTTCCTCGTTCCTTCACAATTTCGGAACGAGTTCCCGTTACAAGTTCCTCAAATGCAAAAGGAACTTGTTACAGTTACATTTCCAAAATTGGAACGTGTCGTTTCATTAACGTAAAAATTCACTTTTTAATAAATATATGGTGTCGGATAATCCTGAGGCAAAATAAAGTGAGTAATTTAAAGCTCCCATCAAGCTACATATATCAAACGAATTTAACATTGCCGACAGCAAGTTGAACATAAGTAAAGAAATCTAAATAAACGCTCCTTGACAGATTTTTTCGAGAACACCGGCCTCACATACATGTAACTGCAACTTTCGTGCTCGTCTGTTTCAAGGCCAACACATGTGGCACTTTTCAACGTCGGTCTTCAGAGGCGCAGTCAGGATACTGCACTGAACATATTCAAATAGAAATCTTCCCCAGTGCGCCAATATAATTGAACTTCTTGCACAGGAAATCGCATCGAAAGGTACAATACTTAGGCGTTTATTGAGTGCTGATTCAATATTTCGGTGTGAGCAGAAAATAATGTTCACGATACACATTTGCACTGTAGTAAAGTCCCCGGTTCACTGTCAGCGTACATATTTCTGTATATTTCGTCCTCTGTCTTTCTATCTCTTGCTCTCTTTCTTGCATTTCGTTCTCTTATTTTTTTTCTTTCTCTTTATATATATTCGCTATCTCTCTCTCCGTCTCTCTGTGTACGTTCGCTGGCCTTCCTTTTTTTCCTTTTTCTTTATCTCTCTCTATATATACTCGTTTTCCCCTCCTCCTTTCGCTGTCCCTCACCGCTGTCCCTCAATCACTAATCCCTCCCACCCCCCTTGATATACTGTACTTTACGAAGATATGCTATACTCTTCTAGCGTACGCGCATGTTGCAGAAAGACGCATAGCCAATAATTTCCTCAACATCCTATTTCATTAGTATATGGTCACTAAGCGCAGAGATGTATACGAGCGAATGGAAAGTCAGCCAGAATGGTATATTGCATTGGTGAGGTGTTTATCCTTACTACCGTTCTAGTGTAGAATGGGAAATGACAGTTATTTGATGTATTCGCTCTAGAGATGAATGCGAATTCTTCAGTACTATGTGTGTCGTTGGGTCGCGATACGAGCAAAATGAACACATTAGTTCCCTGTCTGTATTGAATTCCTCAAAGTGCCATGCCTATGTTGAATAAATATCATGAAAGAAAAAAAACAAACAAACTAGATAGCCGCGTGGTTACGACGCTCGCCTTCAGATCGTGGATAGACGGTGTCGAATCTCGCCTCACCGAAAACTTTTTGTAGCCAAGAATTTATCTCTTTCTCTATATCCCTTCCTCTCGCTCTCTCTGTACTCGTTCTCTCGTCCCATCAGAGCTATGGCATCTTGCGCCGGACAAATCAGCGCCCGTACTCTGGGAGAGAAGCAGGAGAGGATGGCCATGACGAGGAGAGTGCGTACCGGTTCATGACGATGACAATTTTCTGTCTACGACACACGGAAACCTCCAGCATAACCTAATTAGACCTTTCTTATCAATTTACAGCACTTACCGATAAGCTGCTTTAGCTTGTCAATAGATACCATTAACTGAAACAGGAAAGTGTTCAAAATCAACTGTTCATCTCGCACGTGCTCAGTCTCGGCGTCTTTCGCTTCCCTGCGCCGCAGGCGGGCGCCTTCAAGCATGGTGTAAGATATAAAGTCTTTAGGTGGGGACACTTCTCGGCTTGCATGCAAGACGCGATGGACCAGATAAAGTAACAACGGCGCGCGTCCGTAGGTCCGCTGACGGCAGCGGGTATCTATCGGCGGGCAGACGCAACTCAAAGAGAGAACATGCTCTCTGCATCGTTGCTATAGCAACCGACGTGTTCGGCGGCAACGCCGGCCTCCACCGCATGTCCCGTTGTCCGCGCGAGCAACGCGGTATGCGTTTCCAACTTTAGTTGCTGGCGTGTCCTAGCCGCGTTCGCTGTCTGAGGCAATTCAGATTTCCCGCGAAGCGCCAGTTGCTACGGGAACGCATTTTTTGTCTTGATGTTGCGTCATTCCGCCGATAGGTATCCGCTGCCGTCAGCGGTCCGACGGACGCTCGGCGTTGTTACTTTATCTGGTCGATCGCGTCTCGCGAGTGTCCTCACCTAAATAGTATATATCTTACACCGTGCCTTCAAGTAAAAACCAGGATGCATCGTAGTCACGTGATAGGCGAGCGCTACATTTTCGCGCCTCACACGGTCGCCCATCCGCCCTGTTCTGCATGATGTGCTGCGTGCGTGCGCCTGTTGAATGCAGTGGAACGTCTACAGAAGGAACGCCGTTCCCTCTACCGTTCCTGCTTAAACGTAACGAGTTACCGTTACAGTTCCACCGATCCTGAATGTAACGGTGGCGTTCCTCCGTTCCTGCCAAAAGGAACTATACTCGACGACAACTTATCTTGACATTGGAGCGAAGGCTACGGAGGCGGGGCTTCCACACACTTGTGTTGCTCCGCAAGTAGTTCGGCAGCTTGCGGCTGATTTCGGTTTTGCTCGCTCGCATCGTTAACGCGTTTAGAAAAACACATACTTTAAAATTATGAATGGGAGATACATTTCGATTGTTCAGTGTACATTTTAGTGTCCTATTACGAGTATATTGTCTGGGAGAACTAAACAGCGCGTATTCGGCCGCACAGTGACGTCACGGACGCCATGTTTCCTTGGAAAACGGGTGGGCTGAAAAGGCGGTGCTGTCGAAGAAATGGAAAGAAAAGGAAAGCATTCTTGCAAGCTGAACGATAACTGTATTTTGCCTGCAACTTCCCGCAACTGTTTAAGTGTCATTATAAATAAAGCAGTATTTATTTCAGCAAGGCAAATGAGAAAATTATCAATAAACTTCAGTACTATTTTTTTGGCGCGGAAGCAGACATGCGCTTTGGTTCTGTAGCTTCCACAGTGCTGTCAAGGAAAGCTGTCGCCGAGTATAGTTCCTGGAACGTCGTTCCTTGGAACGCCGTTCCGTACAACACTGGAGCAAAGCAACGGGTTTTCAAGGCAGTTTGAAGGGGACAGCGTAGAGCTTTCTCCCCACATTCACCGGCAGCGCCCGGCACCACAGCGCCCCTCCACGGCGTGGGTCTCCCCTATGTGTTGGTCATTGTGCCGCGATATGAGCAGAATAAGCATGCGAGTCCCCTGTCTGTATTGAACTGCGTGCAAGCGCCATGCCTGTGTTGAATAAATACCATGAAAGAAGAAAAAAACTAGACAACCGAGTTGTTACGACGCTCACCTTCGGGTCGTGGGTTCGAATCTCGCATTGCCCAGAATTTTTGAATGCGAAGCATTTCTTAGCAAACTTCGGTGACTTTGAGCCTATCTATCTATCTATCTATCTATCTATCTATCTATCTATCTATCTATCTATCTATCTATCTATCTATCTATCTATCTATCTATCTATCTATCTATCTATCTATCTATCTATCTATCTATCCGCCTACGAATTTGGGCTCTCCTGGCCGTATCGTTAATGGGATTTATACCAAAATTGGTATGGCATAACATGTCTGTATGAAGAACATGAATGACTGGTCATATCATGAAAATCGTGACTAACTTCTCATGAAAAGTATGATTTGCAGGCCGTGGTCGTAGTGCTCCTGAGGCCGTTTTCTTTACTTGATATATCCAAAAACTGGTGCGATGAGACATATCTGCATGACCAACATAAATGAAAGGTGGTAATATGAAAATCGTGATGCGCATGTCATGTACAACATGATTTACATGCCACGCTCATGGTGCGCTGAAGGCCGTTTCGCTAGCTTGATATACACCAAATTTGGTATTGGGTGACATGACTGTATGACGAACATAAATGACACCATAGGTCGGCAAAACTCACTCAGACTGACTCATGCAACATATTTTGCGCTTTGGGATCACTCGGACTCGCACTCACCAGTGGCGTAGCCAGGGGGTGGCACACCGGGCACGTGCCCCCCCCCCCCCCCCCCCCGAAATTTTTTTTTCGCCATGGTAGCCATGGCATACATAGCGAAAAATGGCCATTTCAAGGAGGTGCCCTCCCCGAAATCAAGGAGGTGCCCCCCCCTGAAAAAAAATTTCTGGCTACGCCCCTGGCCCTCACCAAACTTTTTCTGAGCCGGACTCACTCGGACTCACACTCACGAAAATTTTCTTCAACCGGACTCACTCGGACTCAAACTCACGAAAACATTACTCACCCGCACTCACTCAGACTCACGGGTCGATCTGAGTCTGAGTGAGTCCGAGTGAGTCGACTCATGAGTCCGTTAGCCTAGAATTATCTTTTTCGACCATGGTGTCAATGCTCTATAACACCAATATTTCACGTAATAGGTGCTCTTCTTGGCACCTTTTGATATAGTACCTTCGAATACGAGTTATGAGTGCTCGTAAACCAGTAAGGTCATTTTTTTCTTGAAAGAGATGACAACATAAGATATATTTATCAAGAACTTCCTTGGAAGAGTTGTCAAGGGGAGGGGGGGGGGGGGGGAGACACTCCCCTACGTAAATCGTGCCTCTGATCAGTAAATATAGAAATGGTTTATGAAAGACACTGCTTTGGAATACGTGTGAGCAGACGTGAGTATAGACGTGAATCCAGGGAAGGCTGATAGTAATGCTGAAGATGAGTATATATTACCATAGGTCAGCAAGAAAAAAGTGGAACTCACTCAGACTCACTCAATAATTCTTGAGTGAGTCTGAGTGAGTTCCACTTTTTTTTTTTTGCCGGAACGCCAGAAATATATCTTGCGCTTTGGACCCACTCGGACTCAGACTCACCAAAATTTTCCTGAGCCAAACTCACTCGGACTCACACTCAGGAAAATTTTCTTTAAATGGACTCACTCGGACTCAAGCTCACCTAAATATTACTCACCCGGACTCACTCATACTGAGACTCACGGCTCAATCTGAGTCTGAGTGAGCCCGAGTTAGTCGACTGATGAGTGAGTTCGCCGACCTATGGGTCCTAACATGTAAATAATGATATGCATGTTATGTACAGCATGATTTGCTCCTTGATGCCTGCTTCGCATTACATCGATTCCCACAGTGCGCGGGATCTGCCGGTTTTTTTTTCTTTTTTTTTTGCGCTAAGAATTTCTCTTTCTATCTCTCTATTTCCCTCTCTCTCTCTGTACTAGTTCTCTGGCCCATCTGAGTTAGTGCATCCGACGCCGACAAATCGGCGCACGTGTTCTGGGAGCCAAGCAGAAGAGGACGAAGAGAGCTCGTGCCGGTTCATGATCACGCTAACTTTCTTTCTATACAGTGTAAAAGAACTTGTTGTTGGGCTAATTGGTAGATAATTTCTAAAATCTTAATTAGAGCGCAAACACACACACACACACACACACACACACACACACACACACACACACACACACACACACACACACACACACACACACACACACACACACACACACCCATACAGCGCTGTGCGTGTTTGATGCCTGGGTGTATGGGTGTGTGCAGGCCCGTAGCCAGGGGGGGGGGGTAAGGGCCCGGCCCCCCCCCCCCCCCGAAATTCTCTTGGAGGGGGGGGTGTTTTACCGAAAATAAGTAAAATAAATAGAGAAAATGGGTGTTTTATGCAAGTGCCCCCCCCCCCCCCCCCCCCGAAAAAAATTCCTGGCTACGGGCCTGTGTGTGTGTGTGTGTGTGTGTGTGTGTGTGTGTGTGTGTGTGTGTGTGTGTGTGTGTGTGTGTGTGTGTGTGTGTGTGTGTGTGTGTGTGTGTGTGTGTGTGTGTGTGTGTGTGTGTGTGTGTGTGTGTGTGTGTGTGTGTGTGTGTGTGTGTGTTTGCGCTCTAATTAAGTTTTTAGAAATTCTTTCTATACTAGGGTTCTTAGTTGGGCTAGTTGGTTTACGATCATGGCGGCAGAACAGCGCAAAAAACGGGACAGAGACGCACACAGGACACAGCGCTGACTATCAACTGATTTATTTATTGCAGAGGCAGAGGATATATACAGGCGAATCGAAAAAGTACAACGCTACCTAGTGACAAAGCCGGCCGGCATTTTAATCTACTGACCGCCCAGTCATGACCTTAGTTTTTTCGTTTTCATTTCAGCCTCCTGTCTTGTGCTCGTTCACGTGTAATCTGCCCTTGACCATTTTTTGTGCACTACAGCCAGTAGATTAAAATGCCGGCATCGTCATACATGAGATGAGAAATTCCGCAGCACGAAAGGTGATTGAAGGTGACATGCCCGATTTGAATAAAGGTTGTCGAGCCGACCGACAAGTACATCAATAGGACGTTCATCGCCCGCCTCTGCTACCTGACCTAAGAGAAGGCTCACGATATATAGTTATGTGTTCTAACTTGTTTAGCGCTCAAGCCTATGAAAACAGACGCACAAACAAGTGCGCAGCGTAAATGATGTTCAAAGGCGCCACGAATGCGTTTGCATGTGCCCTTGCTGTTTTCAGGCATTTCGATCAATTGTCAACTTATTCAGAGAGCTGTAGCCAGTGCCGCTTTGAACACCGATGCCGCATTTACAATGCGCTACTTGTTTTCACAGTGTCGTTTGAAGAAAGTTTAGCCCATTTCTTTTCGCCAACTGGCAACCCTGTATAACTCCTGCGAACCCCTTGGCAATGGTGGTCACTATCCAAGGCAAGATGAGTTGCCGGCGCTAAACCAATCGCTCCTTAAGTACATTTAATTAAAAAAGTCACAGTTTTGTCACAAGGCGAAGCAATGAATGCGATAGCAACTAATTGGAATGTCAAGCGACGAATGGCAAGCAGGCCGAAACGTGCAGCGTGCTGCTCACGCGCACATGACGCACGAAAACAACACGCACAGGACGAGAGTGAACAACATTCACAGCTCGACGCTTAACGCGCTGCTTAAACAAAAACGACGCACGAAACGTATTCACAGGTATACAGACGAGCGCGAACTAACAAGTGTCACAGTTGTTACTTCGATGTGTTTGAAAGGCGTGTTCTTTTCGCAAACAGGGGGGACTGCCGCGAGCGAAGTGACCTTCGTGCGCCCGGTAACTACAACGCAATCGTTCCGGCGAAAGCCCCATTCTCCCCCCACCGCGAGATAAGCGCGCGCGCTATCGGGCGTCTACCCCCCACAGATCAAAGTGCGCGAGGGAGATGAGCGCGGGCGTCGCGACGAACGGGACGCCGAGCTAAGGCCCCTTCGAGCGCGCCCTTTGCGCCATCCCGCTGGTAATGCTGAAAACACGCTGAAAACTCTCTGTATATAGATAGCTCGCCGTTTGAACGTTGAAGGAGGTGCGCTCTCGTGGCTCAGCAGTTAGCGCCGCGCGCTGCAGAACGAGAGGTTCCTCGTTCGATGCCGCGCGTCGGAAACATATTTCTGAATTATTTTTCTTTGAGGTTCTGATAAATATATAGATGCATATACATATACGGGACATGACGGCGACGGCAACGGCGACGCCGATGGCGAAACCAGCGGAGAGTGTCCATATAATTGCTATCTCAATAAAAAAAAAGTTAGTTCGTTTGTTCATTCCAAGCGATGCAGTCGGTCCTTTCTTGACCTGCGATGTAGTTTCCCCAATGTTTGAGCAAAACTTCTCCGGGCTCTGCCTGCCAATCACTCAGACCACGGCATCCAACAACCGACACCGACTACAACAGATGTAGTGCAGCTATGTAGCCTGCTAAGACAAACCCATCCCGCTAAGGGAAAGCAGAGGAGGCCTGTTCTGTGCACACTAAAAACCATGTCGTACGGCAGCCGGGCCGTGATAGCCAAAATAAACCATTTAGAGCTATGTGTAAATCCTGCGGCCGCCGCGTTGACCTGGTTCACGTGGTTTGGTCCTGCCAGTATAATTGAAGCTTCGCGCAAATTACGCAGCCGTCGTTGAAGGGGTGGGAGGAGGCACAGCTCTCGAGTATCAACTGAGAGCGGGCGCGTGAATACCTAGTTGCACGTGCTGGTGTTTGTCTATTACGCGTGTTTATGTCGAGAGAGCCGAGTCTTACATTTCACACTTCATAGCGCAAGCAAACTGCGCTTGAATACACTGTTCGCAGTAAGTGGCTAGCCGCCATTAGAAGGGCAAACCCCACAGCAGGAAAGCTAGGTTTAAAATTATGCAAAAGGTCTACTGGTGGCGGAAGGGTTATGAAAAGGAAAAATGCTACCCATCCGTCTTTAGCGCAAAGCTACAAGGAAAGCCGAGAGGATTTATCGCGCAGCAAAGCCGGATCAGAAGTTCATCCTGATTCGGGGTTCGAAGCACGCGCTTGCGGCTTTGTGCTTCAGACTGGGGGTTTTCGTCTCATAGTTGTCCCTGACTGATCGCAAATTATTGGGCGTCGACGCTTTCGCCTGACACGGGACAGGCAAAGCTATCCGCATGCAAAACCGCGTCTTTTCGTTTCTTTTCGTGCACCTGCTCACACCTGCGCTTTTCCTTCGATCTGTCTTGCCCTTTCGACTAGTGTAGCAAACCGGGTGTTGTAATTCTGCATGACCTCCATGCCTTTTGTTATTTCCCCCCTCTCGCTCCCCCCATAGTGCACTCAGTCGAAACTGCAACACACACGCACGTACACAGGGCACCCACACAACTGCGCAGCGCTTTGCTGCCAAATAAAATGTATCGTAGCCACGCAGGTCGGGAACATTTTTTTTTTGGCCATTTATTTATTTTATTTATTTACAATACTGTAAGCCCTCGCGGGCTGTTACAGGGGTGGGAAAGCACAATATGCAATATTAAACACAAAAAAACCGGCAGATCCCACGCACTGTGGGAATCGATGTAATGCGAAGCAGCCAGGAAGGAGCAAATCATGCTGCACATAATATGCATGCCATGATTTACATGTTAGGTCTTGTCCTTTATATTCGTCATACAGTCACGTCGCGATATACCAGTTTTGGTGTATGTCAAGCTAGCGAACTGGACGCAAGCTCACCATGAGCGTGGCGTGTAAATGGCATTGTAGATGACATGCATGCCAAGATTTTCATGTTACCACCTGCCACTTATGTTCGTTATACAGTCATGCCACTCAATACCAAATTTGGTGTATATCAAGCTAACGAAACGGCACGAGCGCGCCATGAGCGTGGAATGCAAGTCATGTCGCTCATGACATGTCATGATTTCCATATTACCACTTGTCATTTATGTTCGTTATACAGTCATGTCACTCAATACCAAATGTGGTGCATCTCAAGCTAACGAAACGGCCGCGAGCGCGCCATGAGCGTGGAATGCAAGTCATGTCGCTCATGAAGTCATGATTTCCATATTACCACTTGTCATTTATGTTCGTCATACAGTCATGTCACTCAATACCAAATTTGGTGTATCTCAAGCTAACGAAACGGCCGCGAGCGCGCCATGAGCGTGGAATGCAAGTCATGTCGCTCATGAAGTCATGATTTCCATATTACCACTTGTCATTTGTGTTCTTCATACAGTCATGTCACTCAATACCAAATTAGGTGTATATCAAGCTAACGAAACGGCCGCGAGCGCGCTATGAGCGTGGCATGTAAATCATACTTTTCATGACAAGTTAGTCATGATTTTCATGATATGACCAGCCATTTATGTTCGTCATACAGTCATGTTATGTCATACCAAATTTGGTGTAAATTCCATTAACGATACGGCCAGGAGAGCACAAAGTCGTAGGCGGCTAGATAGATAGATAGATAGATAGATAGATAGATAGATAGATAGATAGATAGATAGATAGATAGATAGATAGATAGATAGATAGATAGATAGATAGATAGATAGATAGATAGATAGATAGATACGCTCAAAGTCGCCGAAGTTCGCTAAGAAATGCTTCGCATTTAATAATATGTACAAATCAGTTCCAAGCTACGCTGAAAATCTTGAGCTGACTCACAATCAGCAAATGCACTGGAATTGAGCTTGTTCCAGCCAATAATTGTACGCGGCATCTAAGCGTATCGTCCGTCGAGGAGGCCATAGAGGCGGAGCTCTGTCTCCTGGCATCGAAGTTCTGTGCAGGGGCAACGTGGATGGTGCGCTTTCTCCCCGGAGGTGGAGATCAGGAAGAGGCTTGTGAGGCTGTTCGATATGCAACTAAATACGGACATAAATAGAGTTTTTCCATACCATACCATACTTATTTGCACTACGACGCAGCACCGTGGTCTTTTATGGGTTGAAAAAATTAACGTCTTCTCTGACGCTCAAACAACTCTATGTGCACTAATCATTGCTCGCGTTCTTCAATTAAGTAATTAAATGCCATTTTATTTGTCCAGAGAACATCTGGATGAATTAGGGGCTATACGCTGAAGCAGCAGAAACCTCTACAAGACAGTTGCACACAAAGGGGTGTGTGCAACTATCTTGTTGCACACCCCCCCCCCCCCAAAAAACACTTAAACCATAACCGTGAGACGTGACAAATTCTGCAGTTATACTTACTATACAGTAAATACTAATTGGAATACTTGCATAAAACTTTAAGGAGAAATGTAAAAAAAAAATTATGGATCGCAACTACTGCACGCAATGCTCCGGCAACGAAAGGCTATTGATAGAACTAGCTATTAGATACAATTGGCGAAAAGCTGCTGATAACAATGTCACCAAGAGCGTTCGCATTACGCACGACAAGCGTGCTTGAAGTGCACGAAAAGATGCTCTTCAAGCATGCTTTTCAGTTGGATCGCTGATTCGGGCGTTAGACGGCGTACGAAAGGCATGTCAGTTGACTGGTGTTTTCCGTTTCGTGCTCCGGCAGTGGTCCAGTCAGCGCCACGCCTTATTTTATCTAAGGATCGGCCCCGGCCCCATGAGTGGTGCCTGATAGAGAAGCAATGCAATCTAGGTAAGAAAACAAGGACATTCTGCACTGGCCTATTTCTCTACGTGACGCAGGCAGAAGGACACAAGAAAAGAAATGGGAACGAAAGGAGAGAGCGAAAACGGGCCACTCAATTGAATGGCACTTGAACATACCCCGTATGAAGACTGAAAAATTCCAGTCTTCATTAAACGAAAAAAAAATATTCCGGTGGCGCTGGGCGTGCGAATGCACAAGGCAGGGGTTGCCTGCACATCGTTGCTCCCACGTAACTGATGCCGTTACACTAACGGACAGTTTACACGTACATTTGAACTATGAACAGCATATAGTCGTATACAACTTTAAAAGTACGCGGCAATCACCTCCTCAAAGGCGGATGCACGCAAGCTAGCACCAATGAGCGTGCACTCCAGACTGACGTCATCAACCGCATGGCCGGTGACCCCGCCTCCGAAGAACACTGGCCAGTGCGTGAGCAGGACTATTTCTTTGGTCGCGCAGGTGACCAACTGCCGCGCTTTGGTCTTGCTAAGTTGTATCCGACTATGTGCGTCATGAGTAGACCAAGGGTATTTCATTCCTACTAATGTAGTTGAAGGCGATCGACATAGGACACACCATCCCAGGGCTAATCCCCTCGACTGGGGTGTGTGCCACGAGGCGGCCACCGACGGGGCGTGGGAATGGCCTGGGAGGTCGCTGACTGTCGCGTGTGCAAGGAGTTGCCGGCGTTCGTTTCTTGCCAACCTCCGATCGACGAGCGAGGAGGATCAGACAGGAAAGGCAGGGTCATAACGACAGGTATGCTACCCTACGCTGGGAAAAGAGCTTGAAAGGCGTAAAGACACACACAGTCCTGCGCGGTGTGCGACATGTATACAGCCGCTTGTGCGAGGCCGCGGAATAATTCAAGGCCGCCTCCTTCGCGCTCACCCGCGATGACTGCTCCAGAATGAATTGTTTCTGACGGCGGTCAGTTCGAGCTGGACGAGGAAAGCTAGGCTCTGTGCTTGCCACTACGGGCTGCCAATTGAAGCAGCGTGTTGCCGCTATGCGCATCATGCACCATCCAAATAAATAAATAATAAAGCCAACAAATAAATGGGCAGTCAGGGAGAAGCAATGAATGCGACAAATTGGTGTGTTATCGGAAGTACTACTTCATATAGCGTTGTGAATATTGTTTGTTTGCTCCGATCATGGTGGATACCTCTCTCTTTGTTGCATGAGCACAGATGATGTTCAGGGGAGGATGATGATGCTGGGGTGGTTGGATGCAGGCGGGTACATCTTACACCGTGCGTTCGTCCCATTCGGCGCGTTTGGAATAGTAGAAGTGCAATTTTGTCAACGCATTAACACACTGCCAGGTGGCGACCTTACCCCTAGCATCGGCCTCGATCAGAGCATCCGTCCATACCAAAAATTGGTCTGCAACGCGCGAGCGCGTTGCGTGGTCGTAGCTCCGCGTTCCCAACTTAAGCTCGCCCAGCGAAAAACCGCAGCCGGCCAACGGGGACGACCTGGACGCGCGTTGAGTTTACCTCTGGTCGGGCAGCGTTGTTCAATAACTCTAACCTGCCGCGAGTAGGCGACCTCAGCCCCAGTTCGACGTCCAATCAGTGACGCTGTTCTGGCTGTCGCACCGCTTTCTCTAATTCCGCTCTTTCACCGTACAGCTATACCACAAGCATCTATGACCACAAGGGTCTGTTTAATCATTGATCATGGACGTTAGTCATCGGGATACAGATGTGCCACCAAGCGTCAACGAGCATGCATCCACGTTAAACGCTGCTAACTGTCAAACACTAATAGACGTCGTGCAAGCTATCTTATATTAATGTACAGTAAACATTCAACTACTTCTGTAAGGAGACATTTCACTTTCGTGTTATACCGATTCCTATGACGGAGGGATCAACCACGTTTTTTTCTCATCTTCCGCTAAGTGGGACTGAGGTGCTTCTGAGGTTCACAAGGACGGGCCCGCAATTCGAATAGACATCTCTCCAGGCGCAGTTGCTTAGCAAAGGTGGAATGAAGTAACTAAGAGTCACTAATGAATGGGCTGTAATCGGTTACATGCACCTGTTTCGTCTGTCCGTAACAGAGGAAACGAAGAGCGCGTAGCTGCCGCCTTTCCCCCGTTGAGATTCAATCTCTCGGCGCTTTGTTCCTCGACCTGGCTCCCATGAATGGGCGTCGTATTCCGGCGCCGCTGTTGAGCAAGGATCGCCGATAATGACGAGCAGCAGGTTCCCTCCCTCTCTTTTCATTCGAGCGGCCCGCGATAGGAAGCGAGAGGGCTTCATTCAGGGCCCTGACGCATCGCCGTCGGGTTCTCACGGTGCCGCCGGATGGGGGGCTCCCCCGGACAGTGCTGCCCCCTGTTTGCCCGCCAGTGGGCGCGCCGATTCGCCCGCTCATCAATTCTGCCATCCAGTTACAGCGACAAGTTACACGGTGAAGCCCAGACGTGAGCAGCTCGAACAAGAATGCATGTGTTTTCATCGGCGCACGTGGTCGTTCAAATAACCGAGACAGTAGTAGAATTAGCAGTTGTTTTGATTCCGAAGCTCTGGCTCGGCTTTGACCGTCCTTTTACGCGGAGAACCCACCGTACAAATGAGCTGGAACTTATGCAGGATTTGTGTCCTCACGAACGTTTTAAGACGAGACGAGGCGTAGCGACAAGGAGAGAGATTTGTCTGAAAATCCTTTAGGCTGCAGGGGAAGCGTGAAAACCACTCAAGAAGTATTCATCCACGCCGCATTGTCTGCCTTCTGGCCTTTGCGCTCACGCGTTGGACGAGTAAAGCCGGCAGACGGCTGCGCCAGAAAAAAAAATAAAAAATAAACATGGCTGCACCCATCGAAGCTGCTGCTCTCCGCACCGAATTTATCGAGTCGTGCGCTGTGGCGCCCGTAAGTTCCAAAGTGGTGCTTGTATTTGCTTTAGATTTATGTCCTGACGCTTCGACAGCAATGTATTCATGACTGTATTGCACCATTTCCAAGAACCATTACGAAATTCTCCGTGCGTCGGGCTTAGCAGGCGCGACTGAATAAAAAGTTGATCTCGCGAATAAACGTACTTGATGTTCTGTCCTCAGCGTCACAAGACACAAAGGTGTCACCACCATTTCACTATCTATTTGTTGCTGTCAGCGCAGCGAGCGATTAGCAAGCGCAACTTTCGCATCGAAAGGGACCGTGACGCCTTCATGCACGCTGACATGTCGATTTCTTATCACAGTTAATAATATCTTGGCTTTTGCGTCCCAAAACAACGCTACGAATATGAGAGACGCCGTCTGGAAGGGCTCCTGAAATTTCGACCACCTGGTGTTCTTTAAAGGCGAACTCCGGCGATATTTCGACATCCACCGATTTCAATAAAACTGGCAACATTGTTCTCTTCGCAACCCTGATGATATGTGCCGAATTATACAACCGTAAGTCATTTAGTTTTTTAGAAAACGAATTTTAAAAATTGGTAGCCAATTCCGGAATCACGCCTGTAAACGCGCGCTACCCTGTGTATGTGACGTAACGTGCCTTCTCTTTTCCAACCCCGCCTCGTCCAGCAGACGGATGCAGTGCGCGCTTTCTTCTACGTGGCGACGACGACGAGAGCACAGTTGATCAGTTTCGTTAGCTGCATAGCGTGCTAGTCGTCGTTGACGTTGGGTCTTACAGTAAGCACGCTCAGTACTGAGCAACGAGGAGATCGATCCGGGGCACGTCAGCTACATCACGCGCCGACGGGTCGAAATCAAAAGGCGATGCTTCCGCGCTGAGATAGCAGCTGCAGTTATCGCTGAACTCGTCACTGGTAAGTTCAGACGGGCTGGCACAGCTTGGTTCCGCGTCGGATGACATCGCCAGCTTGCATTTGGCGCGATAGAAGAAGCACGTGTGCTACGTGTACACCCTGGCCAGCCGTGGCGGCGTGTAGCGTATTTCGTGACGTCATCGCTTACCCAGCACGGAGCAACTCCTTGTTTCAACGTCGTTTTTTACTTATGCTTTATTGCTTATTTAAAATTATTGACCAGTGTCTGTTACAGGACTGTTAATACTATTTGAAAACGGCATTATCTCAATATGATCGAAAATGCACTGGAGTTCCTGAAGTGTTTGCGATGGGAGGCACCGAGCACCTGTAGTGCTCCGAAAAGGAACAACACACACACAATTCCACACCACGCCCAACTTACGCTCGGCTGTAGCGAGGGTGTTCATATATAACTTAACGGTGCCCCCTGGGGCCATACAACAGAACAAAGTATATTACAGTATAAAACATTTCTCCTCCCCTTAACAAAAAGAATTAAGCAATATTCCAGGTACCGTGGACGCCGGCGCTCTCGTTGAGGCCGTGCCGATCGGTGGGGTGGTTGAGGTCGCGACGTGAGGGACGACCATCGTTGGCGTGACTCTGATGACTCATCGTCTGGCCGCAGCTGCGCATCTTGGGCGAATCGAGGTTCCGGCGGACTTACAGGCGGTGACACAGTGGGTGGCACAGTGTCTGTTTGGGGTATCGGATAATCGTACCGTTGTAGTGATTGTGTTGGGGGGCTCTTTCAGTGTGCTCTTGAAGAGCTTTGACGCATGCCAGATAGTGCTGTCATTCAGACGATAAGTGTTACGGGCTGCCTTGGAATAAATTACCCCGGGTCGTGAATACTGGGAAGAAGCTTTTCCTTGTCTTTTCTGATGCACCCGTACTTGGTCACTAGGTTGAAAAGAATTGTGGAAGGCAGGACGTCTGCGATTGGCGTCCTCCTGCATTTTACGCTGATACATTCAACACGTTGTCGCAGTTCCTGGTACTCGTGATATGGGTTCTCGTGAAAACTGTGCGCGGAGAAGCCTTATGCAAACGCGTTCGAGGTTTGCGACCACGCAGCAAGTAAAACGGAGACAACTTAGTTGCAGTGTAAAGAATGGTTGGATATGTTGCGACGTAGTGGAGAACATTCCTTTTTAGAGGCCTTCGTTCCTGAAGGGCACACTGAATGAATAAATTGAGAACGTGGTTGAACCGCTCAACCTACTCATTAGATTGGGGGAAGTAAAGTGAATATCTGATGTGCTTGATTACCTCTGTAGTGAGGTATGTTTCAAATTCAGCAGAGGTGAACCGGGGGCCATTATCGATGACGATTTGCTCGGGCAGTCCCTCTAGAAAGAACTGAGGCTAAAAAGCCTATTACAAATTGACTAGTTACGCATGGTGTGAACATCACCTCGGTCCACTTGGTGTCTACCATGACTATGGCATACCGACAGTCTTGAGGGGCTGAATGAAATGGACCCATTATGTCTACAGCCACCTTCACCCAGGGTCGGAGAGGATATTCGGTCGGCTCTATGGGCCCCTGTCGACTCTTTGCCGACTTGTCAGCACTGTTGCAAGTTTGACAGTCGCTTACATAGTGCTCGACATGTTTGCGAAAAGCTGGCTTCGTTCGCTGCGATGCAAGCGGACCGAAAGGGTATCGCCGCATCTGATGTTGCCGATGATCTGCTTCATGGCTGCTGGTTGCAGTGGGCGAGCGGCGGAAGGTGGAAGGCATTCAGGACGCACGTCGACTGCACCATTGCAGTGTTTGCGATGGGAGGCACCGAGCACCGGTAGTGCTCCGAAAAGGAACAACACACACACAGTTCCACAAAACGCCCAACTTACCATCGGCTGTAGCGAGGGTGTTTATATGTATCTTGACGGCGCACCCTGGGGCCATACAACAGAACAGAGTATATTACAATATACAGCTGTTCCCCTTTAAATGTGCACTGACATCGCACAGTACACGGGCCTCTAGCATTTCGCCTCCATCGAAATGCGACCGCCGCGGCCGGAATCGAACTCGCGACCATTCGGGCCAGCAGAAGAGCACCGTATCTGCGGCGGACTTGCAACCACAGTTACCAAAGGTTACTGATGCAACAATTAAAGACACACGACGTAAGCGCAAAGAATAAAAAGTAAGGCAGCTCCGCACTAGTGGTGCCAAGCCTGAAGGAAGAGCGGAGCTGGGCAGCGTTACGTATTCGGCGGCTGGACGACCGCCGGGAACGCACGCAGTGCCAGGAAGACAAATCCCCCGTTTATTCATTGTGCGACGCGTTTTTGAGCGTTACGCTGCCAATCGGACGGTGGCAGGAAAAAAAAGTCACAGTTTCACTTTCACCGCAAGGGTGAAGCAATGAATGCGATAGCAACAAACTGTAATGTTATACCAAGTGGGGCTGGCAGCTAACTTTTTTGGATCCGATAGCACGCAACTCTACAAAACGGCCGCTCCAGAGACACTATTCGCGCATTTTTATTCGCGTTGAGAGTCCACCACCTAGAAGGGTATGCGAGGCGAGCAGCCTGCTGACGGCTGCTGATGTAGCGAGATAACACGCGTGCTAGCGAAGACTGCGCTCGTAAAATCAAAGGTCGCAGTGGTTGCTCGAGGGACCCCCCTCCTCCCTCCTCGCGTCTTTCCATGCTCGTTAAAGACGATCGGGGCATTTCCTATCTGCTTGAGCATTCAACGCCGGTCTAACAAGCCGGGGGATCTTATCGCATGCGCCTCGGAGCGATGGAGAAGTGCCGGCTCGTTTGATCTCCGCTTCAGCCGCGTTCGCCGCCCCCGCTCGCGCGCTATTACCCGCGGGTAGAAGATACGATGCGCTGGGGAATCTTATCAATTCGGACTTTATACGCGACTGACGACGACGGCAACGGCGACGGCAACGGCAAAAACCCGTCGAGACTGTCCATATAATTGCTATCGCAATAAAAGAAAACAAGATAACACAGCAAGCGGGGCAATCTTATCTGATGGCCGCAATATAGAATGCGGCAAGCATCGCGAACGTTACAGCAGCCTTCTTTGTCCGGTTTTCTCTTTGTTTCCTCTTCCGTGTTCTTGTCTCTTTATTTCTATTTATGTCTTCCTCTCTCTTTATCTGTTTCTTTCTCTTTCTTGCTCTTTCTATTTTTCTTCCTATTTTTCCCTTTCTCTCCCTCTATTTCGCGCTTGCCTCCCCTTTTTTTTATTTTTACACGTGGCTTACACGCCAAGCGCACTAGTTGTTTCTTTTTTGCTGATGGTGATAAATGATCATCATCAAGGCACTCGAAGAACAAGAGGAAGAAGACTTCTCCTAGGCACGAGCGCGCGCTCAATATGCTACACATGGAGAGTTACGCCAAGCTACGACGGTATGCAGTATGCGACAGCCTGGCCTCCTAGAGTGCCCCGCACTTAAAGGGATCGACAACTGATTTTCTCGACTCATCTTTTTACGGCGCGACAGAAAGCTCACCCTTCGTAGTGTTTGTAGCTGCAGTAGTTAATCCCTAAAGCACGTAGTTATTTTACAAGCAGTATTTTTCGATCTAAAAGGCTCTAAACACAGATGTGCCTTTCCTCCAGCAACGCTGAGAATTGATAGCGATGCCGTCAGCCCTTCTCGCGATTTGTGAAAGCTGCCGTCGTTCTGCTTTCGCAGGAGTTCCTGTAATTATGCTTACACACCTTTATTTTGAGCTTCTCAACTATTTTTGAAAATAACAAGCTGCTAAAATGAGATGATGTGGCATTATACACCTTCCCTGTATTTGTACCGCGTTGTGTGCGCCTGCGCCCAAGGATGCCTACGCCTGAGTCATGGGTGGCTTGTCCCGGTGTCTTTACTCTCTCGATACACGAGCCAAAAAGCCAAGTTACCGAAAACGTCACTACGCGTATGCACGGCCGTGCCGAGTACTAGTGCACGTCATTTCTGAGACGAAGTGTAAGTAGCAAAATTATGTCGCTCCAACATTTTAGCGACCTGGAAACTCCGTGCACGGTTGCATGAGCACGCTGAAAAGTTGCTCAAGACGCGCTGACGAGCATGGGATCATTACGTCACGCGAAGGCAGCGCCCCTTTAATGCATACTACAAACGCAAGCATATGTACATTTTCATGGAGTAATATGTTTTAATATAAAGAAACCAACAATATTTTAATACTAGCAAAAAGATCGTCGACCGCGTACAGCAATCAACGGTCACGTGGCCCGCTACATCGGATCGTTCATGTTTTTGCCGCCAGAGGCGCCACAGGTCATTTTTCGTGACTTTCAATGAAGAAATAAAAATGTAAATCCACCTCTCACGAAAAAACAGGGTTGGTTTGAGTCAATGCGACGGACAATCAGTGGAGACATCTCATTTCATGTTCTGGGCAGTTGTCGGTCCCTTTGTCACGTACCGATGTGACCTAACATGTGTCAAGCAAGCACAGACGTCTCCACCCTGGCAATTGTGAGGTAATGGGGTGTTTACCTATATTTGGCTGCGCAAGCATGTGGCTTCCTTCGAACCCGTAGCTTTGGTTGTGCTGAACGGTAGCGGTGAGGAGGAGCATAGATTTAGGAGCACCTTAACGCTGGCAAAGTTATTTCAGAGGGCGGCGGCCGTCATGAACACAGCGTGATGTTGTTGCGTAAAGCCCTTTTTCTATTCCAAAAAAGGCGTGCCATGAAAACCTTCCAGGTTCCGTCGTCATGATCGATCCCCGGCATTTCAGGGCTGCTGTACACTGCATCATCGCCATTACGTCTGTTATTTTATCCTCGCTACTTCCTGTAATGGCTGCCAACTTTCCGAGTATCTGTTAAATGTGTTACTGAAAAGCCTGTCTTTGACAGTAACGACGAGACAAGCAACCGCCATTGCGGACAATCTCGTCGATCGCACCCGGGGTCCCGATCCTCCCAACTGGGTCAGTCCGGTCGGGCCCCGCGCGACGGAAGCAAGGGGTCACCGCGGGCCACCGTCGGCGGAGCGAACGGGCCTCTCTTCCCACGGGAACGCCCGGGGCAATTAGAAGACGCTCGGAGACAATGGCTTCTTCCGCGCCGCCATTTCCGCCTCCGCGTTTCGTCCGTCCGCGGACACATTCTTCTCTCGGCCGCTTCGCAGATTAAGTCAACCGGGTTCCCACACGCCCATGGGAGCAGGCTTTTTTTTCTTTCTTTCTTTCCCCCCAGTGCGCGGCGCGCTGTTTTTCTCGTCTTCCCGTGCACGTCGTTAGAACCAGGAGCGTGTGAGAGGAGTCCTGATGACCGCTGCAGCGTGGCCGTCGTCGGTCGTTGCGACTCGAGAATGCTCAGCTCTTGACATTTCGAGGACCTTGATCCTGCAACGGCAAGGTCAAGAGAACGTGTTTCGCTCGTGCAGGCTCCAGCAGATTCCAGCAGTCCTTACAGCGAAGTGCACGACTGTAAATCGTGCCCTTAAAATGCCCCTTAGTCAGGCTTGCGATGAGGGACTGAAATCGGGTACTTCGTGCTTCATGCTGGTATAAGCCCGAGGTTCGGAGCTATGCCGCAACGTGCCGATGAGCTGTTAGGTGAAGGGCGTGTGACGATTGCATCGACTGGCCACGTTGATCGCGGGAAGCCGTGTTAACCGGACTAGCATACTGCTGACGACACCACAGGAACAGTCGAAGCAGCGTTACGCGATTACTGCGCGACCTGGGCCTAGGTGCGCGCATCTCAAAGGTGTGCTCACTGTGGAAGGAAGAGGAGAGAAGGCGGGGATGTGAACCAGTCTAGAAGGACCGGTATGCTACCCTGCACTGGGCAAAGGGAGTTTTAAAGATGGAGAGAAGAGCACGCACACACACTGTCACACATTCGTTTTTTTTTATTCTCACATTTGTTAGTTTTCGGAGGGAACACAGCGCAAAAGAAGACGGGGACAAGGAAGAACGACGCACACACAGCGCTGTATAACTCCGTATAACTCCCTCCGATGTATAACCAACACGCCCAAGCTTCCATACTAAGTTGTTAGTTTTCTCAGAGAAAACCAAAAGGATCAGGGCTGAGGCCCTGACCCTTGTACAATCAGTGCTCGGCGAAGCAAAGTAACTAAAAAACAACAGCATATGTACACACTAAACACTTGATCGAGTAACATAAACAACAATCAACATGAGTAACATCAGTAGAGTAAGTAACATAAGTGAAAGGAGTAGCACAAGGAACAATGTAACACATTATTCAACCTGCAGACGTTAGAACTGACAACAATGTGCGACAGAATTAACTATATTTGCAGATTTGTATTTTATACACTTTTAAAGAAGGCGATTCTTTTATTATGTCTAACAGTTCTCTGTTTGCATTTAGTCCACCGCGGCGGTATAGCGGTTAGGGAGCTCGGCTGCTGACCCTAAGATCGCGGGTTCGATCCCGGCCGCGGCGGTCGCATTTCGATGGAGGCGAAATGGTAGAGGCCCGTGTACTGTGCGATGTCAGTGCACGTTAGAGAACACCAGATAGTCAAAATTTCCGGAGCCCTCCACTACGGCGTCTCTCATAATCATATGATGGTTATGGGACGTTAAACCCCACATATTATTATTATTATTATTATTATTATTATTATTATTATTAGATGTGAAGCATCTTATGGCGAAGCTTAATCCGGTGGTGGTGGTGGTGGTGTGCGGCGTGACCACCCCTACTGCGCATGCGCAAACCCTTTCAAAATAAAAACCTCCTCTCCCCCTCTCTCTCCTCTAGGCATCCCTGCCCGGCGTCCACACTCCCACTGCGCATGCGCGTCCCCCCTCTCTCTCCTCTCCTACGCTCCCCCCCTCTCTCGCCTTGCGACGCCGACGCAGGCAGCGTCTGCTAGCGAGTTTCTTGGTTGAAAAAACCGACTGCTCGCGCTGCACAACCGTTCACTGGCCACTCCGTATATATGGCAATGGATTTCGACCTGCAAGGTGGTGCCGGTGGGAGATTTCTCCTGTGCGTTGTTGAACAATAAAAATTCGCAGCGTGCGCGTTAACTAAAAGCGGACTGCGGGTCTCTGTGTCCCGTCGGAGTCTTCTGTCTCTCATTACCCGTTAGCAGCGATTGGCATGTTCCAGTAGGAAACACCGCTCCATCACTGCGTGTTTTAAGCCTCCCCAGTTTTCTCTCCTGCGCAACGCTACGATGAGCGCCAGCGTCAACGCCGCCGCCAGTGTAAGAGTTAGCGCCCGCTGCTTCGCATCTACACATGGTTCCCTTTAGCGGGAGATGGTGTAATTTTTATTATCTGTTTGCATTTAAGAGCCTAGGAATTTTGTATCTCAAGCATTGCGTCCCATATGTTGTTCTGGTCTTAGGTAGTTTGTAGTTGGGGTCTGTGGTCGTTTGAAGGTAGGCGGACTCAAAATTTGCCCAGTTTTCTTTAACCCGCATGAACATATAAAGTGAAAGCCTCTCTGTGTAAAGAAGACTTGGTGAAACTAATCTATACTTAATTTTACATGGAGATGTGGTATCATTGAAAGGGATGCGTTCAAAAGCACGAACGGCTCTTTTTTTGCAAAACTTCTAGTTCACGTAAGTTAGTTTTCGTTGTAGATCCCCAGATTAATAAGCAGTAGTGCAGATGTGACTGAGCTAGAGCATGATATATAATCGGTCTTAGTCTATTTGGAATTAAATATCCTATTTTCCACAGTGCACCAATTGTACGAGATAGTTTGTTTTGGAGGTGAGATATGTGGTCATTCCACGATAAATGTTCTTGAAAAAATACTCCCAAAAACTTAACACTGCTCGTCTTTTCAACCACTGAGTCTTGGATTCGTTATAACGCCATTGGGATGTGAGCAACACAGGAAGGCGATAAGAACACGGAGTGCCGACCGAACGTTCTGCTGGCAGTGAAATTGACACGCGCTTTTCGAAAGCGCCTTCCTAAGGCATAGCTGATGTTCCTATTGTCATGCGGCTCAAGCCCTGCCTCCTGATTAGCACCGGGTCGGTGATCCAGCCACCCGGAAATCATGTAACGGGCTGAAGAGGACAGGAAAGAAGACGACGTGGACAGTCCCTGCGAGCTGGGCACCATCTTGTCAGCCGCTGAATTCACTCTGTGTATATATACTGTAAATATATTCCCCCCCCGTAACACTATTATCATCCTGGTCAGAAAACAACTTGAGTGGACAGAGCAGGTGGGACCGAGTTTTACGCTGGTTACATTGGTGCGAAGGAAGTAGGTAGTGAAGGCAGAGATAGAACAAGGAAAACTAACTGCTATATTTAGGAGACATATACGTAAATAAACCCAAATGTTAAAGGAAAATAAAATGCTCGAACTACAGGTGGGTGCAAAACCCACAACTTCAACGTTGCGCGTGAGGCAAGCAATTGAGCCCGGCGGAAGCCCCCTTTCCATTTCCTTGCATGTTTTTGCGGTTCCTTCACCTATACGCCTAGTGCACCGCCTGTAGAGGCACCCCTGAAAGCCACCTAGCGGGGGCCGGCGACAGCACGCTCGGGAAGCCGAGCAGACGACAACGCTTTGCATGTGAGGAGATGAATGAACTTCGCGGCTGCTATTGTCCCTTCGTTCGGGTGCCAGATTCTGCGCTGGCAGCTGCAGCAAAGGCTCTACGAAAGTGCGCGCGGTGTTTGTCACGAACGAGCGCTTAACTAAGCGCGCGTCGCCGATTTCAAAAGACGGCACGAAATCCCGGCGCCGACGGTTCGCGTGCGACAGAGCGCGCGCATCGAGATAACAAGTATCAAAAGGCGCCGAAAGTGCGCCAAGGTGCGCCCCTCCGCAGAACACGCCGCCGAGACAGCCTAACCAGCCTAACGCCTGTGCCAGATCGGAAGAATTCGAGAAAGCGAAACGGCGCCGCCCGATTCCGCAGACAAATCTGTGAGAAGGATGTCGCCCTCTCTCTATAACTTTCGCTGTGCTACGCATAGACGAATCATGTAGAAGCTTCCCAGACCTAAGCGCGCCGCCAATGTGGCGACGAAGGGTCAGTCAGTGAAGTGCGTTGTTCAAGCAGTTCAAGTGATAGCGTGGTTCTCTCGACCAGAGGGGACGTGTTGATTGACGATGTAGTGCGGTCAGTCGGACTTTGAAGTACCAGGAGATGACGCCGTGAGAGCAGCGACTAGTTTTGAAGAGGGTCGCCGAGGAGACACGTGATGACCGACTGCGAAGGAGAACGAACCGGCAGCGCTACTGTCTAGTCACGCGGACCAGCGTAACAAGGCCCGGTGACGAGGTGCAACTCGTGGTGCACATAGGCGTTGTTTTGTTTACAAATGCGACGTCTCAGTCACTTCTTGAAATCAACCATTGCTGCATTGCTGTTTCTGTAGAGAATAAATACAGAACGTCTGAGCCTTTGCACGGCGGTCTAACGGAACCAACACGTGCTCAGGCTGGGATAACTTTCGTCGCCTACCAGTGTCTTTCATCTTAAAAAAAGAAAATTACACCATCTCCCGCTAAAGGGAACCATGTGTAGATGTGAAGCAGCGGGCGCTAACGCTTACACTGGCGGCGGCGTTGACGCTGGCGCTCATCGCAGCGTTGCGCAGGAGAGAAAACTTGGGAGGCGCAAAGCAGGCAGTGATGGAGCAGTTTTTCCTACTAGAACATGCCAATCGCTGCTAATGGGCAATGAGAGACAGAAGACTCCGACTGGACACAGAGACCCGCAGTCCGCTTTTAGTTAACGCGCACGCTGCGAATTTTTATTGTTCAACAACGCACAGGAGAAATCTCCCACCGGCACCACCTTGGAGGTCAAGATCCGCAGCGTGCATGAAGATCCATTGCTATATATACGGGATGGCCAGTGAACGGTTGTGCAGCGCGAGCAGTCGGTTTTTTCAACCAAGAAACTCGCTAGCAGACGCTGCCTGCGTCGGCGTCGCGAGGCGAGAGAGGGAGGAGCGTAGGAGAGGAGAGAGAGGGGGTGACACACATGCGGAGTGGGAGTGTGAACGCCGTGGGCAGGGATGCGTAGAGGAGAGAGGGGGGGAGCGTAGGAGAGGAGAGAGAGGGGGGGACGCGCATGCGCAGGGGGGAGTTAGACGCCGCGGGCAGGGATGGAGAGAGGGGGGGAGTGTAAGAGGGGAGAGAGGAAGGGAGGCGCATGCGCAGTGTGGGTGTGGTTGCCGCGGGGAGGGATGCCCTGAGGAGAGAGAGGGGGAGAGGAGGTTTTTTATTTTTATTTTTTTAACTGTTTGCGCATGCGCAGTAAGGGTGGGCACGCGGCACACCACCACCACCACCACCACCACCACCACCACCGGATTAAGCTTCGCCATAAGATGCTTCACATCTAAAAGCGCGAAAACACCACGACGGACAAAAGGGACAACCTGCAAACGTTCATACATTGGTCAAACTGGGCGGTGTGTCTACATACGCCTACGCGAACATGAAAGGTCTTTGAAGACTGACAAGCTTTCACACCTATCTGCGCATTGTCATGCCTGTGGGTGCCAGCCACTGTTTAAAGAAACATCGATTTTGTTTTCGAACCGAGTTCAGAAGACTCGCGAAATTGTCGAAGCCGCCAATATTGCTAAAGCCGGTGTTTCTTGCATAAGCTGTCCGTCTGTAGCTCTATCAAGCCGAGAGGTTGAATACCTTGATATAACCTAAGCTGGTGACAAATACGTGCCTGGTTTTCTTTTTTATGCATTTTCATTCTGCGGTGATTTGTTTCTTTATCTTGTTTTTGCAATGTGTGTGTGTATATATCTTTCTTCGGTTTTGATTAAAGCTTCAGTTGCTAGTAGCGCGTCGTCCTGTCTACTCCCTTTTGTCCGTCGTGGTTTTTTCGCGCTTTTTTAAGATGAACTTCGACCAACTTGCCCTACTGTCCCTGCTAATACCAGTGTCTTCATGACCGAGTGCATCCAACGAGCATCGATTTGGCAGAACGAAATATGAGAGCAATAAGCGACGCATTAACTCGCACAATGTCGGAGCGGCTCGCCTTTCCCAACGAACGGCGGCGATCCATCGCTTCCGTCGCTCTTGCTCGTGAGGCCTTGCGGTAGGTGAGTAAAACCGTGTTGAGGGCGAGTTTTTGATGGTGTTTGAGCACCGCACCGCACAGGAATGATTATTAGACATCCCTTGATGTTTCGGCCACCACACATACGACGATCATTGCTTATTTCACTACGGAAACGCGAATAACGCGGAAACACACGTACAACGACGTAGGCAACAACAGCGGCCGTCTGCTTACTCTCCCGAGAGTGATTAGCAAGTTCGCCACCTATGGCGCTTCCGTCGGCGCGCACTAGGCGTATAGCGCTGGAATTTGGATGGATGGATGGCTGGTAAGATGGCTGGATGCTATGAGCGTCCCCTGTATGACGGGGCGGTGACATGTGTGCCTCCAGGCCCGAAAAAAAAAAAAAAAACTTACTATAAAAAAAATAAAAATAAATTCCCAGCCCAGTTCTACTCCTTACGGCAGAATGTCCTTATTTCTCCCACTATTTATTTTTGTCCTTTCTCTGTGGAAGCAAATACACTAACCGTCTCTTATTTCTGTAGCGGGCGTGTTCAGCTTTCCATTGCTGTCCCACCAGGCGGTCAAAGCGCTCACATCTTAGCCGCTACGGCGAAGTAGACTGGTGACTGTATAGACGATCACCGAAACAAAACAAAAGGGGGCTGGCGCTAGCGTTGCGCATAAAAGTGCCCCAATACGCAGGAATGAGGGACCTTCTACGTTTTACCCTTCTAAACCATATGAACAGGAACGGAGGCCGCCGGTTTCTAAACCGAATTTCACGTGTCTGCTAGATTTATTCAATAGTGAAGGCGGCCACCAGCGGAAACAAGGGCCAAACAGCAAAATTTAACCCTCGTTTTATTGGGAATAAAACGGGCATATTGTACAGTAAATGGCATATGTAACAATTTTTTTTACCTGGCCACCACTACCAAGCCCCTTGTGATGCCACCGCGTGAACGATACGATAAGCAAGTAACTCACATTATTTGCAAACAGTTAGGCAGAAGGAAAGCTGCCTTGTCTACGAGATGTGCGCGGGAGTACGTCCGCAAGGGTTGAGGCTTGGGCGAGATGGTTAATACTTATAAGAAGCAAACAACAGCGCAAAATTCTGACAGGACACACAAGATGAAGAAGGCACGACAACAGCGCTGACTTACAACTGATTTATTTTTCGACATGTGGGCATGTGTGTCCTGTCATGTGTGTCCTGTCAGAATTTTGCGCAGTTTTTTCCTTCTTATAAGGTACGTTCGCCTAAGCCGCTGAACTGTTATAAAAGATACGCACGCGATGGATACTCGATGCCTCCGTTAAACTTAATTTGTGCTACCGACAGGGTTCTTGTTACCAATAAAGCCGCGGACTTTTCGAACACTCTAAGTCGAAATTTGGCAAATAAGGACTAACTGCAGTCGTTAAACCAACGGATAAACGGTTCGTCCAACAGGGAGTAAATGCGTGACAGTGCGTGTCGTGCGCAAACGCCCGGCAATGAAGGGACCAACGGGGAGAGTAACTGCGCGCCCATCGCCTGCTGCCGCGCTGCACTGCTCGGCCTTGTCAGCTAGCACGAAAATGAGTTATATCAGTTGTACGCCAGAGTGAAAGCGAAGCACTATTCAACGAATCGAAGCTGTTATAAGAGGCAAGTTCAACTCGCTCCGGTGCACACAGCGAGCGGATGAGTTCCGGCGCGGTGCACAGCGAGCGACTTACGAGCGGTCTCGTCGTTGCAATTATACATATGTATTTATATATTTTGACGGGAAAATTTGAGCGCACAGAAAACAATCACAAGAGCGAGACAACAGGACAAGCGCGGGGCATGTGAGCCGAAACTGAGTGAGATAAAGATACTGGGTAGGGGTAGGGATCAGATGGCAAGGGAGTTGCTTGAAGCGTACCATATCAGGAAGCGAGGGGGTATGTGCGTCAGTGACACATCGGTGAAGCTTTTCAAGGCAGAGACTAAGTATCTTGATAATTTTTTGTGAAGTGAGAGCGTGTGTTGACAATGCATTTGACTGTGTGCGCATGTGTGTTTTTCTGGATATATTTGCGGGCGAAGCCTCAAATAAAGTTAGATGAAAGTAGCGCTTGTCCTGTTGTCTCGCTCTTGTGATTGTTTTCTGTGCGCTCAAATTTTCCCGTCAAATTATGCACCATCTCGCCGAGTTCCAAGTTTTGTTAAACCGTATTTATATACATCACTCCGTAATACGCCGCGGACAGTGGACATCCACCTATTTTTCCTTTGTGTCTAAAATAACGACGACGAAATTTGCTCAGGAGACGCATGTTGTGATCGCCGGGGGTCGTAAGTACAGCCGTGCTCCTCGTAAGCCTAGCTACGTTATCGGCAAGTAGCCGACAACGGCATCGACGGAGCGCCTCACTGCTTCGCCGGCATTCCTGCATAAGCGCTGCTGCTGTGTTTGTGTGTGCGGAGTTGTGCACCAGCACTGCTAACGCTGGTTCTGCCGACAAGATCGAGTGCCAGCTGATAATTCGAATTTGCTGACTGAAGGGGCGTTCGAGATTACGCGGATTCAGATTAAAAGATCGCTGTGCTTCGGTGCTACGACTAAGCCCACGTAAGTTTACACGTACTGCGCTGTCAATGTTTATTGTTTTATTACGCCTAACAGAAGTCCCCCACCGGCACTACATGGGAGGTCAAGATACTGTCTATATATATCCGATAGCTGGGTTTCGGCAGTGTAGCAAGTAATAAAGAAAAGAAAAAGCGCGGGCTGTCGGTGTGTTGTTCTTGTGTGTGTGTTTATGCTTGTGCGCGTGCCCCGAATCTGCGGCCCTCAATGCTGATTAAGTTGGAATTACCATGAACTATACCGACTAGTGAAAGGGCGCCATTTATTTTTTTCGATTCGTCCAGACGGTTCAACTGTTGGTCCCCCTGGAGCATTCTACGAGGACCAACATTTAAACCTAGTGGAGTAAGTGCTAGGGGGTAACAGTTGAACCGCTGTACTTACTCCCGCAGTTGGTCCAAAAATAGTTCAAAATCTGTGGCAGCCCATTTAGTCCCCTGAAGGACCAATGTCATACCCCATTTTGGTCCTTTTCGGCTTAGAGTGAAGCTTAGCTTTCCGGAGTCAACCGATGCGGTAAAGCGTCCATCTGCCTTGGCGAAGTCACATCGAAACCTCGCTAGAGAAGCGTCATAGATTTTTACTCGTCGCTTATTTCACATAAAGAACTGTCTTAATTGTTTCGCTTACGTGTGCTTGCTTAGAATTAGGTTGTTTGATCAACATAAATAATTGCTGGAGTTTTTATGTGCTAAACAAGGTATGATTATGAGGGTACGCCGTAGTGTGGGACTCTGCATTAATTTTGATCACTTGGGGTTCTTTGGTGTGCACATAAATCTAAGTACACGGTTGTTTGTAATTAGCACCCATCGAAACGCGGCCGCCGTGGCCGGGAATCTATCCCGCGCTCTCGAGCATAGCAGCGCGACGTGCTACGATACCACGGCTTGACGTACTGCGTCCGCGTGCATGCACACCGCGGACTGCCAGAGCTTCAGCTCCTCCTTGCCTTTTTTTTTTTTTTTAACTTCAGAATTGCGGCATCGACGCAAGGAGTTATCGAGGCAGCCTGCCCTAGCTTCATGGTACTAATTTGCGCGAAACAAACGGGGACGAAGAAGGGAACACACGGACATTCGCTTGTCCGTGTGTTCCCTTCTTCGTCCCCGTTTGTTTCGCGCCAATTAGTACCATGAATTCGTTCCAACTAGGCCGGCTAGCAGTTTTGCTTCTGCCCTAGCTTGACACAAATTACAGCTCATAGCCAGAAAAATGATGACGAGGGAATTTTATTGACTTATTTATTCATTTATTTACAAGTTCTGCTGGCCTGTACTTAGGCCCAAGCAGGAGGGGCAAAGAAAAATACAAGAGCGAGAGAGAGAAATAGATGAAAAGGGAAAAACAGGGAGGTTAACCTGGTACAGTAACCGGTTTGCTACCCTGCACAGAGGTGGGGAAATAGGGGTTGTAAAGAGGACAGAGAGAGAGATAAAATAAAAACGGAAAACACACACACACACACACACACACACACACACACACACACACACACACACACACACACACACACACACACACACACACACACACACACACACACACACACACACACACACACACACACACACACACACACACACACACACACACACACACACACACACACACACACACACACACACACACACACACACACACACACACACACACACACACACACACACACACACACACACACACACACACACACGTGGACGCACACGCACGACGTTCAAATCAAAGTTGTCCAGAAAGGCCACTTGAACGCAGGAAGCGCAGTAGCGCTTTCACAGCCTTCTTCTGAGACGTTGGGTCCGGTCGATGGCGCAGGATTCGTTCTTCCGAAAGAGTTCGGTCGTCCAGTTTATCAAGTGCGTTGCGAAGCGACTGTCTCTGTAAACAGTACTGTGGGCACTCACACAGAACGTGGTGAATAGTTTCATCACTGCCGCAGTGGTCACATGCTGCGGTGTCGGCCATCCCTATGCGGAACGCGTACGCGTGCGTAAATGCGACACCTAACCATATAACCTACATAAAAGGGTAGCGTCAAGTCTGCGTAGTCCTGGAGGAATTCGGTGGCTCAGTGTTGGATCCGGGGAATATAGCCGTGCGTGCTTGAAGTGTTCCACTGTGACGTGGTGCATTGGCGCGCAAGCACGCGGAGCTTCCATGCAGCGTCAGAGAGCGGTATTGATATATGTCTGTTTCCTCTATGGGCTGAATGGGCAGCTCGATCGGCCCGTTCATTGCCGACAATGTCATGGCACTTGATCAGATAAATGATAGAGCACTTGAACGATAATGTTACGCACATAATCAGTGAATAAAACAGTCATACGCAGCAGAAGTCTGCGAATAATTCGCTAGGGCACTGCCAACACACGCCATATAGATACATCCTACAGAGCTAAACCACAAAAAAAAGTTTCAAGTGGTTTTTCAACATCCTCGGACCGAAAAGCACTTACTGGCAAGGAGTTCCGTCAGTAATAGTCTTGGGGAAAAAGCTATTTTTAAAAGCAGTGGTACGAGCAAAGACAGGCGCCAGCGAATATTTATGCTTATACCTTGTTTTTCTAAAAGACGGAGCCTTCACACAGCTGGGCAGATATATTGCAACTTTGCCGGAAGGAATTTTGTGTAGGAACGTTAACCGATTGAATGCCGTTGAGTTGCATAAGTTGCGTTGGCAAATCATATCTTTTATATTTGCTAAAAAAGTTCTTCTAAGATGCTAAAAATAAACCTGACAGCTTTCCCTTGAACTTTTCCAATCGAGACATCTTTTTTACAGTGAGGGTTGCCATCACGGCACAGCACCGTCTCTTCGACGCCGTATGCGTAGACGTATTCCGCGTTGCAGAGCTTCTATCCGTTGTCGAATGTGAAAGTAGCCTTCAGACAAAGTTATTTTTTCCGAAACCACAGTGGCGTATGACTGGCGCAATGGCTGCTCGAGCTGTTTGTGCCAAATACAAGCACGGGGACGGCGCACGGGCGTGCGCTCACCGCGCAAGACTGCGGCCGGTCGTCTGGGCGCGAGCGGCTGAATGATATCGCGACTCCCCGCCCTGTTTCGGCGCGCCACCTATCCAGTGCTGGTCTCCCATAGTACTGCAGGGGCTCACTTATACCCTGAAGTCAGATATTTGGCAATGCAGCATGCCATTACATTAGTTTTATGATCAGACACGGTCAGTGGCGTAACTAGACAGGACGGCGCCCATGGCAAATATATTTCCGCGCCCCTCATGATGGTAATGATTATTATTATTACTATTATTATTATTATTATTATTATTATTATTATTATTATTATTATTATTATTATTATTATTATTATTATTATTATTATTATTTATACGCAAAAAAGCCATCTGGCTGTTTTGGGCAAGCCAATGAGCAATTTCTTGATTGATTGTTCACTACGGTGGACTAAAGCCGTTTTGCACGTCCACGCACCGTACGACACACCAGAAGTCCACAAGGTTAGGAAAAATGTGACAGAAGAAATGGGCCTTGCCGGTCACTTGTTATCGTCTCGCTTTACACGACATATGCGAAGTTCGTAAATTACATACAACCACACAAGAGAACGACGAAGTAGGCATGTAAACGGTTCTTATCGTTTTCGGTTCACCGTGAAAACTATTGTTCCAAATAATTTATTGTGTACATCAAACATTAATGCTTCCGATTCGTTCAAAAATTTGTTACGGCAAACCCTGTTGTCGCATATATTGCCTTTTGAGACGCCAGTGCTAATTTTGATCGCGAACAATGGCTGTCAAAAAAATGCGTTCTTTATATTTGATATATAACATGGCGCACGCGCATTACGAAATGAGCTGCCGCTCCCCGGTCACACATTTCCGTCGTCGGCTGCACTCTAGACCAGGGGTCTGAAACACGCGGCCCGCGGACCTCTCGCCAGCGAACCGGCCGCGGCGCGCACGTGAGTGTTTTCATCGCATCGATTTTTTTTTTCTAATAAGTGCGTTCAATGAGCTAAACAGGCATGACTTTTAGTCATGTCCAAAATGACTTTTAGTCATTTTGGAAGTAGATTTATGTTCTCGGAATTCCGGTGTCAAACCACCTTCAGAAATGACCCATATATGATATCGGGGGACGCTATTTCAAATGGCAGTATTAGTCATTTCAAATATTAGCATTTTTGTGTGTGTTTTGTGCCCCGTCCGGAGCCTATATCGACCAGACGACGCTGATACCATCTCATGTAGCCACCATAACCAGTTTTCATGAGACATTTTTTTTTAATTTCAAGAGTTTGCCCAACGGCATACATAGTTAAATATACAAATAGAGGCCGGTTTCCGCTATGTACATCAGCAGTGCTCTATGGTGGGGCCCATAGAGCCACAAATCATAATCTGGTGGTCTCGTTGGATGGAGGCCCACTGTTGTCAGGTAGCGCCGTCTTTTCATGAGACATCAAACGCTAAATTTTGAGCTCTATTAGCAGAAAGTGAAATGTCATGGTAGCTTACCGCCCCACTGAAGCCGACAGTGAAGTCGATGTTCCTGACCGCCTTCTCCCCCGAGGTAGTGGGTGAAACATGAGCGTATAGATCTTTTCTGGTGTAACTCTCCAGCTTGGGCGTCCGATACGCACAGTCAGTTACGTTAACGAGAAATATGAAGTTGCGGTGGAATGAGCAGGGGCATTGAAAAATGCGTGCAGTTTTGGTTGGGTGTGAAAAGATAAGTTATTAGTGGAGACAAAGCGGAGACCGAATATCTCTTACTCAATTTCTCTCGCCCCAGACTCAGTGCTGAAGGGATGTCGTCACGAATATGATTGCTCTTAGCGAATTAGAAAGCGCCATTACACGTCACCACGCGTGCAATTGGCTGCTGCTTGGCCATGGTGCAGTGAAGCCGCAGCTTTCATGATTGCCGCGATGGATGTGGTTGCAGACTTTGAACCTCGGGGCGAAGATCTAAACATGAAAGCAGGATTGCATTTCAGGGAGCCTGCAATGATTCCCCGCGCTCTCGCGGCGGCGGCAGCTCTTTCTGCGTACGAAGCCTGGCTCCAACCGACGGAAAGCGAAGCGTCGTTTTCGTCGACGGCATGTGAGGCGTCCGATTGCCAAATACTGTTTATGTACACGCGTATTTATTTTTTCGTTTTTATTATTGGCGTTTTCATTTTGGAGAATTCGAGCAGAGGCGCCATGCTATGAAAAGAGTCGCGGCAGAGCAGTGCGAGCACGGCCATGCAGGGCCACTCAATCCGCGCCTGGAATGCGGCACGCATCTGAAGAACAGGTGGGAGGGTACCAGTGAGAAGAAATGTACCATGAGATCAAAACCATCGAAGCTTCTTAGTTCTCTGCGGGACAGCGGCAAAACACGTGTGAAATCCGACGCAGAATCGCTGCGAGGCTCGCTCGTATAAACGACGTCAACATCGCTGGAGTCAGACTACACCTGGATGATGTTATTGCCAACGCGCTCACTGGCAGAAAGAAGAAAACAAAACAAAACGAGTGAGGAAGATATCAAGATGAATAGCTCTCTGCAAATCGCGGCTGGACAGCGTTTGTGATCATTACGAGATATGTGAAGGGGCGTTAGTACTATTGGCGTCAAATGAAACGCGAACAGCGGCAAGCATTAGAAATGGTCTAGTCGTCTAGTGCGGTCCGTCTAGTCATAACCATGGACATGCGCAGTGCTGCCGATGCGCGCCTAGCAATGGTGATGACTGGACGGGGCGCCCTATACGATTTCTAATACTTGCCGCTGTTCGCGTTTCATTTGACGCCGATAGTACATGTATATATCCTTCCGTTTTTCGCAACTTTCTCGCTTGTTAAAGCTCAGTTCACCGCAATAATGGCTTGAATGTGATCGTAATAGAATAATTTGCCATTGCAGTTCTACTTTCCGTATCTCTTTAGTGCTATTCTGCACGAGGCCCACCACTGGAGGCACGGGCGCTGCAGTCGACATGCTACGACATTACGATCACGTGATGCCACCTTGTTTCACATGGAACCTTGCTCTAAAGACGGGTAGCCGGCGGCCCGAAGCGCGTTTATTTCTCTGAGTTTTCCCCTGCAATCAGCCTCGTTTCACAACCAGTGCATGTTCACTGGCATAGAAACAACAAGAGCTTGGAAAGCGTCACCATGCAATGTTTTCGGTGGTGCTGTGTGTCACAATTAGTGCACCGCGCATGCAAAAGAGCAGAATATAACTTCACATTTACGCTTTTACTTCAAGGATAAATAACATCACGACGCATGGCTGATAAATCTAGCTTAGAAGGGGCAATGAGCCGAAGTCCCGCGCATGTGTTTGCAGCAAGCACTTCCGAGAAGGCGACTTTGTCTGCGGACTAGGAACGCAAATGTTAATTTGGTGAGCGACAGTGAGTTCACACGTGACACCTCCATCTCCACGTGAAGACACCCACACCTCAAAGTCTTCTTAAATATTACTTCGGGGACGTCATTCCTCATAGTCAACCCCATCCTACGCACGTTGATCGGGGATCATGTCGTGGGGCAAGTACCGATACACAGAGAAAAATTAGGAGGGGTGACGCAATTTGATGAAAGAAAGCAGTCTCTGAACGAATTTCTGATTTGAAATAGGAAAGAAACTTTGCAGAAAAGTCCATACATAGTTTTTTTTCTCGTCATTTCATCCCGCCGTCTGTCCACAAAAGCTCGTCGTAAGCTTGGAGGCTGACATGTCTGATGAGTTGGTAAGGAGCTTCTCGATCGCAACTCTTCAGCAAGAAGACCGTGGGCAGCGCTTCCCCTTTCTGATTTTCACTAGGGTTATATACGTGTGGAAAAACCAAGATGGTTTGGGCCGAAACAGAAGAAAACGAACATTTCAAGCAATAAGTTCAATGGCGAAGCTAGAAGAAGGTTGGGAAGTTCAATCACCCACCGCCCCGATATTATTACATTTTCTATATGCATATATATCCGCACACATACAAGCACATGCCAGATCACACATAAAGGGAAGTCAGAACCCCAGAAAAAAGGTTTTTGTCCATGACCCTGGATAGGTACGTTCATGGTTAAAATCGCGCTTATGTGGAAACAGGCTTACACCGACCTATTTATATTACTGGTTTTCATAGGCTTGAATGTGAGCAAGGAGCCTATGGCTCCTTGATCATATTCACCTCATGTGAGCCACATGTTCCCAGAACCCAGAGGCTACCAGAAGATTGTGTTTCGTTTGTTGAAGGAAAGGAGCACCCAGTGCCGTACCCAGGAATTGTTTTCGGGGGGGTGTTTGTGTGTAGAACGGCTAACTTTGGCAACTGGTGGTCGCTCTGAGGGCGTGCAAGTATTTGCGTCACCCGCAAAGTTAAAGCATGCAAAAATTTCGGGGGGGTGTCAGAACCCCCCTCATCCCCCCCCCCCTTAGCTACGGCCCTGGGAGCACCATTTAACTAGTCAAAGGAGTCTCTAGCCTCACTGGTGGTACCTGGGGAGAAAGCGAGGAACCCCCCCCCCCCCCCCCCACTGGTTTTCAACCTGTAGGGGCACCCGCCACGGTGGTCTAGTGGTTAAGGTGCTCGACTGCTGACCCGCAGGTCGCGGGATCGAATCCCGGCCGCGGCGGCCGCATTTTCGATGGGGGCGAAAATGCTTGAGGCCCGTGTACTTAGATTTAGGTGCACGTTAAAGAACCCCAGGTGGTCAAAATTTCCGGAGCCCCCCACTACGGCGTCTCTCATAATCATATGGTGGTTTTGGGACTTTAAACCCAAGATATTATTATTATTAACCTGTAGGGGCGACCTTTCGAGGGGGGGGGGGGCGCTAGCGCCCCGTTTGGGTCCTCAGGAAGTTTCCGAGCGCATGTTGGTCGGACTCGGCTCGGCGCCCCCTCCCAAGTGGCGCCCGGGGCACTTGTACCCCCCTTGCCCCCCCCCCCCTAGTTACGCCACTGGACACGGTGGTCTAATGGTTATGGTGCTCGACTGCTGACCCGAAGTTCGCGGGGTCGAATCCCGACGGCGGAGGCCGCATTTTGATAGAGGCGAAAGTGCTTGTGGTCCGTGTACTCAGATGTGTGCTTACCTTAAAGAATCACAGGTGTTCGAAATTTCCGGAGCCCTCCAGTACGGCGTCCCTCATAACCATATTCTCGTTTTGGCACGCCAAGCATTATTGTCACATTAGTTCTATGCTAAGTGCACCCACGTATAAATTTATCGTGCGATAACACGCAATGGATTTTGCTGTAAAATAGTGCCAGAGGGTCACTATCATTCGCCTAAAGGCCAGGGGTCGGTCCGTTCGTCGAGCATGGCAGCAAGTTTAGCACAAGATCGCATGCAAACATGCAGTTTATTATCTCTCTTTTTTTTTTCTGCTTTACCACCTTTGCACCTCACCATGTTAAGGCCCATCTTTTCTCGCTCTCGAGCCTCGGGCTTCTCTCAGCGCTTCCGCCCTATAGTTCGAAACAACCCTTGTGGAAGGCATGTTTTAAAGCGGTGCTTAGCAGAGCATGTTCCCTCGCTTTCCTTTCAGCTGACCTTGGGAAACTGCCACGCTGAGTCATCGGAGCCTGGCGAATCACGGGAATGCCATGTTTGATGAAGAAAGCCTGAAGAGGAACAATGAGCGAGTGCGCTATCATGATGACGCTGCCAAGCTTTTGCTGCCCACACATCCGGTAATGTGCGAGGCACGGTATCACGACGAAATGAATGTACCGATCCAATCCTTACCCTTACGTCGTTTGCAAGCTCTCGGACTGTGATGCGACGGCCCTCCATGACCAAAGTCCACTCTCACGTAGTGGCATTCTCATTTCGGCTTGTTGAGGGTCTGCCTGTACCAGGGCTGGGCAAAGATACTTTGAAATTGTATCGCGATACGATACAAGATACTTGGGCAAGAAGTATTGGAGATACAGATACAAGATACTTCGGGAATGAATGTATCCGATACGATACTTCCTAATTGTATCTTAAGATACTTCGATACATTTGTAAATTTGCTGTTATAGATCTATATAATGACGCTGCAAATACCTATGTACAGAAGTGTTTGCTTGAAAATGTCTTAAGTGCTACCAAATTTGTTTATTTTAATGAATTATCTGTTTGAATCTCGAAAGTTATGTTTTTCTTGCTTAATGTATATTAGTTTCCTTCCGAAACAAGTTATCGGCATTTGTTTACTTGACACTTTTGTATTTGATGGGTGTCGCTGCTCTACTTGGCGATCAGCTAGCGGGTTGCCGTCTAATTGCAACAACTTCAATAAGAAGCCTCCGCAAATTGGCACAAATACCGGTGCAGAGTCTTACCTTGTCCGTAGGCGTATAGCCGTTTTCGTAGTACCGCATCAGCCTACAGGTGTAGAGCAGCGACAACGCTGGTAGCGATATTTTTGTGAAGCATAATGTGAATACGAAAACTACCGAGTCAGCGCTCACAGTTCACTGAGGACATAAAACTGCAGTGATTTTTCATATTCTACCTATCAACTTGCGCAAAGTGTTCGTTAGCAACATATTCACTAACATGCAATCTTACAGTTTCCTCTCCGAGAGAACTTCTGCCGCCCAGAAGCTTCCCAGATGTATTGTACGAGGCAAAAAGTGTCGAAGGATGTCACTGCTATTCACACCGTTGCAACTTCTAGCCTGCTTACGTGCTTTTTTGTAACACAAACAAGGACTATGCAGGGAACTAGAACAGGAAAGCGAATATACCTGAGTCAAATAGCAAGGTAGTTCCGCAATAAAAAATGACATTGAATAAGTATGCAGAGCGTTTCACGTAATTAGAACCAAATATTCAAAAGAAAGAAATAAAGCATTTAACCTTGACGTAATGAAACTAATGATGTATAGTTTACCGTCATGTTGGCGCTCGTTATGGCATTTTAAATATTGCGCTTAGTTTGTTGACTTACTATGGTCATTTATGCAACATTTTTCATATTCACTTGAGGGCATGCAGAGTGTGCTTCGTCACATCGTTGAACGCATTTAAAATCGGCTGAAGCAATTGTTTTTTTTTTTTGGCGGCGTACAATATTTTCTGGCTTTTAAAGAAAGCACGTGAAATATCAAATAAAACCACGTGACTGCGCTCATGCCCTATTGTACTACAACGCTCTTAAACGCGCATCGAGCGAAACAACCGGCGCGCGGACCGTCAGCCTAATGCTCTTCAGGGACGATGGTGTTTCTTTGCAGGCGGTCAGAAATGCTGACGCGCTGTGGAGCCGATGCCTAAGCTGCGGCCACTCATTTCGCCGCGGTCCGCTTGAAGGTTGTTTTGCACAAAGCACGTCTGAGAGCGTTGCAGCACAATAGCATACCAGCGCAGTAACGTACGGAGTCATATTTCTCCCGCTTTCCATAAACCGCGGAAAAATCACTACGGTAGCATGCACCTTTTAACAAAAGAACAGATCTGTCGTTTTATAATGCCCTCTAAAACGTAAAGAAACACACTTGGCCCCAATATGAATAGAAGAAATGTTACTTGCTTCATCCTAGTTAAGAAATTAAGCACAATATAAAAATACCATAATGAGGTCCACATGGCGGTAAACTCCATCGATGGTCTTATTCAGTAGAGGTTGAGCACTTCTTTGCAAATATTTGGTTCCAGTTATGTGATACCCTCTATAAACACGATACAGGGTTCGTCCCCAAGAACTATGAAAATAGCGCATGATGTATCGTCAACTTAGGTATTAAGGTCAGACAATTGAAAACTCGGTGCCCACGAAACTCGGTGCCCACGGTACCCACGGAAAACTCGGAGCACTAGAAGGCTCGTGGGGACGCTGATGACAAAACCGCAGTAATTATGTTTCTCAAATCCCCTTTCTAACGTCTTTAAGATTTGTTGTTATAATTTCCATTATTATAACGCAAACTCAATTTCGCTGTCTCATTAAATTGTAAGCAGAATTTTTGTTACTCTAAGCACTAGGCACGCTCAGATGATTTTACCTTTGCCCTAACATCGCCTGAACAGTAAACAAACATGGAACGTAGATATGTAAGTAGTAGTAGTAAAGGAGACAATTAAAAGTAAGGATAAATACGAGAAGGAATAGAAGAGGAGGTTACAAAAAACTTATTACAGTTAACGAACGGGGGAAAAACTCTACGGAGGCGTAGGTAATGTGTGGGATGCAAACAGAGGACAGCAAAGAGAACACTTGTGCTAACAATCAAGCTATATCATTAAAAAAACTTAGTGCATAATTTATCACGAAGACCAAAGATACAGTACGCCGAAATATCAACTGTTAAGTAAATACATGTTCTGTTGCATATAGCATCGACACCGGTAGAGCGACGATTGCTAGAATCTAATTTGCATATAAGTCAGTCTCATAGTGTGCAAGTCAAGCTTATGTCGACGAGGTCTGGGAGATCTCTGTGTGAAAGCAGCGAGACGCAGAGAAACCCCTTTCTTGCATTTTTGAGACTTTGCAACGAAGCACCACGCAAGACAAACTTCGATAACGACACTATAGCCGCATCCGAATTTGAGCGAAAGACGCTGCACGCATTGAATAACGCGCACAGTACCGTGGATACAAAGACGGTTCATGGCACTGACACCGCTGAAACGAAAGAAAACATCGAGACACAAAAGGTCGGCTGCACGTAGACGTTCGCGCGCTTGTTTTTGTCGAGATGGCTCGAGCGCCATCACGTTACTCTGCTCCACCAATAGAGACGCGTATAGACCTTATTTCCTATGCTCAGTGGAGCACTCTGGCGGAAAAACAAAGGAATATCACTATCGTTAGCTTTAGTGATGTGGCTTAGGCAGCAGCATCAGCTTGAGAAGCATAGTTCAGCCAATGTTTGCTGTTTCTCAGGATGGCGTTTCTATAGAAGTATCTTGTATCTTAAGATACACGATACATAATTGAATGTATCGGAAATACAGATACAGATACTCGTTTTGCGAGACGTATCGCGATACAGATACAACATACTCATAGAGTATCTAAGATAGTATCTAAGATACATGTATCTTCGATACTGCCCAGCCCTGGCCTGTACGCTGTCCACTGATGTGCGGCCATCTTTGCTCCACTATTCTATAAGAGATTTGCTTCACCGAAAAATTATTGAATGTTGCCAATGGTTTCCTTTTGGGTATCACCAAGGTATTGGCAAAGCACTATCGCTGCTCCTGTTGTTCCGTAATTTCACTGGAATCGCTCCCTGCTCGACCTTACTTAATTGCGGGCCGACTGTCAGCAACTGACGCGGACGGAAAAGAATTCCCGGATGTATGCGTGTATGTCCACCCTATGTCTCCACCGAAAGGAAACCATTCGTTTACAGGGGAAAAAAGAAGGTTCGATACTTTCCGAGCACACGTCGCATTTCTCACCATCCCGTTGTTCTTGAAGACAGTTATCACTACTCAGTAAACAGGAATCGCAACGAACCGTTTAGCTCTGCCAGCGCGCGCGGCAGTCAGACAGCTACTGCGATGCCGCGAGCGCGCGCTGCGTGTGTACTCGGCTTTGAACTGGGCTCATCAGTGTCCCGGGTGAGAACCACCCACTGCGCCTCTGGTCAGCCACTCGTGACGAAAAGTAGCCCAGCACCTCGTGCTGCGAGGCAACGCCGTGCGAACTGCGCATCGCCCGTGCTGAGTGCGGCCGTGGGAAAGCCGCGCTGCCAGCATCTCGGGTGTCCTTGCGCTACCGAGTCTCGCGCAGAGTTTTTCGCTACGATCTCGCGGCAAGGGGCAATGACGTAAGAGTGACAGAACTCCTCGGAATCGGCCATCGCGCGATGCCCACTATCTTGGACAGCTGCCAAATCCGGCGTCGCCAACTGCTTCCGCAGGCTGTCAAGGCCTGTCAACCTTGCACCAGTAATCGTGTGATATGTCACTTTGTTCTTCGCAATGCTTCGAGGTTGTATAGTTGAAGAGGGCGAAAAGAGACGAAAAACAGTGCAGCGGGAACCATCGCTCGATGTTTATCGCAGTCACTGTGCGTCACGTGTTTCAGACGGATCAGCACAAATCAAGCATTCCAAACTCGTCGTTTATGAAGCAGAAGTACTTATTTGCATGCATGTTCGATTGAAAGGCGACGCGACGGGAGGAGAAAAACCCTGTTTGGCCAATCCAGGATCTCGGCCTGGACCTCAGGCGCCTAGTCTCTCACTGCTCCTTACTATTAATGTTTAGAGAGTTAGGTGGTGGGTTCTGAGTACAGCCCCTGATAATATGATCCAGATTGGTTCTTTGATAGCAGAAAATGCATAAAGAAGAGGGATATACCGCAAGGATGTATAATATGGTGGAAAGATGGGCTAGGGAGCGTGCGGGCGTGTTACTGGCGCCATAGTGTTTCATAGTGGCGAGGACACTCCGTAAGCGTTGTGAAAACGTGCTGGATTGGAGAAAAGAAATTCTTCAATACATCAGCATTGCTTAAAGCGCGCAAAGCTTCCTAAAGAAGCGCGCTTGCGCGCGAGAGGTTTTCAGAGATGTTGAATCCACCTATTGAGCCATGCGCCTGTGGCGTACACTTGCTCAAGCATCAGGCCGCGTTGCTAGATGTCCCGACTTCGAATCCAGTTGTCGTTAAAGAGACTGACAACTGATTTTTCTTGACCCATTTTTTTAAGGCACAACGAAAGGCTCCCCCCCCCATCAGTAGTGGTTAAATATACAGCGGTTGATTCCAAAAGCGTGTGGATATATTGTAAGCAGAATTTTTCGATATGAGAAGCCACTAAAAGAGTCCCTCCTCTAGCAACGTCGAACAGCGATAGCAACGCCGATAGCACTTCTCGCGAACAGTTCGTTATGCTCAACGTTCTGCTTTTTCAGGGGTGAGTGCAGCTATGGTTAACCACCTTCATTTTGAAATTTTCAACAGTTCTTAAATAAAAAAAAAATGTAGCTGTATAATAATTTATAGTAAGTATATAAAAGCGAGGATACGCTAGGGCCGCAGCCTACTGTACTAGAAAGGGCAGTGTAAAGAGTGGAGCGCCGCATTTTCGCTGTCGCACCGAAGGGCGAACGTAGCGGCAGCGCTGTGTCACAGAGTACGGACACGAGTAATGGCGCGTTTTTAGCGCTTTCAACGCGACTGGATGCCATGCATCAGGCATGAATATTAGGCAGGCACATACAAAGTTACATAAATAAAAAATTGGCGGAGCCGCACAAGGCTTGAAACTGAAGGAAAATCTGGTTGCTTCCAGGTCGTTGCTGTGCTCTAGATGTTGGTGATGCTAGGTTAATTGTTCCTACATTAATTCTCAGCTGCGCAGAGTGGTGCGAGTTAAACCACAGACAGTCACAGAAACGACCAGGATGTCCAAACTCCGGAGACAGAAGCTCGCGCGGAAACCGAGCGTTTGCACCTCTCATATATCTACGGCCACGTATTCGTTGGCGTTCCATCGCTTCGGGGTCTTCTCGCTGCCGCCGTTGCCTTTCCCGTTACCTAATATTCTCTCCATAGGCGTGCGCAGAGTTCCCCTTCAGGGGGGGGCAGGGGGGGGGGGCGAAGGTTCATCGCAGCGCCCCCCCCCCTCCCTATTAAGTCAATGTATGGGGCACACTTTGCGCCCCCCCTCTCTTAGGTGACTAGGGGGGGGCGGCCGCCCCCTCTGCCCCCCCTCGTGCGCACGCCTATGATTCTCTCGCAGCACGTACTCGGGGTCTTCGACTCGCCGCCATCGCTTCGCAGCCACCTATTGTTGGGCTAACTTTTGCCTTTTTCATTTTTAGGGGTGCGTCGTGGGACTTTACCCAACTTCTGTGGCAAGTAGTCGTTTATGGGGATTATAGTTTTCTGGCAGGCCGCACAAACAAATTACGGCTAGCTTACAAAGCCTTTTTTTATTGCGTTAGTTTGCCCTACGACATCAATATGCATTACACAAAATTGTACAACTGTGTTTCCTCCATGAAATCCAGGAGGGACCTATAATTCGGACCATGTGTGCATCACTGCAAGTCATGTGGCCTGGTGTGCTCAAGTCCCGCAGGTGGCGTCGACGAGCCGCTTGTAGCCCAGGGCATGTTAGAAGCAACAAAGAAACAACCAGACAAAACGTGCGATCGCCTACTTTTTGAACTCGTCCTTGATGGTACTGCACCCCTCCGAAGCCCATGACGACCGAGTACTGCCGCTCTACATAGCTGCAGCAGCTTGCATGCACTAAGCTGTTGCACTTCTCAAGGTCTTTTATGCAGAATCATTGCACGTCGCTTGTCTTGCCTATGACATTAATCGGGTTTGTGAAGAGCTCAGAAAATCGTTCAGCTCTGTTAACGAACAAATAGCTGCAGGCAAGTCAGTGTTCCTTAAAGCGCCTTCGCGCATTTGTGCTTTTAAAGAGCCGTTACCCGATGTGCCTATTCCAGCCTTGTTACCCTCTGGGGAACATGGCTGAACGCAGCGGACTGCTAAACAAACACTTCGCTGGTGTTAAGGCTGTTATTAACAGTTTTGCATCAGATCAGACCGTCGCCGTGAAAAGGGCCCAGATTGTTCTACACCACGATACACAAGAATGTGACTTCGCATATTTGCCTGCTAGGTGTGTTCAGATAAGAACGTAGGTGCATGTCCTAGCCGAAGCACACAGAAACTGTTCGGGTGCCACTCTGACTCGGAGTGCTGAGCTACTTTTGGACGTCCAGGAAAGGCCGTCCCCAATGGACCTGTCGTTGAGAGGGTTATCTCGAAGCTGTCTTGGGCAGAAATCTCGGATCTTCCTTGCTAAAAGAAGTGTCCAAGGTTCTGAGCAGTGAACATTCCGAGAGTCCAGATGCAATTAGAGCATAAAACGTTCCACATTACAGGTACGGTTCGCTAACTTCGGTGGACGTTAAGCGTTTGTTTTTCCGCATACAAACAAATACTGACTGAAAGAAGGCCAAACTTCAAGCCCGGAAACCTTGAGAAGGTGCTGGTTTGTCGTTGCTTTCATAGCATTTCAAAAAGTGCCGAATCGCCCTAGCTTTCACATAAATCTGTTCAAATCGTGATCCTTGTCCAAGTTTTCATGAAGAAAATAAAATTTTGAAGAAAATGGATTTCTTCATTAGAAGTTGAATATTTGTCCTGAAATACTTTGCTAAAGTAGTTATGAATTGAGCCTGCATATGCCTAAACGACAGTGTCTAACGCCTATACATGCCTAAATAACAATTTCCAGGGCCTATTATACACTGCAAAAAATATTGCCCTACTTCACGACAAAATTTGCTGGTATGGCATTGTAACCGAACACTTTTTCGTAGCTTAAAAACGCTCTTTCCGTTGCACGGACAGTGCGTGATGTACAAATCGTCGAACAAGATATAAGAGCCTTCGTACTTAGGAAACGGAAGATTTCGTAACCCACACTTGCACTTAACGAGCAAAACCGCTAAAATACAGGTGTCCCAATAGTTCGATAACAGATGACCCCGTTTCCTGTCTAGGCGCCTAAAACCATGTTTTTTCGTGCCTACATATGAGTCACCGCCAGTCAGCTTCGTCACCCCATTTCTCAAGGTCACTGCAGTGGGATGGGCCACGATGGGATGGGCACATCAATGCAGTATTACAAAAGCTAGGCGCGATAGCGGGTATCGTGCATTGAAACCGCTATCTAATTCCGAAACAAGTGAAACTGTTGATTTCACTTTTTGCTTCGGACCGGTCTTAACTACTGTCATTCGGTCTGGGGGTCTATTACAGAATCGAGCCTCTTACGGTTATTACTGATGCAAAAAAATTTTTTTTGAGATTAATTGCGGATGAACCAACTGTGCATCGTTCTGAAGAAGTCTTTCGAAAGTTTAAAATAGTTCAAAACACGAGACATATGCGCGTACAGACTGCTCCGTGAATATCGCATACATTGCGAGCACCATAATTACCTCTTCGTGCGATTAGTATAGTTGCATCCACAAGAAGCATCATATAACATACTGGTTACGGTCGGCAAATGTAACATGCTGTTTACGACAGTGTGTTTAAGCTGCTGAAATTTGCTTTTGTAAGGTAAATTTCCATAAATGTTACCACAAATGGACTACTTCTACACAGAAATGTCGATAACAAGTACAAAGTCTCGACAAATACATGCACCACCGAAAGTTGGGCAGATCCCACGTACCATGGGAATCGACGTTATGCGAAGCATGCGGAGGGAAGGTGACTGTGGTGTAATTTTTTTATTGAGCAAAACGTGACGAAATGATGCTACGAAACGTCACCCAGCCGCAAACCTTGGCAGCCCTCATTAGCGGCGGCATCTTCTTCTGAGCATGGACTGCTGGAATGAACTTTTCAGAACTGCAACTACACAACTACACCTCCAAATTGTGATCGCAGCAATGACAGGTTTATTTTGTGTGCTCCAATCTCGATGCACAGTTTGTCCTAGGCCTCTGGCTATTCAGACAATAGTTAACCATAGCTCAGTCTGTGTTTTTGCGAGTAACGTGCCAGCGCTGGACAAGCGAGTATGAATAGCCACCAGCCAGTGGCGTAGCCAGGGGGTGGCACACCGGGCACGTGCCCCCCCCCCCCCCCCCCGAAATTTTTTTTCGCCATGGCATACAGGGCGAAAAATGACCATTTTAGGGAGGTGCCACCACCGAAATCAAGGGGGTGCCCCCCCCCCCCCCGAAAAAAATTTCTGGCTACACCCCTGCCACCAGCTGGTGTCTTTCATAGCCCTCAATTAATTTAGTGCCGCACTTGAAGCCCTGGGCCTATCTTGCGTGGTTACTACTGTCCGAGGTGTGGAAAAACATACGACGTATCGCGAGTAGGATTTTTCGTAAGAAAAATAAGGACACACAAAAAAAGAAGCCACATTTTTTCAAAGCACCAAATCTCAATCTGAAATTATGGACGCGCAGGGAGCTAACTGCGAACATTGCTTCGTTATCGGAAACCAGAAGTTGGCGCCCTGCCCTCTGTCGTCCTGCCCGCGCCGAGAAATACCTGGTGACAGCAAGCCCGGATTGCATTTCTCGTGAAGACGTAATTTCATTTGAATTGCTTCGCTTGCACACTTCCTTGTTCAACGTGTAAGGAATCGCGCGCGACGCAGAGGTTGATCGCTAAAGCACCCCTTCTGGCAGTAGCGTAGCCAGAAATTTTTTTCGGGGGGGGGGGGGGAGGGTTCAACCATACTTTATGTATGTTCGTGCGTGCGTTTGTATGTGTGCGTGCATATATACGCAAGCAAAACTGAAAAATTTCGGGGGGGGGGGGGGTTTGAACCCCCCCCCCCCCCCCCTTGGCTACGCCACTGCCTTCTGGTCTTGTCGCTGCCCGCACCTCTAACCCGCGGCTTTACGGTCATTTTAGTAATGGAAACTTTCTAATTTAAGAGTTTTTCATTGTTTACGGCGTGTTGCGGAGCTCATGCGCGTTCATGCTGTACTTGTGAAGCCTCTGTATTCTCACGCCAGTGCGGGGTAGCAAACCGGATACCAACATTTGGTTCCTTTCATCTCTCTCTCATGTGCCGTACGACATCTGTGGTTTATATCATAGTTACGGAGTTACGGCTCCGTGTTTTGGGATCAATCAGAAAAAAAAAATGCGATAAAAATTGGCGGGTAAAATTTTTGACTATTCCGATTTATCTGAAGAACTCCGATTTTAAATGAACTATTGAACGTTCAAAGCGCATTTTCAAACCTGAGAGTCATCGATTGAACGGAACGCACCTCCATGAGCGGCAGCAACCTCGTAAAGTATGCTTTCGTCTTTTACAACAAGCTTGAAGGCTGTGATACGAACAACCGTAGGTGTTTTGTATTCAAGTGTTTGTGCTTGTGTGTACAGCGCAGTCCACTTACAGTGAAACCTCGGTGATACGAATCTCGCGGGACCATCAAAAATATTCTTATCATCCGAAATTCGTATCACCAGAAAGCATGGAAATTTAGCATGCAACAAAACAAAGCTGGCGCATATTTTCATTTATTGTTTTTCAGGGCCGCAGCAACGTCAGGAAGAACTCTGAATGATTGTCAGTTAAGTTTTTAGATGCCAGCAATCATACCAGCACCAGTACATATACGGCCTGTACGCACGTGTTTAATTAATGAACCAGGTGCGTTGTGACCCGCGACAGCAGTAGCCCGTTCCAAATTTTAGTATGCCTTTTCACATGACACCGGTGTACGGCGGCGAAAATAACGGAGAAGCGCTTTGACGCGACAGATCAAGGCCACAAAATATCAGAACCATGGTCCTATGCTATGATTTTGTTATCGCGGAGGTGTGGAGGATGTTTTTGGGGAGATTTACGGCCGTGCCCGCACAACCGCGACCTCAACAGTCGCCAATGTTGACGTTGTGAGGCCCGACTCCTTCGCCAAGACCGTCCTCTCCTTTCTGACGATTAGGCGGTGCGGCGCGCATGGCCTCGCTTGCGTTGCCGCGCTCGCACGTGCTTGGCGCGTCTTCCGCGACAGCGCGGACAGCACCTCTTCGTACCTGGGCGGTAGCGTACGTTCGTATCAAACGTCGTGGGGTGAAAATCGGTTCGCAACAACCGTACTCCATTACATTGCAGGCCAATAAGACTTGGCCGGGACCAAAGAAAAATTCGTATCACCCCGAAATTCGTATGAGCTGTGATCGTATCACCGAGGTTTCACTGTATAACGATATCCAACTTAGTGCCAACGTAATCTTTTCGTTATAACCCAGGTACTCTAACTGCTATAAGCTGGTTGAGAAAAGAAAGACAAAAGAGAGGTCAAAAGATTTCATTGGCACGCAAGTAAAGTTGTGCAACTATGCATTTGTTTGTAGAGAGGCCATATCCGTCAGCTTAGATTGCTTCACGCGAATCTTGCGCACATCTTTCTCAAGAACATCAAGGTAGCTGAGCGGGGGGTCCTTCGCGAAAAAAAAAAAATTCCCGGAGAGACTGTATGATCTGTTGGGCTTCCTGCGATGAGAGTACCGGGGTAGGCTGCGCAACCAGCTCGTCGGAGTCGCCACTCTCACCGCTGTCCGGAACGCGTAGAGGCGCAACGATCGCCCGATCAATGGGGCACTCGGACGGCAACATCGTCTGCATGAAGCTCCAGACAAGATGCATCTTCGTTAACCACAACTCCGGCATCTCTCGCAGGCCTCTCGTGGCAGGAAGGAAAGCTCCTCTCGCTTCCTTCTAAGAAGCGCAGTCGACTCGTTTTTGGAGGGTGTGGACGTGGCGCGGGGCGCATAGCGGCGCATGCCGTCGGCGCGGAGAGCCATTTTCGTCGCGCGCTGTAGCCAGATTCAATCGCTCTATCGGATGTCGCGGCACTGGAGCATCGTAATTAGCGGTTTATTTTACTATAGAAAGCATAGAAAAGTGGACGGTGTCATTGTTGTTCATCGTTATATCCGATATATTGTTATATACGGTATTGTTATAAATGGACTCGACTGTGCATGTGTCTGTGCGTTTATACCTTCCAGACATCTAAAGTACACTTAGTGTAATCGCATGTTTTTGTGTTAAATACTATTATACTTAATATTTCGTAGTATGGATAATAATAATAATAATAATAATAATAATAATAATAATAATAATAATAATAATAATAACAATAATAATAATAATATCGTTATTGTCATCTTAAGTAGTACATACAGATAACAGGCCTGTCAAAGCCAGGCGGTGGCTTGGAGGACTAGGCCCGGCACATCGGCAAACGAGAGATGGCATACATATTGTAACGCTTGTCACGTAAAATAATCAGAGAAAGAAGACATGTAACTCTTTTACACTACATTTAAACAAAATAAGATACACGAATCAAACTAGCGGGAGCAATACTACCTAAACAGCAGAATGTGAAGATAAGGATTCAGCAACTTTAAACTGATTATAACGGCATGAAAGAAGCTAAAAAAAATATTAACGCGATAAATGGCCCAGCAATTAAAGTGACTTTACGATGTTTCGTAGACTCCGTTTTGTCGTTGCAGAAAAAACACTGTGGGGGAGGTCATTAAAAACAGTAGGGACATAGACCTTTCTGATACCTTTGCCATATCATGTTTTTCAGATGGTACAGAAAAGCGGGAAGTTTTTCTTAACATACGAGAGGCAATGTATTCTTTTTTGAACTGAAAGTTCCAGAAGTGGCGTAATATAACAGTTTGTTTAAACGACGCTTTGAAAGACGGTAGGCGAAGTAGAGAAAATAAATTTGCATTATTTTTTTTATTTATCAAATACCCACAGCGCCTTCATAGGCATTACAGTGAGGGGGGGGGGGGGGGACACATGAAGTACATAATACAAAGCAGGGGTTACATGTAGAAAACACGGTAACATGATCATAACAATATTAGTACATCACAACATGGTTTTGCCTATACAATAACATCACGTAGCGCCTGGACAAACGCTGCATTTGTACTTATGCTAACAATGTGTGGTGGTAACCGATTCCAAGCTCTAATTGTATTGGGGAAAAAGGACTTGCTGTACATGGCACTTTTACAGGATATTTCTTTTACTTTTAAATCGTGGTCCACTCTCTTAGACACGTAGTCAGGGGTCATGCAGATATTTCGTGCGGTCGATCCCAGTTTCGTGAATGGTAGATGTCATGGAATAATTTTAATTTTTGAGTGCAGCGTCTTTTTTGAAGACTGTCCCATCCAATTAAATTTTTTGCCTCAGATACACTGAATTGCCTTGAATAATTTTGAAAAACAAACCGCACGGCCTTACTCTGAATTCTTTCCAGCTTGTCTCTGTTGATTTGTGTCCAAGGATCCCAAACCGGACTGGCGTACTCAAGTACAGATCGCACACTGGAAAGATATAGTAGGGCCCTTGCTTTGACTGGAAATTGTTTAGCATTCCTTTTCAGGAACCCTAGCACCCGAGATGATTTGGCGATAACGTAGTCAATGTGTCGTGTCCATTATAAATCGGGGGTAAAGAATACTCCCAAATATTTGAATTCCCGCACGGACAATAGCTGTGTTCCATTAATATTATAATTAGTCTGAAACTGTTGAGTTCTTTTTTTTAGAAAAACACATATGTACTGTTTTTTTAAACGTTCACTTTCATGTGCCAATCTACGCACCACTGTGCAATCCGATCTATATCATCTTGTAAAATTGCACAATCACTTTTGTCATGGATTACTCTATACAACACGCAGTCATCTGCAAACATGCGTACAAAAGAACCAATATTATCAGTGATGTCGTTCACAAAAATCAAGAAGAGCAAAGGGCCAAGTACCGACCCTTGCGGCACCCCTGACGTAACGTCAGCCTCACCTGATGTTTCACCATTAATTATAACTTTTAAGTGCCTAAACTGCAAATAATTTTTAATCCATCTAATCACGGTGCTGTCAATACCATATCATGACAACTTTTCAATTAATGCGTCATGGTGTACAACATCGAATGCCTTCTGGAAATCTAGAAATATGCAGTCAACGGTGCCGCCTTTGTCCAATGCACTTGACAGGTCATGAGTCAAATCTGTCAGTTGTGTGACACAGGAAAATCCACGGCGGAAGCCATGCTGGCAGTTGTTTAATAGCGAGTTCTCATCTAGATGCTTCATTATGCTTGAGAAGATGACATGTTCCAACACTTTGCATACCGTACTGATTAATGACACAGGACGATAATTCAAAACCAAGTTACGCGGTCCAGATTATCTGTTGAAGGGCGATTGTATACAATAGATTTCAACATGCTTTTCAAGATATTGTCAACCCGACACTGCCATCGCGAAGAACAGAAAGCAAATAATGTAATACCATATCGCAGGACACTGTACGCAAGAGCAAGCATGATGGTGACTTTAATATTGGTGGGTGCAATTGATCTGATATTGAAAAGTAACCAAGAAGCTTTTCGTAGTCGGTCACAAATGTAAGCCAAATGATCATTCCAAGACAGGTCGCTATCGAAGAACACACCAAGATATTTTATAAAATTAACATATTCAATGGGAGTACACTTACATGAGGTGCAATAATAATAATAATAATAATAATAATAATAATAATAATAATAATAATAATAATAATAATAATAATAATAATAATAATAATCCCTTTATTTTTCATCAAGAAGATGAGCGAGGCTGGGAGAAAAAGCTAACAATCAGCCTGACTAGAGTGACCTAGAATAGGGGGAGTGTCCAAAGCGCCGGCTCCCGCGTGGGCCTTTTGCGGTGAACTGCCGCGCCGCGCCGCTGCTGCGCCGGACCCGTGGGCTTTCCGCGCTCGGGAAGCGCGTGGAAAGCGAGGGGCGTCTGCTACCGCGCTGTAGTTTTTGGCGTTGGGTTTCCACACAGGGCACTTGAAGCCTACTTAACTTTAATAATGCGGTGCGGAATAGAGCTTACCCATCTTTAAGCGCTGTCTTAGTGCGGGGGCAACAACAGAATGCAAAAAATCGTGTGTCAAGCGGCATCAGCGTGGCCTAGTTCTGATGGAGCTTGAGAACGTTGGTGCGTGCGTAAAAACGCGCAAAATGAGCAGGGACAAGGAAATGACGAAAAGAAACTTCTTCGCATGGGTAATCGGGCAACGGCATCGCGCATGCAAGAATTAAGAGTAATAAAAGAAGCTAAATTACACGCGCCGTCAGCTCGAATTCTTACGCCCATTGACCGCTTCGCTCACCACTATATACGCGCACCACTGCTCGTGTACGCCATTGGTTTTCTAGCCATATGTACACCGCTTCATTCGACAATTTGTTAGCCTCGACTAGCACTTTATTATGAACGGAGCACATCGCGAAGACGTAAGGGAAACAAAAGAAATAATAGAGACGGTCATACGATCGAAATACTGTTGGCTTATTTTTGCTTCTGAGGTATCGTACAACGCTCACCGAGCTCAAAGCGTGCGTTAAATTCTGACATTTCAAAGAAAAGCAATTCCACAAGATTGTGCATAAAAGGCGCATTATAAATAATGCAGTACCAATGTCCAGATATGATGAAGTTAAAGTTAGAAATACCCCTATTCTTGCTGTACGAGTTGAATAGCTGCGTGACCGAAAATGCGTCGGGTTTGTTTCTATATACAGGTATCGCTTAACGTGAGTATGAAATTTAGCATTGCCATTTTTTGGGCGTGTTGGTAAACGGTATTTGAAAACATCTTTTGCGCTAGCAAACAAGGACGGAGGGAGACGACAACACAATGCGCTAACTTCAACAAGTTTATTTCCAGAAAACACCACCTATTTAACCATGCACATCAACGCCACCACTCCACTCAGCAGCCAACCAGAAAGGCCCTCTCCCGATCTAAGAGCTCAATTGATGGTGCACTTACACACGTGTCACTATTTCGAGAGATAGCTTGGGCTTCAATAATCTCCCTCACATTTTTATCTCTGTGCTTCGCCAGTACCGTGCAAGACCCATACATTGGTGCGCAACCGCACTCCAAACAATGCACAGACAAATGACCGTAATTATTTTTGTTTCTAACGTTTAATTTGTGTTCGCGTAGACGATCGTTAATGCATCTTCCCGTCTGACCTATGTACTTATTCCCACAGGTCAGCGGGAGCTCATAAACCACCTCTTGTACACATTCCACAAGAGGGTCGCGATGGTTCTTGGTGCATCCAACAGCAGGCTGGCGGTGCGGGTCCGTTAAGCGACATAACCTGCCAAGTTTTTCCGGTCCTCACGGAAGGTGACTTTAACGAGAAAGCCTGCTCTGCAATTGGCAATGTTTTTAATGAATGTCGCGATGTATCACTTAGGAAGGCAAAACTAGAATCTAAACGTCTTTGCAAAAAGGCGGGCCTTAGTAGGTTGTTCCGTGATATTGCAAGACAGCAGCACCGTTGTGGTCTCAACGACGTTTATTCGACAGAGTCGCCTAACCAACCCTTCGAACGAAGAAGACGCTCACAGTGATGATGATTATATACAGGTGACGAAGATGAAGGACAAATGCTGTGAATATTGTGCTTACACTAATTTCCCCCCTCGCGCGGAAGCGGCCAACCTGGCCGCTGTTTACGGCGATGCTGTACGTCGCACGAATGGTTTTAAGCGTGACACGTGAACAACCTCCGTGCCGCGGGAACGGCCATCGGAAGGCATGATAACGGGAGTTACCCGATAGTTCACAGGAGACGTCTGGTTGACAATAGCGTAGGGGCCGATAAAACGGGATTGAAACTTGTCACACTGGCCAGGAATTCGCGTTGGGGTCCACAGCAGTACTTCGTCTCCAGGATTGAAGTGAACGACGCGGTGACCGTCATCGTAGCGAGTCTTGCGCTCTTGTTGACTTGCCTCTGTATTGAGGCGGGCGCGGTGGCGACAAGCGGCCAGGCGAGAGATGAGGTGCTCACTTGATGACGCCGACGAGGCCACAGGGACATCAAAGAAGGAGACGTCGAGCGGAGATGTCGGTTGACGGCCATAGACGAGAAAGAATGGGGAGTAACCCGTGGTGCGCTGCGTAGCGGTATTATACGCAAAGGTCACAAATGGCAGGATGGTATCCCAGTTGGTGTGGTCGGCGTTGATGTACATGGAGATCATGTCGGACAGAGTTCGATGGAAGCGCTCTGTGAGGCCGTTAGTCTGGGGATGGTAGCTGGAAGTCGTCTTATGGATGGTGTGACAAGCGTGGAGAACGTCTTCGAGTAGTTTCGAGAGAAACGCCTTGCCGCGGTCACTCAAAAGGACGCGCGGCGCGCCATGTCGCAAAAAGATTGCCTCCAGGAAGAAAGTGGCAATGTCCTCCGCTGATCCTGAAGGGAGTGCTGCTGTCTCGGCGTACCTTGTCAAGTGGTCAACTGCGGTGACAATCCATCGCTTGCCGCTAGCTGATATTGGCAGTGGTCCGTAGAGGTCAATCCCAATGACTTCAAATGGAGCGTCAGGACACGGAAGAGGTTGTAGCAATCCGGCCGGGGATGAAGTGGGTCGCTTGCGGCGCTGGCAGAGCTGGCATGAAGCAACATATCGCGCTACGCAGGTGGAAAGTCCAGGCCAGGCGAAACGACTGCGGATGCGTTCATAGGTTTTCTGAAAACCGAGGTGACCAGCCTTGGGGTCATCGTGAAAGGCTTCTAAAATCTGTGGTCTTAGGGAACGAGGAACGACGGGAACCCAGCGCTGTCCTTCGGGGTGGAATACAAAGCGGTACAGGATTGAGTTTTCAATCTTGAAGTTCTGCAACTGTCGACGGGCGCGGGCGTTAGGAGGACGAGACAAGCCGTGAAGGCGTTGTAATATAGAGTGGCAGTAAGCGTCGCTGCGTTGGTGAGACGCAAACGTCTCGTTGCGGAAGGAAGGAAGCACATTGAGAGCGGCGAGCGATTGTACGGACGAAGACGCGTTGACGGGGTCGCTCGCGGATGACGATAGACCAGGTGTGTTTGAGGAGGAAGGTAATGGACAACGGCTAAGGGCATCTGCATCGTTGTGTTTCTTGCCGGATTTGTACGTAACGTCGAAGTCGTATTCTTGAAGACGAAGTATCCAGCGACCAAGACGTCCAGACAAATTCTTCAACGTCGACAACCAGCACAAAGCGTGGTGGTCAGTCACGACAGTGAAGTGGCGGCCGTGGAGGTAAGGTCGAAATTTCTGAATGGCCCAGACAACAGCGAGACACTCCTGCTCGGTGATGGTGTAGTTTTTCTCGGCTGTTGTGAGGGTACGACTTGCGTATGCGATCACGCGTTCGCCAGACCGCTCATGTCGTTGCAAAAGTACAGCGCCGAGTCCATGCCCGCTGGCGTCAGTATGAAGGAGAGTGGGTGCGGTGTCATCGAAATGACAAAGCACTGGTTCAGACGTGAGGGCACGTTTCAAGGTGTCAAAAGCCATTTGGCACTCGTCCGTCCATACGTATGACGTTCCCGAAGAAAGAAGTTGGTGAAGCGGTGCAGCAATGGTGGCGAAGTCTCGTATAAAGCGCCGGAAGTACGAGGCCAGGCCAAGAAAGCTGCGCAGCTCTTTGGAGCGGTGAGGCGTCGGGAAGCGAAGAACGGCGGCAATCTTGTCGGGGTCAGGCCGAATACCATCTTTGCTCACGAGATGTCCCAGTACTTTTATACTTTTGCTTGCAAAGTGGCACTTTTTGGTATTCAGCTGGAGACCAGCAGCTGCGAGACACGTCAGAACTTCGTCTAGGCGGTGCAAGTGTTGTTCGAATGTTGAAGAAAATATGACTATGTCGTCAAGATAACATAAGCATGTCTTCCACTTAAGGCCCCGCAGTACAGTGTCCATCATTCGTTCAAAAGTTGCTGGCGCATTGCAGAGGCCAAAAGGCATGACGTTAAATTCGTAAAGCCCGTCGGGTGTGGCAAAGGCAGTTTTTTCCTTGTCGTCCTCGTGCATCGGAATTTGCCAGTAACCCGAGCGCAGGTCAAGGCTGGAAAAATATTCCGCTCCTTGTAAGGAATCTAAGGCATCATCAATGCGGGGCAAGGGATATACGTCCTTTCTGGTAATTTTGTTCAATGCACGGTAGTCAACGCAGAATCGCACCGAGCCGTCTTTCTTGCGCACGAGAACGACAGGTGATGACCAAGGGCTTGCGGAGGGGCGGATGATATTCTGCTTCAGCATATCAGCAACGTGCTTGTCGATGATCTCGCGTTCGCTAGAAGAGACACGGTATGGTCGGCGGCGGACGATAGAAGTTCCGTCGGTGTGTATGCGGTGAGCTGCCGCCGAAGTCTGCCCTAGAACAGGGGAATGTACGTCGAACGAAGATTGATGCTTCGACAACAATGCCAGTAGTTCGTCTGCTTGCGGCGGAGTCAGATCGGTGCTGATTGCATTGACGAGAGCCGTAGTAGTTGGAGCATCTGTAGGTGAGCGTAACTGTAGCGCACTTGTATTCGTAGTCACTACAGAGACAGGCTGTGTGTCCACGCCGCAAACTACAGCAGTGCCTTTTGGAAGCAGAATCGGCTCATTAGTGACATTGAGCACAGCGAGAAAGGCGGTGCCGTTGGTGAAGCGAACAAGACTCGATGCTAGTGCAATCCCTCTGGATATACAACGGGCTGATGGAGTGACTAGGACGTCACCATGCTCAACGAAGTCTGAAACAACCGTAATAACGTGCTCGTGGCCAGGTGGCACCAGAAAATCGTTGACGGTTCGTAGGCGGTGACGCGACGAATATTTCGGGCCGATGTCATCAGTCTCTCGCATATGTACGAGTCGTTGTCGACAAGAGATGGAAGCGCCAGCATCAGAAAGAAAGTCCCATCCTAAAATAAGCATATATGCGCAGGAAGGCAACACGGCGAACTGAATATGGTGCCGGATCCCATCAATGAGAACTCTAACGGTGCACTGTGCTGATGGCCGTATCTCAAAGTCGTTTGCGCTACGTAAGGGAGTGCCATTGTAAGGTGTGGTAACCTTACGTAGACGAGAACATAAATCCGCATGAATAATAGAAATAGCAGCCCCCGTGTCCACCAATGCTTGAATAGGCACCCCTTCAGCATACACTAATAACGAATTTGCCGGGCCCTCTGGAGGTGTTGGTATTTGTCCTAGCGATGCAGCTTTCCCTCCAAAAACTGCACTAGCTAGTTTTCCGAGCTGTAGTCAGAGATAGGGGCGGCCGGTCGTAGAGGCGATGTTGAGCGTCGCAGAGGGGAAGGGGACCGGCGGCGTCCCGGATGGTAGGTGCGAGGTGCGTCGGGTGGACAAGACGGGGAGAGAGAACGTGCTGGAGGGCGGCTCTGATACTGGCTAGGAGAGGGCGTCGAATCCCTTTCGTAAGCGTCGTAGCAGCGGCGTTCGTCCTGCTGGCGTTTGCGGCAAAATCGTGAAATATGGCCCCGAATGCCACAATAGTAACATATAGGGCGAGACGAGCGCCAGGGGCCGTAAAACGCAGGAGGAGCTTGGACAGGCGAACCGTGGTGCAAAGGCTGCTAAGGTGGGCTGAGCAGGATGCGCGTGCTGAACGAAGGCTGGTGGCATGGCAGCGATTTGCGCATACGTCGCGGGCGGTGTTGGTGGCGTCGGAGTGTCGGATGTGAGAGCGCAAGCCATGGATGACAGCTCCTCTTTGATGATGTCGCGCAGTCCTGCAGACGAGGACTGAGGCCGAGGGGCGGGCGCACATGACAGCCCTTGCGCTTGAAGCTCCTCGCGAATCAGAGTGCGAATCAGCGTACGCAAATCCGCATCCGAGGAAGGCCGGACGTCACAGGCGTCTGGGTGCAATCGGATGGCTTGTAGTGCATCAAGATGCTGGCACGTGGTGATGACGTCCTCGACGGTGGTGGGGTTTTTGACAGCCAGAGCGTTGAACGCGACCTGGCCTATCCCTTTAAGGATGTGTCGAACGCGATCAGCTTCTGCCATCGCCGAGTCCACGCGGCGGCAGAGGGCAAGGACGTCTTCGATGTACGAAGTGTACGTCTCCCCTGGGTGTTGGGCGCGCCCGTCCAGCTTTCGTTTCGACACTTCAGAATGGATGTTTGGTGTCCCGAAAATTCGCCGGATCTGGTGCGCAAAGGTAGGCCAATCAGCAAAGCTGGTCTCGTGGTTAAAATACCACGTTTTTGCGACGTCGGACAGATAGAAGGCGACGTGACGAAGTTTTTGAGGTTCGTCCCATTGGTTATACGCACTTGTCATGTCGTACTCCTTCAGCCATACTTCAACATCGTCGCGTGGAAGACCGGTGAAGATGGGTGGGTCCCGCTGGCGAGCGGTGACGGTCCACGGGGGGGGGCGAGTGGTTGCGCGGGGATGCTGGATGATCCGGGCAGCGTTTCTTGGGCCATGACAGCGGACAGGCGCAGCAAGCGGCGACCCGAACGAAGCTCCAGGGGAACTCGACGTCGTAGAGGACCTGGGGATCGAAAGCAGCCTCCACCACTCTGCAAGACAGCAGCACCGTTGTGGTCTCAACGACGTTTATTCGACAGAGTCGCCTAACCAACCCTTCGAACGAAGAAGACGCTCACAGTGATGATGATTATATACAGGTGACGAAGATGAAGGACAAATGCTGTGAATATTGTGCTTACAATATTGACGATGCCAAGGCTGATAGCCTTCAAATCATGTTTAGTGTGAAGACCCACAAACCCGAGAGCCTTTTAAGGGTAATAGTATCAGAAATAGGGTCATGGCAGAAGAAGTTAGCTGGTTTCTTGCAAGAAAGACTCGGGATTCTTAAAATTGACGACCCTTTTTTGGTTAAGCATTCCGTGGAAATCGTAGATTTCCTGAAGAATAACACAGACAAAGGCTTGTTAGCTTGCTCCTTTGACATAAAGGACTTGTATTATTCCTTGCCTCAAAACAAACTAATCGCATGCGTAGAAGAGTGCATCGACGACTTTGGCGCAGTTGCTTTTCAGAACTCAGCCGGGTTATCGGTTCAGTGCTTTTTAGAATTGCTTCGCTGTTACCTCCGCTCGACATTTGCCACGTGGAATGGGAAAGCTTTCCTTCAGAAACAGGGCGTCTGTATCGGCTCCTGTTTGGCACCGATACTAAGTGACATTTTTCTGGCCCACCATAACAGAAATCTGGCACGTGTCTTGTCGGAGCACAGAGTTGTCAAAGTAGTCAGATACGTGGACGATTACCTTGTCCTGTTCGAGCCAGAAACACACGTATCGATAGATGAGCTGAAAAATGTTTTTTCTGCTGGCCTTAGCCCACTCATTGTAACGGTTGAAGAGCCGTCCGATAAAGTACTGCGGTTTTTGGACATTGAGCTTCAATTCACGGAACAGCACACGTGCTGGGAATATAAACCCAGAGCTAATAGGCCCCTGTTGCCATATCAATCCGCTCACTCGAAGCTCGTTAAAAGAAGCATTGTCAATCTGTGTTTTGGAAACGCGTTGAAGAAATCCTGCCACCATAAGATCCATAAAAGTCTTATGAATGAGTCGCAAAGGTTATCGGCAGCAGGCTATCCAGAGTCGGTACAGGTGTCTGTTGTCGAGGGTCTGCTCAAGAGATGCCGCTTAGACAAAAGTCCTCAGGACCCGGCCATCCAGCAGGCGAGAAGTAGGAGCAAAGTGGCTGTAGTACCTTATCTGCACACCACCTCTCATAATCTCAAGAAAATGGCTAGTCGGGTGGACGTTAGAGTAGTTTTCACAGCACCGGAAAAACTTGGCAGGTTATGTCGCTTAACGGACCCGCACCGCCAGCCTGCTGTTGGATGCACCAAGAACCATCGCGACCCTCTTGTGGAATGTGTACAAGAGGTGGTTTATGAGCTCCCGCTGACCTGTGGGAATAAGTACATAGGTCAGACGGGAAGATGCATTAACGATCGTCTACGCGAACACAAATTAAACGTTAGAAACAAAAATAATTACGGTCATTTGTCTGTGCATTGTTTGGAGTGCGGTTGCGCACCAATGTATGGGTCTTGCACGGTACTGGCGAAGCACAGAGATAAAAATGTGAGGGAGATTATTGAAGCCCAAGCCATCTCTCGAAATAGTGACACGTGTGTAAGTGCACCGTCAATTGAGCTCTTAGATCGGGAGAGGGCCTTTCTGGTTGGCTGCTGAGTGGAGTGGTGGCGTTGATGTGCATGGTTAAATAGGTGGTGTTTTCTGGAAATAAACTTGTTGAAGTTAGCGCATTGTGTTGTCGTCTCCCTCCGTCCTTGTTTGCTAGCGCAAAAGATGTTTTTCAAAAGTGAGTATGAGACATTTCCGCGAGAGGCGTGCATCGCTTCAAGCCTTCACTATACGAAATGAAGACAGTTTCAAACTCATTCTTAACTTCAGATATTTTGAAGGTTCTCGGTGGTTAGCGTTCGCACGGTAGACGCGCAGTTACATGAAATGCAATTGTTCCCGCTGCCATTGAGTGCGCGTCAACAGGGCAGCCGGCTACAATTTCCCTTTTTTTCCTGATGAGCTCAATATAGCGTACACCACGCTTTCGTGCTGAAGCTGCCTACTACTGACAAAGCGCAAAATTTTTCCATTAACTGACACAGCGTGTCTGTCATCTCTTTAATAAATATAAAGAGATGTCCTGATAGGCAAAGCAAGCCTCTTGTGTACGTACCACGGACGTGTGTAATCAGCTGCTGTGAGCTGAGAATCACGTTCGTTTTCGGGCGATCGCTCGTAACATGAAGTGAGGCGTACACGATGGTGCACTGTTGTCGCTTCATTTAATTTGGTTTTTTCTCTTTTCTTTTTAAGGCGAAAGCCTTAGATGCCTCATCAAACACGGAAATCTAACGCCGGCGTCCCGCGTCGTCAACAATAGTGATGCAAAAAGGTATCACGTGACGACGTCATTATGACGTCACAGATCGATAAAATTTGTGACGGCTTCATGACGTCTTTCAGCGTGATGTCATGTGGTGGCGTCATCACCTGACATGGTCACTTTGCATTGCCTTCGTGATCCATAGGCCGATCACGGAGGCCATGTAAAACCAGGTGACGTGCAGAAACCTCGCAATGCCTTCGATCATGGGGGCAGTGCGAAACCACATTAGGTGCAGAAAGCTTTTGGAGGGGGGCGGGGGAGGACTAAGGCATCGAGTGAAGAAAAAGAAGACCACGGCTTTCGCCGCCAAGTCGTCTTAGGCGAAGGGACCTTGTGAGTTTTATGTTTTTCATGCATTTTACCAAGGCGGTCAATTCTTCAAACGTATACGTAGGTCTTACATCTTGAGATCGATATTGCTGATCACCATGTTTTCATTCCCTGACGGAGACAAATCATCAGACGACGCATCGTCAGAATTTTTTCTGGACGAAGAAAGTGGGTTTGCGCGCCACACAATTAGCCATTACGCAAATCACAAGCATGTCAAGTTAGTGATGTCATGACCTTACCAAGTGAAGGAGACGCGAGAGTTACGCGAGTTATTTTTTACTTTTCGTACCGCGGCGCATTGCGCTTCGCATGAAAAGGCTTGAAACAGCAAAGCGCGGGAAGCAGCCATGTAAAACAAATTGAATGCATGAAATAAAAGAAAGGATATGAATTGTGGAAACGCTTAAACCTTGAGATAGCCCTTTACTACGTGCATATATCTGCTACGTTCTCCTGGTTATCCTTGTGATCTCCAGCTTATTCTTTTCTGCAGCATGTTTACGTTTGTCATTCCGCACGAAACTAAATTAAGCACCTTCGCTCACGATGGGTGCGCGCAGAATGCGTTCCTCAGACGGGCGCGTATAAGTGCGCACGATTGCGGTGACAAAGCAGCTGAAAGGAAATATACAAAATCCCCGTTTCATAACCTACAAACGTGTTCTCTGTGTGGTGAGTCACTGCAGTATTATGTTGCAGTGACGCAGTATTAAATCTTGTCCATATTACCGCAACGTTGGCTAATAGCGGCCAAAATATCGGGCGCGTAGCAGACGCTCGCCGCTTTGACGCAGCTTCCACCGCGAAGAAAGCACACGGGTCCGGCACGGCAGCGCCGCGTCGCGGTAGTTCACTGCGAAAGGCCCTCACTCCTCCCATGTATTCGCGCGGCGCTTTGGACACTCCCCCTGTTCTAGGTCACTCTAGCCTGACTAGCCCCTGTCCCCCAAAAGTAAACTTTGGCGAGCTTACAGCAGTGCACATCAACGGCCTTATTAACAGGCTAAATAAACAGCAAGTACCCGCCACGGTGGTCTAGTGGTTATGGTGCTCGACTGCTGACCCGCAGGTCGCGGGATCGAATCCCGGCCGCGGCGGCCGCACTTTCGGTGGAGGCGAGAATACTCGAGGCCCGTGTACTTCGATTTAGGAGCACGTTAAAGGACCCCACGAGGTCGAAATTTCCGGCGCCCTCCAGTATGACGTCCCCTATAATCACATCGTGGTTTGGGACGTTAAACCCCACATATTATTATGAACAGCAAGTAGTAAAATTTCGGCAGATCGATGTTAGCCAGCAAGGACCATCGCCTTGTTCGTCTTTGAGGCAAATGAAGTCATTCATGTCATGGCATGTAGTCCACTATCGCATGCTTGTCACGCATGCACACACATACAATACCATGCTATTACAACGTAGTACATTCTGGTATGTGCAATGCATCACGTATCATTTATGTTTGTAAAGAACTCATGTCCTTCCATACCAATTTTGGTATATATCCAGTTAATAAAACGGGCGGAAGCGCACCAAGACAGTATCAAGTAAATCATGTCATACATGAGATGCATGCCATGATTTGCATGTTAGGACCTGTCACGTATGTTCGTCATACAGCCACGTCACTCAATAACGATTTTGGTGTATATCAAACCAGCGAAATCGCCATGAGCGTGGCATGAAAGTGATGGCGTACATGGCATGCAGGTAATTATTTTCATGCTACAACCTGTCATATATGTTCGCCATACAACCGTGGCGAATACTAATTTTGGTATATATCAAGCGAGCGAAACGGTCGCTAGCTCACCGTGCAATACTAATTGTGGTGTGTATAGAGCAATAGAAGTGGCCGCGAGCTCATCATGAGCTGCCATGTTAAGTCATGGTGCACATCTGATTATTTTGATGTTACCACCTGTCATTTATCTTCTTCATGCAGTCACGTCGCGCATTACCAATTTTGGTATATATCCATGCATTTGAACAGCCGCGAGAGACCATGTCAGTGTGTCATGATTTGCACCTTGTCACCTATGTTTGTCATACATTCGGCAGGTGCGGGCGCTTTGGTAAATCGGCATGAAGGCTCACCAATATTAGTTTTACGCTACCAAAAAGTGAGAGGAGGCCACCCACCAAGTTTGGTTATCCTAGCGCCGAAGCAGTCCGATTTATTGAGAAGACCAGCCCACCGTAGAGGCCGCGCTAAGCCAAGCGCGAGGCCCAGCTCGGCGGCACACCGATACGATGGATGTGGGCGAAGGAACTACCCTCCGGGAAGAAGGCTACGGCGCAGCAGACTGGACTACAATCATCGGAACCTACGAAGGCAAGTCAAAAGCGAGTCTGAAGAATCTACGCGAAGCAAGCGAAAACTCTGGTGCGTTCCGCCGCGCCACCGGTGGAACGCACCGAAACGCGTTGGCGTGGCGTCCGACGTGCATCGCAGCGAGTGACGTGCAGAAGTCGGCAAATGGCTCCACTGCCGCAACATGCCGAACATACAGGCGCAGCTCCTACTCCGCTGCCTTTGCGCAACAGCGATGATACCGGTGGGCGCAGAAGTTTGCCCAGGGACCTATCCCCCGTAGAATAATCTACTATGGGGGGAGTGCACCTGTGCATGCTATACAGAACACGACCAGAGGCTTGCACAAACTGCCGCGCCCAGGACACAGATATGATGTGTGCCCGCAACATGAAATGTCCAAGGTGCGGTGAAGATCACGGGGAAGATGCGTGCCCCGATGCATCCTATGCGGCGGAGAGCCCCTTACAGGAAAATGGTGGTGTAAGGCCAAGCAACGACAGAGCACAGCGAAGCCCACAAGGAAACTACCGGGCGACAGCAGCAGCACACAGAGGGCGTCCCAAGATGGCAATCATCAACCCCGCCCTTGACCCCCGAGGAGCTCACATGGGCAGAACGAGTCACCCGTAAACCAGACCACCGGGATGAGGAGCTGGCCCACCTTCGAGTGGAGGTAAGAAGCTTGGCCATTACCCAACCCTCACACCCACCCCTGGTCACCCTTTACCCAGAGACAGTCATATTTTACTCGCTATAGAATACCCACACCACCTGTGGAAAAGATAAGAAAGGAAGTTCCTCCGCCATCAGACGTACCAGCTGAATCCGAGCAATCAGGTAAAACAGCTGACCTGGTTTGAAGCGAAACTTCAGGCAAGATTAGCAGCAGAACTAGCAAATTTTAAAAAGCAGATGCATGATGAATTTCAGCAATTTCTAGAAAATCGCCTCCAGACAATCGAGGCTCGATTCCCAGCTCTCGAGGCTCGGATGGACTGCCGCATTGATTAACGCTTCAAAATTTTAGATAACGAACTAGACACCTTCTGTGCCCAGCTCACGACACAATTGGACGTAATGGTGGCGGAGGTAAGCAACCATCTGCGGGCGACGCCATCACCACACAGCACATATTCCGGGTAGCAAAATGGCAGGTGATTCACATAATTCTGACACACCTCCACTTCTAAAACGTTGCCATTGGAAATGTCGCAGCATACGCCGAAAGCGAGAAGCGCTAATTCAGCTAATACTAAGTGAAGAAAACGCACCACGTCTGATTCTCCTACAGGACCCTGAAACTAGCATATCGCTCTCAGGCTACACTGCTCATCACTCGTCAAATGAGTGCTCTTGTTGCGTCCACGTTTACCAAGAGAGTCATAAGACATACACAACGTACTTTCCCCTATACAGTCCACAACGTCGTCCTTGAGGTTATCTCAATCGACGTCCATCAAGAACCATTACTCGTCGCCAATATCTATAATCCGCAACAATACTTCGGTGCGGACTAGTTGGTTCATATCTGAAAACTGAACACGCTGCGCGAGCACAGAAATAAGAGAGGAGACAGGAAAGAGATTGTGCACCGGCGCGCGACCTCGGAGGCCATGCACGAAGCAACAATCGAATCCGAAAGAAAAAAATTAGCATGCAATTAGTACGTTGTTGAAAGTAGCACAGATAGATGTCATTTCAACATGCCCACATTTGCCTCATTGACACTTTGATAATTAGGTGAGTATTTTTGGAGTTACAATTTTAATTATGACTAACTAATTAATTCTCATTAACGAAAAAATTTGTAGCGGCTACTACAGTATATTGGGAACAATATGCACTAGGTCTGCTTCGCGTAACGCCGTTCCTCTTTTTTTAAATCGTGCTGCGTGATAGCTGGGACACCCTGTATAATCCGAGAAGCCACCAAGGCAGCGCTCCGCCTGCCCCCCCCCAAAAAACACCAGTAACGAACGCCTGGCAGAGTTAGGTGTGCATAACAACATACAAGAACTAACCGAGGCACAGGCACAATATCTCCTACTAGCCAGCACCCCTACCGGAAGACATATACTTTCAAAACTCCAAATTCGCGTCCTTGCCAATCATGATTCCCTAAAATCCCTATCCAAGGAAACTCGCGAGACATTCTGTATTCGACCGCAGCCCCGTAACATGCTCCCCGACCGAAACCGCGAACGACGGAAAGCCAGAGGAGCAACTCTTCATAAAGCGTACAGCGGAGAACGGGATGCAATCTGGGCAATGCTGCATGCGATCAGCATGGAGCCAGTGCGGTGGCCTACACACCGAACACCCCTCCATTAATAAAAGAATTACCTCATGGGACAAAACCCCAAGAAGCGGAAGAGATCGCAATTGCGGTAGCCTTCGGCAGCTCCAGTGCCACATACATTTTACGCCATTCGAAAACTGCATTGCTAAATTCTGCTAGGGGCAGAGTTCACCCTACCACATGCTCACTCAGATCCTCCCGACGCGTTGAGCTCATCTGGGTGCCCTCGCATCCGGGAAACCCTGGCAATCAGGCCGCCGATTCTTTAGCCCGAGGGTCGAGAAACCGGGCACAGGCGGACCTCTTTGGGGGGTTTCTCGAAGGAGCGTGCGTGCACCTTTGCTGAGCTCACCGCGAATGCTCGTGCTGAAAGGAAAATATACCACATCCTTCCCTTACTACAGGGCTCTCAAACACGCCGTCCGCATGTCTTCACTCCACATTTAAAAAATTTTCCCAATAGGTTTGTTCGTGAGCTACACAGATCTAAAGCATTGTTTTAGTGAGGCACCCCGTGTGGTCACCCTGTATTGAAGCGTAACCGTGAAACCAAAACTATGTTCCAGAATCGGCATGCAGCTTTTAGTGATTTTGGAGATCGGCATGGATATGCTGATAGTATCCTGGCACCAAATCTCCTTCATAAATGACCCGTATATGTGCTATGGGAAAGGTTTTCCTTTAAATGGCTGCGTTTCCTTCTCCCCCCCCCCCCCCCCCCCCATTCCTACCTTCTTCACTGCCCCCTCCCCGGCCCATGCGGGACCAAATTGTGTGACTGCGGCCCGCTGGCTGAGGAGAGTTTGAGACCCCTGCCTTACTAACAGGGAACAGCACACATGGCGCCGTCTGCAAACGCGGACCTATAGTGAACTATAGTCTACCAACCCTCTCCCTCCTCCCCAACCTCCTGCCCTCTGTGCAATGCCCCGAGGGCAAACCTAACTCTCCCGTCCTGTCCGTCTGCTCCTCCTACCGGCTGGCCGGTGCCACTCAACACCTGGCAGGACTGCGAGACCTCGCTACGCTCCACGGACCCGACAAGGCAGAAGATCGCCGCCAGACGGGCTGCCAGCGTCACGAACTTATTAGACATGAACGTTTGAGTGTGGTGGGATCGCGCGGGGACCCAGGGGGGCCTCGGAGCTCGCAAATTCCTCTGCAATAAAGTGTTTTCGACTCGACTCGGCCGCAAGCGCCCCAAGACCGTCGCATAAAATTATGCCAATCATGACAATCATATCATGATTTTCATGTTATCACCTGCCATTTATGTTCGTCACAGTCATGTCATACCAACTTTGGTATGCATACATTAACGAAACGGCCACGAGAGCACAAACTCGTAGGCGGCTAGATAGATAGATGGATAGATAGGCGCGCTCAAAGTCGCCGAAGTTTGCTAAGAAACGCTTTGCAATTAAAAAGAAAGTATCAGCAACAACGCAACGCATTTTCATTGCCAATAAAATTGACAAGAACACATTGGAACAACTTATAATGCGAAGTTAAACACTGAATTTCGGAGAATTGGGGGTTTATGAGATACTAACTCCGATGAAACCAAACTCCGGTCGGCGAGGGGAGGCATGGGTTGGAACACTGAACGCCGACGTCCCCGAGCCTGACATGGAGGTTCGAAACACACGCTCAAACACAAGAGTGCGAGAGAGCTCGTTCAGGTTCACGTTCACCCAATTGTTTCGTGCCTCCATCTAGCGAGAATCAATAGGAACGGTACATGACCTGTTTTGCTTTTTCAGATGTAGATGGCGCGACAAACCAAAACTCTAAAAGGTGCACGCAACTGCCGGCTGTGTTTACAAAAAGTATTCCTGTACGTCGTCTTGGTAACCGTGGCCATAGGCGTATCTACCGGGGGGGACAAGGGGGGGCGCTAGCCCCCGCACTGAGAGAAGTTAGGGAGGCGGAGCTCCCCCCCCCCCTCCCCCCCCTCCTCCCCCCCACTTTCGACAGTGGTCACTTTCGGCTGCACATTGGGAAACCATCAACTGAGAAGTTTCACTTCTACACAACAATCATTTAATTATATAATGAAATTTGTCTTACGCTTCTGCTGTGGAGATTGTCTTCCGTGTATCGCGACCACGCACTGTAGGTTCGCTGCGGTGCGGGCCGCCTATGCGACGCTTGCGCGCTGTGCGCTACAGCATTGCAGAAAGGTCTATCGCTGATTAGGGGCTCTATAACGTTTGAGCATTGTGTCATGACTTTATTCTGGTCTGCCTGGCCTGAAATTTACATAATCGTCGACGCAAATACAACGTAAACGTTTTAAGGACCGATCAAACGCTCTTCTTGTTTCAGCAAATTAATGTTCTTTCATCGGGAAGGAATAGCATTACCGCTGCTCTATATCAAATTTACTATCAGCCGATGAGTGTGCAGAAGTGCCGAGTGTTTTAGTTGGGCCGCATTGGGGGGAGCTAAAGAAGGTTTCGCTTTAGTTTCCGATTAATATGTTCGCTTTGTTATCGTATGGTAGCTTAGAGCGATAACGCCGGCTCGGAACAAGGCGGGGGGAATAAGGCAGTGGACTCGAACACATCGGGAAGCCCAACTTTCAAGCTTCTCCGGCAACTTGATCTACCGGACCAGGGAAATGGTCAAGGTCCACGGTTTTCTGGACTAAGTAGACTGAATTGACAGGCGGGCTAGTTGGTCTTGGTAATCTAGAATTGACTTGTGTACAGGACAAAATAATACTCAGATGGGAGAAACACACACGCGCAGCGCTCTTTATTTCTTTTGCTCCCTCCATCTCTCAGCAAGGATGAGTTCACAGAGTTGAATACGCGCTCAAATTTCAGCTCAAAGTCGTTATACTACAACTGAAAATATTTATTATACTCGTATGAATTCGTCTCGCCACCTGCTATAAGTTGCCATTTCCAATGTGATCGGTGGGCAGCCTTTTTGAATTACATTCAGAATGACACATTGTCCGGCTACTCCAACAGTGTTTAGTGTGCACACGTCATTTTAACCCCCCCCTCCCCCCCCCCCCCCCTAGGTTTCACAGATTTATGATGTCGCGTATCAAGCACGCAATTTTATGACACATCAACAATTTTTGACGAATTGCGAAGAACCGATGCTCAAAAATATGCCGTATAACGGTACTGAAAATAGTGTATTCTCTTATTTTTTATGTAGTCATGCATGAGTGGTCATCACGTGAAGGATCATGTTGGGGTCATTTGTCGCATCACGTTACGAGCCGGTGTTGTGTACATGACCGCGAAAATTTCGACCAATCATAAACAACTAACGACGAATGCACATGGAAACAATGCGGGGTAGTTTAACCTTATAATTACCCACATTTATTCAAAGAAAATTTTTTCTTATAGCGTTTGCACAGGCGTATGTACTTGGAGGGGCCGGAGGGCCCTCCAAGCAATCTTGCAAATACAAATACGATGAGCAGAAAGTATGTACTACGCCTCCAATACCACAAATTCTTACTTAAAAAAGAAAACAGACATGTGGTTGAGAAGGTAAAAATAATAATAATCTAAAAATAGTAATACTAACAATACCAAAGAAACACTCTTACTAGGAACAAACAAGAGAAAATATCAGATTCGGAAACCTGAACATGAACAAACGAGTGTAATACTAACTACGGAAAAGAAAAGGTGCAGTCACTGCTAGCTAGAATAAAAAGGAAAGCAATTATTCGTGCGCAGCTTCTGGAGAACCGCCACCGACATATTGTATTCATGCACAAACTCGTATGGGTAATGTATAAAAAGTGTTGCTTTTAATACTATTACGTGCATAACACAGGTGGCGTTTTTTTTTCAAAAAGAGCCAAATGCAGAAACCTGAACTGGGCTAAATTTCACAAGTGCTTAAGCGCGCCTATGTATCTTTAACTTCCAAAACAGTTGGCATCAAAATGGGGCAAGTCCTGATCGTAAGGGGAACTCAAAAAGGCAGTTTCTAATAAAAAATCTGCAAAATCCCGAATGTGTTTCAATCAAACTGAGCCATATTTATTAAACGAGCGCAGCGTCAACAATCGTTACCAAAACAACACATGGTATCTTCAAATCTGTTTAATTTGTGTCCTAGTCGCTTTGCTATCGTGTTTACGTTCCAGAACTAGTTTTTCTAGGGCGAGTTGACGCTTACTGATGGACATGCTGTGGGGCAGAAGTCGAATGTAAAGAGTAAGAAGCCGACTTTCCTGCCTATTTTTGCTTCTTACTGTTTCCTTTCGAGTTTAGAGCTACAGTATCATGTTCTTCTTTCGCTCCAAGACCGTATATGTGAAATCGAATACAAATGAAATGAAGATATTGGACACCGATCTATTCGTTGAAGAAGAAGTGATCTGAAACGGCCCGGCATTAAACCAGCTCAAAAGAAGAGCTGGAGCACTTTTCAAGGGCTTCAATAGATGTCAAAAAGAAATAATATTAAAAAAACGGAAAAAAGAAAGCGCTACCGACAATCCAGAATAGTGCGCCTTTTGCCAACAAGGACCACTCGGTCTTCAAGTCTACTTATCGCCATTACGTCCATGCGACGAAGAACGGCGCCGACGGAAGCACAAGGACGGTGTTAATTGTATCGTAAAATGTTGCTATACCGTTCATTCCCTGCGTTTTAGACTTCTTTTACGTGCTAATTCAAGCCCAAATGAAATAAATGTTCCACTCTATAAGAGCCAAACCCATATTTTACTCCTGAATACTGGCGATAGTGCGCTCTATAGATTTTACCCGTAATATAGATTTGAGGTATTTAGGGGGTACGAACAGACTGGCAAAAATTGTTGGAGCAGGCCCGACCATATTGTCAGTAGCAAAAAAGTGCGTTTTTCTAAATTTCAGTCGAAGTGCACTTGGCTCTTTTTGAAAAAAAAAAAAATGCCACACATATATTTTGGCTGTCTTAGCGTATGCTACATAAAACTGACTGCACTTTGTTTATAATGTCATTAAACGTTGCTAACCATATTCTATCTCTGTATATGAAAGACCACATGAAATTCTCTCGTCTCTCTCTCTCTACACACACACACACACACACACACACACACACACACACACACACACACACACACACACATATATATATATATATATATATATATATATATATATATATATATATATATATATATATATATATATATATATATATATATATATATATATATATATATATATATATATATTTATTTATTTATTTATTTATTTATTTATATATATGGCTGACGGAGTGAGGAAGGTTTGGCCGCCCCACTCGTGAACGAGTTGGTACGCCACTAACCGTGGCAGTCAAATAAGTGCACGGCACGACACTCGAACATACCAAAAATGTTGTCATTGCGAATGAGGAATGCTCTGCTGTTGGCTATATTTGTCCAACAAGTGGATGTTCGTGTTGTGAAATTACCGTATGACATGCAGATACGTAGGGAAAAAAAGAAAGAAACAAGAACAAAAAACCAAACAAAAACAAAAAAAGAACACACACAAAAAAAAAGGCGTTTGCATGTAGCCAGACGGCGATAACGACACCGGCAATTTTCTCGCTGACAGAGGAAACTCATTTACTGTGTCCTGTTAGTTTGGTAGAAGAGAAAGAATGAAAACTGGTTCATTCATGTGCCACATTTTATACATATGTGTAAGGTCTCAGAACTGCACAGCTAGTCGAGTGAAGTGCATGCTATTGAGCGAGCAAAGAAATTCTTTAGATGAAAGTTTCGAAGCATAACCACACCGACGAGGAGGACCCATAACAGACCGGAAAGACGCTCAGTCCTCTCTCATCGGTTCGGCGATTGAGGCGAAAGCTTTGGATGCCCCATGAAACGCGACAATTGACTGTCGGCATCCCGCTGCGTCGGCGTCAAAATGAGTGATGCTAAGAAAAACATGGTTGATCCCTCCGTCATAGGAATCGGTATGACACGAAAGTGAAACATGTGCTTACTAAAGTAGCTGAATGTTTTTTGTGCATTGATATAAGAGAGCTTACAAAATTTCTATTGGTGTTTTACAGTTAAAGCACCGTTTAATGTGGATGCATCCACGTTGACACTTGGTGGTACATCTGTATCCCGACGACTAACGTCCATGATCAATGACTAAGGAAACCCTTGAGGTCATAGATGCTTGCGGTAGCTGTACGGTGAGAGCGGAATCGGAGAAAGTGGTGCGACACTTAGAAGAGTGTCACTGAGTGGACGCCGAACTTGGGCTAAGGTCCCCTCCTCTTGGCATGTTAGAGTTATCAAGGCCAAAGCCTTTAATGTCTCATGCTCACGTCCGTCCGGCGTCCGTACGTCCGTCCATCCACCCGTGTCCCCGTCTGCCCCTGACATCTCAACGTCTCACCCACCAGCCGCCGCTCTATCGTCGTCGCCAGCCAGCCCACGTCAACTCGACCAGTCAAGCATCCGCGTTTCGGTCGGACTGAACTCGGTTTCCTCTCCGCTCGGCCGCGTTAGAGCTAGACTATCTAGTTTAGATAATTGAATTTACGTTTTGGTTGTAATTAGGAGTGGTTTACCGTGTGCAGTGAACTTTTTACTAAGTGTAATTTTGTGTACATATATAGCTTTCACTTTAATTCTTGATTAAATGTTTCGTGTGTTGGTTTGTTAAACCAACTGCTTTGTCAATAAGACTCGCAGTGGCTCAGCCATAGAGGGCCGTTACGAACAAAAAGAAAAATTTGCATCACAACATCCAAGGTGCACGTCTGCTTCTTCAAGACTTCTCGTAGAAGTTTCGTAGCTTTTAAGGCGAAAGCCTTTAATGTCTCATGCTCACGTCCGCACATCCGTCCGTGTCCGTCCTTCCATTCGTCCGTCCGTCCGTCCGTCCGTCCGTCCGTCCGTCCGTCCGTCCGTCCGTGTGTCCGACCGTCCGTCCGTCTCTATCCGTCCGTCCATCCGTACGTTTCTGTCCGTACGTCCGTTCGTCCACCCGTGTCAGTCCGTCCATCCGTCTGTCCATGTGTCCCTCTGTCCCTCCGTCATTTCGTGTCCGTCTATCCGTCCGTCCGACAAAACAAAAAGACACGGCATAGTCAGTCGAATGGCCACAAGCTTTCGCCGAACACACTTTGGAATGTACAAAGTGCTTTTCAATTTTTAGGGGCGAAGCTCCTTACGCCGTGGGTCAGTGTCTCCTCCGTGGTCGTAGCCACCTCTAGTTCTCAGAATGATCACGATGGCGCTGCGAAGCTCGCTCTTGGCGGGCTTCGAAGGCGATAACCTTGGTTATCTCTATGCACATGCAAGGTACCCACTATACGCCATGACGATGACGATGACGCTGACGCAACTTGAGGCTAGATCCGATACAAGAACCGAGGAAGCAGAGCGTCCCGCGGGCGGTGTGGCCATCTATGTCAAGCAGGACACTGTAGTACAATAAGGCCGCCAACCACCACTACAGTGACTAGAGTCATGGCCGAGAGCATAGAGGGGCAGCTTAGCAATGGCTAGGCAGGTGGTGTCTGTCGCCTAGGTTGACTCCATTCCTTGATCTTCTTGGATGTGCTTGTGTGGTAAGCCTCCTTCCCGCGTCCCACAACCCCACAGCGCATGCGCGTCCCCTTCCCCTCTCTCTCTCCTCTCCAACGCTCACACCCTTTCTCTCCTCTAGGAATCCTCTACTGTACGCAGCGGCGCCCGCGTCCTACACCCCTCCAGAGCATGCGCGTCGCCTCCACCTCTCTCTCCTCTCCAACGCTCACCCCCTTTCTCTCCGCTAGCAATCCTCTACTCTATGGAGCGGCGCACGCGTCCCCTCTCTCTCCTCTCCTGCGCTCACCCCCCTTTCTCTCCATTAGGAATCCTCTACTCTACGGAGTGGTGTCCTCTCCTCCTCTCTCCTCTCCTACGCTCACGGGAAGTACTCTCGCGTCGCAGGGCTTTTTTCCGGTATGGATTGTGGGAATCGAGCGCGCCCTCCCCTTTGGCGCCTCGTTCCCCAGCTAGCGCGAGTGCTGGCCCCGTGCTCCTCGAGCGCCGGGAACATGCCACCATGGTTTCGCCGCCAGGCCTTTTTGTCTGGTGCAAGCCACGCGTCGGTCTTCCCTGCACGGAGACACGTTGTCCGAACATGCCCGGACAATGCCTTCCCCTCGCATCACGCTAGCGCACGTGACGGTGCTTCGCCGATCTTCATTGGCCGCCAGTGAAAGCCCCCTTTCCCCTGAGCTTGCTTACGCCCGGCGCTCGCGCGCTGCGGCAGATGCTCGCACGCCTGCAACGACGAAGTCAAGCTCTGCCTCTGCGGGCGACTTCTCGTTCGCGCGCTTCGGTGGTTGCCCCTTTGTGTGGTAGCCGTGGCGCCGCAGGCTCGTGTACTCGATCGGTGTTGCGGAGTTACCCTAACGGCCCGCAATCCCGTGATTGTCGCACTGTGCTGTATCTTGGGTTAATAAACCCGTGTTTGTTGACGACCTGCCTCAAGTGCCATCTATGCGCCGTGTCGGAGAGTCGACGAACCCGGCCGTAGCGTCTTTGTGCGCGACGGCAGTGGAGAGCGTCGCGTTCCTTCCCGGTCGCTTCGTAGGGTAAGCTTGTGTAGCAATCCTATCTCCACAGGATGAATGCTATGAGTGAGGCCGACGCTGGGGGTAACGCCGCCACCTGGCCATGTGTTAATGAGTCAACAAAATTGTACTTTTCCTATTCGAAACGCGCGAATGGGACGGACGCGTAGAAACGACGCTTTGAAGGAACTAATCGTAGATTGCACGGTCATTACGCATTGCTTCACTTAAGCAAAAGCACTGTGAGAGGACAGTGGTAGATATAAAAGGCGCGTTTGTACAGCCTACAGAGTATGCAGCCGTGGCGCAGTGGATAGCTTGCCTGGCATCGCTGCCCGCGGGCCAAGAGGTCAGAGGTTCGACTCCCATTGGACGGAACTTTTTTGTAAATCTCCTGATCATATGTATTTTTGCGACGTCATTTCCGTGACGGAAATGCGTCATTGAAGTCTTGGTGTACCCCGCCATAAAACACTTTCGTGTTAAAAAACAAGTGGTGCCAAGCTTGTAGAAAGTGCAGAGCTAAGTGGTCTTCTTTGTTTCTCTTGTTAAGACCTCCACCTCCACCAAATTGTTAAGACGTTTATTAGACGATGCACGACAGCGACAGCCAAGGCGGGGACCGACTCTCAGCACGAGCTGCTCTTTTTCTTCGAAGAGGGCGACCCACTAGAAGGCGCTGGAGAGGACGAGCCACTGTATAGTTCAAAAGCTTCGCTACACTCTACCTTTCTTTCTTTCTTTCTTTCTTTCTTTCTTTCTTTCTTTCTTTCTTTCTTTCTTTCTTTCTTTCTTTCTTTCTTTCTTTCTTTCTTTCCTTTCGTCTCTCCTCTCTATTATTCCTATGTCTTTTTCGTCTGTGTCTATTCCTACTTCTTTCTTTCTCTCTATATGTATTTCTCTATCTCGCTGTTTCTTTCTTTCTTTCTCTTTCTTTCTTTCTCTCTCCATTTCTCGCGTACTCCGGCTTTCTATGTTTTTCTCTCCCTGTCTGTGTCTTTATCTCTCTTTATTTGATTCTCTCTCTTTCTGTTTCACTCCATTGTTCTTTCTCTTTCTTTCTTTGCCATGCTTTACTCTCTCCCTTCCTCCTCACCCTGGCTTCCATTTCCCACCTTCTTGCTCTACTACACTATACAACAATATGCTCTGCCAGCGTGCCTGGATAGCCGAGTGGTTATGATGCTCGCCTTCGGATCGTGGGTACGCGGCTTCGAGTTCCGCCTAATCGAGAGTTGTGTTTTTAGATGTGAAGCATCTTATGGCGAAGCTTAATCCGGTGGTGGTGGTGGTGGTGGTGTGCCGCGTGCCCTCCCTTACTGCGCATGCGCAAACCCTTTAAAAAAAATAAATAAAAAACTCCTTTCCCCCTCTCTCTCCGCTAGGCACCCTCCCCGCGGCCACCACACCCTCACTGCGCATGCGCCTCCCGTCACTCTCCCCTCCCCCCTCTCTCCTCTAGGCATCCCTGCCCGCGGCGTCCACACTCCCACTGCGCATGCGCGTCCCCTCCTCTCTCTCCTCTCCTACGCTACCCCCTCTCGCCTCGCGACTCCGACGCAGGCAGCGTCTGCTAGCGAGTTTCTTGGTTGAAAAAACCGACTGCTCGCGCTGCACAACCGTTCACTGGCCACTCCGTATATATGGCAATGGATTTTGACCTGCAAGGTGGTGCCGGTGGGAGATTTCTCCTGTGCGTTGTTGAGCAATAAAAATTCGCAGCGTGCGCGTTAACTAAAAGCGGACTGCGGGTCTCTGTGTCCAGTCGGAGTCTTCTGTCTCTCATTGCCCATTAGCAGCGATTGGCATGTTCCAGTAGGAAACACCACTCCATCACTGCGGGCTTTGCGCCTCCCAAGTTTTCTCTCCTGCGCAACGCTGCGATGAGCGCCAGTGTCAACGCCGCCGCCAGTGTAAGCGTTAGTGCCCGCTGCTTCACATCTACACATGGTTCCCTTTAGCGGGAGATGGTGTAATTTTTTTGTTCGGCAAGAATCTTTCTCTTTCTCTATCGCCCATCTGAGTTATTGCACCCAACGCCGGACAAGTCGGCGCAGTGGGAGGGGCCCCTCGGGTTCGGGGAGCGAAGCAGAAGGTGAAGAAGAGGACGAAGAATGCGAACGCCAGCCGAGTTATTGCGTTGTACGTGCTAGAAAGGTAAAGGCGATTCATGATGACGACCGTTTACGCGAACGCGGGACGGCATAACGAAAAGCAGAACAGCTACGCTGTAAAAATCATCATGCGATGAAGTTACCATATATGTCATAATTACGTCACATAAGTTGTCACACTGTCGTGGCGTCACATGAAGACGTCATCAGATGACATCGTCGCTTGGTGAAAGGAGAGCATGCAGTGCCTTCGATCCCGGAGGCAGTGCATCAGGTGCAGAGAGCTTTCGCCAGCTGCCGGCCGGAGCCGACTGCAAAGAGAAAAGTTCGCCAGATCCCTCGTACCAAGGGAAGCGATGTTATGCGAAGCATACGGAGGGAAGGTCACCATGGTGTGATTCTTTTATTGAGCCGAACGTTACGAAATGACGCTAAATATATGTACAAACGTTCTACGCACAGACATGTTGAACAGTCGCATACGTTTTATATAACCAGTTGTTTACAGCTGCGTAACGATTCCAACAGCAGCATAGGTATTACCAACACCAGAAGCGGTAAGCTAATATGCAGCGTTTGTGCTTGCGAAGATGGTAGCTCTGGATAGTGCTTCGTAGACCAACTTCAGTGGATGGCGCTTAAGTGCACAACTGACGTTAACCCGACGTGACGCCTGTATCATAGGAGTGCATATGTAATGCTTATAAAATTAGATAGCCAGCAATGCAACCACAATTGATGTTTCACCAACATTACGCCTGCATAGGGTCTTTTTCTAAAGCAGTTTCGAGACGTGGCGTGGCTCTGTGGTAGAATACTTCATCGCCACGCAGAATGCTTTGGTTCTGTTCCTCCTGGACTCTGATATTTATTCTTTGCATTCATCGGGTCAACGCTGCCGATGTCAGTTGTTCTTAGCCCTCTCGCATTTAAATTGCCAATGCCTGTTCTCGTCGTTCCTGGGTATAAACTGTCCATCACTTGTGGCGCATACCCGCATACCGCAGCCCGTGGTATACGGGCATTTGCTACACGTCTCTGGAAGAAAGGGTTTGACGACGTACAGGACAGGATTTTCGCGTTATTGATGCCATGAGCAGCCAGATTGTGGGCAAATGTGGGCGCAGGTTAGCCAGACGTACACAGAGAACACCCAAGAACAAAGACACACCACTCTATGTACATAGGCAGGCACGAGACGAGACGGGACACAAACATCTGCGCGATCACGGCTTAAGCGGGAGTTAAAGTTTGTCCACTCACAGCGCACTGTAGTCCGCCTTGGTGCGTCAGTCGGTGTGGTCGACCGGGCGCTGCCAGCGTCAGGTGGCGGGGCGCGTCGCGCTTCGCCGAGTCTGTACCGGGGTGTAGCCCGGCCTCGGTGAATGCCCGGGAGTATCCCGGCACGGCAGTCGACGCCTGGAGCGACGTCGGGAACAGCGCCACGTCGAGCGCCACGAACAGTACCGCGACAGCTCCTTGGACAGCGCCTCGACCCGCGACAGGAACAGCAGCAGCCAGCCGCCAGGAGCTTCCCTTGGAATAGGATCCGAGGACAAGTGGGGCGAAGCCCAGCCTGGCAGGACCTCGCGATCGTCGGAGCCGGGACGGGGCCCGGACCAGCAGGGCAGGACCATGATGTCGGGGCGTGGCCCGATGTCCGATCCCCGATGAGCCTCTGTCGCTCGCCGAGCTGTCCCCGTCGCTCGAGAGCTTCTTTCGAGCCCGCGCACGAACACGCGCACAGTCGCGCTTCTTCACTGACACTATCACCATCACGGTGATTCGCGCGCACTTCAAATCGAATATCGGCCCCGCACGCCGACCACAAATATATGTCACCGCCGACGCACAATCGCCAAGTCAATGTTTTTACCACACAGATATATTCGTTAAACCCTCTAACCCTCCTATACTAATTTCGGTCTACTCCCAGTAAAGGTGGCGTTTACGAGAGCACCCACACGTAGGCGGCTTTGTAGATAGATAGATAGATAGATAGATAGATAGATAGATAGATAGATAGATAGATAGATAGATAGATAGATAGATAGATAGATAGATAGATAGATAGATAGATAGATAGATAGATAGATACGCTCAAAGTGCCTGCAGTTCGCCAAGAAATGCGTCGCATTGAAAAGATGATGATGGCTTTCGCCTAGTGGTCTTACGTAAAAGCATAAGGGATAATAATAATAATAATAATAATAATAATAATAATAATAATAATAATAATAATAATAATAATAATAATAATATATGGGGTTCACGTCCCAAAACCACGATATGATTACGAGGGACGCCGTCGTGGAGGGCTACGGAAATTTTGACGGTCTGGTGTTCTTCAACGTGCGCTGACTTCGCACAGTAGAAGGGCCTCTAGCATTTCGCCTCCATCGAAATGCGACCGCCGCGGCAGGGATCGAACACGCGGTCTTCGGATCAGCAGCCGAGCACCGTAACCACTGTTCCACTGCGGAGGACAAAAGTTTGAGGGGCCATGCGAGTTTTCCTTTGAAGGGAATGGTGTAGTTCGTCGTCAGTTTTCCGTAATACACGTCCGTCGTCTCAACCGACCAGACGTGAAAGGATGAATCATGCGGTTTTACGCGATATGATTACGAGGAGGGGGGACACTCCCCGGGGTTCTTTGGCGTCAGGGCCTTCTGTCACTACGCAGCATCGAAGTGTAGCCAGCTGCCGTGGCAGGCTACACTCGATCCCGCATCCTCGAGCTGAGCAGCGCTGCACATTACTCGCTTGTTTTTTGATACGTACCTTCCACCATGAACTCAATCGAAACCATTGCGATTCGCGGTTCTCATTTAGCCGCTAAGCGACTGCGGCGGCTATTCAGCCTGAAAAGTGCGCTTTGTTAACACAGACGCAGGACGAATAAATACAGGGCGCGAGGCGACGAGCGCTAACTACCAACTGGTTTATTTACTGTGTAGAAAAGAAATGAGAAACCGTGAAAGGCAAACAGGCATGCGCAGACGCTGATAAAAAGGGGCCGTCAGTCTTTTTTTGTTTGACACACCCCTTTCAAGGGGCCAAATTTTTTCTTTCTTTTCTACACAGTAAATAAACCAGTGGGTAGTTAGCGCTGGTTGCCTCGTGTCCTGTATTTATTCGTCCCGTTTTTACAGAGCGCACTTTTGAAGATGAATCTACACCAACCAGCCCACCTTATAGCTTTCTTCAATACGGTGGCTAACTGCTCGCGCGCGCGCGCATGTGGTTGTTTGTGAAACGCTTGGCAAACGCTCACTGCGATCACATGGGAAGATGTGGTATTGGTACATAAAAAGTCGACGAACAGTTTAAAACACGTACCCTGTTTGTTTATTCCCTTCAAAGATCATCAAAGAGCAAATAACATTATTAAGTGCGAAAAGTCCACGAAAAAGAAGAAATTGCCCAGTCAACAATGGGCCCGTCATGGAAAGGGTAATGTGCAGCATCAGCCGCAGTAGCGAAAGAAAAAAATGCCCCCCACCTCCCCGAAGGGAATCGTGAGGAAATGCGAATGCGCCGACACCGACTTCATCGCCTTGAGAGGCGCCCAGCCAGTGAACGGTCGAGAGTGAGGTGCGAGCGGACGGGAGAGTGGGGCGCAGGGAGGAGAGAGGGAGCGAACGGCGAGAGAAGGAGCGGCGAAGCACTGCACCTACCCTCTCCTACACTCTCTCGCACCACATGCTCCGGTTGCTAGGGGCGAGGATAAGCGCGCGCGCCCGCAGCTGTTGCTATGGGAGAGGAAGTGAGAGCGGAGAGAGGAGGTGTCCGCGCGCCGGCAGGCGCGCGGACACCTCCTCAACCTATACTCCTCCCCGCGGACAGAGCCGGACAACGCCGGACAACGCCGGACAACGCCGCCTGACATAGCCCGACTAAGAAATGCATTGCATTTAAAAGTGAACAAACAGAGAAAACAAACAATTTCATACGTTGAGGCATCGGGTAAGTATGCGTAATGCGTGCACAGGCTCTGATAGTTGAGAATCTGCGCAGACACAGCGAAAAAAGTTCAAAAGGACCAGCGCGGACTTTCCATAAGAAAGCACAGTTGGTAGTTAGCGCTCGTCGCCTTGTGTCCTGTATTTATTCGTCCCGTTTCTGTGTTAACAGAGCGCATTTTTCAAGCTGAATAGCCATAAGAAAGCACACATATACATTCCAGATAGCCATGCCATAATCACTGCGCATGAGCAAGACGACCGTATATTTATTTATTTATTTATTTATTTATTTAAAAATACCTTACAGGCCTCGGTTGAGGCATTGTGTAAGGGGGGCAGTACAAAAAGTGAACTTCAGTGGTGCCATCAAATTACAATATGGTGAACCGCATTCAAGTACAAAGTGACGTAAGGAACACTGCAATACAAAGTAACAATTATTTACGGCAGTACTCGTAACAAAGAGAACTCACAACACTGGCGAAGATGAAACATAGAAGAAGGATTCAATCACAGGAGGTATTATTTATAAGTAATGCAGTCAAGCAAAAATTGAAATTTTACACAGTAAAACAGTTCACAAAGGGGAAAAAAAAAGGCCAAAAAAGAGAAAAAAAAAGAAAAAAAAAGAGAAAGCGCACTACGCTTCTACAACATCACGAATTCCAAAAAATAAAAAAGAATGATTACAATTACACAGAGAGCGCACTGGTATAATGGCAGATATCTTTACGCTTCTTTGGCCAGATAACTGGTCAATGCGTCACGGAATGCAACAGTGTTTTCCAGACATGCGATGCTATCTGGTAGAGCATTCCAACATCGGACTGCACGTGGTAACGCCGAGCAGTTGAATGCGTGTGTTAATCCGTAAATGCGCGTATAGCTAAAATGATTATGAAGCCTGTGTGACGTAGAGTAGGGCCGTTTCAAGCATGCCAGTGTTCGAGTTGAATGAGTGAATTTGTGAAACAGCGTCAGCAAGGCAATGTCACGGCGAGTACTCAAAGGTTGCAATGATAGGTTAAGTTTGATTTCTGTGACGCTAGACAGATGGCTGTAATCGTTAGAAATGAAGCGGCTTGCCCTGTTCTGAACTCGTTCCAATATATCGGTCAGGTATTTCTGGTGAGGGGACCAAATAGGAGAAGCGTACTCGATTTGAGGGCGGACGAGAGTTAGGTATGCTAATTTGCGAATATTCGAAGGAGCATTTCTTAAATTTCGTCGCAGGTAACCCAAGGATTGAGAGGCTTTGGCAGAAATGGAGGTGATGCGGTCTGACCAAGAAAGATTTGAAGTGAATATAATGCCTAGATACTTATATTGTGATGGGATTGCAAGAGTGTCTTTATTGATATTGTATGAATACAGTGAAGGTGTAGCCTTGCGAGTAAATGACATTACTTTACATTTTGACGTGTTCAATGTCATTAACCATTTACTGCACCACTTACTAATCTGTTCTAGGTCATGTTGAAGAACCAGATGGTCGTCTGTGTTTTCTATTGGGCGATAGACAATGCAGTCGTCGGCAAATATTCTTATTGTAGAGGACACGTTATGTGGGAGATCGTTAATGAAGATGAGAAAAAGTAAAGGACCGAGGACGCTTCCTTGGGCCTTCCTTGGGGATACACCAGATGATACTTCACTTAAGGAAGAAGAGAAGTTATTTGCAATGGTGAATTGACATAAAATTCTTTCACATAAAAATGATAGAGCCATTAACAGAACCGATAAACTGTCACATCTTGTTTAGCAAGTTAATTTCGTCTTCATAGTGCGATGGACGGGCCGTCGTTGATGCCATCGAACGGAGGACTGAATTTATGAATGAAAAGCGGTTCTGTAACTTGGCCTCCATGATGCAGTATGAAGCCAGACTCCAATATCGTAGTTTTCATGTCACTAACACAATGACCTTAAAGGAGCAAGGGTAGTGGTAACAACTTTATTGCCAACTGCGGAAAATTCGTGGCCTGGGCCTAGGCCGCCCCCGAAGAGATCCACAGGCCGTATCTCCTCGCCGACTCACGGGATGGTTGGATGCTCCATCGTTGATCTTGCGGATTTGAGATGCGAAGCGCGACCGCTCACCGCGCCGCCGCTTCACCTGGGGAGACTGTATTTTCATTATCTATAGACTCACGTTCCCAGAGCATGTGTCTAGGAGATGGGCGAGCCCAGCCGCATAGTTGGCAGTTATCGTCTGAATAGATGACTGGGTGTATTCTCTTTAGATGAACGGGTTTGGGGAATGTCTGGGTTTGTACCCGCCTCCGATTCCGCTTGGCCCCTGTCGAGTTTGGCGTTTAGAGGTGCGTACCTGGATTTTTGATAAAGTTCTGTAATCTCAGTATCTGGTCATTCTGTTCCTCTCTTTCCGTTGCATTTCTATCCCTAGGAAAGGATTTTTCTGCGCGGCCGCGGAACGTGAGACCTCCTCATGGAGGTTGGGTACGGGGGGTGTGGGGGGGGACGTGTGAGCCGCGAACCGTATAATGTGTCGTCCCTCCGTCTCCTCAGAGGTGATATATATGACTTCGCGTTGGCTTTGAGGACAGCCCTGGCCTCTGGCGAAATTCTGCCTTGTGCATACATTCTGACTGCCGTCTGTATAGGCCGCACGAGGGGTAGGAAGGCGCCTCCCCCCCTCCTAGTCATTAAGAGGGGGGTGGGGCGCAAAGCCTGCCCCATGCATTGATAGGGAGGGGGGGGGGGGGGCGCTGCGACGCACCATGACTTGCCTTGCCGAGCCGTTGCAGATGTTTCGGGTGTGCGAGGTCGCCTGCGTCGTAGCGGTCGTAGCAGGCAATTATGTCGCCTTAGTTTGGCGGTCCGCGTTTGCGTGCCGAACAGGCACACACTTGCACAACGAAGAATGAGCTCGGCCAGGCTGTGGGATGCGGTCATCGCGATTTGGCGCTCCAGCCTCTGCCGTTCTGTTGCCGCACGCTCTAGTTCTGCGGCCACGAGAAGGCTAACGATGATCGCCGTACAGCGGAAGAACTGACATTTGGGCAAGTTGGAATTGGTTATGCATATAGCAAATCGTTCCTTATCCAACGAACCAAAAAAACTATCACCATCGTAAACGGGCATGTGGCACAGAAATTGGACACATATCCGTTTAAATGGGTAGCACGAAAACGAGAATATACAGTGATAGTTTAGCGGGCTTAGCGGGATAGCGAGCTTAGCGGAATAGCGGGATCGAAATGCGCATGCGCGGTACGCTAAAAGACCCGTAGCGTGTACTGCACGCACGTTATTTTTCAGATTTAGCGTTACCATATTTGCGTGGCTAGCGTGGTCTACGTAGTGTACGTAAAACATGGCGGCGGTTTTGGACGCCCGCTTCGAACTGAATTTAGCCTTGGTGGGGACGGATCCACTTCTTTCGTAGCTAACGGCTGTGCAAAATGGCTTCGTTTGCCTTCAGGTAGCTTCGACGACCGAGTATTACGGATAAGTTAGCCTAGTTTTTGAAATCGCGGTGTGAACAAATCTGCAACATACAAGTTCGCGCTTTTGGTGCGTGGTTCATATTTATTTACTTTTATTATTGCTAAATAAAAGTACTAATATTGCTGCTCGCGGGATACAGGCGAGAATTCTCAGTTTTTTCTTTTCACTCACTTTAATGCATTCACCTTCCGCTAGGTGACGCCACCGTGCCAGCTTGAGTACGCAAACGCTATGCCGCTAAACTATAAGGCGCTGTACGAAACGAACGTTTGCGGCACGGTAACGCTATTCCCTTAACTCCCGCTATCACGCTAACGCTAAACTATAACGTTCTAATACGAGAAGAAATTGTACACACCACACAGCGTCTTCTCACAACTAACATTATTTGAAAGAACGCTCACTGTTTAAACAGCGACCAAGTACCCGGGGCTCCTACTTTACTGATAGCCAGTGGTGCCTACTACTTCTTCTCCTGTGCTCATTTTCGCGCTACGCATTTCCAGAAGCCGCCGTACCGCGTCCGTGTGCGTGAGCGCCTGCATTGCTCCATCCCACGCCGATATCGATGGAGTCGTTTGAAGGCTTTGGTAGAGCTTCGGTCACCATTGGACGAATCAGTGATGTGGCGACGAGAACAGCTTCGTGGTGCTCCGCAGGGCGTTCAGGCGATGCACCGGCAGTGGGAATGGTCTGCTTGCCGTTGTCAGCATGCAGACACGCACGCGAGGCGGCCGGCATGGTCGATGCCGTCTACCTGGGGCGCATCGATGGCCATGTTGGGTTCCGCATATCTTGATGATGATTATTACCTCGATCACCTAGGCTGCTTTGAGCGAAAAGTTTGCCCACTCGGCCGTGACGGTGCGCCGTGAATATGTGCATTCGACTGGTCACGGAGGATGCTTTTAGATGCGAAGCAGCTTATGAACGAGGCTTGTCCGCCCAGCGCCGTGTGCCGCCGCCGTAGCCAGATGACGATGACGCTGCCATCACGGCACAGCACATGCAAGGTAACCATTATACGCCATGACGATGACGCTGATGACGATGAAGAATAAGCGCGTTCCAGACCGCACATTCTCTTTCTGCCATCACGGCACAGCACATGGAATGTACCCACTATGGCGATCTCACAAAGATCGCCAGCAGTAAGAATGAGCAGTCCCGCGCCAACGCCATCGCCGTTCTGCCGCGGGAGTTTTCCGCCGACGATGACCACAGTGAGTACGCCGTTTGTTCTACGTGCAAAGATTCGTTGGTGGCGGGCAAAGTCCCCGCATTGAGCGTGACGTACGGCTACCGCTACCCGCAGAACCCGCATCACCTGCCCGAGCTCAACCCGGTGGATGCACGGCTGATCGCTCAGCGTTTGCCCTTCATAAGAATCAGGCAGCTAACACTACTACCATCAGGGTACGTGCATAGACATCGCCTTCTCATACTTTAAACTACAACCTTTGCAGCAAGATCCCTTAACTTTATACTTTACGGACCACAAGGCCGTTATACTCAAGGGGAAACGTTCTCCGGAGCTTAAAATGATCTACGATGATGAAAAAGAGCAACTTTACAGAACTCCCATGGCTGCTTCGCATACTACTCAGGGTTCCCTTACGGGGAGATGTGCACGATTTTTAGGGGCGAAGCTCCTTATGCCGTGGGTCGTGCGTCCCCTGTAGTTTGTAGTACGTAGTAGCCACCTCGATTTTCAAGCTCCTGTGTGATGATGACGCTGCCATCACGGCACACCACATGGAATGTACGCACTATGCGTCATAACGATGACGATGACGATCGCGATGCCATACAACACATGGCATCGCGATATGGTCTCACATGCATATCGTTTGACCACATGCAACGAACATCACGGAAAATCACGCTTCGCCCACTCATCATCATTCACTCCGTGGATATGCTGTGATTTTTTTTTCTGTCAGCAGACAGGTCTTGTGGTGGTCTGCTGACTTGGAAATTTTGGGCCGATGAGGTGTCAGGCGGCGGAGGTAGACTCCACTGTGATTGACGGTGAGCTGAACTGCATTAGAGAGGAGGTAGTCAGCTTGCAAAATAATGTCAGTTGGCGATCCTCGAAGACGGGAACGGCGGCAAGAAACTTGCTTTCGGCTTCGGTTTGGATATGCAGGTCCAGTACACCGACAGGTAGTGTGCTACCGCAGGAAATGCGGTAGAGCATTGCCTGTCGGACCAGGCCTAGTGGGTGACCGGGGCGTGGCGTCGAAGTAGCGCCGTACGAGAAGTTCAGTACACGCAAGAGCCCTTAGCTCTCCAAGGCCATCGACGAGGTCCTGCAGTCGCGGCTGCGGCCATGCTTGGTTTACATCTGACAATAACTGTCCACTTATAACTGTCCGACACAGAATCCGAGACCCGACGTGGTGAGACCTAGCCGCATCCGGTGTTCGCACTGCGGTGTGGTGGTGGTAGAAAGCACTTTTTCATTTCGGAAAGTTTACCAGAGAGTTGCTGCATAGTACTTTACATGCTTGAATGGCCAGACCTTATTCCAAGAAGCCACTGGAGCTGGTCGCTGCCTGAGCAGGCGCCACCAAGGAACGATGCTCATCCAAGGCACAGCAGCCGAGCAGGTACTGCTCCCAAGCCTCTCTAGTTGGGATGGGGAAACGGGATGAGAAAGGGAGTAGAGTGGCAGGACACGAAGTGAAAAGTGCCGGCGAGGGCCTGACAGGTCGAGCAGGTGCCATTGATTTCCGCAGGCTGCCAAGCTGACTGCCGATGAGCTGCAGTGCGCTGTTGCAGCCTCGCGGATGTGTTTCCCCTGAGCTTGGTCCTCGGTAGGTGTCTGGTTGACCACGCCAAAGCCATGGCGTATCCGGTGGAAGGCAGCAATGAGAGCTGCGGTACATTCTGACCATACCGTTGAAGTTGGGTGATGCCTTGGCGGTATCGTGATGGCTGTCGATAGCCACCAGCCATTTTCGATGGTCCGGCCAGGCATAGTGGACCGATACAATTGATGGTCGCAGTCCACAGGACGGCATCGTCCTGGACGCCGTGTAGCTCCGGCTCTGCCCAAGCAGCCGACGATGGGGAAGCGGCAGTCGAGATATCGAAGTTCAATAACGCCAAGCGGTCGAGCTGTTACGGTCGTAACGTTTAGAAGGCCGGCTGTTATATTCTTACGTCGTCTTTCTCTGATGCGTGCTGGTCGAACGCGAGGGCCCAAGCTCCGTTGAAAAAATGTTTCATTACAATATATATTAATGGAAGGCATGTCTTTGAGTCTTTGATTCTTAGGACAAATTGGAAGTTATCAAATAGGATGTGCTTAAGAAGGCTTACCATTACGTATTTGCATAACGGCAACTGAATATTTTGCAAGCCTGGAAAAAGGCGCGTAAAAGCAGAGCGCAAATGTAAAACTCCCGAACCTTTCAGAACGAGATGGAACGCCCTAAGAGCCGGTAGCGCCGCGTCTTTTATCACGATTTCGCTCGATTTACGTAACATATAAACTTCTCGCGCTTCCGTCGGACTGATCTGCCATAACAACAAAAATTGTAGAAGTTATGTACCCGAACGGGCAGATCAAGCATTAATTGGACTAAGCAGGAATAAAATGTGTAATGAACCTGGAATTGCGAGAGTCGTCGAGGTCGGCGGGCTTAAATTGTGGATTACTCTTTGTAAAAAAGAACCTCCACTTGCAGTTCTTAGACATTCACTTGACACTGGGTTTCCTTGTTGGGCCTTAGTGTGTCCGAAACGTTGGTTCAGAGGCTCACAGGAGAACGCAGAAAGCCTGAGCCAATGCAGAGTAAGCGACGAAGATCACATGCTGTGCCATACATGCACAAGACTTCCCACGACCCAAAAAAGCTTGCGAATTGGCACCATATGTTGTTGGTCTTCTCTGCTCTGAATTAACTTTCGAGGCTTTCCGCCTGCGTACCTTCAAGAAGTGCCAAGGGTGCGTGCAACAAGAAGCATGTATTGTGCCGTGGGTGGTGTCTGCAGAATTCCTTTGACCCGTGGCAAAGGCCAGACCGGGCGTAGTACTTGCGACCCTTCAAGGGAACATTTTTTATCAATTAGAAATGGAGTACCATTTGCCTTTCCACTGTGCCTCGTGCGTTCATTCCGGCACGTGCACAGAGTATTAGGGTCTGCGCATGCATTCATTGTTTACTAAGGAAATCAATCGCTTGGTTTAGCTGTTCCTCAGATACCCTGGTTATGATCTGCAATTCATACCGGTTTCCTTTATTCCTGCACGTGTGGTGAGGGATTTACGTCTGCGCATGTCTTCAAAAAGTGCCTTGGCGTTGTGAATACTTCCGAAAAATAAAATTAGTTGTGAACTGACGTTCCTTCTGGCCCCTCCCCGGTTGCAACCTTGATCCTTGTCGTTTCACGAAGCCCTGAATATAGTGCAGCTCACGGAAGTGTTCCAAGGGCAAGGATACTCAGGGGCAACAGTTAAGCAGGAGTTGTATGCCACGCAAGAATTCAATGTTCTACTTACATTTTTGTATTTTGCTTGCACAGTTTGTATGGCTTCGCTCATGGAAGGATAGCATCACCTGTGATCGTAATCGAGTCACCTTATTAGGGACTTAACGCGAGAATTCTAGCAGCGATGAGAACTTATATCCAGAATCCTTTTGTTTCTTTCGTTATTTCGCTACTATACAGAAATCAGGTTCGATCGCAGGCTGTCGCTGTTTCGCCGTCTGCAATGAACAGACTGGCGTATTGTTTAGGCATGCGCACACGTTTTCCAACCTGGCGCGTGTCGTACTGAGCAGCGGTTGAGAACTGCGCGATGACGTCCCACAGCTCGCGGTTCAAGAAAGCGGTGCTCAACAAGAAACGCGGCCGTGTGTGGCAAGAAGTTGCTCCTGCCGTAACACTGCTTTATATTCTGCTCATCGACATGACGCAATCGAAAAACAGGAATTTCAAAGGGAGACACCCCGCAACAGCGCACTTTCGAAGGAACGTGGTCCGAAAAAATACAATCGGCCCCTTCGCGTTCTCGCCTTGCATAACGTGTCCTTTGATGCCTTAGAGATTCGTCTGTGGTGAAGCTAATCTTTTTGTTTTTGTTTTGCTTGTGTCTTGTATGTACTTGTGTACCACGTTGTGGAGCTCTGAGAGAACGCCGACGCCACTTCCAGCGGGTTTCTCAGCGAAGCCCGCAAAGCGTCAAGTCCTCCAGTGTTGCTGCCCACTCGAGCAGCACGTGCGAGCCTTTTTTCTTGGAACCTGCTCCACAGAAATATCAGAGGAATACGTGGGGGGGGAACGACCTTTTGCAGTTCATCGGCGGCGCGCTCTTTTCATTCCAGCCGTGTGGTGGCGCCCCGCCGAACACAAGCCGAGTGGGTGAACTATTTTCAGGCTTCTGAGCTTAGCTTCTATATATCTACCAGGCGCCGGCGCTTCAGACGCTGCACACACAAGTGTATAGGTCGGTACAGGATGCGCGTGGGCACATTATCGAGCAGAAATGATTAAAACACCTTTTTGGGGGTCTAACTACAATGTTCCAGAGCGCCAAAGACACATGATACTGTCGGCTATTTGTTACAAAGCGCCGTCAGTAAGTACATACGCACACCTGTAGACGCGCTAACAAATGATACAAGATACACACCCGTGTACTGCGTGATGTCAGTGCACGTTAAACAACACCAGATGGTCAAAATTTCCGGAGCCCTCCACTACGCGTCCCTCATAATCATATCGTCGTTTTGGGACGTAAAACCCCACATATTATTATTATTAGTAGTACAAGATACACATACACTGGATAGGAGTTGGATCGGAGTGTATACATAGTCACTGGAAGGGTTCAATGCTGCAAGGAATGCCGTTCTTTCAGTAAACGTTCCACGTTGTCAGTTTGTGAGTGTATCAGCGGGCTCCGGCTCTCTGTGCTTTCCGAGATATTTGATCCTAGTGAATGTGGTTCAGTAAGTTGAAAACCGTGGCGGCATTTCTTCAAACTTTGTGTGGAGAGCGGGTTTTGGAGAAGCAAATCGCCGTGGTTAAACGAGTGGTCGGAAAGCGGAACCTGGAGAGTCCGCTGGGTGCAGCCGAGCCGGGAGGTTAACTTGAAATAAGCGCTGTTTACCACCCTTGCTTTCCCAACGTGTACTTGGACAATCAAGGGACCGTCGAACATCTGCCGAGCCATCCCTAACTCATGACATTGAACAGACGCTCGCACGTACGCAACACATCACGCAGGGTGGATGGGCGGCCGCGTGCGGCGCAAGGAACTTGTGGCGACCTCAGTGGCTCCTAAAGCTTAATGCCAAGGTTTAAGCTATCACGGGTCGAAGTCATTCATATGCCAGACGAGGTGACCATCAACGTATAGGCAGAGCCATGGCTACGCTGATCAAGTCAGCCAGCGCAGATGTTGCCGTCTTGCTCGCGCCCGGAGATTTCTTGTCGCTCAGGCACCAAACCCTTTCAGTTGAGGTACAGGATGAATTTGTACGTAGACGATGTAGGACACGCACAGCCCAACTTTCAACTTGTTTATTAGAAGGAGGAAAGCATCGCATATATACGCTGAAGCACGTGGCATGCGCATTAGAAGTCAATGAGCATTCAATAACTGTAACGAGCAGTCCTTGACGAGACGAGCTAACATTGCTTGCCGGCCGGTAGCAAAAGGGTAACCGTTATCATCTTTGTCTATGCCTTCAACCCGTTGTCACATTAAACGGCGCACGCAACTGCCGCGGCACATCAGGGTGGGCTTTGCTGCCAATATTCAGTGTCGTGCATGCGTAATCACACTAAACGCGACAGACGTGCTAGAAAAATTCTTCCAAAGGGAATCGTGTAGAAACGCGCCAGCCTGAAACTTTTCAGTACAAAAATGACCGCTTACTGCAATAACTTCAAAGTTCTTTATTCAATCTTAGTTAATAGGGTGGCTGACGGCGGTAATTATTGTCTCGCTTTGTGTCCCCCCCGGATACGTTACCTATTTGAAAAGGTGGTTTTCACGTACCTCCCAGTGCTGAAGTTTAAGAAAAATTGAGACTTAATTTTCAACACACTGTATATTGCAGATATTTATTTTTGCACTTGTGGGATGTCGTATCAACGGAAGGACAAATCTCAACATGAAAACGTAACAACCGTTTATTTGCTTAGTAGAAACGGCGGGCGAGCATACCGACGCTAAGCTCGTCGGGGTAGCAAAGGAAAGAAGCTTGCAATCTTGGCAACCTGTTTTAACAGCCACCGCCGGTAAAGCATATCTCTGGTTAGACTTTACTAGAACAGGGGAGTGCTCGGAACGGCCGCAGCACCAATGTACAGAAAGTGAAGCCCTAAGAGGGTCGATCCGCTTGTGGCGCTGCGATCGGTAGTCTGCAATGTGTCGTCGTTTTAAGAGCTGCGCGCGGCTCCACCAAAGTGGTGCAAAGGTGGTATGACCGCTTGCCACTCGAAAGGCCCGGGTTCGAATCGCAGCTGTCGATGTTGAGTTTTTGTTCTTTAGTGTAACTTCTTATAGCTGTATTGTTTTTCCTTGTTTCTTAAATCTCGCTTCAATTGGTACGCATTGCCACAAAAGTAACTTGAAATGTGAAGTAAAATACAATAAATTTGACAGTGAGCGTAACTATTTGAAGCGCCACCGTACGGCATTCAACAAAGACGTAAAGAATGGCTCTGAGATCTTTGCAAATACGAGAAATCCCGGAGGCCATACTTTACGTATTTGTTGAATGCCGTGCGGCGGCGCTGCAAATAATTACGCTCACCGTCAAATATCTTGTATTTTAATTCACATATTTCAGTTACTTTCTGGGGCAATACGTGGAAATTGCAGCTAGCTTTAAGAAACAAGAAAAAACAATACAGCTATAAGAAGTTACACAAAAAAATGAAAACTCAACATCTACAGCTGCGATTCGAAACCGGGCTTTTCGAGTGGGAAGCGGGCATTCTACCTCGGCACCACACTGTAAACGCAAACTAGCCGAATTGGGCTTTTTAAGGGCTTAATACCACCTTCATTTGGGACCGTACTCCCTTAGGGTGTATTAAGATCAGTGTAATAAAGTTCTGCGTCCTCAATTTTACTTCTTTGAGAAATTATGGGGATAAAAGGTGGAAGAAAGGAGGTAAATTCACGATCTGACTCCATTTGTCAAATGGAGTTCAAGAACAGAAAACTCCTATTTCACTTTCTCGGGTATATCTTCCCTTTATTTTATCCGAAGCTTTCTGTAGTGCATTCAGTGCTGGCGGGAATGTATGCAACTGCGCGGGCGAGAGAAGTGTTTCTCAAAGTGCTTAATAAATTCATGAACGGGCTAATCAATGATTTCTTCCTCTCGTCGACTGATGCACATTGTTGTACGGAATGAACACTACCGTTGGGCTCGGGTTCACGAAACATTTCGACCACAGAATGACTTCGCTTATGTTGTTTTACCATCAAATCAAAGCAGCGGCGTAGCCAGAAATTTTTTTCGGCGGGGAGGGGGGGGGGGGGGGCACCTCCTTGATTTCGGGGAGGGCACCTCCTTGAAATGGCCATTTTTCGCTATGTATGCCATGGCGAAAAAAAATTTCGGGGTGGGCACGTGCCCGGTGTGCCACCCTCTGGCTGGGTTTCTTAACCCTTCCTTAACCTTTTCTTAACCCTTCCGTCACCTTGCGGGATTCCGCAGAAATCATTTGCATTACTTGTGTCCATGTGCTTCGAGTTGTCGATGGATTCGCCCTCGCGCGGCCAGTTGCTAGCTTGAAGGTTAGCTCCATTGGCAGAGCGACCGCCCCGGAAAGGCGTTGGTCCCGGGTTCGAACCCCGGACCAGGATGAATTTTTCGGCAACTAAGAAGCTTTTCTTTCTGAGAAATCCGCACAGATTTCCTTGTGGCTTCGTGCTACAAATGAGGGGTTGTCTATTTTCCCTTTCTGTGCGCAGTAATGTACACACTAAATGTTTTCGAACCTTACTTGACTAAGCGAGCGACTTAAGTCCTTGCATAGCGAAGTCACTTACATGACTATCATGCCAGAACCAGCTATAGCTTCCGAACAGCTCCACCGTTTCTCTAGCGTGGCGCCACTAGTGCGAGCTGCGCACAATATTTTCTTTAGGTATTTGCGGTGGCGGTAGTCTGGCTAAACTGAAGCGTCGTTGATGTTTGCACAGTTCCACGATTCACTCTGCTCAGAAAAAGCTCCTCGAATCTCCCCTTCGGTATTTCACGAAATGGTGGACGACGCTACGAGGGATGAGTGGTCGCCAGAAGGCTCTCGAACGCGTTCTGCACGTCACTATCATCGATACGGTACGATTACTGTGTCATCGGTGCAGATACGATTAGTCATGGCTGTCTTGACTAGTACGCTTGAGCGCCTTGATCACGCACTGTCATCAGGAGAAGAAAATGTTCGAAACCGACATACAATTGCACCAGAGGGTCAGGAAAATACCGCTGCCATTCTGAAAGATTGCGAGTGTGCTTAGGGGTTGAGAGGTTCATTGTGCCGAGCGTGATCACGCGCTGGGAACGTGTGCGGTGAATGTGCCCTGCTGTGACAGCTATGCCAAGCTCTCTGCATGTCAAGTTTTCTTTCCTATCTCGCTGACTTGAACAAGTTCCCCTCCTCCTTCCAGTCAAGACTAGAAAACCGTAGTTTATGTGGTGAGTTCTGAACCAATGTTCGTACGTTTCTGTCTGTCCACCTCGAACGCGCGCACACGCACCTTGTACATACATTTGCAGTGTTCTGGTTATTTCCGTTTATGCATGTATGTACTCTTTGTGGTTCCGGTCTTCTATGAAGCAGCCTCTGAGTGAATATGATTTCTCTTTGCAGGTGAGTTACACGCACCGAGGCATCTGCCTGTCACGTGCGGCCGGATCGGGGCCAGTGTTGTGGTAAGCTGAGGCCGACGTATGAAAAAGCGCCCGAAACTTCGACTTTGGCAAAACTCTGCAGGCTTAACATATGGTGCAGTACTGGGTCCAAGTTCGCGTTATTCTTTTAGTGAACTCTATGAAGGCTCCAAATATCCTCGAAATAAAATAAACACGTTGATATTTATTTCTTCTTAGAAAGCGAGCTGAAGTCCTTCCTCAACTTCATTCAAGATCCTTGCTCATCTTAAAGTTAGCCGTTGCTTGTTGCTTTTGTGCTAAAAATGGGTTTGGGAATGGAATTAAAATACAAAATAAAATTGCTTTAAAGAAACAAAAGCAGATTTGGAAGTTTACCTAACTGCCCCGTGGTTTCGATGTGAAGGAAGCGATAGATTACGATGATGATCACCTTACTTGGTTCGCCCCTTGAAGCTCGGCGGTTACCAGCAGCCATCCAGGCTGTTTTGTTTTACCCTAAGGTGTTTCATTTACTGCGCTCCCGCAAACGGTCTCTTTTTCGTTAATTTTTAGGGGCGAAGCTCCTTAAGGTCCAGGCTTGTACATCACTCTCCCGGTGTCCCACGGTGTAGCCACGCTAGTGCGATGACGATGACGCTGCCATCACGGCACAGCACATCCAAGGTAACCATTATACGCCATGACGATGACGATGACGCTGATGACACATTCTCTTTCTGCCAGACCACACATTCTCTTTCTGCCATGGATGAAAACGATCGTGAACGCGCACTAGCCCGCGAAAGGCAAAACGGCAACGCCGACAACAAGCTGCTATACCGGGGTTGAGGACGCGGAAAGCGGCGGCTCAACGGCAAAGACACATTGTATATACTGTACACACGCGTTGTCACTCATTTAGATGCACGACTGGGCAATGTCACGGGTGATTTACGATAAGAACGATCCTCAGTGCTTCGCCCACTCGTCATGATTCACTTCGTGGAAATACGAATTTTTTTATTCCTTGATGTATGCCTATACATGTCCGATGAATTGTTATGTACTCCCATAAAGACTCCGGTTGTGCAATCACTTTTTTCCTTTTCCCGCCACCGATATTCTAAACGCATTTTGCTTGTATCAACCGCTGACCTATTCATTCTTCCATTCGCAGGATTTGGGGGGGCAATCTGTACGTGGCGTCATCTCTCGGTGGCAGCGATGGCGTCCTGCCATAACTGAATGGAAAAATCGTATCTCTTGAAGAAAACAAAACAAAAGGTAGTTATCAAAAACGACTCTGGGTTCTATATAACAGGGAGCTACTGGAATATTTTGGTACAATTGCAGCCTCGCACTACCACGGATATGATTTTTGTTCGCCTATTTTTCAACCAGTTCCGACAGGCCACCACTGTCGCCGACCAGAGATGTCGCTACGTGCCCATGTCCCTAAATCCTGGTCATGTACGCACCTTGCTCAAGCTGCTACACTTGCCGCCGAAGTTCAGGAGGAAAAGCACAGCATGGACGAAGCCTTCCGTGATAGAGGTGCTTCGCTTAAATTATGGCGCTAAAGATTTACTCTGCAGGCAACCGGATGAGGCTAGCTGGCCCGGATCCATAATGGCAGGTAGCGCGAAGTCTGCAAAGGGGCAAATGCAAAGGTGCAAAGGTACAAAGGTGCAGGGTACAAAGGCTCATAGGTACAAAGGTGCACATGGCATCCGAGGGTACACATCGCAAAACAAGACCGGGACAAGGAAGGGCGACGCACACGGAGCACTGACTTACAACACTTTAATTCATAGGACGGGAAGGATGAACATTTATACATATTCCACTGACATGCGCTACAACCGGGGAAAACGAATTATCTTTTGTTTCTACATTATACATGGTGAAAGCACCACTGCGCACAAGGATGTGTCATTCATGGTCTGTTTAGATATTATATTTCATGAGATGAAATTGCTATCGAAGGAGTACTCATGCACGTGCTATCGAATTTTCCTAAGAAGTCTGCCTCAATAATTTCGCGTGTCAACAGTAAATTAGGCAACAGTTGATTTTAGGTACATTGTGAGCAAATTAGATACATTTTATGTACATTGTCGGCATTGTCAGCTTCGATACTAAGCGCACATGACAGCGAGCCACAAGTGCCTACTTCAATTGAACATTTATTTCAGCAAGAACTTATTTTTAGAGGCAACATGAACGAAAAAAAGAAATATACAGAAGACGCCTCGTGCCAAGCCAGTGCCAAGCCACTCGACCATTCTTACCCTCTAGATAAACGAGGATGCGCTCACACAGACTAAACCATCACGTTGCATTGGTGGCGTGGTGGCTGCGTCTGTTATTAAAAGAAGGTTCGCAACCACATTCATTGTAGTGAATAACCCATTTGTACCTTGTTGTCATGGTCCGTTAGACGCATCTTAAAGCGGTACTGACACAAAATTTCGCCGCCGAAGTAGCCTGCGGGATCGATTCCTGTGCACATGCGTATGTCATCTGCAAAATATCAACATCGAACATAACTTGGAAGATACTATACATGAATTTTGAAGTTTGTGTGCGCGATCGAGCGCTATACACCGCACTTATCTTTTAGTGATTCTTTATTTATTTATTTATTTATTTTTGAGTATTATATATTTTCTGCACGAAAAAAAGGAGGAGGGGGGGCACAGTTAGCCTTGTATCGTGGGCAATGTTTTCCTAAAGCTGGAGCGGGTCGTATGTAGCTCTCCTTGTGTGTGTACGGCCCGGCGCCGCGGGCCAACCTCCGAAGCATCTGAACTTGAACCATATGTGCGATGTCGTGGTGGTTAGAAGAAGAAAGAGAAGAAGCGGCGGCATTTCTTATCTTGGTCGCTTGCTCAGGCCGCCCTTCTTATCTACCCCTCGTAGACAATACGCGGATAACCGCGGCTCTCCGTATTTCCTGCTTTCTTTCCGCTCTTCTTTCGCTCGGTGACGAACATCCCTCTTTAGTTCTGTCTTTTTAATGTTCGCTTTTGGCCCCCCAAACTGGGTGGGCGGCCCTCCGTTGCGGGTTCTGCCATTCGACTTACAACCTCCGAAGAAGGCTGGACCACCAGCCGAAACTGTTAGGATAAGATAAAATAAATATTTGTTTCGTTTCCTATGTTGCACTACTCTCGAAGCTTTTTACAAGTATATATATATATATATATATATATATATATATATATATATATATATATATATATATATATATATATATATATATATATATATATATATATCGAGAGAGAGCATGTCCGCGTCCTAAATTAAAGAATATAATTAAACACTTTAATACCACCTTATTCTCTTTGGCGCCTACACCGCGATATCAGTACGAATATCTCTTGTGACGACTCCCGATTTATTTTTCAACTGACGCAAAGGCATCGATCCTCCTCGCTTGGCTCAAAGCGAAAAATGTCGTATAGGCTGCTACTCGGTGACTGCAACACATAAAATCGATTCCCACAATAAGTGGGACCCGCCTATTTTCTTTATTGACATACATTACTTTGTTAAAACATGCACCAGACGTAAGACAGTGACCTAATGCTGGTACAGGAAGCTTTAATCTTCAATTTGTGATGGCCAAAATAATTCTCATGTGGTAGAAAATTAGAGAACACAAAGAGGTCGACTCAGTTGTTTGTTAACACAACATATTCTGCACATACAAATATCTTTGCGGGGAATTATTAACTGAGTGTTTCACTTGTCACTGGTCCATGATCGAAATTTTGAAAGCCTGAAATGAAAAAGCGGGTATAAACAGCCCGCTGTGAAATAAATAGCTGCCAGACAGGAGGCCAAACGCTCGTTGTCAATGGACGGGGACCTAAGCCAAGCTCTTAAAAAATATCCCGGGCAGGCGCCGGGGGGGGGGGGAGCCCCCCCCCGTACTCTCCGCCTATGGGTGGACGTGCTCTGCCTTACCGAGACGTGGAACGCAAGACCATTCATCAAAGGATACGTTCCCATCGTCGCTGCGTTGCAGATGCGTGGAGACCCTTTAGTATAAATGCGCCCGATCGGTTGATGATGTACTGGGCAGAATTCACGGAAGATTCACGGTTTACCGATGAACCTCCGGAGCTTCGACCACTCATCATCATTCACTCCGTGGATATGCTCTGAATTTTTTAACCCAGGATCTGTTGAAGGGCTGTCGCTGGCGTCGCGGGCACTATGAATCAGTGGTGGCATGATCCCCTCCACAGGATTTGCACTGTGTAGAACACGGATGCGATGGCATTGAATTATCAATCCCGCACTGCTGACAAACTGAGATGTCCGGTGTGGGGCAATGGTCGGCTCGGTGTCCCAATTTGAGGCACGTTTTGCAGACCTGCTGTAGGGGGGCCGGGGAGGGGGGGGGGGTAGCAGCGTAGCTCTGCTCCAAGAAAGCGGACGAAGCGTGGCACGCGAAGGCCTTCGAAGGTGACCAGTGCAATATTCGTCTGACCCATCATCCGAGTATCTGGATGCCAGCCGCTTGCATTTCTTCTACCAGCGTATGTGACGGGGTACCTGGTTCCAGTCCCGGAACAATACACTTGCACAAATCGTCGGGGGGCTGCCAGATATGCAGATACCGGGTAGGTGCGTTGGCCGAGTAACAGCTCTTGGACCTTCAGGAGGGCGTCAGCAACGTGTGATGATGAGGTGCTTATTACGGCCAGGTCTTGCTCTGGTCGGGTTCTTAGAATGAGGTTTCTGCGGTCATTTGGGCTCACTCCGGCGGCGGCCCAAAGCGCGGCGGCCGAGGTTGGCCGGGGCCATTGATCCAATCTGAGGCCTCCGAGAGGACGCAGGACAGCCTTTTCATCTCGGAATGGAAGAGGAGGTAGGCGCTTTGCCACACTGAGCCTCGGCTTGGTGAAAGGGTTCTCAGAGTAAGTTGTGAGGGGCGACGCTGCTTCGAGGGCAGCGGCGTTGCGGGCGCGTCGCTTGGTGCGGACCAACTTCCTGCAGGCACCATTGTACGCGTCCTCCTGCGCCGTGTCCGTGGCGATGGTGAAAGCGTTGGAATCTTCGGCCATGCCTTCCCCAAGTTGCGGGTCATTCTTATGTTCTGTGACAGGAAGACTGGCAGCGTTAGGGTCGGTCGATGACCCGATAGCACCTGCCTTGTCGGTGTCTGTGAGCGTCTCCTCGGCGTCCTGAGCATCGTCGACGTAGTTTGCTTGGTGTCGCTACCAGAAACGGTGCATAATAGCGAGAGTGATCCTAGACGCTGCCTGCGTTGAAGGTCGTGGTGGCTGTCGTCAAGAAGAGCCCGAGATGGAAGGCTGCCCACTGCGAGCGGCATGCATCGGCGCCGCCGCGCCTGGGTGGTACAGACGCCGGCTTCGTTAGGCTTAACGGGACGTTCACCACCGCGGGATTTTGAAGGCGTGCGAATCAGCTAGAAATAGACTCACACTGTCCGCAGCGGCACTGGGGAGCTCCGGTAACTAGGTGGGTCTAACTGGGTAGACGAATCGGATGTCGCAGTTGACTACACTCTTAAAAAAAAAGGTTGTAGTACACTGTAAGCAAAAACTAGCCGAGATGGGAGCTTTTACAGCATATGAGCCCCCCAAAACTCCCACGCCCCAATCATTTACTCCGTGGTATGGGAGTTAAGTCGGCACATGTCTTAAAACGCCCCTTGCTTAATGAGGGAGTTTATGAACGACATGACCTTCTTAAACTCCCCACGGAGTTTCAGGTCACGTGGGTAGAAACTCCCTATGGGAGTTTTAAAAACCATTTTTGGTCGTGACGTGCGTGTGTGGGTCACCGTGTGAGTATTTGTCGACAGACAACGAAATTATCAGTGCAGCGAGGATTTACAACGGCCGGTTGGTGCTTAGTGTGAACGTGTCAAGGTCTTTCGCACCGCTGAGCCACTCTGGACAGAGAGAAGTTTCACTCGCGCAAGCGTCCGACCGCGAGCTGTCTGTCCGAACGGCCGTGCCCATGCAAGCAAGCACACGAGTACAAGCCACCGACACGCCGCGAATACCTCGCTTCAAAGTGCCGAGTTACAACGAACTGCGAAGGATAATTTCAACGGTAACAAAAGTAAGCTGTCGCGATCGTCAGCGGTTGCTTCTGGAGTTTCACCGGCTAAAGCTTCGAAGCGGTAAGAAGTAGGCTTCGCACGACATCGGCATCAAACTGGCCGGCGGCCGGTGTGAGAGCTGCGCCGGCGGCGCGCTTGCCCCGACCGCCGGCGACGGTTGCTTCTCGGAGTGTCACCGGTATTTCATCGGCTGCAACTTCTAAGCGGTAAGAAAGCTGCTCTAAGTCGTCGGTATCAAGCCGGCGGCGTAGCGAGCTCGCACTGCCGCACCGGTCGCCGTGGCGAGCTCTACGAGCTCGCACCGGCCACCGGCGAATCAAAAGATGTGTTTCACAGTAAATAAAGACTGCTGGACTGAATAACAGTTAAAATTGTCTTTTCTGTGCCATGCGCCCACAGCTGTCAAACATCTAACGCGAGGGCGAGCGACGATACGAGGCAGAGGCACACTGAACCCACTGAAATAACATACGGCTGCCCGTGCACTGCGGGCAACAGGAATTGCGACTGTGAACCGTCTCGTTCGTTGAAGTCTATCGCTCCGTAGCTTAAACTGCGCGGATAGCGGACACCTATTTCTTTTGTGTGTGAAAAATAACGACCACGAAAACTGCGCAACAGCAACCATTTTGTGATCGCCAGCAGTCGTTCATCGTATAGCCGGGCCGTACTCCTGGGAGAGGCCTAGCTACGGCGGCGGCAAGGACGCGGTAGCGGCGGGTCGCCTCGGTTCTTCGCCGCTGTTGCTGAATGTGTACAGTGTGCCGCTGAAGTGCTCTGCACGGCCGCTCGTGGTTTGTGGGTTTCTGTACGATTCAGTGCATATTAAGGACACCAGGGCCGTACCCAGGAATTTTTTTCGGGGGGGTGTTTTTGGATAGAACGGCTAACATTGGCAACTGGTGGTCGATGTGAAGGCGTGTAAATAATGTAGTATCACCCGAAAAGTTAAAGCATTAAAAGATTTCGGGGGTAGTCAGAACCCCCCTCAACCCCCCCTCTAGTTACGGCCCTGAAGGACACACACACAGTACTGCTAATGCAAATTCAGCCCCTGCGACAGAGCGCCAGCTGATAATTAAGTTTCGCCAATTAAAAAGCGGTCAATGTTTGGCGGATTTAAAATAAAAGATATGTGTTTTTCAGGGGTACCTATCAGACCATCGTATTTTTATACCTACGCCATGAATGTTTATTGCTTAATTACGCGTATAAGGAGTGCCCACCAGAGCCACATGGGAGGTCAAAATACGGTGCCTATATATACCCGGCGGCCGACGTGTGGTTGTACAACGCGAGTGGCGGTCGATGTGAGTGTTGTAACAATTTGCGAGCTTTGTGTGCATGTTTGTTTACGTGTGATCATGTTAAGTGCTTCGAAGCTACTTTAATTAAACAAGCGCTCGCAGATTGTACGGCTGCGAAAGGCGGTCACTTTTTTTTTCGATGGATATAAAAATTTACTCCCATACTTACCTGAAAAAAATTCCCCGATGGATATAAAAATTTACTCCCATACTCACCTGAAGAAATCCCCCCGATGGATGTAAATAAATACTCCCATCAATCCATCCAAAAACGCCGTCCTTTGGGACAGTAAATTTTTTACTCCGCCTGTAGGGATTATATAAAACCCTCATCGGGGCATGCGCTAGAGGACAAGTCATTTACTCCCATCTCGGCTTATTTTTGCTCACAGTGTACTTACTAACTTCGGTTTACTAACTACTTATGTTACAACCCTGTTAGTAAGTGAAGTTAGAAACGGGAAGGTTAGTAACCGTTACTACCCTCGTCTTTACAAACTCAGTTAGTAGCTGTTACTAGTCGTCTCGTTGCTAACTAGTAAAACATAGGTAGTAACAGTTACTACCCCCCCCCCCCCCCCCAAAAAAAAAAATGAGTAACCAGGGTCATTTCGCCTCATTAGTCACCTGTTTTTATAACGGTCCAGTTCGCGAGCATGATCACTACAGTATATCAATGGATAATTATGCATATAATGTCGTGAAGGAGAACAGCACAGATACACAACCACTAGTCTACGCGACAGGTGTAATTTGTACGTGGTTCCAGGAGTATTTATAGCCCTACCTTTGGAGAACACAGCTGGTGCCGGTGAGCAGCTAGGCTTTACGATGAATAATTTAACGTACGCGCCTATATTTATATAGCGTACCATTTGATTAGATGTGCGAGGTAACACAGCGTAGAACTTTTAATCAAGCATATTAAGACAAACAATATGTTATCTCTATTTTGCATAATACCGCCTCAACATGGCTTAATAATCAAGAGCCAAGACGAGGTACTAAGCTTACTAATATCGCCTCAGCGAATTTGACTGGGTCCCCGTGCTAGTAAATAGGCTGCAAAAAGCTCGGAATAATTACTTCTAAGGTTCGTTTAGCAAGTACGTTAAACAGGTGCATGGCAAAAAGTTAGTAACTGTACGCAAGAGGTAGTAACCATTGCAACCTATAAGTGTCTGCTAACTTAGGTAGCAAAAAGGTAGGAAAAAGTTAGTAATGGCCCAAAAAAGTTAGTAACAGCCGCTGTTACGAACTTTTTGCTCGTGGTTACAAGCTTTTTACTAACTTTTTTTTAAGAGTGTACCATCCGAAAAAGAGGATTGAAACGGGAGCCCGTGCGAAACACGTCCACACACTGTGGCCTCCTGGCGGCGTTTTTCAAGGAAGAAGAACGCGCCCTCGTCCACGAAAGACAACGCTGACGTAGGCAGCGTCTGCTAGCGAGTTAGTTGATTGAAAAAACTGACTGCTCGCGCTGCACAACCGTTCACCGGCCACCCCGTATATATAGGCGCTGGATCTTGACCTGCAATGTAGTCTCTGTGGGAGATTTCTCTTGCGCGTAGTTGAACAATAAAGATTCGCAGTGTGCGCGTTGAAAGAAGAACGATAGAAACAATACATTATGCATATGAACTGGAATTAGCTGTGTGATGGCTGATTGTAAATAAAAATGTGCACTTGTATGCAGTTGAAACAAAATCTGTCTTCTGTCTCTCATCGCCCATTAGCAGCAATTGGCACGATCCAGTAGGAAGCACCAGTCCATGACTGCGTGCTTTGTCCCTCCCCAGGTTTCACGTTAGTGGAGTTGTTTCATTGCTGACGGCATTCTTTTTTTACTGTCCCGCTCTTTATTTTGTGCTTTTCCTTTATCTGGGCTTTCCATTTCCTTTTCTTTTCTTTCCACGCGCCAATGTTGTAGCATCGAGGCGGTGACATTTCTTTCTTTTTTTTTCTCTATCGTCTTTTCGTTCTTTTCTTTCGGAAGGGTGGATAACGCCAGCTGCATGTAATGGGTCGAGAGCAAGAGCGGCTCTCGCCCTAGGAAAGAACATTGAAGGACACTTTGTACATTCCAAAGTGTGTTCGGCGAAAGCTTGTGGCCATTCGACTGTCCTTTTTCTTTAACACTCTCGGTGGGATGGCACACAAACGGAGTGTGTGCGTGTTTTGTTTTTGAATTTTTTTACCGTGAATCGCAGCGAGACGCGAGACTAATCTGCCTCCGTTCGCATGCGTTCGTATCTTCTCGCGCTTTGCGCATCGTGCAGACGCCATCCGCGTTCCAGCGCTTAAATTGACGGACACTTTGTAAATTCCAAAGTGTGCTCCGCGAACGCCTGTGTCCATTGAGACGGGGTCCGTCAGAATGACACGCGATGCGCGCTTCTCTCTCCTTGCACGATTGGAAACGCTGGGCACAGCGACGCTACGCAAGCTAAGCGCGGGCGCCGTAGAGTCCGACGCGACCGGCGTCCGTTTGCGCGCCCCGACGGCCGCCTGGCACCGTGCCAGGGCTCGGACGGAGGGAATGACGGATGGACGTGAGCATGAGACATTAAAGGCTTTCGCCTGAAAAGAAGACGGCGCGCTTCTCCTCTCGAGAGCCAGCCGCGACGGACGCGCTTTTCAGGAGCCAGCTACTCGGTGGTTCATTAAAATACCCCAGCAATTCTGAAGTCTCGTGACGATATGATGGTGAAGAGAGACATCGTTCATGTAGGGCTGTACAGCGATATTGTGGTGGAGGCACATTATGGGGCGTTACGTAGATGACAGTGGGAGGCACGCTATGCTGCCGGGCTTCAAACTCAATGCATTCTCTGCCCTGCGGCAGATGAGACAATCAAGTTATCCAGTGTCAGGGTATCCACCCATCCCTCGAGACGACATGGCTATGATCTGCACTCAGTTCTGTCGAAAGCGAGGACCGGTCTCGAAACAACAGAACTAGGTCCGTAGCCAGGGAAGTGCCTTAGGGGCCCGGGCCCCACGGAAATTTTGATTAGGGGTGTGTTTTACCGAAAAGAAATAATGAAAATGAGTTTTTTCTCAAATGGCAAAGGTCTTCATCAAGTCCCCCCACCCCCGCATCCAAAAAGCTACGGGCCCGACTAGAAGAGGGTGTTGCTAGAACGCAAGCGGAAATAACCGAACAATGGTGAAAACACTGGTGGCGGTACGGGGGGCTGCGGTGATTCCTTGACGGTTCTCCAGGCAGCGATGAGCTGGAACGTTTTCCTGAACAATGAGAGCACAGCTCCGCTGCTTTTCTTTATTCTTGTCATTTTGTGATATTGTAAATTAGCGTTATTGTAGTTTCGTTAGGCTACGGCGTGTTCTGAGTGCAGGCGACCCGATCCAAAGGTTATAGCCAGATCGCCATCATCATCTATATCGAGGCCATTTTCGGGCTACTTGCACGCTGCCGAAGGTTACCGCCGCCTGACCGAGACGCTGTCGCACGAAGGAAGCCTGTTTTTCTTCTTTCGTGCCCCCCGAAGTCACTAATTACGGAGACTACAGCGCTCGCTAACCGCAGCCGCTAGGTGCTCTCTGAGGGAGGTCCTCGCCAAACTGGCGTACAAACCGGCAGAGCTATGCGGTGTTCCCGCTCGGGCACCGACTCCCTTCTGTCTCGAGGGAAATAAGGAAGGGACAGCATCTTCCGTCAGAGGTCTCCACCAAGGATTAGGCGGACGGTCCTATCTGAGACCACGTTCCCAAGGGGTGGTGTGCGTGTGCAGGTAGAAGCCAGGCCATTGCTTAATCTCGCTGCTTTTGTGTCGTCCTTCTTATCGTCCTCTTCCCTCGACGTCGATTGACCGGCGGGGCCAGGAAATCGCACCCTGCCTGCGGAACGGTTCGCGGGATACCCGCCGAGGGACTGTGTTTGTTATTAATCGTGCGGTATTAATCTCGGATCCCAGGAAATAGCTTCCGCCGTTTCACCGGCGCACGACGAAACCACGGCGCTCGCACGGTGACTTTCGCGGGGGGCGCATACCACTGAACAGGAAAAAGAATAAACTACACAACTAAGTACAACTATCCCTATTGGTGTGACGCTTGTGCAACCTCTATACTTTTGAGAAGGTAATGCAAATGAGTTCTGCGGAATCCCGCAAGGTGGCGGTGTTTGAAAAAAAAAGTTGACTATTATCACGTGGTTGTGTCGGGAACAAACTCAGCAGCAATGCCGGTGATGGTTGAACTATTTATTGGGTGAACCTGTGCCCAGCCATATAAAACACTCGCAACACAGTGATTGCTGCGAGGGCATTGTTAAGTCGTCTAGAATCGGCTTCCGGATGAAACGCGTGTGTCTTAAAGGGGCCCTGCAACACTTTTCCAAGTAGGCATGGAATCGATTCACTAAAGAGGCTTATTGCCTCACGAATTCACCGCCGCGAAAATTTTTAGAATCCGTCCAGTACTAGCTGAGTTACAAATATTTGTCGCACCCTGCAATTGCATTCTATCTTCTCTCGTCCCGACGAAAGCGCTGGAAGCTAAGCAGGGAGGGATGGCACGGGGAAAGAAGGTACGTCACGCGCGCCTCACGACCTTGATCACTTTTTCTCTTTTTTTTTTCTTCGAATACGCGCCTTTTCAGTGCGATAGCGCGCGCACGCGTGGACAAGTCGCGGCCTCCCGCGGCGGTCCTAGTAACGACCGAGCGCGCCATGCTCAAATCAGCCAATGGCTGATACAATGGCTGTGACGAGTGATTTTTGAGCTTGTAGCGTAATTCATCGAGAGAAGAGAAAGCAATTTTTAGCTGACTTTGAGAATTTCTTGTGAATTACAGGCCGCGTGCTGCGCTATATTTGGCTGGCGTGTTCTTGGGAGTCTCGACTACCGGTCGGCAGCGTTTTCTGACCATGCTCAAATAGTGTTGCAGGGCCTCTTAATTCATGCGTCATTGTTCAAGTGTTACTGGTGCTCGCGTAATTTTCAGAACACAACGCCAGTTTCTACGTTACGCGGGGGTTAGAGTCGTGGAGAACATTCGGAAGTGATTCTGTACATTGAGGTTCTGCTTGCACCAAGCGATAACATGCATGACAGTTTTAGATCACCATGGAAAAGAAAGACAAGCGCGCCTGCCATTCTTAAAACACAAAGGGACAAAATGCCCTTGATGTGGGCACAGCCGCTAGGTAGCCCAACGGCAATCACACGCTCGATGCGACATTTAATGTGTCAACTCCTCCTGGTGCCAGGTTGCCCTTAAAAACAGTCAATTCCCCTGCATTGTTTTTTCCATTGGCTGCTTGCTCCTCCCGCGCATGCACGAATGCACACACATTCACAGAGACCGTTCCTTATGAAGCTTACAAGAGGTGTGATGACCGGGCTTTTTATAGACCTTCCACCCGGCGACTTCAGCCGCAGTCCTGATCGATCATCATAGGCGTGTGCACGGGGGGCGGGGCAGGGGGGAGCGAGAAAGGGGGGGGCGCAAAGCCAGCCCCATACATTGACATAATAGGTAGGTGGGTGCGATAGGGGGGGGGGGGGGGGGGGGCAAGGTCAGCCCCATACATTGACATAATAGGGAGGGGGGGGCACGGCGACGAACCTTCGCCCCCCCCCCCCCCCTGAAGGGGAACACTGCGCACGTCTATGTCGATCATGACCCCTAAGAAAGTACGTCCTGGTGAAACGATTCGTGGTGGGTAAGGCCCATGACGTCATCGGCTTCTGCGCCAGAGCAACCCCCTTTTTTTATTCCTCGCGGGCACCTGAGGATGTGTTCAGCCTCACGCGTCGAAACACAAATGTCATCGGCAACACAGATCATTATTAGTAGAAAGCCTGGTGCAAGTTCCACGAGACAAATCAGAACGTGGTTCATGAGTGTGGGACTCAAGAGGCCACGTTGGGAAGCACTAAATTGTGTGTAGTGCTGAGAAGATCTGTTTGCTCAAGAAAGATTTCATGCTTAGGTAGCCTATAGATACGCTCGACAGCCACCGTCAACCGATTCCAGAGCGTCAAGTATGAGCTCACGAGAAACGTTGTCATAAGTTCCTTTGACACACCTGCATAGGATGACGGGAAACCGACTGCTCACGTTTTGCACTTGAACCTAAGCGACGAGGTCATTGAAATTATCCGAAACACAAGCTTCCGAGACACAAGCAAGCTTTCCGGAGCGCGGGAAGCTTTCTTACGCCTATCAACTACTAGCCCTTCTGCAAGAGCGCGGCGTCGTTTATTGCAAATAGCGAACTCGGATAGATTGTCGAAAATAATGGGGTCGTTACGAGCGGGTTCGATGTGTCGGAAGACTGCGATGATCGCGATGTGAAAACCTCGCCGGATTCGGCCTCCATGTTTTGAATTTTTGACTCATTTGGTGCGGGGCGAGAGAATCTGGTGGCAGCAATACCAGGAATTGGAAAGTGTAGTTAGGGCTCTTGCGGTTTGTAGTTTCTAATCCGTATATATATTGAGGGCAATGTTGAAGATTTCTACAGAAATGATAAAGGAGTAGCAGGCGTTGGCATGAAACTGAATAGATTATGTAAACTCGAAGTAATAAAATGGTGCGCTCCGACGTCTAGCCAAGACGACGAGAAAGTGGAACAACTCCGTGAGTAGTGTGGAATTAGCAGGGCTATAGGTGCGAAACCAGTACGGCGTTGCCATGGACGACTTCATCGCGAGAGTAGGAACAAGACAGGACGGAGACAAGCAATCGGCAGCATTAACTCGAGGCGAAATGCCAGTCGGATTCTGGAGAAATAAATCTGCTTTGCATGTCGAGCACCATCCTTCCAAAGTATAAGAACAGGAAGTGGACATGGAAAAGACCCGCCGTAGACACAAAGAACGACGAAGATTTCGAACAGTGCCGGGATTCAGAGAGCATATAAAACATAAAAAGCTAAGCAATATAAAAAGCAGTGATTCATTGGTGGCTGAGAGCGAAGACGCATTCAGCATACATGAAGCAAGAACAAAATGAACCACAAAAAACAGAGCAACTTAGATGAAATCAAAGTAATACGATGCAAACAGAAGTATTTTTGATTGGTCTGAGAAAAAGGCAATACTTTGAAAGAAGAATATCAAGATATTGGTGATATGAAAAAAACCGTAAGTAGAATAATTTGTGAAGCAGCACTTGAAATGGCTGGCAAATCACCAAGAGAAGAATTAAGCAAGCTCCCTGAAACCACTGAACGCTTAATAAACCACTGAATTCAGTAGTTTATTAAGGCTTCAGTGGTTTCAGAGGGCTTGTTTACTTCTTGGTGACTTGTCAGCGATTCGCACCTGCCCCTACTTCGGTAAATTTCTGTGACATGAGTAGCCGCCATCTTAGTATTTGGCGTAGATTTACATAATCTCCTACAGATTTTGTAGTTCATTTGCCAGTCGCCAACTCGTTATTTTGCCGGAACGCCTAGCATAATTTTGTTCTATATATTCACATTTAACACCACTTTAACGCTTTTTCGATTTAGCTCTTCATTTATTTATTTATTTGCAATTGCTCGCCATGACTGCTGTAGAACACGATGTCGTCTGCAATCCGCAAATTGCTGAGATGTTGTCCACTAGTGTTTACTTGTACTTCTTCCCCTTCTAGAGTGTTTAAATATTTCTAACCATGCAGTGAAGAACAATAGAGAGATTGTATCTATTTTTCAATCTATATTTTCCGGCTCTTCTTGGGCAGAGGAAGGGTAGCTCTGAAAACTGTGTGGTTGTTGAATATGGCACTCACGTCTGCTTCAGGTACCACGTAATGAATTCAAAACTGTTGTTAATTCTATGTTGTCGAATGTCTTTTTATAATCTATGAATGCCGTATAGAAGGTTTCGTTGTGTTCTTCAGATTTCTGGATTATTGGATTGATCGCGTGAAGGTGGTCCAGCGCCCTTTCCTGTAGCCGGCATGCTCTCCAGGTTGATTAACGTAAGAAGAATATTCCAAATTGCCTTTGTGAATATATTGCGTAATGCTGAATGTAGTTCTTCAAGTCTTCTACATATTCTTATTTTTTTATATGTAACATATTGCCGTTTTTCGACCTCGCTGGTGCATTTTTAGTTCTAAGGCATAACTGGTAGAGGGTCTCAAGCTTCTTAAATACAAAATCTCCATCTTTGATCGAATCGGTTGTTATGCCGTCTTCTACGGTTGCTTTTCCAAGGCGTCTTAGGGCATTTCTGACCTCATCGATAGTGACACACGGAACTTCATGTTTGACTTTGATCTCCCTCGTGGTAGGGCGATTTATATGTCAACTGTGCATGTAAAGAGTAGAAGTCCCCTACCACATCCAATAAGTCAATGAAACTTAATAGTATTGCACTGCTTAATTTTAACGGCACGCATATGGACCTTCCCATGTAGTTTTTTTTTCAGCTGTTTTCATGCTGACGCACATTTTTACTGTCGCTTCTGTCTGTTTGGCCTTTCTGTTCTATAAGACACTTTGTTTACTTTTGTTGATCAGCCTTGACAGTTCAGCCCATTGCATTTTATTTTTTGAGGTAGTTAATTCATCTGCTGTAGTTTATTATTTATTTATTTGTTTTTTTTTTATTTTTACATACTGCCATCCCAAAGGGATCATAGCCGGAGGGCATATACAGTAGTTGATTATAAAATAGCAAAAATTGTGATATAATGGCCACAACAAGTAATTACAAAAAAAAAGGGCAAAACAAGAGCCATTAGTAGCATGCGAATATAAGGAAAACAGGCTTGCACAGTGAAATAAAACCATAGTGAAGGAAACGAAAGGAGAAAAAAAAGTAAAAGAAAAACATTGTGAGACAAAGGTGTAAGCGTTTTTACACAGTGGTGCTGCAGCGCGAGGTGAGAAATGCATGCTGTGGGACTTTAAGGGCGGGCAAAAAAAAAAAAAAAAGTAAGAGCAGAAAAATGCACTAAAGGGAACACTTTTCCAAGCAGACATGGAAGGAATTCACTAAAGGGCCTTGTTGCCTCGCGAATTCACCACCGCAAACATTTTTACAATTCGTCCAGTACGAGTGGAGCTACAGCGATTTGTCGCACGCTGAAATTGCATTCTCTCTTCTCTCGTCCCGACGAAAGCGCTGAAAGCTAAGCAGGGAGGGATGGCACGGGGAAAGTAGGTACGTCACGCGCGCCTCGCGACCTTGCGCACATTTTTCTTTTTTCTTTGCTTCGAACACGCAGGTTCTCAGTGCGATCGCGCGCGCACGCGTGGACAAGTCGCGGCCTCCCGTGGCGGCCCAAGTAACTCCCGAGCGCGCCATGCTCAAATCAGCGAACGGCGTGATACTTGGGCCTGTAAGGCTGTGACGAAGTGATTTTTGAGTATGTAGCATCATTTGTCGAGAGAAGAGAAAGTGATTTCTAGCCGGCTTTGAAAATTTATTGTAAATTCCAGGCCGCGTGTTGCGCTATCAGATTTGGCTCGCGTGTTCTCAGCCTGGACTACCGATCGGCAGCGTTTTCTGACCATGCTGAAAAAGTGTTGCAGGGACCCTTTAAAGGAGCACTGACATAAAATTTCCAAGACGAGATAATGAGCGAGATAGATTTATGTGGAGACATACACAACATCTACGAAATATCAAGGGCAAATATAGCGTAGAACATATTTAAAATCAATTTTAAAGTGCATGCCGCGCGACTGAGCGAGATGCGGAGCCCCCCCGCGACGCCGACATCAACGCAGTGGCAATGTAAACAAACCTACGTCTCGAGTTTGTGTTGGCCGGTGGCTGGCACACGCCTTGCGCTTGCGCTGCCTGAGATTCCTTCCTCCTTGCCTGCGGCTTTGCATGTGCTGGCTGTGCTGGCTGTCAGTGCGGCGCCCGCTCGCGCGCGTGGCGCCACGTCACAGTTTTGCGTGGTCACGTGGCCAGCGGCGTTTATCTTGCCACCGCAACTGCTCCTGCCTAGCTCGGTGCTCTTTGAAACCGAAACTGCGACTGGGGGGCTCTAAAAACGTCTCTAAATAAATAACCTTCGCTCACTCACGCAAACCAGGTTTGCAGCCGTGATAAGTGGGTCATGAGCTACCTATTGCAAAAAAAAAAAAAAACATGGTGCAAAATTTTTGTGTCAGTGCTCCTTTAAGGTGGTGGTTACTCTGTCGCCATCTTGCCAGTAGTTACTTTACAGACACCAGACGCCGCCACTAAGTCAGGAATAGAAGGACAACGCTTCGGAGGGCAAACACCTGAACTTGTGCTGGCGCGCCACATTGGATAAGGAGAGGGCGCGAAGCGTGCTGTCGCGGTTCGCAGACATGAGGCATTCAGCAGGGGCTTTTTTTTTCTCCCCTTCAACAACATCTCTGTCTCTCCCTCTAAAGGCTCTTTTACACTAGAGCGACACAACACCGATGTAGACACGAGGCCGACACAGACGGTCGGTCGTCGAGTCGCCCGCCGACGATGTCGCCGGACCGTCTAGTCACACTAGGCCGACGACGTCGACGACGCCTCGAAAAACAGCATGTCGTCGTAGTGTAACAGGATGGCAGACGGAAAACAGCAGCAAAATGCATCGGCAGACTTGTCATTGGCAGGTCTTCGGGAGATCGGTGGCCGAGCGAAAATTTGCCCATGTCGTTGGTTGGGGAGATCTTGGGGGGTATTGTGCGGAGGTCCCGCACACTTAGAGTTACTGTGTATGCTACCTTTAGGTAGCAGAGTTGCGCCTCTGATAGAACTCGCCGCTCGCGCCCCCCATTCGCCAAGCGCACTCACGTGCGCAAAAAGCATCCTTTTGAGGGAAAGCCAACTTCACGGCCGCGCGGGTGCTGGCGACCGCCGCGCCACCACCGCTGCTCAGCTCTACCGCCGGTGCCATCGCTGCCCAAGCACTCTGGCGAGGCGATCCGGCTGAGTGCGGAATGTTTTTCGTTGGTGTTGTGGTTGTGTCTTTCGTTGTCCGTTTTTAGTGAATGTCAGTGTTAGTAGTGCCTGTGCGGCGTTGCGCCGCGACTCAGTGCTGCCCACTGGTCAACGGCTGGCTAGCCGTTCACATAAATCGAACGGGACGGAACGACAAAATTGTGCTCGAGTGAATGCGTGAACATGCACCTTACAGGTCTGTCAGAACAGTATAATTCAGTCCGGGTAATGTGCGGCATTGCATTCGAAACCTCACCGAGTGTTTACTTTATGCCACAGCTACGTAGATATGCGGAAAATTCTCGTTTCCTTGCGTTATTTGTAAAACACGGAGTGATAGTTCTAGCAATTGTTTTCTCGAGCCACCTAAGCGCTGCGTCAAAAACTACGTGAAACGAGCGATTTGCTGAACTTAATTTGTCGAGAATCTCGACAAATTAAGTTGAAGTTTTCCTGTTCGCTATTTAAAACAAAAATATTACTTCCGATGGTGACAGCCATCGTACAAGCTATAGCACCAGTTTCATCTGAAGTCATTATTTGTTCGAGTTCCCCTTTTTTTTCTTCGAAGCCAAAGTCATTGCGCCAGCGACGGGTTATGAACGAACGAGAAAGCGCACGGAGCCGCTGGGCCGCGTCGGCTCCTACATTCGAAAGGGGTGGCTTTCCTGCATGACATGGATGCCTCGGCGGGCAAGATGGCGGACCTATGCGCAACTCTGCTACCTAAAGGTAGCATATACAGTAACTCTACGCACACTACCCCCTCAGCGCACCCCACGGATGTCTTTTAGATGTGAAGCATCTTATGGCGAAGCTTAATCCGGTGGTGGTGGTGGTGGTGGTGGTGTGCCGCGTGACCACCCTTACTGCGCATGCGAAAACCCTTTCAAAAAATAAAAATAAAAAACGTCCTCTCCCCCCTCTATGTCCTCTAGGCATCCCTCCCCGCGGCAACCACACCCACACTGCGCATGCGCCTCCCCTCCTCTCTCCCCTCCCCCCCTCTCCTCTAGGCATCCCTGCCCGCGGCGTCCACACTCCCACTGCGCATGCGCGTCGCCCCCCCTCTCTCTCCTCTCCTACGCTCCCCCCCTCTCTCGCCTCGCGAAGCCGACGCAGGCAGCGTCTGCTAGCGAGTTTCTTGGTTGAAAAAACCGACTGCTCGCGCTGCACAACCGTTCACTGGCCACCCCGTATATATGGCAATGGATCTTGAACTGCAAGGTGGTGCCGGTGGGAGATTTCTCATGTGCGTTGTTGAACAATAAAAATTCGCAGCGTCAACTAAAAGCGGACTGCGGGTATCTGTGTCCAGTCGGAGTCTTCTGTCTCTCATTGCCCATTAGCAGCGATTGGCATGTTCGAGTAGGAAACACCGCTCAATCACTGCGTGCTTTGCGCCTCCCTTTTTTCTCTCCTGCGCAACGCTGCGATGAGCGCCAGCGTCAACGCCGCCGCCAGTGTAAGCGTTAGCGCCCGCTGCTTCACATCTACACATGGTTCCCTTTAGCGGGAGATGGTGTAATTTTTTCTTCGCTGCCCCTTTGTCTGTCCCCACCCCGTCCTCGACGCCGAGGGGCGATGGCGGGAGCTGCGCCGCGTAGCTCGAGAGGGACAATGGCAGAGGAGGGAGGACAGCTGAAAATGAGGCGCAGGTGGTTCCTGTTTCAATTTCTTCGTGCAAGTTCAGTCGGTGTCGCCGCGCGCGCCTCCAGTGTGACTAGAAAATCGGCCGACGAAAGGCTGTGAGCGCGACAAGGCGCAGAGGGAGTCTTCCGCAGACCATCGGCGAACTCTTGGCGTCGTTGCAGTGTAACTGAGACGACGACACGACAAAAGACGCTCCAAAAGACAGTCGGCAGACCAAAATCGGTGTCTTGTCGCGCTAGTGTAAATGAGCCTTAAAGCCCACGCTCACTTGTCCCCGTCCCCTGCGGTGCTTTTTGTGCGAGGATCAATTTATTTATTTTCTTTCTTTACAAGTACCTTACAGGCCTCACAGAGGCATTGTGTAAGGGGGGGGCGATACAAAGTAAGAACACATTGGGTTAACATAAAAAACAAAGCCAGTACACAAAAGTAAGAACAATGTAGAATAAAAAAAAAAGGAAAAAGAAACAACGGTATGTACAGCAAAATAAATTTAAGTACAAACTAGTCATAAGTATGTCACACTAAAAGTCGTTTGAAACACAAAAAAGAAGTGCAACAGTGTGTTTGACAGATTGAATGCAAGCATAGTGAAACAAATTACGCAGTTTACCAGTACTAGTTGTGATAATGAACAAAACTTAAAACAACAGCATCACTTTGCTGATGAAATAAAAGAAAAAGAATGAGAAAGGCGAGCATGAATCATGGGGGCAAATGGACCAGCTAAGCATTATCAGTGAAATGGTTGATTAGATGCTCACGAAATTTATCGTGATTATGCTGAAGGGCGATACTGTTTGGAAGATCGTTCCAGAGGCGTATGGCACGCGGGAGTGACGAGTAGTTAAAAGCATTAGTGGTGCCGTAGACGCGAGTGTAGCTGAAGTCATTGTGTAATCTGTGTGATAAGTGAGAGGAACGTTGTAATTGTGCTAGCGGTGATCGAGTGGCATTGGCATATTTATGAAAGAGAGACAAAAGGGCAATGTCACGACGTATTGTTAATGGATATAGTGAAAGTTCGAGCTTTAGCTGGGTTACACTGGACAAGTAGTTATAATTCCGCGTGATAAAACGACAAGCCCTGTTCTGGATAGCTTCTAACTTCTGTATTAAATATTTTTGATGAGGTGACCAAATGGATGATGCGTACTCTAACTGGGGTCGGACAAATGTGTGGTAGGCCTGTTTACGTACGTGCGGAGTAGTGGATTGTAGGTTGCGACGAAGATACCCCAATGACCTGGAAGCATTAGCAGAGATGGTGGTTATATGATCGAACCAAGAAAGATTTTGTGTGAGGTGAACGCCTAGATACTTATAGCATGTGGTTCTAGCCAATGTGTTGTTATTGATGTTGTAAGGAAAGAGCGAACGAACTGATTTACGGGTAAATGAGATAATTTTACATTTTGAAATGTTTAGAGTCATTAGCCATGTATTACACCAGTTGTTAATGCGATCCAGGTCACTTTGGAGGGATTGGTGATCATCAGTACTTTTTATGGAACGATAAACAATGCAGTCGTCAGCAAATATACGTATACAAGATGATTTGTTATTTGGCAGGTCATTAATGTAAATTAAGAATAGTAAAGGACCAAGGACACTACCTTGCGGTACCCCTGATGTGACGTCGGAGGGAGGAGAGAAGTAATTATTAACAACGGTGAACTGCTGGCGGTTAGAAAGAAAGTTACGGACCCACGACAAGGTTAGCGAATCTAATTTAAGCGCAGAAAGTTTTGATATTAGTCGGCAATGTGCTACGCGATCGAATGCTTTAGAGAAGTCTAGGAAGATGCAATCTGTTTGTAAGTTAATGTTCATGTTGTAATGAAGGTCAGTAGTAAATTCAAATAACTGTGACTCACAGGAGAAGCCTTTTCTAAATCCATGCTGATGTGGGAAGAAGAAATGATTCGATTCTAGGTGATTGTAGATATGTGATGCGAATAATGTGTTCGAGCATCTTGCAGCAAATGCATGTTAGTGAGATGGGGCGATAATTCTCGTGCGAATGTTTATTACCACTTTTGAAAACGGGTATTACCTTTCCTATTTTCCAATCAGTGGGGAGTTCGCTTGTTGATAATGACTGTTTATAGATGTGAAGTAAGACGACGCTGGAAACTGAAATGGTATTTTTTAGTATTTTTGAATTTATTTCGTCTACACCAGAGGACGAGGAAACTTTAAGGTTATTGATCAGATGTACAATGCCATTAAGTGTAATGTCAACTGGTGCCATGTAATGGTAATCAAAATCATGGACGTAAGGGATGCTAGAACTATCTTCCTTGGTAAAAACAGATGTGAAAAATGAGTTTAATGCTATGGGAGTGTCAGCATCCGAATATGGGGTGTCGTTAGCGTTATGTATCGAAATATCGTTACTCAAGCCACGTTGACCTATCGTTTTCCAGAATTTACTCGGATTATTTTTTAATAGTGCGGGAAGGTCTTCTGAAAAATACTTATCTTTGGCTTCACAAAGGGCAGAACAGTACGATTTTAGGTAGTTTTTATAATTAACCCATGCATCTGGCGTACACTCACGCTTCGCGGCATCGTACAATCGCCTTTTCTTTTTTCTCATATGCTGATGTTTTCTCGTAAACCAAGGGTTAGTTTTATTGTTGGAAATTGTGATAAGTGGAACGTGCTTGGATACTAATTCTGCGAGCTTATCTTTAAAAAGAACCCAGTTACTTTCTACAGACCTGTTATGAAAAAGGGGCATCAGGATGTTATCATAAAAGACTTGCAGTTCGGCATTAATACAGTCGTAATTAGCTCTGGTTATAGTCGCGGATCTGTTTTCTTGTTATACCAGTGAAAGGAAGCGGAATGTTAAGGGTGATTTGAAGTAATTTGTAATCGCTCATTCCATCTAAGTAAGTTATACTACTGACTGTATCAGGGGCTGTTGTAAAGATGAGGTCTAGTATATTAGGACCGCGGGTAGGTTGGGTAACTACTTGAAATAGGTTGAAATCTAAACTCAGGTCTATGAGGCTTCATGAAACAGTACATGGGGATGATAGCAGTGTCCAGTCAATCTGCGGAAAATTGAAATCACCGAACAGATAAGTGACATCTGCGTGGAAGAGCTCAAGTGCTCTCGAAATGCTTTCACGCAGATTGTCCGAGAAGGAGTGATCGGAGTTCGGTGCTCGGTAACAGTTGCCTATCAATAGTTTGGTGGAAGATGTAGTGCAAGCCGTCCATATGATTTCCAGATCAGAATCTGTATTAACAGCAAATGATGTTAGCGATTTTTTAATACCAAGCAGGACGCCTCCCCCTCGCCTATGAGTGCGATCGCGCCTGTATATATTAAATGTGTTGGAGCCAGAAAGAACTTCGCAATCACGGATGTCAGGGTGTAGCCACGTTTCAGTGAAAGCGATGATGTCAGAATCACTGTCTTCGAGGAAAGATGAGGCTTCAGCACACTTAGATAATATGCTTCGAATATTAGTGAATGATATTGACAAGGGGGAAGACATGATTACTGGTGTAGGTTGTTTAAAGATGTGCGCACGTTCACTGCGCATGAGCTATTGATTAAACTGCATGACAGTATCAGTAGTCACACTGTAAATATAGGTTTTTGAGTCCATGCGCAGTTTGTCTACTGACAACTTGTACTTCTTTTTCTGCGATTTTGCGAAATTTATCAGTTTTGCCCTGGCTTTCCGAGTTGCAGGCGAGAAATCTTCGCGTATCGCAAACTTTGTTCCCTTAAGTTTAGGCCCCGATGTCAGTACGAGTGCTTTGTCCTTGAAATTGGTCAACTTGGCAATTATTGGCCTTCGCTTTTCTGGGCTGTATTTTCCTAAACGGTGAACGCGCTCAAATTGAAGGCTGTTAGTGGTCGCGCTGCAAATTGCGCTGCAAACCGCTCAAGATTGCTTTTGGTTTGAAGGCTGTCGAACAGTCCTGCCTCACTGGCCAGCTGCTCTCCGTGACACTCAATGCCGGAATGCGCGGCGGGATTTTCTGAAAAACTCTCTCGCGGAAGTCACATCACAATCGAACCACGAGACATCCTTTTGTGTACATATCTACATAATCCCCCCTCTGTCGCTGTCGTTTACTCCTACCTCATTCAATGATGGCCACCGTTCAGTTTTTATCTTCTTGAGCCAACCAGCGGTCATCATAGCGAAATCACCTTTTCCTTTTATCCATTGCTGTATAGTTTCTCTAGTTAGCAGCCACTCGCTCCTACCTCTCTCTATCCCGCTACACACTCGGACACAATCGCTCTAAAGATTTCATGTCTCTCGAGAAAGAATTGAGAGCAATATTTTGTCGATCGAATGCTATATTTATGCAGTAATTATGGTGTAAATAATCAAGAGCAATAATTATGGTGAAAGGAGGGCTTCTATTCGCGCTTCATAAATAATTTGCAAATGCTCAGGAACGTTCTTTCCTCGTGGTGCTGTCGACTCCAAGCAGCCGGGTATGAAGAAACAAATGCTTCCATCGACATCACCGCGCAGGCCACGTGTGTGTTAGAAGCTCAGCAGGCCACTCGTAACGTTGCATGGCCACAAGCGGTGTTGTTCGCCGCGACACCAAATCTTGTCACCCATGCCCATGTGCGATTTCGTCTGCTGTCCACGAGCGGCTCATTATCTCGAGTGTTTGTTTTTTTACATTGCACTAAATGAATCCCTTATAGCGAAAGATGGACGCTCGGAGTTCGCAAGACGGGGGGCAACCATTCCCCTCTTCGTGATTTACGACCCGTGATTCGACGTAAGAATGGTAGAATGGGCGTGTTGGTTTTGCATATTGACGTGTAAGGCGCGAAGACGACAACGGACAGAGGGAGAGTACACACAGACAGAGCGCCACTTCCAACAATGTTTATTTCGAGAAGAACACAGCATATACACACACACCACGCGTTGTCACTGGTCTCAATGCGCAGTCGCGTTCAGGTACCGCAGCTCTTTAGGTGATAGCGCAATGGACGCCACACTAACGCACTTATCACCTGCTTCGATGATTTTCTTAGCTTCTATGATCAATCTTACCGATTTATCGTGGCTTCTTGCGACAACCGAGCAGGCACTAAGGTCGGGGCTACATTGACAATCACGGCAATGAATCGCTGCGGTATCTGAACGCGACTGCGCATTGAGACCAGTGACAACGCGTGGTGTGTGTACATATGCTGTGTTCTTCTCGAAATAAACATTGTTGGAAGTGGCGCTCTGTCTGTGTGTACTCTGCCTCTGTCCGTTGTCGTCTTCGCGCCTTACACGTCAAAAATTGAAGGACACTTTGTACATTCCAAAGTGTGTTCGGCGAAAGCGTGTGGCCATTCCACTGATTATGCCATGTCTTTTTTTCTTTTACACTCTCAGTGGCATAAGACACAAACCTAATGGGTGCGTGTTTTCTTCTTTAATTTTTTACCGCGAATCGCAGCGAGACGCGAGACTCATCTTCCTCCGCTCGCATGCGTTAGTATTTTCTCGCGCTTTGCGCATCGTGCAAACGCCATCCGCGTTCCAGCTCTTAAGTTGACGGACCCTTTGTAAATTGGAAAGTGCATTCCGTGAACGCCTGGGTCCATTGAGACGGCGTCGGTCAGAATGATTGCAAACTCTGGTCACAGCGACGCTACGCAAGCAAAGCGCGAGTGCTATAGAGTCCGACGCGACCGGCGTCCGTCTGCGCATCCCGGCGGCCACCTGGCTCAGTGCCAGAGCTCGGATGGACGGTCGGACGGACATGGACGGATGAACGGACGGACGGACAGACGGACGAACAGACAGACAGACGGACGGACGGACGGACGAACAGACAGACAGACAGACAGACAGACAGACAGACAGACAGACAGACAGACAGACAGACAGACGGACGGACGGACGGACGGACGGACGCCGGACGAAGGTCGGACGGACACCGGACGGACGTGAGCATGAGACATTAAAGACTTTCGCCTTAAAGATTACACCATCCACCGCTAAAGGGAACCATGTGTAGATGCGAAGCAGCGGGCGCTAACGCTTACACTGGTGGCGGCGTTGACGCTGGCGCTCATCGCAGCGTTGCACAGGAGAGAAACCTGGGGGGCGCAAAGCACGCAGTGATGGACGGTTGTTTCCTACTGGAACATCCCAATCGCTGCTGGGCAATGAGAGACAGAAGACTCGGACTGGACACAGAGACCCGCAGTTCGCTTTTAGTTAACGCGCACGCTGCGAATTTTTCATCGTTCGGCAACGCACAGGAGAAATCTCCCACCGGCACCACCTTGCAGGTCAAGATCCATTGCCATATATACGGGGTGGCCAGTGAACGGTTGTGCAGCGCGAGAAGTCGGTTTTTTTAACCAAGAAACTCGCTAGCAGACGCTGCCTGCGTCGGCGTTGCGTGGCGAGAGAGGGGGGAGCGTAGGAGAGGAGAGAGGGGGGGAGGGGACGCGCATGCGCATTGGGGGGTGTGGTTGCCGCGGGGGGGGGGGGGGGTAGAGGAGAGAGATGGGGGGAGGGGACGCGCATGCGCAATGGGGGGTGTTAGCGCCGCGGGAGGGATGCCTAGAGGAGAGAGGGGGGAGGGGACGCGCATGCGCAATGGGTGTGTAAACGCCGCGGGCGGGAGGGATACCTAGAGGAAAGAGAGGGGAAGCACAGCAGAGGAGGTGCGTGGGGAGGGTTCGCGCATGTGCAGTAAGGGTGGTGAGGACGCACACCACCAGCACTACCGCCGGACGGACGGACGGACGCCGGACGGACACCGGACGGACGTGAGCATGAGACATTAAAGGCTTTCGCCTTAAAATGTGCAAAACCAACACGCCCATTCTGCCATTCTTACGTCGTATAGTTCTAGTTCATCGGGCTCTCCTCTAAGTGTTGTTTCAGATCCAAGCACCACAGTTGCGTTAATCGCTGTCGCCACATGCAAAGCTCGCATGCTGTCATTCTGCACTCGGCACCGGATTTTGCCTGAAGACGTGAGGCAACTTTTCGGAGGCTTCAGCCCTTCAGTGGGTCATGGAAAGCGCATCTGCAGCATACTCAAGTCGGAGTGGTCAAGGCAGGCACGCCTTTACCGAATACACCTGGAAGCCCAACTACACAGCTCAATGGGACCGGATCGCGCAAAGCGGTCGTTCTGGCATTTCAGTCGTCTGGCTAATCAGACAACCGAATTCATCTGGAAGTGTACGCTGCCACAACTGCGAGCCCACCATCGTCCAAAAGTGAAAACGGTACAAGGGAACAGAATCTACACTGAGGGAGACGTCACGCTGCCGGAAGATGTCAGCAAGGGGCTCGCCCTGGGGCCGAAGTTCGCCGTGCAGCCGCGAGCCACTGGACCGGAGCTGCTGTCCATGGTGCACAAGGTTTCCGGCTTGGCACCCGCGAGTGAAGTGGATAGGTGTGTGTCAAGTGGCGTAGATGTACTACTACGTGACCAACGGGAACCACGCCGTCCGGTAGTTCGTCATCTGGCGTCCTACCTGAAGACGAACTCTTACTGCGTTCTCCCATCAGACAAGGAAGGTGGCTTTGCCGTCTTTCCACGGGACTTGTACAAGGTGAAAGCACTTCGAGCTTTGAGTTCTGTTTTTCAGTGTCCACGATAACGTTCCGATCAAAAAACTAAAAAGTGAGGCTAAGAAGCTTGGTGAGAGTATGAACCAATCAAAGTTGGTTAGGGATGTCATGAACAGTAAATCCGGCACGATCGAGGTTTTCTTCAGTGCAAAGACTCACAAGGAGAGTTGCCCATTCCGAGTAATCGTGTCAGAACGTAACACGTGGCAGAAATGCCTTGCCGTTTTCCTTCTCGATAAGCTCAGGCTTCTCACGGTTGATGACCCCTATCGCGTGAAAGATTCCGGTGAAGTAGTAAACTTTCTTTCCGGTCAAACGGCGGTAACCCTGGACGCATTCTCTATTGACTTGAAAGGCTTGTATTATTCTATGCCGAAGAATGAGTTGCTTCAATGCGTCCAGGATAGCATAGACCGATACGGCTCCCTCTCATTTCAAAATGACGCTGGTATGCCAGAAAGGGAATTCATGGCAGCGCTAGAACTTTATCTGTGTTCTACCTACGTTGAGTGGGATGGTAGTCTTTACCTGCAAAAGAGCGGCGTTTGTATAGGTTCCTGTTTAGCGCCAATCTTAAGTGACTTATTTTTAGCTCGTGCGGGCAGAACCATTTCAAAGCCTTCTCGAAGGTAGTGGTGTCATCAGGGTCTTTAGATTCGTAGATGATTTTTTTAGTTCTCGTAGACAAGAAGTTCATGGACGCCGACCAAGTCGTTACTAACACTTTGACAACTTTTAGGCACATTTTATCTCCCATAGAAGTCACACACGAACTTTCGGTCGATTCGACTATAAGATTTTTAGATCTAAGATTGTTTTTAGGAACTGATCATGTATGTTGGCAGTACGAGCCTCGTGCAAACAAACCACTGCTCCCTTTTAGCTCGTCCCACTCTAAGCTCGTCAAACGTAGCATTGCCAACATGTGCTTGCACAATGCTTTTAAGAAATCTTGCCCGCACAGAGCAGCAGATAGTTTCCTCAAGCAGGTTGGCCGTCTAGAGGAGGCAGGTTACCCACAGTACATTTTGGTGTCTGTGGCAGAGAAGATGCTGAGGAAGTCGCGGAACAGCCACTTAAACGAGGAGCCGCCCCAAGATAATGACAAGCTAGCCGTGATTCCGTATGTTCACCGCGTGTCACATAACATGAAAAAGATCGCCAAACATGCTCATGTAAAGGTGGTCTTCTCTGCCCCGTTAAAGCTTTCCAGGCTCTGCAGGATGACCAATCCTTGTCCCAGGAAAGCTCCGGCCTGCATCGTGAACCACAAGAACAAGTACGTCAGCTGTCAGACGGGTGTGGTCTACGAGATCCCCTTGTCGTGTGGTCGAAAATACGTTGGCCAAACCAAGCAATGCCTGAATGATAGGCTAAGACAGCATAACAACAATATTAGAAATGGCAGAGAGGGCCACCTAGCGATTCATTGCCGTGATTGTCAATGTAGCCCCGACCTTAGTGCCTGCTCGGTTGTCGCAAGAAGCCACGATAAATCGGTAAGATTGATCATAGAAGCTAAGAAAATCATCGAAGCAGGTGATAAGTGCGTTAGTGTGGCGTCCATTGCGCTATCACCTAAAGAGCTGCGGTACCTGAACGCGACTGCGCATTGAGACCAGTGACAACGCGTGGTGTGTGTGTATATGCTGTGTTCTTCTCGAAATAAACATTGTTAGAAGTGGCGCTCTGTCTGTGTGTACTCTCCCTCTGTCCGTTGTCGTCTTCGCGCCTTACACGTCAAAATGTGATTCGACCGGGACTCGCAAGACCGCCCATGTCTGACACATTAGTGGGATGCGCCTTCTTAGCGCATTGCCGCTGTTTACATGAATGCGATACACCTTTGTCGCATTCATGTAAACGTGTTTTCTGCGCCACGCTTGTCTTCTTGTGCGGTTACTAGGCCCCAGCCTGAGATCGGCTACGTCGGATAGTCAGCCTTACGGCTCAGGCTATGAGTCTACGACCCGCTATCCTTAGACATCGCAAGTTCTCAACAAAGCAGACCTTCCAAACACGTTGAATTCGTAGCCGCTGCCACATTCTCCTAGCCTTTTTCCTACATGCGAAAGCGACGGCGGATAGAGCACGAGCCGAGCAAATGTAACAGAAAGGAAGGGAGTGTTCGGTCGCGTGTGGCGAGTCCAACATCATGCACGGCGCCGATAACGAGGGACAGCTGTTGATTTCAGCCAGTGCAGCAACAGAAGCCTACAGGTACGCGCCTAAGATTCCCCGCTGGAGGCTACCAATTGAATGCCACTGTCTTCCAACGGCAAAGGTGGTTGTGTGAAACGATGTCATATACTTCGTGTCCCCTGCTCATCACATCAGCATTTATAGACGCAAATTCCCGCTAGAGCAAGAATTTCTGCGTAGTAACCGATCGGGGCTGCGCACAAGTATACAGCAGCGACTGGGATCTGGGCTGCGCACAAGTATATACCAAGCGTATCACGCATACCAGTGCTACCTGGGGTTTGTGAAACCTTCCTTTAGGTGTTTTACTGAAGAAATCAAAAGCTCAGGAGGCTTACTATTTAGGTCGGAAATGAAGAACTTCGAGCGCGAGAAGATATATAAACCATTCGAAAAATCCTGATGCTAAGTGTGCCCGCACATGACACAAGGGGACCACAAACACGGCCGAAGCTTACCATTCAAGCTTTCTAGAAAAATTTATTCGAACAAAGAGGTATACAAATTGAGGTATGAACTGTGCGAAATGAAATATACTGGGCTGACAGAAACCGCGTTGCGCACCAATGTTCAATAATTTATAGCAAGAGAAATGAATCAGAGAATTACGCAAAGTGAGGACGCGGTTACTGGGACGTGCCCTCAAGCTGTCTAAATGTGCGAGCGTCTTGTTGCACTATGGGAACGTCTTGTTGCATAATGTTCTACATTGGCAGTGAAGAAAACCCATAAGTCGCCCACCTGACGTAGCGATACTGAGATTGAGTGGTGTAAGCCTTCAGTGCACAGGAAATATGGATGGGTTTCACCACTGCCGCTAGTATCGCTAGTACGTTTAACTTATTCAGTTAACGACGTTGACATTTACACATAGGCAATCTGTCATTCTAAATTCTCTATTTCCAAACTTATGTGGGTAAGTGTCTGCGTAGCAGTATCTGCCGAAATTGGGTAGTGATTATATCGCATAAAAAATAAAAAAAAGTGTATTACCAGCAACCATTGCAGCGTTTCTCTTTCAAATGCGAATTGTGTTGATTGAGCGGTTGTCGTGGTGTAGCTGTTACTTCTAGGTATATTCCACAGAGAACAGCTCGAAAAGTCGGCGGTTGTAATCGGACCCTTACCCGAGCTCGTCAGCTCCAGCGACTACAAATGTCAACGACGTCCCCCCTTGCAATCAACGCTCACTGAACACAGCGGGTCTATCCTTCCGATGCAGGCATCAATGCGTGAGAGGAAAGCCGAGCCTCATCGACATGATGGGCACGCCGTCAGCTGCTCCTATCCCTCCAGGCGAGAGCGCCGCTCTATTCCCTTTCCCCAGCACCGTCCCCCCGACCGTTTCTCGTTGGCCTTTGCGTCCCGAAGATGAACAGCGGTGCGAAATTCCACAATGCGCGCGAGGGTGAAACTACCAACTAATATGCGCGCTTCGCGTCACTGGGCAGGTGTATCCAGTAGACGCCGCACGCGTGCCCCTTTTCCCGTCTCTCGCTTCGAAAGAAGGCCACGAGGGGGCGCAACATCTCTTGTTGGTGCGATAAGGAATGTTTTGCGACAGCGTATGTCCTTCCGAAGGCCTGAGTAAAATTCTATGTCGCCGACGGGTCAGTTCCTTCCCTCATTTCGATGCAAAGGCATCAGAAAAACAACTAGCAGGAGGTTCGTTCGAGATTGACGTTTTTTTTTATTTCGAAGGCAATGTTCGTGGCTTTCGAGAAGAGGCCCGAGTAGTTTGATCTGCAATCGCGCTCTTTGATCCGCCCTTTGCGGGAGCCACGGCGTCAACTGTCGTGCGGCTCGGCACTCCCTTTCCTCCCTGGAGGGGGAAAAGGGACGAGCAGCTGGGAAGAGCGACGGCAGCGCCCCGCCCGACGCGCGTCCGCGGGTGGGCGCGTCGATCGGCGTGCGCCGTAGAGAGGAGCTGTCGGCCCGGAGCGCTGGCCCGGGGCCCCCCCGATGGCCGCAGTGGTGCGAACACCGGTCCGCGTTGTGCCGCCTCGTGCGCTGTCGTTCGTTCTCGTCGCCGTGCCGCCGCCACGGCCCGCGGTTGTGGCCCCGCCGGAGGAGGCCGCCCAGTGAGCAGTGGTAGCGCCGGCAGAAGGCGGCCCTCGGAGGACATGGGCGCCGGGCGCCGCGTCGCAGCCGCCGCCCCGACTGGGACGCCGCCGTCGCCGCACGGGAAGAGGGCCGCCGCCGCGGGCTGCTGAGCCGGACCCATGTCGGACCCCGACGACACAGGTCAGCTCTCTCTCATCGAGGCAGCGGCGGAGATCGGCAAGTGGGCCTCGGTGTGCGTCCACTTCCGGAGTGACCACGGCACGTGCGATGAAGGCAGAATTGGAGGGCACAACGTCGGCCGATCGCCGCCGCCGCCGTCGCTAGCACCTGTCGATCTCCGCCGCTGTCGTGATATGCCTAAGCCGCTTGCGCGCAACAACGTGGAAGACTTGCGTGTCCCATTATGCGGCACCAATCGCGCACAGGGGTCGTTCACTCGATCGGCTGACGGCGTTGCGGATACCGACGAGCGGCGGCCGTAAGAGAAATATCGGACGTCTATTTGGCGTGCTCAGTGGCATAACGGTGAGGACGTGTTCCGAGGAAACCAACTGAAGCTTATTTCCATTCACTGAGCCCTTATAGCCATGGTCGGGCCATCTACATGCGTGACCTGATTTTTGGCCTCAGAGCAAGTCTTGTCGTATTATCTCAGACTTGGTTGCATCTCCTTGCCGATAAGTGGCATTTTCTGTGGCTACCCCACCTTATTGGTTTCCTCTTTACTACCGCGTCACAGTGGTGGCCATTCAACGCCACCAGAAATAGCCCTACCCGTTGTGTTTCGCTACATCTGACCTCATGCGTACAACTGTCGTGTCTAGCAGCGGCATTGCATTCAATGGATTACGACAGGCATCGTAAATCCGAAACAATACCATACTAATCAAGTAGTGCAGACAGCCTTGGTTGAACGCGGCCTCATCTGAGATGAAGTTCACATTTAGGAGAACATGCGAGCGCAATGCTGGTGTTGTGTCAAGTCGAATCTTGGAGCTAGCTATGGCACCGCAATTTCACCCAGACGAGAATGCCTGGCGCTTCAGAGAATGGCGGGACACGCATGCATGGTGTGTGTACATCTCTGGATGAAGTGAGCGCTGTGCAAAACAGCAGCATCTCAGTTTTAAACTACTAGGCACACTTAAAGGTAATCGTAGACACTCGTTATTTTTTTTCCGCAAGAGGAACGAGTTGTATAAGGGCAGTACGCCAGCACAGGCTATGCAATTTGTACCGCATTTTCACATACACGTTATGTCATCCACGAACATCTAAAAAATGTAACATATTGCGAGCTTATGTAGCAAATAAAGCGCCGGCGCAAAATTTGTCATTAGTACTGGTACTGTTAGTTGAAAGGAGACACACGTTGGTTAAAAGGTGCGGGATGAACAACACGGCAGCAATTCTTGAGGTTTTGCGTCCTAAAACCACGGCATGGTTATGAGAGACGCCGTAGGGGAGGGCTCCGGAAATTTCGAACATCTGGTGTTCTTTAACGTGCACCGAGATCTAAGTACACGGACCTCTCGCACTCAGCCTCCATCTGAAGAATTGGTTGAGCATGCTTTATGAATTAAAATAATAATAATAATAATAATAATAATAATAATAATAATAATAATAATAATAATAATAATAATAATAATAATAATAATAATAATAATAAATCAAAACGTGAAGAAACTCGTTTACGGATTCGGTTCGGTGTTTTCAGCCTTTTCAGACCTTGATGAGGCAAAAACACGTCAATAGCTCTGGCGCGTTTTCCAGCTTGTGTCGTTCCGTTGGATGTATTTCAGTGCTTTCGTCTTTTCCATGCAGTTGTGGCTTAAGCAACAATTGCGACGTACTTTTTTCGTATATATAGGGTCACGATACGTAGTGTCCTTGATGTCATACACGTCACAACATTGATGGTGCGTTCCGCGTTGCACTTCCACGTGCTGCTTTGGGGGGGGGGGGGGGGGGGGTGCCATTGTTTTGGCGCATGCGGCTGTATACGTGTATGCCTTCGAAAAACAATCGCACTGCATAGAGACGCATTTGTGGTGAAGCGATGACAGAATCTTCGACGGGCTGAACTTTTGACAAGACGCTGTGTAATATAGCGTGAGTAGGCCTAAGCAATATACACTATTCCTTTTTTTTTTTATATTACCGCTTTCTAGCTCTGTCGAAACAGAAACGCTAGAAAAAAAAAAGAAAAGAAAAGAACGGGAGAAAAGCGTTTAGAAAGCGGTAATGAATGAAGAGGCGGTCACTTGAAACGACCACACTCTCTTCGGGCATTCCTTCATGTTTAACACACGCACGGACACTAATTGTTTCACGGAGCAAAGGTGTGCCGTATTTGCCATTTTTGCAAAGATGGCTCATTTACTGACTAATATAGCAAATATTTGCCAACAATTGTCATGTGCCAATATTTTGCAATGGCTGGGAGCGAGAGCATAATGAGGCTGGGATCAAGAGGTACGGCCAAAACTATGAGCATCTGCTTGAGTTATTGGAGTGCGTTAAGAGAAAGTGATATACACTCTTTCGATGTTGCTTTTTAAAAAAAAAGCAAAAAATACGCAATACATGCGAAGGACCAACGCTCACACGTGCAGGCGCTAATCGCCTTTGACACTACTATATTGCTGAGAACGAAACATTGCCAGCGAGAAGAAAACGTTGTGCGTTCGAGTCCCTCTTAGGGAGCAAATGTGTTCCGGCGTGGTAGATGTGCAAAAGCGTCCACTCACTGGTGACTGTTTCTTTCCGCTGATGTTATTTATGATGATAGTTAATAGTATTTCCTTTTGCAACGGGCGCCGACCGGTTGTCAGCTAGCCTCTTGCTATAGCCAAGTATTATTCCATGAATTACTTTCTAGCTTCATGGCTATTGTTTTTAGTTTTATGCAAGCTTGAATATGCAGAAGGACCCGTTAACTATGCTTAAAGCGATTTCATTTTACCAATCTCTACCCTGCTCCCCCCCCTCCAAAAAAAAAAAAAGAATTCTCAAACGCACGTTTTTCGCTCCCAATTACTGAACAGTCAACACTTCCATTCACGTTGTGACCATCCGAAACATTCACGACGTCCGCGAGTCTTGTGTCCTAGCTGGCATTCTACGAGTATTACAATGCGTCCAGTAGTTGTCGGACTACCTTAGAATTTGCGCTTCATACTACGGGCATCTACAGAGCTGATATACTTTATCCTGTTCCTATGTTTCGAGCTTTCTATTTCGACCTCAGTCTCGAATTCGCTACCGTATGTATCAGGTGGTGAATTGGTCAACCCGAAAATGCGCTGATTCCGAGTTTGATCCGCAGCTGAACAACTTTTTCTTCAAGCGCGAAGCTTTATTTGAGAAGCACGGGCCAGTTTCATTTATATATTCTGGTTACATTGGGAAGGCGACGATAATTTCCCATTTCATGACACTTGCCCTCCAAGCATGCCACTGATTCCTAGGTGATATCCATGCAGTAGAAATTTTTCAGATAAAGCTTCTGTGTGGCTTGTTTTCGTCTACTCAAGATTCTCCATAAACCATAGCGCAAATAAGAACACGGGACAAGAAAGAGACCAGGCGCACTGTCCTGGTCTCTTTCTTGTCCCGTGTTCTTATTTGCGCTATGGTTTACGAAGAACGATGAACAACCAACAGGCCCAAACGTTCTCCCTTTTGAAGTCTACTCAGTACCTACGCATCGAACAGGAAGAAGACGAAATGAAATGTATCGCGCCGAACCTACACGTTGGTTCTGACGAGAATGCTTTTGTGAATAGGGTATCCAAAATAGTGGATGGATGGCCGAACCAGCCAGCAATAAATTCATAAAATTCAACTTAAGAAGTTAAAGATGCCAATAGACGAGTATTTCAAAATTGAGAAGAGCGTAGATATCAATCCCAGAAGAGTGTTTCGTTGGGCTAGTTGGTTACACATCGTAAATGGTAAAAACGGCGCAAAATAGACGAGACGAACGAAGAAGCACACAGGACGAGCGCTGACTTACAACTGACTGTTTGACGCAGCGACATGGCGCTTCATTGCAGCACGTGCGGGTGCACGCCAGAGTTCCGGGACTGCAAAGGAATATACCCAAGCGTGCACAGTCATCTGATAGACGAGGCCTTCGCGATTAAACTAAGGGGCGACACGTGTGTTAGTGAACCGTCCATAACACTAAGCAAAGAAGAGATCAACTATCTCTTATGTGCCTAGGTGCACTCACAAAATTGTAATCTTGTCGACTATAACAGTATCCACTCATTGTATCGTGACGTACGGCTTGAAATCGCACGTGACTTGTTAAACCGCACCTTTTCCTTTATATTGCATCGAAGCAATAAAACAGTCAGTTGTTAGACAGCGCTCGTCCTCTGTGCTTCTTCGTTCGTCTCGGCTATTTTGCGCTGTTTTTACCTTTTAGATATCAGTGTACGGTTAAATGAAAAATGCAAAAAGTAAGGAATATAGACATCATACACAAAAGAACAATAAATATGAAGTAGCATGATATGTGTACTACATGTAGCGTGAAGGAATCCACTGATTGCGTTAAAGACGACCTTTCACTAAATCTGCAAAAAGAGTAATGTGATATCACTTGAATTCACAATAAGCTTGCAAATGAGTATTGTCCAAATGAGCAAGAAACCGAAACTGGGTTGTTTTACAGTAATGTTAAGCACATCTCGGCTACTTGCATTTTGCAAACCGTTCAGTTAAAATTAGCCAATTATAGATTTAAGCGCCCACTTGGAAAATTAGTTCCGTTTCAAAAAGGAGTCAACGTGCTCGAAGCTAGATCCACGTTTGACCAAAGGGCGTTCTCCGTGGACACATTGTGACCAAAACAACCGGTTAGTCTGCAGTGGTCTGCCTCGTTGACGTTGCTCGTCCTGCAGACTATAGACACGAAGATCGATGACGAAATCGTGAGTTTGCTGTCATTTAGACGCGTCTCATATCACAAAGAAAGCCCAACATAAAATGTTCGGCAAAGAATGAGCCAAATACTAATGTTACATATGTGCCGGAAATCGTATGTGCCAAATATGTTACACATGTACGAAAAACGGCCAGATACGCTGCTTATGAAATGGCTTTGTTCAATGGCCACCACGTGTATGCTGGGCTGTCCAAAGAAACTAGAATCTTTTCCACAAATGATGTACTTACTGTTTGAATACGCCTACAGAAAATTCCAGCGAGAGGAAGTCAAGACAGCACAAAACTTGCATAAAGATGAAATGAAATGTCTTAACAGTTATGTTTCACGTAGACCCCCCACGCGTGCCGGAGTGATAGGTTCGCCTACTTCATGGGCATGCGCAGATAAGTTTTCTTGCCTTCTTTCTTTTCCGCCGTCTTCAGCTGATAGTCGGCGTTTGTGGGGTCCAGACTTCTTTCTTGTGTCCGTGTTTGCACGCCCTGTATTTTAGAATGAATCATCGCGATTGCAACCTCGGCCGTGCATTCAGTCCTGCGTTACTGTAGCCGTACTCAAGAGTGGTAATAATCTAGCTGTAGTGCATCGGCTAACCGAAGATGCTCGCGTAGGGCAGCCGCGTTGGTGGTTCTCCCCTACGGAATATCATTCATCCAATCTGGTGGATTCGGTTGCCAACGCCAGCGAGTTGTGCTTTTTTTCGCCCACCTTTATTCATGTCCATTTTTTTTTGCAATAATTACTGCACCTTAATACAAAAGCAAAGGTAACGTACCTTGCTCGGTTCCATTATCGGTTGGCTACCCCTCAACGGCAGGGCACATTCAACTTGGACGAGACACTCGCCCACCTCATCTCTGTCCAGCTGCGCGAAAATGACAGACGAGGAGATCGTTCACCGATACACAAATATGTTGTAGGCTAGAAATGGAAAGAAACTCGGCGCTGGAAGGCGTACTTGTGAACTGCTCAAGATCCACATGTCGACGGGCCTTAAGGGTCGATATGCCGCATAAGCACGCCGCTTTCTGCCGCTGCGTGGTGCGGCGCGGTGCTCTTCTTTTCTCCCCTATCTCTTTGATGCCCCTGTGTGGGACATGGCGTAGCACAGCCGTAGAATCACTCGGTTCCATCGGCGTAATCAAGAGAGTATTTTGTTTACACAGTTGGAAGCCATGAATACCGTGCCAACAGTTTTGCTGTGTTTTGTCGCCTAGGGGAGCTAAAAGTTCAGCGTGTTTGCCGTCGCCTCTTCTTGCTCTTAGCTTCCGCTCGCGATGGAACACCCTTTCCCTCCACAACGAACATACACCGAACAGCCCCTCGTTAATTTCCTTGCCTCTGTATCAATTTCTCTCACTGTTAACAGTTGCTTATTACCAGTAACAAACCGCGCATGTCATTACGCACGTACTTGTAAACATATCCTCGTGTCATGTTGAGACAGTCATGATCAAACACCGCCTGGTTTCGGTATGACACGGGAAGCGCCTTGCACTGTGCAGAGTACCGTCACCAGATACGTTCGCGTAAGCTGTCGCGTCGGTGGTGCCACATTAGAGCGCACAGTCTAACCATGGAGCTTTAGAGAAATTTGCATTCACTTTGTTATTGCCGCTATTGCTGCACTGTATTCCACAAAGTGAAATTGCGAGGCTTTAGCGCAGTCCCTTTTGACATAGCCGTAGAGGGCGGGGCAGGGTTGACTGCCCCCCTCTCCTGAAGTTTTAGTTTGTATGCATGTATACTCGCACACATACTGACACCGGCACACATATACACAAGAGCGGTCGCATCACCCCCCTGTCCTTCGATATGAAATCCCGGCTACGCTCCAGAACTACCAATGGCATTACAGCACCCATAAAACATTCCAGGCACTTTCGAGCCACGCTCGTCGCTGCTACAGTTATGAACGAGACAAAAATTTCTACAGTGATGTCCCAGGTCTGTCACTTAAGGCACTTCATTATTGCAATATGTTCACTCACCAAAGGATAAGAATAGGCTGGAACGCACTACTCCCGAATAATACCAGGAAATCTGCCACTGTCGCTGAAGCGAAAAGTACACAATCACTGCATACTGCCAGCTCTAGCATAAGGGACTAGAACAGGGCAAATAATAAGAGAAAAAGATGAGGACCATGGAATGGAAAATGATAGGAGTAACATTAAGAGGACGGCAGGGAGAACAAACAGTGCTTGCGGACATCCTAGTGGACATCAACGAAAGGTACTGACCTGGGCTGACCACGTAGAACAGACAACCTAAGAGCAAAAGATGGGAAACACAGTTGAGGTAGGTAGGATAAGTGGATATCATTGGTCTTGCAATGGGCTAAAACAGTCTGAGAATGGTGGTGACTCACTGCATCGTAGTTTGCGCATGCCCGGCAGGTGCTGATACCGCGTTGTTTGTGTTACGCGTATCACGATACAACAGCAGAGATAGAAGTAATGTTTATTTATTAGCTCATTTATTTATTTTCGCATACTGCAGCACAGTTGCAGGGCTATCGCAAGAGTGGATACCGACACAATAACAGCGATAGTCAGTGTAAACGTCAAACGCTGTCGGAGTAAGGCTAAATCATAGAAACGCCATCTAAACAGAACGACGCAAACAATAAGAAAATGATAGAATGTAGGAAAATAACAGAGAATTAAGATTTACAGCGTGTTATAGCTTTTAGAAACACGTCTCTGGGTAATGCACGGGTATGACTTGGTATGTTGTTCCACACAACTTTGGTCCGGGGAAATTGAAAAAGTCACTCCGCGCATGAAACACTGATACATTAAGTACATGGCCGTTTTTGGCGGGCGTTAATTTTAGAGGCTTTTTATAGCTATTATGTGAAGAATATTGCGATGAACTGAAGATAGTGAAACAGTTCCAGAGAATGAAAATCGTGTCTTTTAGAAAGTGAAGTTTGACCAAAGTGCGTCAGAGAGGACAATACAGAAAATTTACAATTGTTTCGCTTTATATAGCCAACTTGATAAACATACCAAATGGTGGCGCCATCGCCAAGAATTGCTTTCAAGCTTTTTGCATGATAGTAATGCCATTTCCTTCGGAGCTAAACCTAACGATTGATTAAGATATCCAAGCTTTTTCAGGGCTTTGTTGGAAGTTGTGTTAATGTGGTCAGACAAGGACAAGTTTGTGGTAGAAAGAAGGCTATAGGAACTTATATTCGGAGACCCGCTGCAATACGGAATAATTAAATGAATAAATAAGTATTGATTAAAATGAATGCCTGTTATAACTCATGGTAGCTGCCTTTTGCAAATTAATGTTCATCGGCCCGTTATGATTGTACCGGCAAAATCTTTGAAGTGAACCATTGAGTGAATGGTAATCATGAGGTGAATTGATTACTTGATGCAGAACGCCATCTTGAGCGTAAATACGAATGCTAGTGGAAACTACGTCCGGCAGGTCGTTAATAAACCGAAGAAAAAGCAAAGGCTCAAGCACTGAGCTCTGGCGTACGCCAGAATATGCGTGTGCTTCGGTCGGATCAAAATATGCGTATTCGCAATGCTTGGCACGGACAGTACTAACCAACCAAAGTGTTTTCGAAAAGGCTATGAAAAACGCGTCAAGCTAAAAACCCAAGTCAAGAGCTAGAGATGCAGTTAGCGGTGCTGAATTCAAAAGGCACGCAGAAGGCTTCGAACTACTGGCCGCGAGATGATGTCATGCCAACGACTGTCATCTTGTTAAATAGTAAAGGTTAAGTTTTCTTTCCTGGCTTATGATGTGTTCCTATTTTGCTGAATGGGGCATTACCCTAAATCACCGGGAACATTATTTATGTGTACAGTTCGGAGGCCGCTGAAAGGATGAGCAAAGAACAGGTCGTTCACTCATAATAAGAACAAAAACGCGAACGACTTTATTGGTTCGAACTTATTTAACAGTCTGAGGTTGCAACATGTGGAAGGAATTTCGGCATTATGTCCGTTGGTTCACGATACTTAAGAAAACAATAAATGTTTCTTTCCTGTTGCAGAGAGATGCGGTGTTCTGGTATCACTTGTCAAAGCTGACGAAATTAATGGTGGAGGGAAGAGTAACTTTCGTTTTTCAGGTGGCAGGATATTTTAAACGCGGTGACTGCGAGGCCGAGAAACAGAAGCAAAGACGAAAAGGGCTAATGTTACAAATTAAAGTCTGACCCATCCCCCCTTTTAGTTAGACCGTATTGTTTCGAACTTAGGACAGGTAGTAACCGCGGATCCGAGCCAAGAGTGAAATAACTAGAAGAATAAGGATTCGCACATTCGGCAAGCCTTCTCAAATCATGAATGGTAGTCTACCACTATCCCTCAAGATGAAGGTATATAAGAGAGAGAAAGAGACTTTATTGGAAAAACAGGGATTTTTGCTGGCGTCTATATAGCGCTGACATGCTACTCTGTATAGGGATGGGGAAGGGGACTAAAAGGTTTCAGAAGAGAGGGAAGAAAAGAACGAGAAAAAAGAATATAAACAAATAAGCACGGTGCATGTGTACCTGACAAAAGTATTTACAATTGGGGTGTCAGGTAAGTTAAGATTTTCCTGTGTGACTTATTTGATCATTAGAGCCTTTCGACAAGGCCAATTTCGGACAGGTAATTGATTAATTATTGTACAACCCGACGCTGTTTTGAATGTCCGGGCACTGGGCCTAATGTGTTGCGCAACGTTAACTGGTCGTGGTAAATCATGTCCATTGGTCGTTCAAGCAATTGTCTCTCGTCGCGGTACGCGGGCCATTCAAGTAGTATGTGCTCCACTGTTTCTATGCTGCCACAGTTATCACAACAGGGACTTGTGGTACGCCCAATGTGGTACAAATAACTGTTCGTGTATGCCACGTTCAGTCGAAGACGATGATATAGTGTCTCTAGGTGACGAAGGAGTGGATGGGAAATTTTCGCTCTCACTTCTGGGTCAACACAATACAGAAAGTTATCTTTGCGAAACGGCAATTTCCAATCGCGGTCTTTTTCCCCATGGGCCTATCTTTTAGCGATGTTCGAAGCGTCGGCTTTGGTAAAAAATATTCTTCTGAAATTGCGGTATTGGAGTCCATTTCGGGCAGCTTCATCCGCTTTTCCGTTTCCCGAAATAGCAGCGTGGCCAGGTATCCACTGGAACGTCCAGCAATCTTTGCCCTGAGAGCGACATCCTCTACGTCAGCGGAGTTATATGGCATTCGGGAGGCCCTTTTGGTACGACAGCATCCGCCAAAAAGATGGGTAATATTTACAGATTCTAAAGCAGCCCTACAAAGTACGTGGAACAGGCGTCGTAATCGCCAACCGGTAGCGTCTGAAGGTATATAACATCTTACCGGTATATACTTACCTACGGAGCAGAAAGGCTTACACAGAGGGTTCAACTTAAACTGAGGACGACGGAGCCAGCAATGGAAAGGAAAATGATAGGTGTAACCTTAAGAGACGTAATCGCCAACCGGTAGCGTCTGAAGGTATATAACAGCTGCATCTTACCGGTATGTACGGAGCAGAAAGGCTTACACAGAGGGTTCAACTTAAACTGAGGACGACGGAGCCAGCAATGGAAAGGAAAATGATAGGTGTAACCTTAAGAGACGGGAAGAGTGGGTCAGGGATTAAACGGGGGGTTAAGGATATCATAATGAAATCAAGAAGAAGAAATGGACATGGACAGGGCATGTAGCACGTTGGCAAGATAACCGCTGGTCATAAAGAGTAACTGACTGGATTCCAGTAGAAGGAAAACGCGCGAGGAGGAGGCAGAAATTTAGGTCGGCAGATGAGATTAAGAAGTTTGTGGGTATAACGTGGCAGCAGCAAGCGCAGGACGGGGATGATTGGAAGAACATGGGAGAGGCCTTTGCCCTGCAGTGGGCGTAGTCAGGCTGTTGTTGTTGATGATGATGATTGTTTCGAACGCTTTCCTAAATATTCCGCTTCCGGAGCCGTGCCAAACTGAGAACACCAAGTTGAGAAAGCGGCGCCTCTTCCGGCAGTCGAGAGAACCGCCAGTGACTAACTGTATCTTCGGTGTATGCCCGTGTATGATGTCCTCACTGTAATCATTCTTCATGTCCTTTACTGCCATATCTAAGCCCCTTCGCCCTGTGTAGTGCCATACACCGGACGTAATCCTTGCGTCGCCCACATTACAACGCATGAGCAGTAAGTCAGCACATCGTCACTGGCCTAGAGTTGGCGCCAAGTATGTCATAAGCTTTGAGCAGCAGACAATTCCACGATTTGCAACTTGGGGTCCGAAAGGGAGCAATATTGGGATATTCCCATTTTTCTTGTTTATTTAGTGTATACTTTTCTCCGTCTCTTCGCTCCATCTCGACACGAGAAAGTCGCTGAGAGCGCCGCCATTGGCAGAAGTGGTCGTACGAGTGCCGCAATTCACGAGAAGACGGCGCAATTTTCAGTCGAGCGGCGGTGCTGGGCTCAGCCCGATCGACTGAAGCGCCAGGCAAAGTTTGTTCGAGAATTCGGGCGTGAAGAGCTATGACCAGGTCACGAGGCGGAAAGCATCGAGCGTAGAATCTTCGAGCCCTCCGAAAACGAAACTCGACAAGAAACGGAAGAATATTTCAATTACAAAGATTGGTCCGTGGGTGAGATAAGGCGCGCTCGCGAAGGTCTTATCTTTTCTCGGCCCAGCGGCGCCGTGACGAGCGAGCTCAATATATATTCACGCGCACGTCGCGGCTATCTGCGGCCGTCACCCCGAGCCGAGGTGCGCACCTAAAAATGCGGCGGCGCCCACTCGGCCATGCATCACGCCCCCCGCTGTTCCTCTTCAAGCGCGACGACGCCTTTGCACCGCTCGTGGAGCACGGCGCGCAGACACAACGTTGGAAAAGCAGGCACTCGAAACGTTTCCTTCGAGAGTAGTCAACACCCTGCGCACACGTGGCGCGTACGTACAGCTTAAATCAAGAATGCCAACTGTTCCGATGCGTGTGCGCAAGAAAATCTTGTTACTTACGTCTCACCGAGTTGTGCGCAACACCGTATGTGCGCCTTGTATTGCGCACATTGAAAAGCGCGTGCAGATGGCTAAACATGTTACTTCTGGCGCAAAGCTAAAAACACGAAAAACAAAACAAAAGACAGGGGAAAGAGACATTGGCGCCCCTCTGTCTCTTTGCTGTCTTTTTTCATGTTTTTAGCTTTGCACCAGAAGTAACATGTTTAGCAAACTCAGGCAGCAACTCGCCCAAGAACAAGTTCTTCTTGAGAATTCGCATGTATGATCCTTCCAATTACGTTTGCTCATTTCCGAGACGTCCAACCCGTTTGGGGCATTTGACATCATAAAAACATTCGTTTGTGTGCTTGATCTCGGTTTGAAACGTCCCGGCCAGCATTAGGAGCTGTTTTCATACCACTGCTTAGCCAACAAGAATATATTACGCGGAAGTGATTTCTGTGGCTGTACGTTGCGAAACCACGATACGATTACGATGCGCGCCGGGGCTCCCCAAATTTCGACCGCCTGGGCTTCTCTGAAGTGCATCGCGCAGCACCTCTCGCTTTTCGCCTCCATTGAAATGCCGCGGTCGGGTCCTTCGGGTCAGCAGCCGAGCACCACAACCACTCTGGCTTCGCTGCAGTGGAGTTTACGCAGAAACGACGAGCACTTATTTTGTAACGTGCCAAGTACTTGCATTGAGAGAAAGAGAGAAAAAGAAGGGCTTCGCGTGGACTACAGCTAGTCCGGATCTCGGCAGTGATGGACAGCAGACGCTCGACGGAACCAAATTTTTTTCTTACGTTGTGCATGCCTACGCGCATTTTTGGCGTCAATAACCGTTCCGGTTGTGAGCGAAGCGCTGTCGTGTATGCCTTTCTAATCTTTTTTTTCGGTGTGCCGGCGTCCTTCGAGAGCTGCTCAAATATGAACCGACTCGCCAGGCTTTGCAATTGAGCTGTGCACAAAGCTGGTCTTGAATCGAGGTAGAATCACCCTTACGCTTACTATCAAACAAAACGAGCAATTATCAAAACTTTTGAGCTGTACTATAGTGAAGCACAATTAAGTTAAAAACTGTTAGAATAAACCATGATAGATGCTAAAAGAGGAGGTGGGCCTTTACAGTGGGACGTCACGGTGTCTGTGAGGGCTTTATTTCTTGTCACTAAGCATCAACTGCAGTCATTCTTAAGGAACTGAAATCGCAAGAATCGTGAATGCTTGCGGCGCCAGTAGCAAAATAACAGCAAAATAATGAGAAAATTGCTTCAGACATGCGGAGCCCATCGCATATACGGACAATAAGCCTTCGGGAAAAAAAAAGAAAAAAAAATACAATGTGACCTAACCTCCTTTTCGTTTTGTGATTGTGCAGCCTTTCACGTTAAATTAGCAAAACCCTCTTTTGGATGAATACGTTATAATGCCGAAGCATTTTCGTAACCGGCTTCACCAGCGTACTCTTATGTTAACTGCAGCACGAAGAAGCCCAGTGCTACGCTGTTTCGCGCGAGCTGACAGCATTTGATTCCTTGGAACTTTCCATCGGCCCACGTAACCTTGTGCCGCCCTCGGTTGCGGCTGAAGAGGCACCTTCGCCGTCGGTGGTTCCCGAACCTTGGAATTCTCGTGCGTACAATCTCGGGAGTGTCGAATAGTGTCACTCGTAAGCAAGTTTTGGCACAGGGCGTTACGTGCGAGATAACCACGGAACCCTCACAGGCATCGAGTTGGGCCGGGACCCCGACCCGTGGACAGGGAAACACACGCCGTCGTAGCTCAACACCGGCATGGCACACTCAAACCCTCGAACTCTTGAAAGAACAGCGGTTAGTTCGATATATTGCGTAATCCGACGGCTTAATCATGTTAATGCAAAGAAGGCGGCTTCACGGAGATACGCTGCGATTATTCCTTTATTTCATTTTATTTTGTATTTTACCGCGGTTTTGTGGTTGGGGTAGCGGGTTATACACGGGGGGCGAGTTTTACGAGTGGATGTAAGTTGTCGATGTACTCAGCGTCTTCCTACGCAGCTGCGTGTACATGTTCTTCAATATCGGCCTTCGGATGCAGTGGCGGCGGCAGTTCTGCATGTGTCGCCAGCTTTGCGAAGAAGAGCCGGTTCTTCCGGCAGCCATAACAAAGGCAGCGGAATTCGCGGATAGCCTACGTGAGGCCGACGGGCGCGACCACGAGGAATCACGGGGAATCAATCAATCAATCAATCAATCAATCAATCAATCAATCAATCAATCAATCAATCAATCAATCAATCAATCAATCAATCAATCAATCAATCAATCAATCAACGTTTATTAGTAGCGTCAAAAATGTAGTATATTGCAGGTGAATATGCCGGAGGAGGTCCAAGGTTACAAACCGCAGGCGGGACCTCCTATGTTAATACAATGGAAAAACTAAATAATGAACAAGGAATAAGAGCGTTTTTTAAGTGTTACAATTAACAAGGGCATTACCGAATGTTCAGGTTAGCACTTAGCGAATTATATACATACAAAGCAACTCCACGAAAAAACGAAATCCAGAAGTTATACATTGAATAAACACTTTTTCCATTTTCCCTTAAAACATGTATGTGCATTATGTTTTTCAAATCACGTGATACCGAATTCCACAATGAAATTGATGAAAAAACAATGCTCATTTTTCCATAATTAGTGCGAACTTTAGGTAACAAAAGGTTATTAGAGACCACGAATCTGGTTTTATTGGGATTACACAACAAAACAGTTATGCACGTGGTGCAAAACAGGAATGCACGTGAGGGCAAGCGGTAGTTTTTACTCGGCCCGCGCGGCGCTCGCCTACTCTCCCAAATGCACGCGTTGGCTTTTCCCGTTCTTGAGGAAAAGCCAACGTCTTGTGAGGCAAAGCCAGCTTCTTGGGGCGCTTCTCGAACTTTGATCTATGAAGATTTCGGGCTATTTTTGTCCGTTGTAATGCACCGACCTTAAAGCATCTGGAAAATTAGTTAGATGTAAAGGATAATTCAATTTATCCGAGTTTGCCTCACACCGATGAGCTCGAGGGTGCTGTTTCCACTCCCGGTCTCGTCAGCCGCATTTTATACAGGGGCGAAATGCAAACAACAGCTTTGATTTACCCAGGTGGTCTAAATTAATTCCTCATGGCTCATAGTCATATCGCGCTTTTGGCAGGTCAACGCCTCCTCTATTTTATCAATGCCAGCCAAATGCGCCCGTTCCAGCCGTTCACCACCCTCTCCTCTAGCTCTTTCCTACTCTCGCCCATCGCCTAGCCTTCGCGTGTGCTTTGCGTTCATGGGGGAGAGCACCCGTCATGTAGGGCCTCACGACGGAAATCATATGAAGTCATTTTTTGTTCAGTTGTGTGCAGATCCGTGGGGCGGCGTCTTGCATCCCTCGTGTTCACTATGTTGGCGGTCACGCTGGCTCTGTAAGAGACACGGTGTTTTGAGATAGCGCGTCTCCGTTCGTGGCGCTATGCGGGCAACCAATGGGGACGCGTCACTGCGACGCTGCAGTGCATGCGCTGCCTTTAAGAGGTGCCTCACGAGCGCTGTGTGGCGGCGGCGGCATTGCTTCGCGCTACAAAGAGGAGCACGAAGGAACAAAATGGACAGACGCATGATATTGGAGAAGGAAAACGCGTCTATCGCATCTCCATGCGAAAGCGCTCGGACGCACGTGTGACGCAAGCAGCCCTACCTAGAATTGCTGTATATGCTACCTTCAGGTAGCAGAGTTGCGCCTCTGATAGAACTCGCCGCTCGCGCCCCCCATTCGCCAAGCGCGCTCACGTGCGCAAAAAGCATCCTTTTGGGGGAAAGCCAACTTCACGGCCGTGCAGGTGCTGGCGACCGTCGCGCCACCACCGCTGCTCTGCTCTACTGCCGGTGCCACCGCTATCGCCATCGCTGCCCAAGCACTCCGGCGAGGCGATCCGGCTGAGTGCGGAATGTTTTTCGTTGGTGTTGTGTCTTGCGTTGTCCGTTTTTAGTGAACGTCAGTGTTAGTTGTGCCCGTGCGGCGTAGCGCCGTGACTCAGTGCTGCGAAGTTGGTCAACATACCTTATTTGAGCAGACCGTCTGTATAATAGCTTTTGTATTTTTGGTTAACACTTTATTACACTTGCATTCAATGCATGCTTAAATTTGAGTTGTTACTGATGCAAAACATTTCATGCAAGTTGTGAAAAACTGAGTTATAGAGAAATTATCGAAAGCGGCCAGCGGCTTTTGCACTTTAACACACCACTGTGTTTACTGTGTCATAGTAAACGCAAAGCGAACATCTTTGCATGCAGGAAGCACTCCTAGAACTCGAGACAACAATTTTATTTCAACGTGGCTTGAAGCAGCAACATTTCATGATTGGGTCTATCGTCTCATTGCATAGCCCACTTCATGGTGACCGTGACAAAAAAGGAAGCGCCAAACCTGCAACTCGCTCAGCTAGGTATTTTGGTCCGAGTTGTCACCGACCGCGTTCTGCTCTCAGCTGCTTGTATAAACTCTGCCTTTTGAAACACGTGCTAGAAAAAAGCTACACTCGAAGTAAATTTGTTGAATGATGTTGGTCAGTATGTGTAGTCATGAGCAGTGCGAACTGGAACACTGAAATTACATTTCAAGTGTCATAGCGACTAAATGTAGTTGGCATGAGCAAAAAGGTTCATGACACTAAATGCTCAAGCGAAATGTAACTCTGGCAATTATGTACGCCAAATTCATATCAGTACATTGCAAGTAGTCGAATAAGCATGAAATCGGCGTTCCAGCTCGTATATTGCTCACGACAGTACATCTGTCAGCCGTAGAAATCGTCACTGCAGGTCGAATGTGTAGGCAGTTCCATAAGACTCACTACTTATTCCAGCATTACAGTACGTTCCAGAATGCACATCCCCGTACACGTCACGCCTGACTAACATATGTCTATATAGTGTAGTTATAAATCTCATGGCAATATTTTTGCAACTAGAGTGGGCGATAACAAACAGGGTATGTATTGTTTTGCGCCCACTAGTCAACGGCTGGCCAGCCGTTCACATAAATCGAACGGGACGGAATGATAAAATTGTGCGCGAGTGAATGCGTGAATATGCACCTACAGGTCTGTCAAAACAGTATAATTCAGTCCAGCCACTGTGCGGCATTGCATTCGAAACCTCACTTTATGCCACAGCTACGTAGATATGCGGAAAATTCTCGATCGTTTGCTTGCGTTATTTGTAAAACACGGAGTGATGCTTCTAGCAATTGTTTTCTCGGGCCGCCTAAGCGCTGCGTCAAAAAGTAAGTAAAACGAGCGATTTGCTGAACTTAATTTGTCGAGAATCTCGACAAATTAAGTTTTCCTGTTCGCTATTTAAAACAAAAATATTACTTCCAATGGTAACTGCCATCGAACAAGCTATAGCACCTGTTTCATCTCAAGTCATTATTTGTTCGAGGTTTTTTTTTTTTTCTTCGAAGCCAAAGTCATTTCGCCAGCGACTGGTTATGAACGAGCGAGAAAGCGCACAGAGCCACTGGGCCGCGTCGGCTCCTACATTCGAAAGGGGTGGCTTTCCTGCATGACGTGGACGCCTCGGCGGGCAAGATGGCGGACCTATGCGCAACTCTGCTACCCAAAGGTAGCATATACAGTAACTCTAGCCCTACCCTACATGTGGCGTCGCATCACGACCACTCCCTGAACTAAGGCGGACCGGCGGCTCCCATTGAGGGGCGAGCGTTTGCACTGGCACTGAATAAAATAGAGGAGGCGCTGGGCAGGTAAAAGCCCATAACTATCGTAATGCCGCGACCAAAGGTTGTGGCGTTCCGCGATGCGACGCCTAATCCCAGGCAGCGCTCTTTAACGGCGCCTCCTAACGCGTGCCTTTGAGTCAACGAGGCGAGTCGCAGTAATAAAGACAGGGCCGACGTGAGCGAGGCAGGCTGTTGGCGCATGCGTGCTTACCAAGTTCCAAATAAAATGTGACGCTTGAGATGGCTAACTGAAGAAGAGTGAGCGGCTGCGAAATGAAGCCAGGGCAGATGAAACATTTCGGCAGCGAATTTTATCAGCTTTTCGGTGGCGACTGCGCTGTTTTGAATGAGCGAAATGAACGTAACGGAAGTCGATACAGTGAAACGGGTGTATTCCCGAGAGCGTGACGTTACTGCTCGAGTAGCTTGTGTACGGTTAACGAAAAAACAATTAAACGTTCGGCTGCAACGCTAATATCGCTAAGGCCTTTCTATAAAATTAATATTTCGGACAGAACAGAGCTGATACACGTAGAACGCGAAAACAGAGTGCAATCGCATACGCTGGCTTTGGCACTCAAAGCCAGCTTGACATACTTTTCCATCAGCTTGCACTAACAAGGATTTTTAAAGTAATTTTTCATATCTTTACGATCCGCATACTACATATTAAATAATGATACGTGTACAGTGACGAGAAAATAACGAAGGAAATATTTTTTTCGCAATTACTTTTCTTTCTTTTTAAACGGTGACAGCTGCGATAAGGCTTTTGTTCTTATAAGTGGAGCCAAGACAAGTCGCGGTCTCGTGGGGGAGTTTCTAAGGAGCTAAATATAAAATTGTTACGGAAAGCTCGACGCAACTGCTGAGGTCGGTGAAGCACCACAGTGGCAATTAAGGATTCCTTCAAGCGCACCCCATAATTTTTTTTCGTCTTCGATCAAGCCGGGTCTGTCGTCCTCGCTGCATCTTTAAAGAAAGCCGAACGGCACTCAGTGCGCCACTCTTCGTGCAGACGGTGAAGCGGGCATCGAAGCATTGCCCCGCTGCGTATCCAACAAAGAAGACAGGCACGCACGCCCCCCTTGCGTCCATTCGTGTTCGGAGCGGGCCTCTTGCGCGCCGCCGCGCTCAAATGCGGCCTCGCAAAGAATTCGCGGACCGACGGACCAAGAGTATCCTGCCGCAATTCTTGCCCCTTTCCTGCAAAGAAGTTCCCTCTGCTTGTCTACGTCGATACGGTACAGAACGAACACTCTCAACTGCTTTTTCTAGATCCGCGCAGATGGATTATTTTATTACCGCGTATCATTTTCCTAGCTATAAAACGCTGTAGCGTCAACCTAGCTAAAATGTTTCGTTCTTCGAAATACGTACTCCATGATATCTTGGCTGATAATTTCAACGTACGTACGACACTTTCTCTTCACCCATGAGTAAATGACCTAGAGCACAGTTTACTGATTATTAATGGACGTGCCTCAAGCAGACTGACACACATCCTTTCACAACTGTTTTAGTGGTTGACATACGGGTCATGAACCAGTCGCATTCATCCGCGTTCTTTGCAGATTGCAGCCATTCCCAGTATTTGGGGACGTCATGCCTCGGCGGCAGCACTGCCGTAACAGAATGGGAAGTAGGCGAAACAAGATCATATCTCACGAAAAAAACTACTTATCAAAAACGACTCCTAGTTATATGGAGCAGAGACTCTGCGGAGCATTCTGGTAAAATTGGAGTGTCGCACTACAAAGCGCGTGGCTTCCCAGAACAAGTGAACAGCGCCAATCGGAAACACATGGGGCCCCATGGTTAAACACCAAACACTCTGGGAAGCCACGCGGTTTATAGTACGCCACTGTAGGTTTACCTGACTGTTCGAATGGGTCTCTGGTGCATATAAGCGGTAGTCGTGTTTTGATAACTCGCTTTTTTCGTCAGATATGATTGTTTTCGCCCATTTCCCATTCAGCCACTGCTTTCACCGACGTGAGATGGCGCTACGTGCACATGTCCCCAGATCCTGGTCTTGGGTTATCTGTAGCTGCTTTTTTAAAAAGAATATCTCATGGTATCCGAGAAAACTGTTGGCAAGCCATAAAGCTTTCATTCCCTTTCCAGTGTGTTTAGCCATGTCGGGTGATTTGGTTGCGTGAAAGCCGTGACACGTCCTGAGGGCAGCCATGATCAGTCATTCTCGCAAAGAAGTGATGTCTCCTTGAGACGTGACACACACGCGCACTTGCATGTGCGCACACAAATGCGCGCTCACTCACGTTACACTCGCGTACACGTGCACCCTATAACCCCTTCATGCATGCATACGTACACACAGGCGCACATAAACTTACACGCGCATACAAATGCACACAAAGGAGCATGTGGCCTGTAGTGTCCTTTTCACACACTGGTGCTGTGCCTCGCACTCCCTCTGCTAGGAGTAGTCACTGGAAAGAGGACTACTCCTGCAGTTCTGCATATAGGACGCGCACCGACAGAAGTGTCTGGCGACTTGCGGCCCCCCAAGTGCCTGTTTCGATGGCCATCCTCGCGGCACGGACAGCATGCGTGGGAGTCTTGTACGCCGACATCGCAGACCCAGTGCGCACTGCCGCCGTCTTATGGTCGTTCGAATGCGCGGCCACGTCCACCCACAGCCGGCACGTGTTGTTGCTGCCGCTCTCGTATGTCCTTACTTTGACGCACTTCCAGGACGCCCCAATCTTCAACATGCGAAGTGTATTTGAAAACTTTTCAGTTTCCTCTTTCCAGTAGAAGTTTCCGAGTTCGGGTTCTGTAAGGAAACGACAAGTTCGAGTACGTGGACAGGAGCGCGACCGTAGCTCAAGTGGTAGAGCATCGGAAGCATTGTTCAAAGGTTTGGTCCCTACCGGCGGTAAAGTTGCTTTTTCGTCCACTTCAATTCCTTATTCAGCAATGTTGAAATTTGGGCTTGTTGGTACATACTGACGACGAAAAATAGGGCTGAATGAACGGGGACACAAGAAGAGGACACACAACAGCCTGTGTTGTGTGTCCTCTTCTTGTGTCCTTGTTCATTCAGCGCTATTTTTCTCGTCGCCAATTCCTTGCTATTTGTGCCATAATTAGTGCCTTACACTTAAAGGCGACAAATAATGTTCCGTAAACTTTTCTTGGCTTCACCGTCTGTTGGTTTCGTTGTGTCTAGCCTAACAAAGAAACGAGCCCTCCATACATTTGTTCATGTGTATTTAAAGCTGAGTGAGGTCGTAGGCTGGTGGCACACGTGAGCTTTCTGTCGCGGTTATGTGCCTTTATTTGTGTGAGTATTTGAAGGACCTTGGCCCCGTGCGTGTTATAAAACTAAATTTTTCGTTCTGGGCGAAATCCCTGCCTTCGTCTTCATGATGTCTTTAACTGCTCTAAATCCTCGCTGCCGATGTGTAAATGCATGCGAACTATAGAAGAGCGAATGATCGAAGGACGCAGAGTCTATAATTATAGAATAAATATAGACTCTGTAATCTATAATTATATAATAAGAGCACAGGTCCCACGGTTGCTCGTGCATATGCACTCCTCTAAGACAACTGAAACGCGAAAGCACCCCCCCCCCCCCCCTCTCTCCACCCATTTTTTTTCCCCAGTTGACTCTATTGACTACCCCCCCCCCCCCCCCCCTCTCCATTTGAAATTTTTCGTCACTTAAAAAGTGTGGCACTGCCTCCGGCATGGGTAGGCATGGGGAAACCTCGGACCAAGCGATGACGAGGTCAAGACACGAAGTGATTGCGTAAGGCCATGTGGATTTTTGTATTACGTCAACGGACGCCCACCGATTCACTCGAGTGTAATGCAAATTCTGACCGGCTTTTATCGCTCATTTCTTGATGAACATTGGTGTTCACGCCGACGCCAACAGCTACTTTTCCCGTTTCGTGACGCATATTTCGCCTTACTGTGTCTTTGTTTTTTTGTAAGGAAAGCTTCGAGGAGTTCGCGATATTCAGTCGGGTTATCTTGCCCATACAGTTCGTTTGCTTCAAGCTTAACTGAGACAGTGCAGATGGGAGAGCACATAGTATAGAAGCGCCATCGAGGGGCGCAGATGCGTCAAAAATCACCGCAACAAAAGCGCCACGCTGCGTGTCGTCGAATTGGGTGCTACATTATTTCCGGAAATGCGGCCCTTTTGTGAAGGTTTCCACAATAAGACCACATTCGTCGCCACCAAGAGCATAAGGAGAAGGCAACACTACAGTCCAGGCGCCGCGCGAATTAAGCGAGCTGCTCGCAGACACGAACCAGGGCGTTGCGCGAAACAAAACGGAAGCAGAGTGGACGAAAGAATAAAGTTGGCCGATCCGAAGGAACTCGCAGAAGAGCGCGCGAATAGCTGCAGGGGCCTCGCCCTCCTTCGGCTCGCTTTTACCCAGGCTGGGCCGGGATACGAAAAAAATAACGCAACAAATGAGACACGTGAATGGGGCTTTCACTTATTGTTTCTTCTCGTTCTTTTCGGAGAGCTCGGCACGTGTTGCCTACGTCTCACTTTTTTTTTCTTTATGCAACTCCTACACACCATCTCGAAAGAAGAAAATCCAGAATAAAGAAACTGCGACAAGACTACGGCCGAAATCCGCACACAAGATACACCGATGCAGCGAAATATCCAGGAATCTCAGCCCATGCTGCGAGCGTAGTCGATAGCGAAGGCAAAGAGAGAACGGCAGCTAGCATCTTAACTGCAGAAATCGATACGGCAGAAGAAACAGCCATAGCCCTAGCAATTTCAACCTGTGCTGAGACAGCAATAATACTAACCGATTCCCAAGCAGCTTGTCGGAAGTTTCAGAAAGGGATAATTTCCAGGCAAGCCTTAGAAGTCCTCACCGCTGCAGCAAAGAAGAACCTGCCAGAAACGTTCATCGTTTGGACTCCCGGTCACGAGTCCCTGATGGGAAATGAGGCAGCCGACGCTTCCGTCCGAGCTCATGTTCACCGGGCTTTCCCACCGGACGCACTGAGGAGGAAGGAAGATGTACCGAAAAAGTACAGTGAAATATTGCAGCACTACAGGCTAGACAGAAGAATTTATCCGCCAGCTCACCCCAGCCTGACTAGGGAAGAGGCAGTAATCCTCAGAAAGCTGCAAACGAACACTTACGTTCATGGCACACTACTTCACCGTATCTCACCTACTGAGTACTCGTACTCTGATGTCCCGGACACCCACATGGTATGGGGATGCAGACAAAACCCAAGCGCCGCCGCACTAACCGAAGAGCAGTGGGAGGCCAAGTTATCGGACCCAAGCCTGAAGAATCAGCGAAGCTTGGTTCAACGGGCGCGGGAGATGGCGAAGGCTACCTGGAATAAGGAGGCCGCCCACCTTGGGCGCACAGTGCGCTTGCTCGCAATAAAAGTTCTCTTGATCATTCTCTGCCCCGTACCTACTCTGTTTGCATTAACTCTTGCATGCACGTGTTTACCTGCGAGGTGTACGATCGCTCTACGACACGTAGCTGTTATTGCCGTCTCGTGGTGTTGCGCTGCCGATTATGTGCAGCCCGTGCATCGCGAAGAAGGAAGAACAGACTCGTCCGCACGATGCGTGCGTTGCATTAAGGTGTATAGTACATCTTTTTTTGGCACGGGTGCATTGGCTATGACGTAAAACGAAATTCCTTTCGGAGTGGAACATGACTGTGAAAGCTACTGCCTGGTTATGTTCTGCAACAACGCAAATTAATAAAGAAGCTGATTTCAAACACTACAGCTACTTGGTTTAAGCGAAGCAGCAAACGGCGCACAAATAATTTTGCGCCCAATTTCGTGGAATACTTTGCGATAAAGTCGAATATTTTTCAGACACGTTAACGAAACTGCCGGTGACAGTACGGTAACGAAATTTGCCGAGACGATTACTGTTGTAAGTGCGAAAATTACGTAGTGATTATAAAGTTCGCGCTTGCAATATTTAACCTATTGGTGGTTGACTATCTGAGGTTTTGCGTTCAAAAACCACGATATGATTATTAGGGACGCCGTAGTGGTGGGCTCCAGAAATTTCGACCATCCGGTACCGTGCAATGACGACACGGCCCTGCAGCATTTCGCCTTCATCGAAATGCGACCTCTTGGCGATGGCTGTGGCAATATGAACGGCACAAGAGCGGGAAGAATGGTGGGCGTGTACACGGGACGTCTCTCGCTCACGTGTCCGTGTTTGCACGTCCACTCGTGGTGTGTGAGCGTACGCAATTTCGCTAGTTCGAAGACACCGAGTGTTCGATTCTGCAGCACACGGCGGCTTCAATACATGGTTGACACGAGAACTCCAGGTGGTCAGAACTGGTCCCACATTTGCTTCGATAGTACCATCTGCGTTCCCATCATGCGGGCGTTTTGGAATATCAAGTCTCATAATTTAATTATAGTAAAACAAAAAGAAAGCTTGCATGTCTCAGTGAGTCTTGCTTCACGTTTACTGATCGCTCCTTGTAGAAATCACTGCAGTGGGCGGCGTGTGTCGCACTTTTGTTTTATTTATTCGAGCTTTTGTCGGTACTGCAAGTGATCGTAATTCGTTTTTTTGATTGACTGCTGATACGCAGTCGTATAATATTACTCAGCGTTCATGCATTTCCGTTAACTCGCGCACTAGGCATAACTAGCTTGATTTTTTATTCGGAGTGGATATCGTGATTAAATTTTCTACGGTGTTTATAAGGCAGTGTGATATAAATCTGATGTTCTGGATGGCTTCTTTTTAGAGAGGCCTATTTCCCCACTATGTGGTCATTTAACCTTGTGGCTGACCGAGGATTGGGAAATGCGTCATCACGTTGACTTCAAAGCGCAAACCTTATGCGGATGCCGTCACAGCGCGGCTGATAGTCGTCATTTAGCGCAGCCATTGTGCAACTATTATGTTAGCATTCGCTATGATACCACCGACGTAAGGCCCTTATGCACATCTCGCGGCACAGTGGATGAGACCAGTGTTGTCGTACTCGGTGAAGCCGCCATGCTAAAGCTGTCGTTTCAAGGGAGCCTATAGCATTCCTTAAAATAGCAACAAACTCACGTGGCTTCATGGTCATATACTCACGGCGCTCAGAACAAGAGGTTTTTTGTTTTTTTTTCTAAGCAGTAATTTTTTTTTCCGCACCCTTGAATTGAAAAGCAACAATGTTTTGCCACTTTGGCGTGGAATTAAAGGGTGTCCTCTATAGACGCTCTGTGTGTGTGCGTCACGTGTGATGCTTTTCGCTCACAGCTGCTCTCTTTTCCTCGTTTTGACTCGAGTGTCGCATAGGAGCCAGTTTGGAACAACCGTCCGAGTATTTTCGCGCTTTCCAATTTTTTTCCCTTGCGTGTCGACATCATAGACGACGAATATGTGCAGCGCACAAGGGATCGAGCAAACACGCCTGCAGCGCCTCCGAGACTCGGGGTAGCGTGCACCTCGTATCGCTTGAAAAGCGTTCGGCGCGTGAAGCCTCGATGCACCGCTCGCCCACTTGGCCAACGCCGATCGCTTGTAGCGACAACGAGAAAAAGCTTATCGACAGAGGCTGAGAACAGAAATAAAAGGAAGCAAGGGCGTCTTCCTTTTCCAGTGAGGCGCGCTCAGTGGACGATGGAAAAATCGAGAATACAGGGAGGGCAGCTGCTCTGCTAGACAAGGTCCACAGATTGGTCGAACGAAGCGAAGCCGCGCTAAGAAAGAAAAAGTCCCACTGAGAGAAAAGAGCTTTCGATTTCGAGGTGGACCGAAGAATGGAAGAGGGCTGAAATCGTGGCGCTATTGTAAACGTGTCAGAAGGCCGGTTTCCAGTGGAGTGGACTTTTATGCCGAGGGAGGGTTGGGAAGCTTCCGAAGGTGGCACACCTTCAGAAGACGAATCGAGGGGCCGCTCAATGGGGATGGAGAACGAAAGAAGAGATGGGCAGACAACCTTCGCCTGCGACAGAGGGCTCATATGAAAGAGACGTTGGAAAGAATCACGCCGGACGATACCGGGTCAGAAGTGACGAAAGGTCATGCGCTGCGACGCATTCTTTTCATTTTATTGGCCGCCGACTTTTGAGCGTTATACAAGCCGTGTTCAGAGAGCGGTTGTGCGCTTTGCAACGCAACAAGTCTTCCGAACGTCGCCGTGTTCGTTTGTTGCGGCAGCGAGTTTTGGGTTTCTCGCCGTTTTGTTGCTGCCTACGTCGCACGCTGCGAGTCCAGTTTCCGTCCAAGTCGGTCGCGGTGTCGGATTGCGGACCCATTGATTGGCGTAACTCGATAAAGCCCGGAAAGTATTTCCAATCTCGAGCACGCTTCAAAGCGGGACACACTGCGGCAGTTTTATGTAACTTGGCAAAAAAACAAATGTGACATGCGTAAGGTGAGTGCTCACAGTTGCAAGCACCCTTCAAGCCCGGTTTTCTTTTTGTCTCGAAGTGGCTAATTAGTGAGGTCGGCTCAGTCACCGGACCGCCGCCGTGTTCGTATCGAACCGCGGGTTCTGTAATCTAATTTCTCTGTGATGGCAATATCGTGTAAAAAGCTAGAGCAAGCTGCGAACGAAGTGCCGCTGCTCTCTTGTGCCGCTTCGCACGAAGCCATTGAGCTTTCCAGCGGGTGACGTGCAACGACCGTTCTTGCGTCCCTTTCTCTGCGACACTCTCTCCTTAGGCCAACAGTGATGTCGTCACTGCTGTCCTTGCCCTGGGCCCAATATTAGCTTCCGAGGAGTTTTCGATGAACCAATTATGCGAATTGTCGTCGGATCATGAAGACACGGACCTTTCGTTTAAGCCACGTGCCTCATAACCAGTGTTGTATGCGTTACCGAAAAAAAGTACTAAATACGTTACTCGTTACTCTAACAAAAAAAAAAAAAGAATCGCGCTACCACCATAAGTTACCTCAAAAGAAAAAAGGTTAACGTTACTCCGCAATCATAAGTTTAATCAATGTGGCATAGCTGCAGGAACCCACAACAAGGATTTTTTAAATCTCAAATTTATTATTCACATAAAACTTCTAACCCCAACAAGGATTATATCCAAAATGCTCATTTAACGAGAATTATTTGTACAAATGTACCGCAGCATAGCAATGTTATAGCAGCTTAAAGATGCCTGTAGAGTTCTATGTGATGGCTTCTGACTCTGTGGCACATGGTCAAGTCATTTTTCTCAATGTGACATTACTGTGCACAATATGCGATTCAATCATCCACGCTATCCACAAAGAAAGCGTCGCTGAACACTCAAGAAACTTACGGTAATCGGCCTTTTCCTGGTCCGAACAGCACCTCTAGTGGAGATCGTCGAAATCGAAACTGATGGTCCTTGGCCTCCGAAATTGCCCGCCGCGCGCCAGTAGGCGATCGCGGAGGCCTGAATTGGGCCCTTTTTTGTGGGGGGAAACATTTGCACGTTTGTGACACCATATGTTCCTTGGTCTGCACCTGTCGTCGCGTTTTGGTTACCAAAATTCATGGCGCGTACCTCATCGACGCCGGTGCGCTTGCGCGGACTACCTACACGGAAAAAGCGAAATAGACGCGCAAATTTTGCAGTAGTAAAGAAATGCTTTAACGGCCTAGCGATGGAAAAAATATTTCTGCATAAATATCTTTTTGTTCACTTTAACCTGTACAATTACTGCAAAAATTTGCAAGCGTTTATGTGAGGGTGTTCAAGATCAGCCTCGCTCGCTCAGGAGTTCAATAACCAGAAACGTAGCTGCCGTTGCAGAGAGAAAGAAGCAAAATTTGTTTTCAAAACAAAGTTGATAAGTCTTATCAACTGTGTAACAACTATTATGTAGCAATTATCATGAAATGTCGCATATGTAGACATTTTTGAAAAGTTCTTTCCTTCGCTCTACATGTTTCAGACAATGTTACTTTACTTTTTGTTGCGCATGCATTTCATACACGAAATGTCTTCTGTGTAACGGTAAAATGAAATTGGTACCTCCGTGTTGAATACGTTCGATATTTTTGCCTCGTAAATTATGCACTTAAAAGGAAAACTATGTTCCTCTTCGGGCTACCGGGTGGTATGTGCATAAAATATAAAATACTCAATCAAATCTAAAATATTCATTTTCGGATCCGTGTCAATCTCTCGTGGAATCGCCCGTTTGCGATAACCACGGTTAGGAGACTTAACTGCGGCTATGTCTGCCGTGTAGCTTGCTGCCTGTAGCCGTGGTTAGCCGTAGTGTTCGTGTAACAGCGGTATTAATGGGCTTTAGTTGAAAAAGAGGGACGCGAATCAGGGTAGTGAGAATTTCTTTTGTTTTGTATTGTTTTTGCGCTACAAGAAAAAAAAATCGACCTTTCACGTCCAACTCGTGGGGGCGAAATTCCGTTGAGACTCTCGATCGGCAGCACATATGTATACCGGTTGAAGTTACCGGCTGTCTCCTGGATGGGCCACGATTCCACAAAAAACTGTTTATAGTAATTGGCCTCTTAGTCGACAACGCGGGTCTTGTCAAATTCGACGCAGTGGTCGTTCACCACGCTGTGCTCAGCGAGCGTATTATTTTTTATTGGAACTTGCGGACATCGTTTTTAGGTTGCCGCAGGCTCTCGGGGAAGTTCCTTGATTCCCCCCACTACCCCCACGAACGAAGCGTCACAATTAGCACGTGGTATTGAGAAAACCAGCCCATGCGCTTTCCCTTCGGGCAGCCTGTCTTTTGGGCAGGTGACAGCAGTCCACCTGCTACAATCCACTTCCACGAAAACCACGTCCGGTTTCTCATGGCGGATTCCTCGGCTCTCTTCAAGCTCTTGGGTGGCGATGCTACCACCGATTTCTACAAACACAAGCGATTCCGCCCGCGCTTTCTTCGTCCATGCCTGGCAGGCCGACAGCAGTCTGACGCTGCGACAAAAGAATTCGTCGGGGCGAGCTCTGAAAAAGTAACGAGTAACGTATAACGCCACATGTTACCGAAAAATGGTAACGTAAGTACGTTACCCGTTACAGTTCCGAAATTGTAACGAGTACGTTACTAAGTTACCGAAAAAGGTAACGCATTACTGGTAACGGCGTTACTTGTACGCGTTACCGACAATACTGCTCATAACTAGCGTCGCCTTTGTTGTTCGCAAGCAGCTTATTTAAGGGGTCTACACCTCCTAGGTATTATGAGCACCAGTATGTGCTGGCCAAACGCAGCAAGAAACTTTATCCTACTCGCCTCAAGCTGCGTTTCCTGATCACAGTGAAGCAGAGTGAATGGATCAATGGGCCTTTTTTAAGGTGCGAAGCATCTTAGAGCCGAGCTCAATCCGGTGGCGGTGTGCGTCCTGACCACCCTTACTGCGCATGCGCCTACTCTTTCTCCCACTCTCCTCCTTTACGCAGGTATTCGGTCGCCTTCTCTCCTCCTCCCCCCGCGCTGCCGCACTCTCCCCCCTTAACGCGGGCGTTTACGCAGGCGTTCGGTCGCCTTCTCTCCTCTCCTCCCCCCCTCGCTACAGCCTGTAAACCCACTCCTTCCTCTCCCTCCCACGTTTCATATAAGCGCGTGCGCTCGCTCGAGGAAGTCTCGCTTGAATCGCGCGGTCGCTCTGTCGGTTCCCGGACGCTGCAGTTGTCTCGAAAGCCTCGCTACCCTCGCCGCAGACTCGCGTTGTCTCTCTGTAGCGGAAGCCGTAGCTCGACGCCGACGCCTGGCTTCGACGGCAGAGTGAACGTATACGGAAACTTGGTGTGCACCCCCAGTGCTACTTCGCATCCCCTCATGGTTCCTTTTAGTGGGAGATGGTGTAATTTTTTTTTCTGTTTTGTTAGACACTGCCATATGAAGCCAGCGGATAATGAAACCCAAGTAAAGCACAGAGGCGTGTTATTAACCTCCACCTCTGCATTTCTTAGCTTAATAATTTATTGGATTTATGTCGTGATCCACTTGCAAGGGGGTTTATTTGATGACGTCTCGTAACTGGCAGAAAGCCGGCACAGCGAAAAAAATTGAAGGACACTTTGTACATTCCAAAGTGTGTTCGGCGAAAGCGTGTGGCCATTCCACTGACGGAAAGACGGACGGACAGGCGGACATCCGGACGGACGGCCGGACACCGGACGGACGCACAGACGGACGGACGGACGGACGGACGGACACCGGACGGACGGACGGACGGACACCGGACAGACATCGGACAGACACCGGACGGACATCCGGACGGACGGACATACGGACATCCGGACGGACGGACGGACAGACGGACATCCGGACGGACGGACGGAAAGACATCCGGACGGACGAACGGACAGACGGACATCCGGACGGACGGACAGACGGACATCCGGGACGGACGTCCGGACGGACAGACGGACATCCGGACGGACGGACACCGGACGGACGGACAGACGGACATCCGGACGGACGGAAGGACATCCGGACGGACGAACGGACAGATGGACATCCGGATGGACGGACGGACAGACGGACACCCGGATGGACGGACGGGCATCCGGACGGACAGGCAGACGGACATCCGGATGGACGGACGGACAGACGGACATCCGGACGGACGGACTGACATCCGGACGGACGGACAGACGGACATCCGGACGGACGGACAGACGGACATCCGGACGGACGGACGGACGGACGGACAGACGGACATCCGGATGGACGGACGGACAGACGGACATCCGGATGGACGGACGGACATCCGGACGGACAGGCAGACGGACATCCGGATGGACGGACGGACATCCGGACGGACAGACGGACATCCGGACGGACGGACAGACGGACATCCGGACGGACAGACGGACACCCGGACGGACGGACGGACGGACAGACGGACATCCGGACGGACGGACATCCGGACGGACGGACATCCGGACGGACACCGGATGGACGGACGGACGGACACCGGACGCCGGACGGACACCGGACGGACGTGAGCATGAGACATTAAAGGCTTTCGCCTTAAAACAGTCAAAAGTCAAGCAGGCTCGGCACCAACAGCTCGTGAACAGCGCTCGCGCGTCGCACAGAGCGAGCGTCCCACAAGCGAATCCCTTGCTCTTTCACCACTACACACTGATTATGCTGTTTAGACAGTCAAAGACTCGACAGTCTCCTGATAACGTCCTTCTCAGCCAGGATAATCACACGCACTTGTAATCAAGAGGAAAATGACCGCTTCTTTGTGTGTATGTGCCATTGGCTATCTTAATTCTCCCTCACATTTCAGTACCCTTCCCGACTGCAGCCTACCAAAGCTAACTCACTCTGGTGTTCTTATCCAGCGTTCACAGAGAGCAGACGTGTTGCTCGGAGCTCTCGCGTTCTTGGACTCCTTTTCCTGTTTGCGTGTCTGCGACTAGAGTGCACCTCACGGACATTGCATTTAGGACTTCTGTCACCGGTTTCGGGGACCTGAGCCCTGTGCGAGCGTCTTCTGTCATCGGCGCGTCTCTGGGGTAGCCGTCTTCACGACTACCATGGCAGAGGATTCTCCACCATCTTCGGAAACGCCTGTCGAACGCCCGCGGCGCTCTCGTGTTCGCACATCGTCGCACAGGCGTACGGCGAGCGTCGCGTGCACCCGCATGCTGTGGACCCTCATTGCCAACGCCAACGCGGCGCGGTTGCGTCATGAACAGGCGCAGCAACTCTGTAAGGTCGTCGGCGAGAGACCTACAGCTCTTCACCTATCGGTGCTTGCTGCCGACGCCGAGACAATCGCAAGTGTCCTGGCGTCTCCAGGAGCCCCCTGCCTGACCGTCAGCACCGCAGTCTCTTCGGATACTTCCGCCGCACGGGAAAGCGCCTTTCCAGGCGTTCCCGGGGCACAGGATTTCCTATATGAGCAGCAGACGGGTTTCCGGCGCCACCGCAGCACAGCAGATTCGATTGCGGAGGTCGTATCTACCCTGGAAGAGGCCAGGAGCAAGGGAGAGGTGGCGCTCCTCGTTCTGCTGGATGTGCAGAGTGCTTTCGACAGCCTGCCACATAATGTCATAAAGAGTGCTCTGGAAGCACTCGGCATCATGGGCTCTCTCCGTTCTTTCATCAGCGCATTCCTAGCCGGCCGGGCCCTCAGGGTTAGAGTTCGAGATGCCATCAGCGAACGAAGGCCAGTGACAGGCGGCGTCCCACAGGGTTCTGTCCTGAGCCCCTTCTTGTTCAACTTGGTGCTGGCCGGGCTACCAGCAACGCTGCCGGTTCACAAGCGCTACCCTACGAGTGTTCGTTGTGCGCAGACGACGTGGCACTGTGGGTTAGAGGACCCAGGCGGAACTTCACGGCCATCAGACGCTCTCTGCAACGCTTCCTGGATACTGTGACCATCTTGTTCAAGACCCTTGGGCTGATCGTGTCGCCCACGAAGACGGAGGCGCTGATGGTTCAACCCAGATCCGCAGCGCGGAGGACCATACGAAGGCTTGTGCTGGGTGACCGGCCAATACCGTGGAGCAAGGCAGTGACGTACCTGGGACTAAGGATCGATCACCGCCTCACCTGAATACCAGCCGCCAAACTCGCCACCTTCAAGGACATCAGGGTTCAGACTGCTGTGGGCAAGCTGCTGAGCAGGGGCCAAGGGTGTACCCGCGACTGGCCCTTCGGCTCTACGAGGGGGCTGCAACGGCAGTGCAAACATATGCACTGCCCTGGTGCAACTGGCGCCACACCGCAAGGAACAGTTGGAGCGGCAACACCGCGTGGCGATTCGGCGCTTCCTGGGTCTGCCGCTCCAGTCGCCCGTGGCTGCTTCATTAGCGGAGGCCCAGGCATGGCCTCTGTCACTCCTTGTGCTGAGACAGGCGCTGCATCATGTGGACCGTCTCCACAAAGCCTCCGGGGGTGCTGCCTTCCTTAGGAGACTGCGGAGCCGACCTGCTTCCCGGATGGGCCAGATCTGCGCTCTTTATGAAGAGCTGGTGCCCAATGCTCCCTGTCCCATCCAGCCCCCTCCGCCGCACCAGCAGCCTGTGGACGTGCAGTTGGAGCTGGAAAACCTCACCAAACGGCGGACACCGGCGTGCGAGCTCCACCAGTCAGCCGTGGCGAAACGCCACGACAGGCTACGGGGGCATCTCCTGGTGTTCACGGACGGGTCTGTTCGTGACAGCCCCCGTTCGGCCGCGGCTGCCTGTGTGATTCCAACGACTGGGACGACCATCCGAAGCCGCCTTACCTTTCACGCCACTCCACTGCAGCTCCACCTCGCTGCTACAACACCTCAGCTGCCCGTGGCGGTCCTCTGCGACTCCCGGCCAGCACTACAAGCGCTGCTGCAGCCGGATCAAGCTGGAGTCGCCGTGGCGCTGCTGCACGCAAAGCTGACAGCCAATCAGAGCTAGCGGTGTGCGTCTGTCCCTCCACTGGCTTCCCTCGCACGTTGGGATAGCTGGGAACGAGTAGGCCGACGCCGCCGCTAAGGCAGCACACCACAGCGACACCCCGGTCACCAATGCGGCAGCCCTGCCGGACTACTCTCGGCAATGACTGCGGCAGCTGCTACCAACGGCCCACCCTGACATGCGGGTGGCACGCCCGGCCTGAAGAGACGCGAGCGGTGGTTGCTGCTTCGCCTGCGGACCGGCAGCGTCTGGCCTGAGGCACGCATGCACTACGCGGGTCGCTGCTCATCGCCTGCGTGCCGTAGATGCGGTGACGAAGAAACACTGGAGCACATCATGTGTTCCTGCACTGCTCTGGCCGCTGAACGACGCGTTGTGGCGAGCCGCTATCGCCGGCTCGGTCTCCCTGGGACAACTGCTGAGGACTTCCTTTTAAATGCGAATGCATTTCATAGTCGGGCTATGTCAGGCATCCGGCGTTGGCGTTGTGCGGCGTTGGCGTTGTCCGCGGAGGAGGAGGAGGAGGATAGGTTGAGGAGGTGTGCGCGCCGGCAGGTGTTAGATGTGAAGCATCTTATGGCGAAGCTTAATCCGGTGGTGGTGGTGTACGGCGTGACCGCCCTTACTGCGCATGCGCAAACCCTTTAAAAAAAATAAAGATAAAAAACCTCCTCTCTCCCTCTCTCTCCCCTAGGCATCCCTCCCCGCGGCAACCACACCCTCACTGCGCATGCGCCTCCCCTCCTCTCTCCCCTGCTACGCTCCCCCCCTCTCTCCTCTAGGCATCCCTGCCCGCGCCGTCCACACTCCCACTGCGCATGCGCGTCCCACCTCTCTTCTTCTCTCCTACGCTCCCCCCTCTCTTCTCTAGGCATCTCTGCCCGCAGCGTCCACACTCCCACTGCGCATGCGCACCCCACCTCTCTCTCCTCTCCTACGCTCCCCCCCTCTCCCTCTCTCGCCTGGCGACGCCGACACAGGCAGCGTCTGCTAGCGAGTTTCTTGGTTGAAAAAACCGACTGCTCGCGCTGCACAACCGTTCACTGGCCACCCCGTATATATGGCAATGAATCTTGACCTCCAAGGTGGTGCCGGTGGGATATTTCTCCTGTGCGTTGTTGAACAATAAAAATTCGCAGCGTGCGCGTTAACTAAAAGCGGTCTGCGGCGGAGCTCGGCGGAGCTATATATGAAAAAAAAATTAAAAAAATAAATAAAAAAGTTAAAGAAACAAGAAAAAGCAAAAAAAAAAAAAGGCGCTGCGCCGTGCTCCCGACCGGGCTGCAGAAATTAGGCGCCTTTTCCTTCTTCAAACCACAACCACCATATATAAATGGAGTGAAGCGCGCGCGAAATGCATTCGCATTTCCTCACGATTCCCTTCGGGGAGGTGGGGGGCTTTTTTCCTGTAGGCGAAGATCCCGGCCCTGCGCGCGTTCCTCGAGTTTGCGGTTCCTGCCGACCTTGCCGCCCTGTAGCCGAACGCTTTGCTTTCGTGCTCCCGCCTGCGGTGACAAGACTATCTTGCCACGCATGTCACTTCTTTATATCTTCTCTTCTTCCTATCATCTTTACTCCCCCTTCCCCATCCCCAAAGGCGCTGAGCCGTGCCCCCCACGACGGGAGGCAGAAAAGATAGTGTCCTTTTTCTATCTTCCTCTTTCCCAAAACCAATATCTCTCTCTCTCACTTTGATTGACTTCTCTGAGGAAAAAACGAACACCACTTGGCACTTGCCATTGCATCGCCCCCACTGAGTGACACGTAACAATATCGTGTTTAATTATTCTCGTAGTCCAATACAACATTTAGCACGGCTGCATGCTTGGTTAGTCAAGCAAAAAAAGTAGTCTTTAGGCTATCCTCGACCTCACTTCCCAGTGAGCGGCAGAATTTGACAACGAAAGGCACGCTTTGCTCATGAGCCGTAAGCTGTACCATGGGGAACCATGGCTGTCAAGACACTATGCGTGCTTTTCTAACAGTGTATCCAGACGAAGACAACTTCGCATTTTCTTCTTGACTAACCTGCAAGTATTATTGATGCCAATTCAAACCATAAAACGATACATTATTACACAATTCTAATGAGCGCAAATTAGTGGTGAAGCGTGATTTTTTAAAAACTTTATGGCAGGGGTCTGAAACTCATCTCAGCTAGCTGGCCGCAGTCGCGACATTTAGTCCCGCGAGTGCCGGAGAGTCATATACTATATTATATACGTGATTCTGTTGAGAAATAGGAAGGGGGGGTTCGGTGTGCACGATAACTGTCTCTCGAAGAGGACACCTCAACCGGTACACACACGGGGAAAGGGGATGAAAAGGAGAGAAGGAAAGACAGAAAAGTAGGGCTTGCGGGGAGGAAGGGCAAGGGGCGCGCTAGACTACGTGCGTGTTGGTTTTAGAGCCGCTCGCCGAGGCCGGCAGCGTCGATGAAGGAGAGAAGCGCGGCAAGGGCATTACGGCGACGATCGCTGCAGACGGTGGGGAAGAGGATGTCCTCGAGGGTCTCGCAGGGCAGGCCGAGGTAGCGGGTTGCGAGCTGCTTCCTTGCACAGTCAGAAGTGGGGCACTCGCATAGCAGGTGAAGAAGTGTCAAGACGGCTGGAGCAAGCGGGCAGGGGGGGGGGGGGGGGGTGCTGACGGAATTAGAACAAAATGTTAGCTAGCGTTGCTATTTAAAAGCTGGCATTTCCCATATATGGGTCACTCCTGAAGAATATTTGAAGCAATGTTTCGAGAAACATGCCATTCGGATCTCCAGAATGACTGCAATGGGGACGCCAATTATGAAATGTATAGATTTCTGTACCACGGTTATGCTTTACAGCATGGTGACCACATGGGGTGCCTCAAGAAAAGGATGATTGAGACCAATCACGTCCGTGTAGCTTTTGAACAAGCTTACCGAGGAAAAAAAAACAAAAAACAAGAAAACATGGGACGAAGAGCGTGGCAGACCGCTAATCAGTGGGCCACGTGTTTGAGACCTCTGCCTCATGGCTTACCCACTGGAGACACCGCCAAACGCATACGAAGAAAGGAAAACAAAGCAAGCAGGTGGCAGTGTCAGCGTGATGCTTTGACACGTATTAAATGGGTGGTTAGTATGGTCCGAAAAATGCTAAAGATGATCTATTCAGTTCGAATACGAAGATCACCGGCCTTGCCTCGAACAGAAACGACAGGTGGTAACATAAAAATAATGACATGCATGTCATGTACGGCATGCCACGCTGATGGTGCCGCCGGAGCCGTATCACTAGCTTGACCTGGTATTGCGTGACGCTACTGGATGTCGAACATAACTGACAGGCGGTAACGTAAAAATCAGGGCATGCATGTCGTGTTTGATATTATTTCCAAGCCACGCTCATAGTGCAAATTGGTAAGGCATCACGTGAGTGCGTGACGAACATAAATTACATGTCGTGCACTATATAGCAGGAATATCAGCAGCATGGTACCCACCATACTGTAAATGCACGCATGACAAACACTCAACAGTGAGCTGCATGCTTGGACATGAATCGCTTAATTTGCCTCCAAGTCAAATACGGCGATGTATGCGGCTCTTTGCTTTGCATTACATCGATCCCCACTGTGCAGGAGGTCTGCCGAATGGTTTTCTAACGTTTTTTTTTTTTAGTCGTAGTGTTTGTTATTTAGTCATCATTACGACGTTCGCATGATGAAAATTGTGAAAAGCAATTTTAAAGCCTAATTTAGGCGCGAGTTCTGCTACTCCCTTCGGAGGGGCCCTGCTACTCTGTTTCGGTCAGAGTTATGTTACTCTGTCGAGGTTGAGTACTATAACCCTTTGTGGGGACATTACTCGCTCAAAGAGAGTGCCCGGTACTCTCTTAGTTTTTAAAGTGAAGAAGACGCAATAAAACGAAGAGCATGATGCAAGTCAGAGGCGTTTTATTATAACACAAGTAGAGCACTGCACGGGCCGTGGTTCTCGGCCCGGCCCGAGCCCGGCACTCGTTGAAGTTTACCCGCCCGACCCCGGCCCGGTCATTCAAAAGCGAAACCCGGGCCCGGCCCGAACCCGAGAAAACATTTCACCTACCCGACCCGGCCCGGCCCGACCACAGATCGGGCCCGACAAAAACCCGAGCCATTAATCTAGGTGGTGTTGCCCGAACATGGAAGCGACAGCAAGGCGTTTTAAGCAGCAAATGTCTACGTTTTGTTGGCGCACGCTACGCTAACACGTATGCTTTATCTTGCGGTAATTCCTTGTACAAAAGGGTCTCACTGTGGTAACAGTTTACCGGACATACTGGGTACGATGAACGGCTCTTCATCAGCTGTATCTCGGATCTCGGGCATGTTGGATGCCCGAGATCCGAGCCAGCTCCCTCGGAAGGTACATCAAGGCGATGTTAAAAAGTAGCGGCGCTCCTTGTGGTGTACCTCTCGTGCCCATGAGGTATGGACCGTATTCGTCATCCTCAATGCGCCGAAAGGCCTCCCTGTAATACAAGAAATCTCGTATGTAGGAAAAGGTCCTCTGCCGCAGTTTGTGGTGTTAAGAATGGCCAGGATAGCACTATGCTTGACATTGTCGAAGGCGCCTTTCAGGTCTAGGGTGAGGACGACCGTTGTATCGTTGAAGCGCATAGTTGCGGGCTGTATTACTTCCCGATGAAATTGTAGTTCCACCACGCATGATGTCAGCAAAGGCACCTATGCGCTCGAGTTACGATGAGAGGCATTCTCGAATCATGGTTTCCATAAGCTTTCCTGCACAGGATGTAAGAGAAATGGGGCGCAGGTTGTTGATAGGTTTGCCCGACTTTGGTATAAAAGTGACTAGGGTGGTCTTCCAGTCTTTCGGGGTGGGTTGACCCTTCCAGACGGTTTTTATATAATCGAGGAGGTATGCCGAATCGGGAAGATTAGTTGTTTGCTGCGCCAGGTTGTTGAAAGCAGTAGGTTCTTCAGCGATCGTACACGAAGGCGACGCTCGCTATATCGGGAAAAGACACTAATATTGGCAAATACTGGACTGAGCTTAGTCGACGTTTAACAAAGCCGATAACGACATCGGTGCTTTTTGAGCGCGCTTGCCTGTGTTCCTTTCTTTTTTCTTTTGGAGCAGCGGTGTTCATTCTTGAAGAAAAGAAGGCTTCGTAGCTGTTATGCCACTGTAGATTTATTTCATTGAGGCGATAGATTCATTCAGCTCAGCCTCCTTTGGAACGGATCGATTCATTCATGCTCGTGCTGCTTGTTTGTACGGTGACTGACAAAGCGTCGCGCTTCAAGAAAACAAAAGAACGCTCAGAAAGAGAAAAGTGAGAAGCTGGTGGATAAGCCGCATTCATAAATCGTTGCGCGGAGCCCGATCGACCTTGCAGTTCGCAGACGTTTTGTTTTGAGAGAGTGAGGCTTTTATTTGCTTTGTTTTGTGTTCGAACTGTTCTAGCTTGCAGTTCGTTTCCAAGAAGGGAAGAAAGAAAGATCACGCTGGGGCGTCTTCCTCTGTTAACTTCCACTGTAAATTGTGTTTCTGTCCAGATTTTGTTTGCATTTCACAGAGCATCCGATTATGTGTCTGCTGCGACGGGACTAGGCTGTGCTTGCTTTCAAGCTCTCCGTTTCATTTTCACGGCTTGGCGGTTTTGTAGTTGTGTGAGCTGCTTTAATAATAATAGTACTTGATGGCGTTTAACTTCCCCAAACCACGATATGAATATGAGAGACGCCGTACGTCCGTAAATTCTGGCCTTTAACGTGTACGTAAATGTAAGTGCACGGGCCTTCTCGCCTCCATCGAAAATGCGGCCGGGATTCGATCCCGCGGGCGAGCACCATGATCACTTGTGGCCGGTGTGTGAGCTGCTATGCCACAACAAAGAACGGGCGACGCTGGCGAAAGATTTGGCGAAATTGCCGTTCACAGCTGGCGAGAAAATAGTGAAGGTACAACAAGGTGCATTTTCGGGTGGCTATTCTATGCGGGCGAGGAGGCGATAGCCAATGCAAAGCGTAAGGGTGACCCCCCAACGAATCGGTCGGTCAGCTCTAGCAACTTCAGTGGCACGGACGTATGACTTTATGGGCTCGTGAAGAAAGTGACCAGTGCCCGAGTTATTTTGTCCCCTTAAATGGCCGAGCATCTGCAGCGACCTATCTTGGCGCGCGCTGCATAGAAACACTCCTCGTCATAAAGCGAACAGACGCGCATGACTTCACTAAAAAACTCGTAGTTTCAACTTGACGGTCTCCGGACAGTAGACCGTCAGGTTTGAACACAAGTGTGACAATAGTTGTGGAACGTCAGTTTAGGTTGCAGGCGGCCAATACAAAATTTAAGCAGGGTGAGCATTGCGCTATGACTGCATGCATGCTTGTTTTTACAAGAAAGACTGGTTGGCTTCGTGCGAGAAAACCGTGGACTAAAACAGGATGGCGGCTAGTTACGAGAAGAGGGATATCTGTTAACCATTGAAATTTATTTAAGTTTAAAAGCAATAGTGATGCGCGTGGTTGAATTGCTTGCTTTGTATGGCTCACATGATACGAAAGCGGTGCCAATGAGGGTGGTCTGCAAGGCTCAGAATTTCTCGCTTCGCCGTCAAATACATTTCTGTATAAAGTCCGGACGCACAAAACACAGACAAAATGACTTAGTTCAATCTGTTCTGGTTTATTGCCAAAACGCGAGCACATTTCATTCAACGGAAGCAGCGAATCGAAATCAACTAAACAAAATATCCAGCTAGTGCATGTCACTTTAGAAATAAAGCTAACCAACTAAAGCTCCTCTAGTTTTTCACTGCCAAGCGGAACAAGCGGATGAGAACAAGTCAACCGGACAAATCGTTTTGCTGACGTAGACTGCAAGTGACGAACGTTTTGGCATTTACGGTGACGTTGAATAATGCGGACGCATTTTTCTTTCGTGCTCGACGGTAGTGTTCTTTAATTAATTGGCTTTCGTTAATGCGAGCAGCTTTCGACGCCTTGCTTACGTACGCGGTGTTCGCCTTGGGTTTACTAAAGCAACTGAAGCAACGTGCGTGTGTGTGTGAAGGAAAGAGGGACAGGAGGGTTGTAGCGTGAATTCGCCGTATTTGCTGCCTTCGTTTATTATGTTGGCCCCGTATGGCTGCCTGTGCGTGTCTTGCGGAGAGAGGCAAGAATACCGCGGCGTCGACGAGGCCTGTCTTCCCACTGGGCTGCACTGAGGAGACTCGACCGCTGACTCCGAGGCCTGGAGGAGGCAACCGCTCGTTGCCTGCGGCTGCGACGCGCCCGGGGGGCCAAACATCGATTCGAGGACGCGATGACCGCGTCACGAATGGGGGGAGGAAGGCATCGAAGAGTGAAAAAGAAACGGTGGCATCCACGACGAAGCAGGCGATGAGAAGGCGACTTTGCTTCGATGCTGAGTCGCCTTCGACCACTGCGCGCCAACGACATCGGTCGGTGGTCCCGCCACTGCTCGGAACGAGCCCAACGTCGATCTGTACGACGGGCGAGTATAGCGTGCAATTGAAAATTCATTCCGCATTTGAAAGTCGCGGCGAGTGAACGTTAGACCCAACTACGAAGGCGAACGTGACTTATTCAAAACTTGGTTGTGAAGCGAGTGGATTCGGCTACTTATACGGGATGCTCGCTTTTGTCGAAGCCTAATGGAGGTATGTGGAAGCATCATGGGAAGGCAATTTGCCAGACAGCGAGCGAGGCGTTGACTTGTGAACGGCGTCACTTATTCCGTGCAGTGAGCAACGGGAACACCATGTTTTCGGATTGGTTAGTTTCGTGTACACGTCTACATAATTGACAGAAGTGGATGCAGGTTGGATGTGGTCCGATACTGGTGGCAAAATTCAGCTTGAGATTGTTGCGACTGATTATGTGCATATGGTCAGGGCGAAGAACGACTTGTACGCAATAAATAAATGTCAAACCTAAATGCCAATGTAGACGAAAGCCAGGCTCTGCATACACTCCACGTCTGTTCCGTGCACTAACTCGCCAAATTATGGCTCTTGCCCATGCATTAAGAAATGGAAAGAGGAGATAGAAGTGAACAAAAGAAGGACACGCTTTGTTTTTGATAAAATGACTCGTTATCTCTTTTGATTTGAATGATAATAAAACAGACGTCACGCCGATTAGGAAAATAGCATATCTCGATAATGTATGTCGAATAATATATCTCGATTCGTCCCTTCTTTGTGTCCTCGTCTTTTGTGCGCGCTACAAAAATTTTTAAAACATGAATATATGTCGAGGCTGGACAGTGACTTAAAACCTCGAAGTACGATAGTCGCCGTTTAAAAGAAGCACCACGGGATTTCCAGGAAGGCATGGAAAATGGCCATTGAAACACATGTACAATTCTTAGCGCAATACAGAAACACCCGAGTGCCCACCGGGCAAGGCAGGTAGGTATAAACTTTATTTGATCCATGAAAGAATCATGTGTGGTGGAAGTGGAAGCAGGAAGACGATGGGCCCTCGGGCCGCTCTAGATGGCCGGACACTTCTGTGCTTCGGCGACCCCTCTGGCCCAGCCCACTGTCCGGAGCTGTAACCCCGGTTGCGAGCTGCGCAGAGCAGCCTCCCATCGCTCCTGCCCAAGATGTCTCACTCTTAAGCACGAGGGCAGTATTCGATTTCGGGCATCGGCGGCTGCGTTTAGAAGGAGGCGAAATAAAAGACCACCCGTGTGCTTACCAGAGCCCCCCCGGCTATCTCCATGAGCATTTCGCGCGTCGGAAATAGTTCAACCTCGGCTCGAGCGGCGTTCGTCGACGCACAGAAGAGACGACGCGTGTGACGATGTTATCGATTTGGACTTGATACGGAACATGGCAGCGACGGAAACGAAAATGCGCCTGAAGTCTCGATGTAATTGCTAGAGAAATAAAATATAACCAGGCGAGCTAGCTGAATGCTGCAATCATGGCGTATCATTGGAACGGAATACTTATTGGTTTAGAAAAGAGACGCAGATTGCATCCGGCACGCGTACGGCGTGGATCACAAAAATGCGACCATATTCGGTGCACGATTCTGAGTGAGCGATTGAAGCGGTATCAAAGTCACTTACAGAGAAAGCACGCAAACACATGTTTATTTTTATTCAAAATACTCCTAAAGGCCCTCGACGAGGGTATTACATACACTCTAAGGCAAAAGGGTGTTAAAAGGGTGTGCCGTTCGTCCTCTTGGGGACTAATGGGGCTGCCACAACCATTAGTACCTTTAAGGGCTAACGGCACGGGCCTAACAGTTAGTCCCCTGAAGGGACTAACATTTAGTCCTCACATTTACACCCTCGCGGGCAACCGTTAGTCCTATCAAGGGACTAACATTTAGTCCTCACATTTACACCCTCGCGGGCAACCGTTAGTCCCCACAGTTGCACCTCAAGGGACTAACATTTAGTCCTCACATTTACACCTTCACGGGCAACCGTTAGTCCCCACAGTTGCACCTCAATGGACTATCATTTAGTCCTCACATTTACACCTTCACGGGCAACCGTTAGTCCCCACGGTTGCACCTCACCGGACGAACGGTTGGTCCACTCAAATGCTCCACTGGGATGAACTTTTTATCCTCAGTTCAAATGATGCGTTAATCCCCAGGGATGATTTTGCACAGTTACTCTCTGCAAGGCTTAATACTTTTCTCGCGTGTTTTTCTCCGCAGTGAGGAACAAGTGGCGCAGAAAAAAAACACGCGAAAAAATATTTAGTCATGCTTGTTTCACTGCTTTCGCAGTCAATGCAACAACGAAAGACAAAAGTGAGACAATGAAATGTTTTATTTTTCTATATACATATTAAGTTTCTGCATTCTTTCAGTGAATTCGCTGCCACATGTCAAATTCAGGTCCAGCCGCGTTGTCATATCTCGTACAGTCGTCTTGGTCAAGCTGCTCAAACGGAAGCGACAGATGACTGGCATTGCACGCACAAGCGCAAGCAGCCTTTTGCACGTAGTGGACAACGTCTGCACAAAAATATTGCAAACAGTTAAGTCACATGTGACAGTGAGGAAGATACACGCACATGGCAAATACGTGCAAGGTGAAATAAATACGCACGTCTAAAATATGGCATGCAAATATTTCCACCGCGATGTCATACATAATCGAAAACGCATTTCGAGTCACATAGCGCAACAGCTCAAGTGTGGCAGCCGCAGCCATCATGCGCCGCGACCGCCGAGCCGCCAACGAGTCGGCGAGTCTCTGCGAGCGGCGTCGTATACAGCTCGAGCAAGCGAACGCGGGGCCGAACGCGGAGCTTCTGCCGCCAGCGAACCTCGAACAGAGGAGCGAGCGAACGCGGAACCGCCGCCACGAACGGCACTGAGCTGCTTTCGAGCGAGCGCCGCGGAAGCCGACGGTAATGTCGACAAATTTTCACAAAGTTCCTGGATCGAGCGGCAGAGTACAACGAGCGAACGCGGGGGCCGCCGCCACGAACGGCGCTGAGCTGCTTGCGACCGCTTGACGGGGAAGCCAACGGTAATGGCGAAAACTGTCCACAGAGTTCCGAAGCACAGGCTAAAGTCGGCTAGCTAAAGCACCCGCCAGTTGCCGGTGCACTTCAAGCACGCGACATACAACCGAGCTCGTTGACGGCAACCGCAATGCGTTTTGGACGAGTCGCACCGCAGCGGCGAGGCCTCTGCCCAATATCGCGAGCCCGCAGCTCAACACCGCGGCGAGAGCGTCCAGGCGGCCGACGGCAATGGCGGCCAATTTTCAGGCAGTCACAAAGCACAGGCGAGCGGACGCCAAAGCCGACCTTCGCGGTGCATTTCGTGCACGCGATATATACAACACGATCGAGCCCGTTGCCAACTAGCGCGATGCGCTTCGCGCAAACGACAGGTACGGAAAAATAAAGTATGATCACTTACTTGTGAAATAATCCAGCGCCAACTTCTGCCCAGAGTCGGATTGAATTCATGGATCCGATAGGCCTACGTCTTCTAGGCCGCCATTCCCAGCCGGTGTCGACGCAGTGCCGTTGCTACGCCAGCGCACCGTGGCCGGAGAAATACAGCGCGGCGTCTCGGCGTGTCGAGACCAGCTCCAAACTTCATGGTTGCGGCGAAACGTAAAAGCAGCACCGCACACTCATCCACGCATACGCGGCATACGTGTTTATCGAAGGCACCGCGGCCGTAGTTCCTAAATCATCGAACTCTCCGAGCGCGACACAACCGCCAACGCGCCTCCATGAAAACAAGTGAGAAGACTGACCAAGAGCGAGGAGGACGGTTAGTTTCCTTGACAACGGTTTGCACACGTGACGTATCTCCCGCGCGGTTCATCCCTTTGGTGCCTTTGGAGACTAACTGGTTTGCACACGGCACGCATCCCTCTGTGGTTACTCCTCAGCGGTCTATCCGTTCATCGCGCGCGCCTATTGGGCTCCGTTACTCCTCTTTCGGGTAATTTTGCCTTAGAGTGAAGGGGGGACTTATAACAATAAATTGGGAAAATAATAGAGTGAGAGAAACGGTAAAAAGTACAATCTTGACAATTGGTTGATATACATTCGGTCAGAAAAACAATAATAACAACAACAAAGAAATAAATGCAAACTACAACATACTTTGAAATTAGAAACTGAAGTAACTAGACGCAAGTGGTAATAAAAGGCTAAAAGTGCAAGCACAGAAGGCAGTTACAGAATGCCTACGCAAACAGGGTACATGAAATACACAATATGTACAAGGAAGTACACAGAAACTTACAAAAGGGATACGCTACAATAAGCGGGGAAAAAAAACAACCATGAAGTGCACAAAAAAAAAAAAAAACCACCACGTAGGACACCACGTATAGGCAATACGCTTAGCGCGTAGTAGATCTTGAAATTTCGTTATGTTTTTTTTCGGTAGCTGTGCGCGATGATAAATTGTTCCATTCAATGATAGCGCGTGGTATGAATGAATTAGCGAAACGATGAGTGTGACATATGGCTCGTTTGACTTTGTACTGGTGATCGCGGCGAGGAAAAATGGCTGCAGGGGGCTGAAAGAAATCGACAGAAAGAATTGAATGATGGTATAGTTTATGAAAAAGTGAAAGGCGAGCTGCTTGGCGACGATGGGATAAGGGTTCAAGTTCGGCGCGATCTCTTAGTGCAGTGATGCTTGAATGACGTGAGTAATCTGAAAAAATAAAACGCACAGCACGGTTTTGCAAGGATTCAATATTCTGCATTAGATAGGCTTGAACTTGGTCCCAAATAGCTGAAGCGTATTCGATTTTAGGTCTAACGAGTGTTAAGTAGGCGAGCTTACGTATATAGGGAGGGGCATTTTTTAGCGAATGTTTGATAAGACCGAGTGAACGATTAGTTGAAGCAAGGATGACGTCAATGTGATAATGCCACGTGAGATCTGATTGAAAGTGAACACCAAGGTATTTATAACTACTACTAAGGGTTAATTCGACATAATCCTGAAGTTTACCTCTCGCTACTGAAATTAGTTCTAACGCTTAAATATTTTGATTTGATTCGTCCTACTACCTGCAAACTTTCAGCACCACTATGGGAACCCCTTTTGCGCCAACATACGCCAGCATTCTTATGGGACAGTTAGAATCAGAGCTGTTGAAATCATCTCCAGTAAAGCCTTCCACCTATCTTCGCTATATATACGACATATTTATTATATGGGAACATGGCATATGCGCACTAAACGCATTCATTGATAATTGCAACAAGTTTCACTCTAGTATTAAACTTACCGTGCACCATTCTCCCAATGAAATTAACCCATTAAGGACCACGAAAGAACTACTGGTCCGATTTTATTGAAAATTTGCTTATTTAATTAACCACAACAGATAACAACACGTGCAAATTTTCATAGAGTTACGTGTGTTTCTTCAGGAGTTATGATACTGTACTATAAAAAGTACGCTGGGCCTCCGAGATAGCAACGGGCAATGTGACTTAATGCAAGAATGGCGAGTACACTGGGCCCTTGCGAAACGAATAACAAAGTTATCTTTGCCCATGCAACTTAATCAAGGACCAGTGCTTTAGGGAAAGCGTAACGTCACGCTTTTCGCCGCATCATTTCAATGCATTTTGGCAGAATTCAACTGTTTTGCCGGCTTCTTGTGAAAATGTCCGTATGGATAGAGGGTAATAGCAAGCACAGTGGAATCTGGAGAGCTTTGATACTTCTCTTGGGTACAACAAGGCGCAGTCAGTGTTTTGCTGTTATGCGACTAAAGGACAATAGTCAACGCGTAGAGGGTCTGCTAAAACCTACAATGTGGTAGCAGACCCTTTGTGCGTTGTCTGCGGCTATTTCGATCATTTGGGTATGTAGGCGCTGGTACCACTTTTTATCAGGAATGAAAATTCTCTACTCATTCGCAGCTTGATTGTAGAGCTCACACCCCCCTCATGGCATTGTTACTGCGGATGAAGGAGGAGGACAGTGGCACTACGTTCTTTTTTGTTTTCAGTGAATGGCCACCACGATACAGACCATAGTGACTCAACTGTGTAGTCTTTCGTCAGCTTAGCAATTATGCTGTTGTCTTTGCCATTTTCGAAACAAAGCTGCTTTCCTGAGTCAAAACAGAAGTTATCTTACCCACGTTCCTTTCGTTCCATGTTTTTTATCGTTAGCAGAGAGCATCCATTCGTACCGTCGTCATTCCCCTCCTCCTCCTAAGTTCCCATGTTAGGGTCAGAATCGCCAATTAAAACATCAAGAGGCTCTCGTATATTCAAAGCAACATCTTTCGCAGCCTCATGAGTGTCAGATAACCGTAAAAATGGCATTCATAACAAAAAAATGCCCCCCACCTCCCCGAAGGGAATCGTGAGGAAATGCGAATGCATTTCGCGCGCGCTTCACTCCATTTATATATGGTGGTTGTGGTTCGAAGAAGGAAAAGGCGCCTAATCTCTGCAGCCCGGTCGGGAGCACGGCGCAGCGCCTGTTTTTTTTTTTTTTGCCTTTTTTTTTATCGCGGGAGCTCCGCCGAGCTCCCGCAATGCGAGCGCCCTCACACACCAGAGCGCGCTCCTCCTCTCCACTCACTCTCCGCTACTCCGCCGGCAACACCTGCTCCGGTTGCTAGGGGCGAGGATAAGCGCGCGCCCGCGGCTGTTGCTATGGGAGAGGGAGTGAGAGCGGAGAGATAACACCTGCCGCGGACAACGCCAACGCCGCACAACGCCGGATGCCTCACATAGCCCGACTAAGAAATGCATTCGCATTTAAAAAGCCTTTTGAATCTATGATGCAACGCACAACAAGAGTTACATGTATGCTCCCACGAAGTCCCAGTGTACTAAATAAAGTACAGCAACATTTGATTAGTTCTCATAGCAAAACTGTGCACTCTATAGGCTTCTCGCGCTTTGCAGGGATTGAATTGCTCTTCCTGAAGCAGAAGCAGTCCACTTTTTTGACACATAAAATGTGAAACTTCAAATTAATTTAGAAAAAGTAGTACTGACCACGTGCGTTTAACAGGCTCTCATTTTCCTAAAGTTTGACGACTCATAAAACAGAAAAAACATAACCGAGTCAATATACCAAATTAGGATTTTCTGGCTGCAACCTTTGGCATCAGAAATTGTGATGAGCAAGATCAGAATATTCTGTTTTGTATTGTCTATGCCCGAAAAATGAAGTGTACTTTGTATAGTACATTGGGCCCTAATGGGTTAACTTCCTAGACACGACAGTATCTATTGAAGCAGGAAAATTATGGACGACGCTTTACAGAAAACCAAGAGACAGCCAACAATACCTAGATTCCACTAGTCATCACCCGCGACACTAAAAACAAGGAATTTTTGTCCGACAGGCGAGGCGTATGAGAAGGATCTGCAGCGACGACGGTGAATACGTTCACCACTTAAGCAACCTAAAGGAAACATTAATTCAAATAAATTACCCCCAGGAAGCCCTAAACAAGGTCTATAACGAAGCATGTAAACTAGATAGGAAAACAACACTAGCTAACCCAACCAACCGCCAGCATTTATAACCAAATACTCAAACGCGCTCCCAAACATAAATAATATCCTTCGTAAGTATTATCCAATACTGGCAAGGAACGATCGCCTTAGAAAAGCGTTTCCCGAAGTACCTAAGGTCGTGTACCGCCGCAATAGGAATTTTAAGGTCTTGTTAGTGCATGGAAAAGTAAACCCGCATCCTACTGCCCACATAACACCTTGCTCTCGTCCAAGATGCAAGACTTGTAAACACCTCCAAGATGATTTGATAGTTAAAAGCACCGTGATTACGTCCATCATATAAAGTCTAGTTTTACCTGCACTAGTTCAAACGTTATCTACATGATCGAATGTTCACATTGTCACAAACGGTACGTTGGCGAAACGGGACAGCCTGTTAAAGTTAGATTAAACGGTCATCGCGCGGACACGGCAAAGAAATTGCCGAAAGCAGTGGCACAACATTTTAATGTAGCAGGACATAACTTTGACGATCTCATACACACTTTACATACTTCAGTCAAACTTCCGGTCCGCAAGAGACAGAAAAAATACAGAGTCATACCTTATTCACAAGTTCAATACACTTCAGCTAGCAGGTACAAACGTTTCTAAAGGGGCTCTTGAATCCATTCGATATGGTGCACACACAAAGAAAACTAGGGAGAGTTAAGCCCTCCTAGGAATTTCAAACCTACTATTGAAAAGTAGTGCTTCTCTGACACCTGGGAATCATCGATACGCCTACCCCCTCCCCCCCGCTTTATTATTTTCGTTTTATTCACGGAACACCTGCTCCCTCGTAACTCACACAATTCGTCTCGGCACCCCCCCCCCCCCCCCCCCCGCTCCCGCACCCCCGTATCCACAGTCGCCCTCTGCCCCTCCTTTGTTAGGATGGAGGAAAGGGTACGGAGCACATACACGCTAGCGCTAAGGAAATCAGTTCTAGCATTGAAGAAGACAAGTCCACTTGCCGAAACGTCGGCTCGAGCACACAAGCCCTGTTTACGGATTTCTTCGTAGCACATCATATTGCCACGCGCGTTTCGTATTATACTTTTGCTCTATTTGGTTTACGCCCACAGAGACTGTAAGCAATGCTCAGCGCAAACCGCGCCTCATTTCTAGAAGCTTCACGATTATTGTAGATCGTTGTGTTAAGATTGCGCGCAAGACGGGAACACGCGAGCTTATTCCAGAGCTTTCGCGACAACCAGTGATAAGGCTGGAATATTCGAAGACACGCGTATAAATGTCGACGCGCTTCACCCCTTGTCAGTTGATCGACGGCCGACGCTCTGTACGCCGCTATCAGTGCATACCGTGTGTCTTGCTGTAAACTAACTTTCCGTTTCTCGGCCACAAGTTCGGCCAAAATAAACAGTTTCATCTTGCACACGTCGTCTGCTGCCTTCGTCGACGTCACGACCACGTGACATCTGGTGGAGGTGCTTCACGGTCCATGTACCGAACGCCCCCCTCCAGCCGTGAGCCAAGCCCACTTCCGTGAAAAGGACATCGACGCCGACGCTGAGCAGCGAACCAGCCGCAGGCAACAAGGGCTACCTCCAGAGTTCGGGCCCCTACCGGATAAGACTCGAAAGTCCAAGGCCACGACCACTACTACGACAACTATGGCAGGCCACTGCACCAACTCCCGGAACGGTCGTGATGCAGCAGCCAAGGGAGCCGCCGACTTTCCGTGGATCATCTTTTGAAGACCCGGAGACGTGGCTGGAGACGTACGACCGAGTGGCCAGCCTCAACCACTGGGACACGGAAGAGAAGCTACGTCGCGTCTACTTCTACTTGGAAGACGCGGCAAGAACCTGGTTTGAGAACCGCGAGTCAGCACTTCAAACCTGGGATCTCTTCCGCGGCGCATTCCTGCGCACGTTCACGAGCGTCGCCCGCAAGGAAAGGGCCGCTTCTTCGCTGGAGACACGGGTGCAACTACCAAATGAGAAAGTGGCGATCTTCGTGGAAGAAATGACGCGGCTGTTCCGGCACGCTGACCCCAACATGTCCGAGGAGAAGAAGGTCCGTTTGCTCATGCGAGGGGTCAAGCAAGAACTATTCGCTGGGCTGATGCGGAACCCACCGACGACCGTCCAGGAATTTCTGTCGGAAGCAACAGCGATCGAGAAGACGCTGGAGATGCGAACCCGCCAGTACAATCGCCCAACGAGTCAAGACAGCGCAGCCGCTTATGCTCTCGACGACTTGCGCGAAACGATCCGAGCGATCGTGCGGGAGGAACTGCGCAAGCTGTTACCCTCACCACAGCCGCAAGTGGACTCCATCGAAGACATCGTTCGAGAAGAAATCCAGCAGTCGATGGGCACCTCTGAACCACCCCGGCACCAGCCGCAAGCCATGAGCTACGCAGCTGCAGCCCGACGCTACGCTCCCGCTCCACGTCCACGTCAAGAGGTCGCACCGCCGCATTTCCGCCGCCAGACAGCGCCGCCACAACCACCGACGTCATACCGTCCACCCGCCGGCCAGCACTACGCTTCGAGGAAGACCGACGTTTGGCGCGCCCCTGACAACCGCCCGCTCTGCTACCACTGCGGGGAGGCCGGGCACACGTACCGCCGCTGCCAGTATCGACAGATGGGGCTACGCGGATTCGCCGTCAACGCGCCTCGTCCGCAGCCAGGCGAACGACCTCGCGACATCGACGACTACATCACCGGAACACAGTGGACACCCCGACGACCTTCCCGCTCGCCGTCGTCCGGCCGCTACATATCACCGCACCGCCGGCAGTACACTGGCCCAAACCGGGGCCGGTCGCCTAGCCCGTATCCGGGAAACTAAGGGCAGCAACCCATGGAGGGGCGGTTGCTGTACGACGAAATGCCGAAGATCCTCCGCGGCCGCCGACGACGACAAAGCGAGGAAACCAGAACACGACGCGAAGCAGACGAAGCCCTGCCGACGAAACGTCGCGGACCGACGAAGACGTGATGACGCAACAAGGAAGCAGCGCAACAAATCGACGTAGCCGTGATCCGACGCCGCGACCCAACCGCAACGGACGACGACGAACCAGCGACCTCGACGTAATATTCCACGGTCATAACGTCACCGCTCTCGTCGACACTGGAGCCGACTATTCCGTCGTCAGTGGGCCTTTCGCGACGAAGCTGAAGAAAGTGAAGACTGCTTGGCAAGGCCCTGAAATCCGTACCGCTGGGCGTCATCTAATAACGCCAGCCGATGTTTGCACAGCAAGAGTCACCATCAATAACCGGACCTATCCAGCCAGCTTTCTAATCCTACAGCACTGCTCCAGGGAGGTAATACTTGGGATGGACTTCCTAAGTAAACACGGCGCCGTCATCGACCTAAGGTCTGAGTCGATAACACTAACCTCAGAAAAAGCGCTGCCTACCCAGACGACGCCAGGGAGCCATGCATTGAACGTGATAGAAGAGCACGTCACCGTTCCGCCTCTCTCCAGCGTCATCATTTCCGTCGGCACCGAAAAACCCGCAGACTTCGAAGGCGTCATCGAGGGTGATCAGCACCTGCTTGTAAACCGTCATATTTGCGTCGCACGAGGCATCGCCGAGTTGCGTGAAGGGAAAGCAACAGTGATGCTTACGAACTTCAGCAACGAATACAAGCACGTGAGCAAAGGCACGACGGTCGCCTACATCGAAGACATTGTGGAAACCAGCGACGCCCTCGCCCTCGCCGAGTTTACCGAACACGCTACGACGAACCAAGCTCATCAACCAACTTTCGACATCAATCCGAGCCTTCCGACGCATAAACAAGAACAGCTCAAAACCCTGCTCCTGCAATACAAGGATTGCTTTTCGTCGTCGTCCAGAGTTCAACAGACCCCAGTCGCCCAACACCGCATCATAACAGAGGAAAGTTCCAGGCCACTACGTCAGAGCCCGTACAGAGTTTCAACGCGGGAACGCGAGGCAATAAAGAAACAAGTCGACGAAATGCTACGCGACGACATTATCCAGCCTTCAAAGAGTCCGTGGGCGTCTCCCGTGGTGTTGGTGAAGAAGAAGGACGGGACGCTACGTTTCTGCGTCGAATATCGTCGCCTGAACAAGATCACGAAGAAGGACGTGTACCCTCTCCCACGGATAGACGACACCCTCGATCGACTCCACAATGCCAGGTACTTTTCGTCGATGGACCTCAAGACCGGCTACTGGCAAATTGAAGTCTACGAGAGAGACCGAGAAAAGACCGCATTTATAACACCAGACGGCCTCTTCGAGTTCAAGGTCATGCCCTTTGGTCTTTGCTCGGCGCCTGCGACTTTCCAACGGGTTATGGACACAGTACTGGCAGGATTGAAGTGGCAGACTTGCCTGGTGTACCTGGACGACGTCATTGTGTTTGCTTCAAACTTCGACGAACACCTCCGGCGACTTGACGCTGTACTTCAAGCAGTCAAGACCTCCGGCCTCACTTTGAAGCCTGAAAAGTGCCGCTTCGCATACGAGGAGCTCTTGTTCTTGGGTCACGTGATCAGCAAGTCCGGAGTAAGCCCCGATCCTCAAAAGACAGCCGCCATCGCTACATTCCCGCCACCCGCCGACAAGAAGGCCGTCCGTCGATTTCTCGGCCTGTGCGCCTATTACAGGCGGTTCGTCAAAAATTTTGCCCGCATCGCCGAGCCACTCACTAACCTTACCAGAACCGACGTCGAGTTCAAGTGGGAAACACCGCAAGAGGAAGCATTTCAAGAACTAAAACGACGCCTGCAAATGTCTCCTTTACTTGCGCATTTCGACGAACACGGCGAAACGGAAGTGCACACCGACGCAAGCAGCGTGGGACTCGGCGCCGTCCTTGTGCAGAAGACGGACGGACTGGAAAGGGTTATCAGTTATGCTAGCCGGTCGCTATCCAAGGCAGAGGCCAACTATTCAACAACAGAAAAAGAGTGCCTCGCCATCATCTGGGCTACGTCGAAGTTTCGCCCCTACCTCTACGGTAGGCCCTTCAGAGTTGTGAGCGACCACCACGCCTTGTGTTGGCTAGCTAACTTGAAAGACCCTTCAGGTCGTCTCGCAAGATGGAGTCTCAGACTTCAAGAATTCGACGTTACCGTCGTTTACAAGTCTGGACGAAAGCATTCTGACGCTGACTGCTTGTCTCGCGCCCCCCGTCGACCCGCCGCCACAGGACGACCTTAATGATGACTGCTTCTTGGGAACCATAAACGCAGATGACTTCGTCGAACGACAGCGAGCCGATCCGGAACTCAAGGGCCTTATAGAATACCTCGAGGCCAAGGCCACCATGGCTCCAAAGGTATTCAGACGAGGACTGGAGTCGTTTTTCTTGCGGAACGGCATTCTCCTAAAGAAAAACTTCTCGCCACTCCGGGCCGACTCCCTCCTCGTAGTACCTTCAGCGTTACGTCCCGAAGTTCTGGACGCTCTGCATGACGACCCGACGGCTGGACACCTTGGATTTTCCCGTACGCTCGCGAGGATACAACAAAAGTACTACTGGCCTCGCCTCGCTGCCGACGTCACCCACTACGTGAAGACCTGTCGAGATTGTCAACGACGGAAGACACCACCCAATAGTCCAGCCGGACTTCTGCAACCCATCGAGCCACCTCGCCGACCGTTCCAGCAAATCGGCATGGACTTACCGGGGCCGTTCCCGACGTCAAATTCCGGAAACAAATGGATCGTCGTAGCAACGGACTACCTAACCCGCTACGCCGAGACAAGGGCGCTGCCCAAGGGCAGTGCCGCCGAGGTCGCAAAGTTCTTCGTCGAGAACATCGTACTGCGTCATGGCGCCCCGGAGGTCCTCATTACCGACAGAGGTACGGCCTTTACAGCGGACCTAACGCAGGCGATCCTGAGGTACAGCCAAACAAGTCACCGCCGGACCACCGCCTACCACCCACAGACCAATGGCCTCACCGAGCGTCTAAATAAGACCATCGCCGATATGCTGGCCATGTACGTCGACGTCGAGCACAAGACGTGGGATGCCATCCTTCCGTATGTAACCTTTGCATACAACACGGCTGTACAAGAAACGACGCAGATGACGCCGTATGGATTGGTCTACGGAAGGACCCCGGCAACGACTCTCGACGCCATGTTGCCCAATGTCTCCGACGAGGAAAACGTCGACGTTATCGTGTACCTTCAGCGCGCCGAAGAAGCCAGACAACTCGCCCGTCTGCGCATCCAGAGCCAGCAAAAGACCGACAGCCGTCGCTACAACCTTCGACGACGCCACATGGAATACCAACCCGATGACCGTGTATGGGTCTGGACGCCAGTTCGACGACGGGGACTTAGCGAGAAGCTTCTTCGACGATACATCGGACCCTACAGAATACTTCGACGTCTCGGCGCACTCGACTACGAGGTTGTCCCTGACGGCATTACGAACTCTCAGCGGCGCCGTGCGCGACCTGAAGTCGTCCATGTCGTGCGCCTGAAGCCGTATTACGCGCGTTAGTGAACCTGAGGACTGTAATTTTTGCTTTATTATTGTACTTTCGTGCTTGTGCTAATTGTACTTTCTTGCTTTATTATTGTTATTTATTGTTGCATGAATCCCCCCCCCCCCCCCCCCCCGTGTTCTGTTTTAAGCATCGGGACGATGCTTTTTCAGAGGGGGGCATTGCCACACGCGTTTCGTATTATACTTTTGCACTATTTGGTTTACGCCCACAGAGACTGTAAGCAATGCTCAGCGCAAACCGCGCCTCATTTCTAGAAGCTTCACGATTATTGTAGATCGTTGTGTTAAGATTGCGCGCAAGACGGGAACACGCGAGCTTATTCCAGAGCTTTCGCGACAACCAGTGTAAGGCTGGAATATTCGAAGACACGCGTATAAATGTCGACGCGCTTCACCCCTTGTCAGTTGATCGACGGCCGACGCTCTGTACGCCGCTATCAGTGCATACCGTGTGTCTTGCTGTAAACTAACTTTCCGTTTCTCGGCCACAAGTTCGGCCAAATAAACAGTTTCATCTTGCACACGTCGTCTGCTGCCTTCGTCGACGTCACGACCATGTGACAATATCATCCACCATAATGACATTTCTAACAGACCAAAACTTATTTTCCAGCCATCAGCATGGTTTCCTTCGTGGTCGTTCGTGTGAAACGCAACTGTTTGAATAGACCTTTTTCAAGCAATCCCAGAACGCCCCGCGGGCGCGCGGAGCACTATGGGAAAAGTGTGTACGCCGAGCGAGCCGGCTGGCCAGCGGCGCCGTCGCTCGCTGCTCTTTGCGCCGTGGGAGCACAGAACAAAATGAATACATCGCCGCTTATTGACTGTTATTAAATCCTAAATACTGAACATGCCCGAACGCATGTATCTCCACACATGAAATGATGAAATGTAAAAGGATAACTGGTCAGACAGCGTAGGTATTTGCGAGTGAATGTATGTTGGATGGAACAGTTAAGCGGCATTCAAGTTATCGCATGCCGAAACATGTAGTCAAAACGTACTATCGTGAGCTTTTGGAGTGGAACACAGATATGTATACAAATTATTGTTTCATTATTTGATTTAAATTGGCAAGTCACGCGCTGTACAAAGAAGTGAACACTTTCTATACGTGAAATCAAGAGTTTGACGAAAGCTCGTCTGGTCGGGAGTAATCATGGTCAAAAGGTAAAAGCAAGACGCCGACCAAAAAACACTTTAAAAAATAACACGACGTTTCGGCTCCCGTACGGGGGCCTTGTTCACAAATGAAGCAATGAAAGAACGGGGATTGACTATGTACGTGCGAATAGATGGCGCAAACAGCGTGCGTAAACAGAGGGAAGGGTGCCGTCATTGCGATTTCAGCGTGGTATCGGTGGTTTGGATTAGTAATGACTCGAGATGAAGTCGCGAGGTTAGATTTCTTTCAGTGGCTAGCACATGCGCACTGGCCCAGTCAATATCATGTCCCTTCGAAACAGAATGCTCAGCGAGTGCATTTGAAGTCACCTTTTCTTTTTTCACGTCGTAACAGTGTTCTTTCAGGCGCCTTTGAAAGTCGCCTGTCTCGCCGATGTACACATGATCACAGTCGGCACAGGGAATGTTGTACACGACACCAGGAAACTTTTCTTTTGGAAGCTTGTCCTTCACGTTTGTGAGCACACTTTTCAGTTTTTTCACCGGCACATGCGACACGTGTACATCAAAGGAGCGGAGCACGCGCGCTAAGGCCTCACTGGTTCCAGGAGCATATGGTATCGCGGCACGTTTACAGGGAGTAGGCACGGAGGAGGCACTAATAGGCGGACGAGATAATTGTTTATGCACTGAATTCACAAACGAAGCAGGGTAGCCGTTGTCTGAAAGTTCAGCATGCACCACTTTCAGGTCTCTTTGCAGGTCCTCTGAAGAACTACAAGTCTTTTGCGCGCGTTGTATGAGTGAGGAGGCGACGGAGCGTTTGTGGCAAGCAGGATGAATTGAACTGAAGTTGAGGTAGCGTCCTGTGTGTGTATCCTTTCGATACACGCTGAAGCGAAGTCCTGTCCCTTCACGCTGCACCAAAACGTCAAGAAATGGAAGGCGATGATCCTTCTCTAGTTCAACTGTGAAATTTATGGCCGGTTCAATGGAGTTTAGGTGTGACGAAAACGCATCCAGGGCGTCCTTCCTGATAACAGAAAAACAGTCATCCACATACCGAAGAAAAATTCTTGGTTGCGGCATGAATGCTGCGATAGCCCGGCGTTCGACTGATTCCATCGTTAAGTTTGCAGCGGTTACCGAGAGGGAGGCACCCATGCGATGCACCTCCATATTTATATGTTTTTTTCACACGTGCAATAAACTCTCTGACAAGCTTCCAAAAGAAAAGTTTCCTGGTGTCGTGTACAACATTCCCTGTGCCGACTGTGATCATGTGTACATCGGCGAGACAGGCGACTTTCAAAGGCGCCTGAAAGAACACTGTTACGACGTGAAAAAAGAAAAGGTGACTTCAAATGCACTCGCTGAGCATTCTGTTTCGAAGGGACATGATATTGACTGGGCCAGTGCGCATGTGCTAGCCACTGAAAGAAATCTAACCTCGCGACTTCATCTCGAGTCATTACTAATCCAAACCACCGATACCACGCTGAATCGCAATGACGGCACCCTTCCCTCTGTTTACGCACGCTGTTTGCGCCATCTATTCGCACGTACATAGTCAATCCCCGTTCTTTCATTGCTTCATTTGTGAACAAGGCCCCCCGTACGGGAGCCGAAACGTCGTGTTATTTTTTAAAGTGTTTTTTGGTCGGCGTCTTGCTTTTACCTTTTGACCACTTTCTATACGTGTTTAATGAAGAAGGCATGGGTCTAAAATTCACTTGTCCAGTGTCTTGCTCTAACAATTGGCCGTTTCTTGGTACATGCTTTTTTTAAGTTTCACCGCGAAGCATGTTTGCAGGCAGTGTTCGTCGGAACCGGTGTTTCATTTCGCGTCGGCGCATTCGAATATTGTTTAACGAGGAAATGTGATGTCATGCTTACGTGCGCGGGCCAGTCGATAAACACTTGTGGAGATTAGCTGAGCAGTATATTTTCCAGCTGCAAATTAATCACTTCAAGGAAGCGGTGTATCCTGTGTAACATCGCATCGGTTTGCCAAAAGCTCATTCGCATTGCAAAGAAAGATAAATAAGGACATCCTCCACACGTGAATAATGGAGAAACTAGAATTATTGCAGTTATTCCATGTATTCATAAGAAGCCGCACGGCCTCAAAAAAGCAGGGAAGTGACATGGGGAGAGGGTTGTGTTTTCCGTAACAAATACAGCTAGTCGCACTTGCTCTTTAGTGCACAAAAGGTTGCAGGGGTCTGCAGTGGGCGAAGAAAAATGCGGCCAGATGCTTCCAAATTGTTTCTTCTTTTTTTTTTTCAATTTTTCTGTAGGAGTTGTTAACCGTATTCCTGCTTCATGCGCTCTCGTGTACATCGGCCAGGCGTACTGGTCAATGTATTACCACGTGCCTCAAAGCGCATCGACATTCATTGATTGGAGCCGTTTTTTCATCTCGCCTCGCATTGTCAGTGATGCAAATTTAATACAGTCTCCGAAAGAACTGTAATTTTGAATCGTCATCCTAATCAGACCACGCGAGCAATCTCGGCGACCTATCACATCATAGAGAACGCAGCACTTTGTATAAATCAACCTTCTCTATCGTTGTAATACAAGGAATTCAACTTTATTAATCGACTGTTGACACGCTCCTTGGTTGTTTCACTTTTTGGTGCGTCTCTGTGACATGTGCGATGCACCTCCATATTTATATGTTTTTTTCACACGTGCAATAAACTCTCTGTAGTGAGTGAGCGCTTGTGGTGGGTGCGGTCTAAGTTTTATTCCAAGTTGTAGTTCTGGTGCCAACGAATGTTGCTGGTGCTCGTTGTCTACAGTGAATTCATATTATTTTACGAAACGCCGACTATACTTTCAAGCGTATACTCTTTAAATATCAGAGCCCCACATTGTACAGCTCGATGGACGTCGGTTCCAAACGCATGCGCGAAATATAGACTGCTCCAGCACTTCACAGGTAACCGAGTTATATCTTTTTCAATTTCATTTATGCCTTAAGGCGTACTGGTGCCAAATAACAATAACAATAAAAGGTGACGCTTCTGAGCCGCTCAGCTGATGCAACAGTGGGACAGATGGAAATCGCAGAGAAGAGAAGCCGTCGCAGCTGTTCCTGGTTGAATTATAGGCTGCAATAAGTTGCACCTTGCCAAATACATTCTATCTAAAAAGCGCATTGGCACGGCGCAAGCAGGAAGCTGAAGCGTGAGGCCCGCGCGCTCGTCGCGGCGGGTGCTGCGGCGTACACACTTTTCCCATGAGCGCTTGCGCGCCCGTGGGGGGCGCTCGTGTGCTTGAAAAAGGTCTAATGACTTACAGAAAGTCATTCATGGTGGTTTTAAAATTGATGCTGTATTCATCGATTTTCCAAAGAATTTGACAAGGTTCTCCATGTCCGCTTGATAATGAAATTAATGAAGCTGAACATAAAGAGCAAAATCATAAAATGGATAAATAATTTTTTGACAAACCGCAGCCAATTAGTTTGTGTGAACGGGAACACATCTTCACTTTCACTTGTAAAGTCTGGTGTTCCCCAGGTATCGGTCCTGGGACCAATTTTAAGGCGAAAGCCTTTAATATCTCATGCTCACGTACGTCCGGTGTCCGTCCGGCGTCCATCCGTCCGTCCGTCCGTCTGTCCGTCCGTCCGTCCATCCATCCGTCTGTCCGTCCATCCATCCGTCCGTCCATACATCCGTCCGTCCGTCCATCCATACGTCTGTCCGTCCGTCCATCCATACGTCCGTCCGTCCATCCATACGTCCGTCCGTACATCCATCCGTCCGTCCGTCCATCCATCCGTCCGTCCGTCCGTCCATCCATCCGTCTGTCCGTCCATCCATCCGTCTGTCCGTCCGTCTCTGTCTGTCCGTCCGTCCTTCCGTCCGTCCGTCTCTGTCTGTCCGTCCGTCCGTCTGTCCGTCCGTCAATCCATACGTCCGTCCGTCCATCCATCCGTCCGTCCGTCCGTCCGTCCGTCCATCCATCCGTCTGTCCGTCCGTCTGTCCGTCCGTCTGTCCGTCCGTCCGTCCGTCTGTCCGTCCGTCTCTGTCTGTCCATCCGTCCGTCTGTCCGTCCGTCCTTCCGTCTGTCCGTCCGTCCGCGCGTCCTTCCGTCTGTCTGTCTGTCTGTCTGTCTGTCTGTCTGTCTGTCTGTCTGTCTGTCTGTCCGTCCGTCCGTCCGTCCATCCGAGCTCTTGCACGGAGCCAGGTGGCCGCCGGGATGCGCAAACGGACGCCGGTCGCATCGGACTCTACAGCGCTCGCGCTTTGCTTGCGTAGCGTCGCTGTGCCCAGCATTTGCAATCATTCTGAGCGATGCCGTCTCAATGGACCCAGGCGTTCACGGAATACACTTTCGAATTTACAAAGGGTCCGTCAATTTAAGCGCTGGAACGCGGATGACATTTGCACGATGCGCAAAGCGCGAGAAAATACTAGCGCATGCGAATGGAGGAAGATTAGTATCGCGTCTCACTGCGATTCGCGGTAAAAAATTAGAAAAAAGAAAGCACGCAGACATTCGGTTTGTGTGTTATCCCACTGAGAGTGTAAAAGAAAAAAAGACATGGCATAGTCAGTGGAATGGCCACACGCTTTCGCCGAACACACTTTGGAATGTACAAAGTGTCCTTCAATTTTTTTACTTTCTGATTTACATCAACGACATTGGACATGGAATATCATCTTCAATCAGGTTATTTTCAGACGACTGCATCATCTACCGACGAATTGACAATACCCAAACTAACGAGTCATTACAGTCTGATCTCGATAAACTCGCGTTTTGGTGTCACCAGTGGCAAATGCAAATTAACACTTCTAAAACTAAGACCATGACATTTACAAGAGCTCATAAAACAAAACTAAGCCATTATGTAATTCAAGGTGTCCCCATTGAAAAAGTATCCACATTTAAATATCTCGGAGTTCAGTTATCATGTGACCTATCTTGGCACATCAACATCATAACTAGTAAGGCATCAAAAACACTTGGCTTCATTAAAAGAAACCTGTACTTGGCGAACTCTGCCACTAAATTGTTAGCATACACTACACTTGTCCGTTCAAAGATAGAATATGCATCCGTCATCTGGAACCCACATCAATCATATCTGATCGATCAACTAGAATCGATACAAAATAAAGCGGCAAGATTTATCACCAAGAAATATTCACACAACTATAGCATTACAGATATTAAACACTCATTAAAGCCATAGCGCTAAAAAGACAGGGACCACAGAAAGAAGACGGGACGTGCGCTACTCACAACTGAATTTTTTATTCCGGAAACATGTACTTATACAGCAATTGAAAACAGCAAACATCACCAGAAAACCGTATCACACGCGCAATCCTGCATCATTCAGATACGCGATTTCCTTAGCACTTAAAGCGATCGAGGGCGCACTGACACAATTGGCATTTTCGCTTGCAATCAACCAAGCCTCGACAATCTCTCGCGTATCTTTATCACCATTCCTATACAGAACTACACACTCATTGAACTGAGGTTGGCAGCCGCAGTCATTACAATGCCCCGATACATGCCCGTCACGGTAACAGTTGAGCTTCTGGTTGTGCTCTCTGAGGCTATCATTCAGGCACCTGCGCACAAAGTGTAGTTTATCGGTTCCCATTCTCGTGCGGCAAAGTGTATATCGGGCAGACAGGCAGGTGCCTGAACGATCGCATTTTCATACATTTTATCATAGTAAATCCTGGTTTCGTGAAGCTCACATTAACATATGTCATAATATTTCCCAACGTTTTGATCACCCATTCAAAGAACAGCCTTTCTTTGCACGCACAAATATGTATCAACAATCACCATTACTTCTAGCCGTACATCACTGGAACAAACTGCCGAGGGACATCGCTTCAATCATTGATCATGCCGCTTTTCTTAACGAGTTGAAGATTTTCTTGGACATATGGCTTGCCTATTTATGTGTGCGTGTGTATGTGCATGTATGTGTGTATTACTTTTTTTTCTCTTTTGCTTGCTTTTTTTTTTCAATTGTAAATTCATATTTCTTTTTTTGTTTCAATTTTCATTATATATTTTTCTCACTGTAGCGGCATTCCCCTTGAATGATTCATATATTTCTTCTTTTCATGTCGATTTTCATTATATTTTATTTCTCAATGTATTAGTGTTCCCCTTATTCAATTTTCCATTCGTTTGTTGCCAATGTTTTCTTTTTTTTGTACCCTTGTTCATGGAACTGTATTTTAGTTTGTTTACCATTTTCATTGTATAGTAACAATGTTTTTATTTGCAATTTTATTATACAATTAACTGAAGCCCCTATGTAATGCCCGAATGGGCCTCTAGGTTATATATGAATTAAAAAAAAAACACAGGAGAATTCTCCCACCGGCGCTACCTTGCAGGTCCAAGATCCAGTGCCTATACATACGGGGTGGCCAGTGAACGGTTGTGCAGTGCGAGCAGTCGGTTTTTTCAATCAAGAAACTCGCTAGCAGGATAAAGAGAGAGAGAAAAAAAAGCCCCCCACCTCCCCGAAGGGAATCGTGAGGAAATGCGAATGCATTTCGCGCGCGCTTCACTCCATTTATATATGGTGGTTGTGGTTTGAAGAAGGAAAAGGCGCCTAATTTCTGCAGCCCGGTCGGGAGCACGGCGCAGCGCCTTTTTTTTTTTTTTGCTTTTTCTTGTTTTTTTAAACTTTTTTATTTATTTTTTTTAATTTTTTTTTTTCATATATAGCTCCGCCGAGCTCCGCCGCAGACCGCTTTTAGTTAACGCGCACGCTGCGAATTTTTATTGTTCAACAACGCACAGGAGAAATCTCCCACCGGCACCACCTTGGAGGTCAAGATTCATTGCCATATATACGGGGTGGCCAGTGAACGGTTGTGCAGCGCGAGCAGTCGGTTTTTTCAACCAAGAAACTCGCTAGCAGACGCTGCCTGTGTCGGCGTCGCCAGGCGAGAGAGGGAGAGGGGGGGAGCGTAGGAGAGGAGAGAGAGGTGGGGTGCGCATGCGCAGTGGGAGTGTGGACGCTGCGGGCAGAGATGCCTAGAGAAGAGAGGGGGGAGCGTAGCAGGGGAGAGAGGAGGGGAGGCGCATGCGCAGTGAGGGTGTGGTTGCCGCGGGGAGGGATGCCTAGGGGAGAGAGAGGGAGAGAGGAGGTTTTTTTATCTTTATTTTTTTTGAAAGGGTTTGCGCATGCGCAGTAAGGGCGGTCACGCCGTACACCACCACCACCGGATTAAGCTTCGCCATAAGATGCTTCACATCTAACACCTGCCGGCGCGCACACCTCCTCAACCTATCCTCCTCCTCCTCCTCCGCGGACAACGCCAACGCCGCACAACGCCAACGCCGGATGCCTGACATAGCCCGACTATGAAATGCATTCGCATTTAAAAACTTTATGAGAGGTCAGACTAAGACCTATAGATATTCCTCCCCCAGGAGGACCATGGCCAGCTGGTCGACGCTGCCTGCGTCGGCGTTACGAGGCGAGAGGGGGGGAGCGTAGGAGAGGGGGGGAGGGGACGCGCATGCGCAATGGGGGTGTAACGCCGCGGGAGGGATGCCTAGAGGAAAGCGAGGGGGGAGCTTAGGAGAGATAGGGGGAGGGGACACGCATGCGCAGTGGGGGGTGTGGTCGCCGCGGGAAGGGATGCCTAGAGGAGAGAGAGGGGGGAGCGTAGGAGAGGGGGTGTGTGGAGAGGGTTTGCGCATGCGCAGTAAGGGTGGTCAGGACGCACACCACCACCACCACTGGATTGAACTCGGCCTTAAGCTGCTTCGCATATAAAAGAAGTTGTAGCTCGCACTGGACGCGCAATGCTAAAGAGACAGCGGAGTTGATGAGCAGCTTCGCACTAGTGGCCCCAAGGATGTTTCTCTCTCTCTCTTCGTTTTGTTTCTTCTGTATTTTTCTAACTGTTTATTTCTTTTTTTTCTCTCTCTCCTTTTCTTTTCTTTTTCTTTCTTTCGCTTCCTATCTTTCTTTCTCTTTGTTTTTTGTCTCACTCTCTAGTCTCTATATTTCTCGCTTGGTTCCTTTTTATTTACTTCTATCTTTTTTCACTCGGCTGATTTCTTCATTTCTCTTTCTGCATCTCTTTCGCTCTATTTCTCTCCTTTTTCATTCCTCGTATGCTATGCTTCACTCTCTCCCCTCTTCCTTCCCCCCTAACTTCCATTCGAGTGGTTAAGAAGCTCGCCTTCGGATGTGGGTACGCGGGCCCGGATCACGCCGCCTCGAGAGGAATTTTTTTTTCGGCAAGATTTGCTCTCTTTCTTTCTTTCTTTTTCGTGTTCTCGGAGCGAAGCAGAAGATGATAAAGAGGACGACGAGCAAGAAGTGGATGCCCGTTCAAGTTGATGATAGTCGCGACAGACATCTTACACCGAGCTAGAACAGCTTGGCTGTTCAAAACAACTTTTGAGATGTTAGGTGAGAGACGCCAACCGGGGTACGCACAGATGAACGCAATCTCAGCGGACTGGGAGAAGGCGGCCGTTGGGCTGGGCGTATACGCAAATTCGAATGGGCACTCTATGTCCGAGAATATTTGTGCGGAAGCGTATAAGAATGCCAAGGCGCTCTTTCAACAAGAAATAAAGCTTTGACGGATACTTGGAGGACGCTTGAACTTCTCCTTCAAGAGTGGAACGCGATAGCGTAATCAGACCCCGTGCGCATCGCCTTCTCAATTGCTAGCCCTGCTTCGGTTCTCGGTGCATGCCTCAACCGTGCCGTAAGGAAACGAACGACTGTATGCGCAACATTGGCCATTTCAAACTATGTGGAGTGCCCACTACGCCATAAATCTTCCTCTTGGGAATCAGCGAAGGGCCCACTACGCAAGGCAGCACGCGAACTAAGCAGCGGCTCACTTTGTTCATACTTTTGCAGGTGATTATGATTAAATGTCTCAGTGCTTTGTAATGAGTGTACCTTTAAAAGGACTGCTTGTTGTGCAATTCACATGTATTGAAGCCTGGCGCGATATTACGCTTCTGCCACGCAATACTGCCCGCGTTGAGCAGACTTCTTCCACTGCCTGAAATTCATATATGTTGCTTTCCGAAGCAGTTTCAAGCAATAGTGTGCTCTGTGGTAGAACAACTGCTGCCACACATATGGCCTCGATTCGATTCTGACTTGGAACCGAAAGCTTTTTTTTATTATTTATTTTATTTGAATCTTTCTCGATTTCTTGGTCACGGACAAGATGATGATTTTTCGCTCACAGGCAACGATGCCGACACAGGAATTTCTGCGAAACGAGCCCTTTAACGCTATCGCGTTTGTATAGCACACAGCGTGTCAAAACACTACACAAGCCTGCAGGTGATGAGCCAACCTGACAGTTCATGGTGAAACAAGCGCGAAATGTACGAAGACTTAGAAAGGACACAGGACGGAGCGCTTACTAGCAACTGAAAAGTTTTATTACGGAAATAAAACTTTTCAGTTGCTAGTAAGCGCTCCGTCCTGTGTCCTTTCTAAGTCTTCGTACATTTCGCGCTTGTTTCACCATGGACCTTTAGCAACATGCCCAACTGGCAGTCATCCTTAACCTGACAGTGTTGAGCTTCAAGCATAACGGCCTGAACTGAATTTTCCAAGCTCTACCACTCACAGGCCTAAGTTATTTAGGAACTGCGTGGACAAGCGCGGATGTCTCGCGCATGAGTGTTGTCTCGGGAACGTGTTCGCGTCTTTCAAACAAAGCATGAAGGGCTTCGACGATGATGACGAACCAGAAGTCGAAGAACTGACTTTGTCGGCGCTTTGAACTGCTTAAATGGCATTGCCGACAAGGCCGAGCTGTTGTGAAAGCGAGCGTTAATTTGGCATCCCCTCGAGAAGGGCTGGCAGCACGGTGTGAAAGGGGGGGCGTGCAGTGTGGGAGCTATACACGGCACGTTTTGTGCATGTTCCAAGGAGTCTGTTGAGCGGAAAGGGCCTCCGTGCGAAGCATGCCAACGAGCTCTAGTGTTGGCACGCAGAGCACGTCATTGCACGACAAACATGGCCGCTTGACAAAAGACCTGCATTCTCCACATTCGGGGCGCAATGCTTCCTTTAGAATTATCTTTGTGAAAAAGTATGCGTGGTATATAGCTGCAAGCAGACGGGCGGCATTTTGCCGCTTTTTATTGTCGTCTTCTTCACCGAGGAAGATCTCGAAGCTGCGTCAGTGTTTTCTCTTACAACCGGCTCTCTGCAAGAATGAACGCCAATGTGAAAGTATAGGTACACATTATAAGGCTGACAGATAGGTTTCTCCGTAGGCTTGCTGCAGTGTGCACGGTTGCTGGAGTTCAGACAAAAGGACGCAGTTTTCAGGGACAGATTAAGTTGGCCGGTTCCTGTTCCAAGCTAGCACACAGAATACTAGCAAGCACGAAGGAAAGAAGTGCAAACTGAAGGGCTTGTTTGCTTTGTTAAATACAATAATAATGAGAACTAACAGACAATGATGCCAAGGAAAGTACAGGGGATGCTATTAGAAGTAATTGTGATGTAAATGTGAAGAAAGTGGACAAAAGATAACTTGCCACTGGCAGGGACCGAACCTAGCTGCGACCTTCTAATAACGCGTCCGATGCCCTACCACTGAGCTACGGTGGCGGTAATCCCCCCCGTCCACTTTATAGGGCATATATATGTGTACTTAAACGTGGGAGCGTCAATCAGCGCCGCCCGTTGCCATTACGGTGAGTGTGGAACACTCTTTTTGCCTGTTGGCGTCACGTAGCACGTGACCTTATTATGAGCTGGCAGCTGACTAATAATCCATCGCATACTACCTGAAGGCAAGCTGACCAGCATGTTTTATGCAAACGCAGACGAAATTGTACAAAGCGAGACGGTGGGATGACATGTCGGGCGGTAGCTATTATAGCACAGCATTATAATAGAGATCAAAGGAGAAGTGTTGTAGACAAGGAGACGTTTGTTAAAGAGAACCGAATGCAGGCAATGAGAGCACATTATCTCAAGTGACTACACATCCTGTTCCTATGGCCTCATCCTCCATTGGCTTTGTGAGGCTGTGACTAACCAAGAAACGGTGCCCTCGATCGGGTACCCTTCTATCCATAAAACGCTGCCCCATTCTTGGCAGCTTGACATTATGCATGAGATGTTAACAGCAGTGGTCAACTACTGGCTGCCTATCGATATAGAAGAATCAGTGCAGAGCAAAGAGAATCTCAGTTTCTTATCGGCTGCAACGTGGATCGATTTATCTCATACGTGGGACCCATCGTGTAAACTGTCCCTGTGCCAGTGTCGATGGTGGCTGTAACTGACATCTATAAGTGAGTCGCATAGTGAAAGTTACGCTACCTGCCTAAGGTGGCCGTCAGAGGTAGCATTCAGTAAAAGTCCACTTTGTGGCCTGTCCATTTCATAGCGCTCCAATTGGATAGGGCTGGACAGCAGCTGTTGGCGCTGATATCCATTGAAAGATACCAGCGTTAACTGTTGAATGGACTCGACTGCTGACCCGCAGGTCGCGGGATCGAATCCCGGCTGCGGTGGCCGCATTTTCGATGGAGGCGAAAATGCTAGAGGCCCGTGTGCTTAGATTTAGGTGCACGTTAAAGAACCCCAGGTGGTCTAAATTTCCGGAGCCCTCCACAACGGCGTCTCTCATAATCATATGGTGGTTTTGGGACGTTAAACCCCAGATATCATCAACTGTTGAATGGAGATGCATCCATTCAGCGCGCACAAGCAGTTCAGTTTGCGAATTGCTGCTGAATACTCTCTTAGCACACGTTCCTTTCTAAGGGGACCTGCAACACTTTTTCACCATGGTCAGGAAACGCTACCGATCGGTAGTCGAGGCTCCTGAGAACACCCGAACTGAACTGAACTTTGAACTTTATTTCGCATCTATACATGGTACAGATAACAAGAACACGGACAAAAAATTGTGTCATCTCCCGCTAAAGGGAATCATGTGTGGATGCGAAGCAGCGGAGAGATGGTTAGCTCGAGCGGGAGATGGTGTAATTTTATTGAGAGGATCAATGAGAATGTATAAGAGAAGAGGGAGATTGTGGTGGTTGCGTGTTTATTTATTTAGAGAACGTACGCGATTCCTAGCGTCGGTGCACGGGGCGTTTTGAAGACGACGGCCTTTGCTTTTCCAGAGTCGTAGGAAATGCATCGCAACGAGTACACGTCCGCATGTGGTGGACCAATCCACGTTGAAATCACCCGCAAGTACGAAGGGCGCGTGTCAGTATGTCTGTGTACTGTGCCATTCGACGGTCCCTCTGGAGATGTTGGGTGCGAGATACATAGTCATGATTACGATGTTGTTGTCGTTGTCAAAGTAGAGTCTAACGGCCTAGTGCTCTCCGATGTGCCCTTGGCCGGTAGGTTGTAGATCTAAGACTTTTGCGTGGATCGTATATGGCGACGCCACCGGCAGGACGTTCTGCCTCTTCAGTACACGCGATCGCTTCGAAGCCGTTGATCGTCGGTCTTGCGGCGTTCCACGTTTCTGTGTGACAGGGCACGTCTGCTTTGTTTAGGACGCGATCACGTTCGATGTCTCTGGCGTGTGCGTTGAGGGACTGGCTGTTTAGCAGTGCTATAGTGAACTCCGTTTCGGGGTCGGCGTCTTCTCGGAAAGCGCGGACGTAACGCTGAGTGACGGTGTCGAGATGTTTGAATTCGTCGATCATGTTCTTGTCCACGTTGTCGTTCTTGTGGTGTAAGCGATGGTCACCGGCAGCGCTAGTCAGGTAGAGGTTCTGCATGTTGGTGCACCTGCTTAAGGCAACGTAGATGAGTTTCTGTGGGTGCGTCTTCGAGTATTCGTACACGATGGAAGAGTAGGTTCCTCCCTGGGACTTGTGTACGGTCATGGCGCTCGCCTGTACCTGGGGGACTTGTGTTCGTTTACACGCGACACCGCTCTTGCGGTGGATCGTCAACGTGACGTGGCGCGGTTCTATGGGTGTCAACGTCATAGCCCAAACGTTTCGCCTCGCTCACTGCGTGGTTGGAGTGAAGTCGAGCGAGCTTTCCCGTCGTGGGAACGTCGAACTGTAACCACAATCGTCTGAGAAACGCGTCTTCTTGGTCTTGATGGGATTGCTGTACGACTCTTCGTTCACACAGTTTTAGGGTTCCCACTGCGCGGTTTACGAGGCCGTCGATGACGTCCATGTTAGCCGCTATAATGTAGGGCTTGTCGTAGACTAGTAGGATGTGCTTGGGCAGGTTAGCGAATTCTGCGTTAGACACCTTGGCCACCTTCTCCATTGCCTTGTCCATGGCTTCTTTCGTTGCGCATCCCAGGAAGGTGTCCTGGGCTCGCACGACTTGATGTTGTTGTTGGTCGTTGTTGTCGGAGCAAGTGGCCGCCACGAAGGTGTTGAATGTGTTGACGTCTTCGTTACTGTAGAAGAGGCACACTGCCGCTGGGGCGTGCGTAACTGCCTCCTCCGCGGTAAGGAAGCGACTCTCCAGCAAAGCCACTTCGCTGTCGTCGAGAGCCCTTCCATCTCCTATCTTGGTGAGTAGACTCGAGAAGGAGGCGTCGGCTTGTCTGACAACCTGGACTACAGGGAAGTAGTCCATGCAGTGTCATTTCATTGTTCCTCCGAAGAGCCCTCCCGTCATTACCAAGCAACCACTCTGTGCTCTCGGCCATGACTCTGGTGACTGTGGTGGTGGTTGACGGCCTTATTGTATTACAGTTTTCTGGTTCGCATAGTGGGCGCTTCCCTACTTGATGAAAGTGACCGGACGCGGGACACGGGACACGGGACGCGGGAGGGACGGACAAAGCCCCGAGCATAAGATGCTTCGCATCTAAAAGCCACATTACGCCTTGACGAGGTCTGTGTCACCCGAGCGAAACATTACAACGCAGCACGCGGCCTGGAATTCACAATTAATTCTCAGGATCAGCCAGAAATCGCGCCTTCTCCTCTATACAAATGATGCCATATACCCGAATTCACGGCCATCGGCTGATTTGAGCATCTTTGGCTGCGTTGTTACCGCGCGATGTGGCCACGTATATACCCACGCGCGCTCGCGATCACGCTGAAAGTAAGCCGCGCGTTCGAAGAAAAAGAAAAAACATCCCTCTGTCATAGGAATCGGTATAACACGAAAGTGAAACGTGCCTTCACAGAGGTAGTTGAGCGTTCATTCTGCATTGTTTCGCCACAGGGCCGAAGGAATGAATGCTGGAGCAACAAATTGTAATGACACGCGAAGAACGGCAAGCAGCTGGAAACTTGCTGCGCGCACCTCAAGCAGAAAGGACGCACGAAATGAGCATACACAGGACGAGCGCGGACTATCACAGCTCGACACCTAAAGCGCGGTGCTCTAACACAAAGAAAGACGCACGAAACTACCGCACAAGTATACACAGGACGAGCGCGAACAACTGTCACAATTGTTACTTCGTGTGTGAGCAGCGAGCTCCATTCGTAAACGCGGCCGTTGCGGCGAGCGAAGTGACCTTCGTGCACTCTTTAACCACTGTAACTTCATAGCAAACTTGCGGTGGAATGACAAGACGTACAACGCGCCCCAATGCGCCGATCAGGAGATGAGCGCGCGCGCACGAGCGACCACGCCCCGTGGAGGCACGCGCTCATCGCAGCGAGAGGCGCGACGACCTCTAAAGAGCGCGCACTCCGTGCCACCTTCCCGCCATCTCGCTAGTGATGACGAAAACGCGCTGAAGTCGACGAGCTCTCAGGAATGCCAACGGTATATCGTGTATATAAATAGCTTGCCGTTAGGAGGCTGAGGTACGTACGCTCCCATGGCCGAGTGGTTTCGCGCTGCGGAGCGAGAAGTCGTAAGTTAGACGCTCGGCGACGGAACTTTTAGATGAGAAGCATCTTATGCTCGGGGCTTTGTCCGTCCCTCCCGCGTCCCGCGTCCGTCCACTTCCATGAAGTAGGGAAGCACCCACTACGCGAACCAGAACACTGTAGTACAATAAGGCCGTCAACCACTACCACAGTCACCAGAGTCATGGCCGAGAGCACAGAGGGGCTGCTTGGCAATGGCTGGGCAGGTGGTGTCTGTCGCCCAGGTTGACTCCATTCCTTGATCTTGCTTGCATGCGCCTGCGGGGGGTTTAGTCCATCCCTCCTTCCCACATCCCGCGTCCCCTCCCCCTCTTTCTCCTCTCCTACGCTCACCCCCTTTCTCTCCTCTAGGAATCCTCTACTCTCCGGAGCGGCGCCCGCGTCCTGAATCCTACACCCCCCCCCCCCAGCATATGCGCGCCCCCCTGCCCTTCTCTCTCCTCTCCTACGCTCACCCCTTTCTCTCCTCTACGAATCCTCTACTCTACGGAGCGGCGCCCGCGTCCCACAACTCCCCCCCAACAGCGCATGCGCGTCCCCTCTCCCTCTCTCCACTCCTACGCTCACCCCCTTTCTCTCCTCTACGAATCCTCTACTCTACGGAGCGGCGCCCGCGTCCCACAACTCCCCCCCCCCAACAGCGCATGCGCGTCCCCTCCCCCCTCTCTCCACTGCTACGCTCACCCCCCTCTCTCTCCTCTACGAATCCTCTACTCCATGGAGCGGCGCCCGCGTCCCACACCCCCCACAGCGCATGCGCGTCCCCTTGCCCTCGCCACCTCTCCTACGGTCGCCTCCGTTCTCTCCTCTAGGAATCTTCTACTCTACGGAGCGGCGCGCACGAGAGATGGTGCGACAGCTGCATACTCCGCTGGGGGGCGTCATGGTAGTTCCGCGGTATGAAAATGACAGAGCACGCGCCGCGTGCCTCGTTCTCTCTCCTGTGCAGCGCCGCGATGAGCGCCCGGGCCGCGGCCGCGAAACGGGAGCGGCAACGTTTCTCCCGCTCAAGCTAACCATCTCCCCGCTGCTTCGCATCCACACATGGTTCCCTTTAGCGGGAGATGGTGAAGTTTTTGTTCTAGTTTTTTTATTTGATCTTAAAGGGACACTAAAGGGAAATATTAAATCGACGTTGATTGCTGAAATAGCGGTCTAGAAACCTCGTAGTGCTAATTTCGTGCCAAGGAAATGCGCATTTTAAAATAAAATCACGTTTTAGTGGTCCGCACACCGTTAGCGCGCTTCAAATCACCCGCGTCACCCGCCTGAAAACGGAACGTCTGACGTAGCAGTTGCCTTGCCCAACGTTGCCCGCCTTTACTGCGCAGCCGCCGACACTAGCAGCAGCAGAGCGAAAGTAGCGAGAGCCACAGCAGCAACAACGGCCATTGAACAATTTTCTGCTTGCTTGGTGCAACTAGGCTCCACTAGATGGCGCCACCTATCCAGCCAAATCAAGCGAAAACTCAATTTTTGAACCACTCGCGTCTTTCCCCCTAGTAACGCCAGGCGGTTCCTTTTTCTATGAATCAAACAGAAACGGACAAAGAGCATTTTATTACGTGCTGTAATGCACGGAAGCTTCTTTTTTTACTACGGCTGGTTTGATTACCAGTGATTAATTGTAGCCGGGAGCTTTGATATCATTGGGATCAGTTCCTAGATGTCCCACTCGTAGCGCATGTGGCGTCATACATTTACCTTAATTTCTCCATTAGTAGAGCACTGCTGTTGATAATATTGACGTTTTAGACATTCCCAAACATTGATCTTTCACTCTGACGCAAATTGTTATTGGCCTTTAGTGTCCCTTTAATGCGTTAGTTTATATTTTACAACGTCATATCCATGACGCAAATACGTCAGAGGAGCCGTGGTGGACTCCGGTATCAAACACTTCCGTGTTAAAAAATAAAGAATGAGGGGGGACCGTAGGAGAGGGGGAGAGGACGCGCATGCGCTGTGGGGGGTGTGGGACGCGGGAGCCGCTCCGTAGAGTAGAGGATTCCTATAGGAGAGAAAGGGGGGTGAGCGTAGGAGAGGAAAGAGGGGGAGAGGACGCGCATGCGCTGTGGAGATGGTGGACGGGGGGCGATGCTTCGTAGAGTAGAGGATTCCTAGAGTAGAGAAAGGGGTGAGCATAGGAGAGGAGGGATAGGGGGAGGGGACGCGCATGCGCTGTGGGGGGTGTGGGACGCGCGGCCGCTTCGTAGAGTAGAGGATTCCTAGAGTAGAGAAAGGGGGTGAGCGTAGGGAAGGAGAGAGAGAGGGGAGGGGGACGCGCATGCGCTCTGGTGGGGTCGGACACGGGACGCGGGAGGAGCCCGAGCATAAAATGCTTCGCATCTAAAAGTTTTCAAGGTAGTGACGCGCGCGTGACGTAACTTCTTTCCCGGTGCTACCCCTCCCTGCTAGCGTGTGTCCACACGACGAACTAAATCCGTCTTTTCCGTGGAGGATGGAGCATTGCGTGAGCTCACGTCACGGATTTGTGTCAGCCGTGCTGCGTCCGCGGACATCTCGGGCGGAAAATTCCAAGCTCTTGTTTGCATTCGGATTCGCGCGGACTAACAGAGCAGATTGAGCCGAGGGTGCCAATATAGGTCTGGCAACAACCAAAACTGTTTTTCTCGCTCGTTTTTTCGCACGGCCTCTTAGACTTCAGAATTGTGGTGAATTGGGCCTGTTGGTTGATCATCTCTTAGACTTGCTAGCACTCGAGCTACCTCAAATCTCTGAGGCCATGTTCCAGCAACAGAGGCACTCGCTAAGCCTACAGCTCTGACAAAACGAGTACGGCTCTCGGAAACGGTGCCAAATCGTCATGAATACGTTGCCGGCGAAGCTTTCGGACACAAACCGTCAGTTTGGGACTAACAGCCCACGCAATGCGCGGCGAAGGTCTTGAAGATTCGAAGCGGATAGCTCTCGCTTCAGACAGTGCCGCCATGTTTTTTCCTCCGGCGGGTCCAACTACTCGCTTCGTCCGTCGTCTGGATGCACGCTTAGCTTTCAGCGCGCTCGTCGGGATGAGAGAAAGCAATTACAGCGTGGGATAAATAGCCAGCCTGACTCCGCTCGCGCTGGACGGGTTTAAAAATTTTTGCGGCGTTCAATTGGTGAGGCAATAAAATCATTCAACGAAGCCATTCGATGGTCACTGGGAAAAGTGTTCCAGGGCCGCTTTGAAAGGGTGTTCTTGTGATTGGTCGAGTGTTCATTCCCAGCGTTAGATAAAGGTGCGCGACCTCTACACAATGCTGCGAAGCCTCAAAACGGCCTTAAAAATATATGTTGCCTTTTCTACAGCAAGTTTCGGTTTGGTATTCGTAGTCTAGAGCGTATCATGGCACAGGAAACGATGACGTATAAACAAAACTATGCGGCGTTCGACTCTGTCTCCGTCGTTTTCCATGTGACAACGTGCGTATTCTAAACGTGTAGCAGCAGAAGAGGTGATCGAGCAACCCGGAGTAGGCGCCGAAATACCGCAGCGTGATGGCACCACGTCCACGCGTTCACCTTCTGGGGTGACACAGAATTGGAGAAAGCTAGTATGGCTGGGTAGTATGTTGCAAGGAAATTACAGTGACTTATCAAGTAAAAAAAACAAAACAACAAAAAAAAAAAGAAAAAGCGGCAATAATTTTAACTTTAGTTGATGTATGAAAAAGCGAAATAATAAAAAAAAATCTACATCAGGCTTTGTGAACAAAGAACTCGTATGGGTTTCGATGCACCAGCTTATCGTTTTTGAGTTCGTTGCTGACCCTGGTGTTCATTCTCGAAATGTCACAGTATAGTACGATTCCGGAAGCGAAAGCGAAAGTGGTTGTAGAAACGGTGTTATATTGACGTATTTAGGCTGGTCTGAGGCTTGGCAGTATAATTTTTGTTCTTACGAGATACAGGACTTCCATATAACGCAACAAAATGATAAGTATAAGAAACTCCTTTAGCCTAGCTACTCTTTTCGTATCCCTCTGTCGTGACGGACTATTGAGAAGCGCGTTGTCCTCAGCTTGGGCGTAACCACATCTGGCGCATCAGATTTATGCAGTGTGGCCACATACATCAGTCGGACGTCTCTTTCTCGTGCACGGGAAACAGCTGCCGTGTGCCGTCCTCTCGTCGCACTGGAGCGACGTAAAATCCGTCTCTCTGCGCGCATCGGCCTCGAATAAGGGACTCCCTGCGGGGAAGCGGTGCACGACCTCGGGATTTCAGGGAGATCAGCCGTGACGGATTGTCTCGCCGAACAGAGAGCCCCTTAGGCGGCGCCGAGTGCGTGTACGTGTCCCACTGCGCCGGCGAGAAAGGGGCTTTTTCTGAGGCCCAACTCTGCCGGTTGTTCGTCCAAGTTGCGCGCAGCGGCACTCGGACGCGGTCGTTGCATGCGGGCGCTCTCGGAAGCTTCGTTTATGGCAGCGAAGATGAAGAGCCTTCGTGAAAGGAGCGCGTCGTTCACTGCAAGTACGAACTCTCAGCGCCACGCGTAATTGCCGTAAGATGTTTCATTCGGGCAGGTTTTGTGGTGTTCTTGGCAGAAGTAAGACGAAGGTGACAAGGTAGGAGAAACAGGGAACGCAGAGGGCAACAATCAGCTGAAAGCAGGAAAAAAAGGAAGCACATGCTGAGGAGTGGCAATATGGACCACGCGAGAGGCTTAGCGTAGCCTTTTCATATACATGCACACATACGAACGCTAGCACGAACACACATTAAGTGCTGAGGTTTCTTCTCCGCATTTCGCAGTGAATGCTGACCCGCCACGACGCGAACCAATATTGCGAGTATAAGGGGCCCCGCGAAACACCCCTTCTAAAAGACGTGGACAGGGCAGCACAAATGGCGTCTTCACTTTCCGTGTTTGCACGCCCTGTCTTTTAGAATGTAGCGCAGCTCTCCGTTATTCTGAGTTCCCCACTGAAACGTTCTGCAGACTCGCCCACGATTTCATCTGGCTTCGGAAGCATGTTTACGAAAATGACGTGGAAGTGGCCTGAAATGCGCACTGTGGCCACATGCAGAGATAAGGGGCAGCTTCCCAAAAGCTTGGGTGCAGTGGCGGATTGATTTATGAGGCACGCTTGGGACGTGCCTTCCCTGCCGAGCAGACGCGTCCACAAGCGCAGGTCCGGCGGCCACTGCACGCAACTGCTGCCGAGACGTGTGCCTGCCAGGCGGGGATCTAAATGTGCGCATCTGTATACGACCGCCGGAAGAGATGAACAGAGCTGGGCGCGCACATTAAGCGTGACGTGCGAGAGGGTTGTCCGACGTCGGCATGTGTGACACGAATCGCGCCTCGAGGCTTTCAGCTGTCATGTGTACACCAACTGAACGGCAATGCCCTCGAGCGCTCCTTTGTTTTTCACCTTTCGTTGCTTATTGGTGTATGTATTGATGTTCATCGTTTACGACTTGAACCGCGGGGCGTAGTACGAGGACGTAAATGAAAGAATTTCCGAGGCGGCACAAACTGCAGCGGTGTGCCATTGACAGTGGCACTCCCTCCCTGCTTCCGGACACAGGGGTTCGTATCTTGGCCCTGGCGGTCGCACTTCAAAAGGGACAAAATGTACGAACGTTTGCCTTCATAGCATGGTTAAAATAAATCGGGAGTCCGTTACCACGGCGTCCCTGATTGTCCCAGAGTAGCTTTTTGGACGTAGACAATCAATCAATCAATCACCTAATGAGAACCAGCTTGCTGTATGAAGCGTGGACCAGAGCTTAGAAGGACTGACAACTGGGCAAGTTGGTATGAATTCATACTGCTGAAACGGCGCCACAAGGGAAGACGAAAGCACACGAAACACAAGCGCTTGTGTCTTCCCTTGTGGCGCCGTTTCAGTAGGAAGAACTACTTGCATCAGTCGTGGATCGCTTCCATGGTATGAGACACATCAAATGCACGTCATCTTGGAAAAGTCGATTACTTGATTCCTCGGTAGTTTGTAGCATAAGAGCTTCTATGTGACTGACAAAACACCGGTCATCGTTTATGGCGCTATGCACTTTTAGATTATTTCAGCAGTGCAGGCCTTCAATAGTGCAGTGTCACCTCAATCATTCGTTACCTTCCTTCTTAGGAGGTCGGCATGCAGGCGTATTTAAGCCTTTCAAATAGAAAAGAAAATGACGATTGCGATACTAATGCGAATTCTGAGCGCAGCTGTGTAGGTGTTTTCATTTAGCGATCAGTTGGGCAACTGTGCGTGCGTCAAGGCGACGCGGCGCGGCGCTAGTGTAGAATGCTCGCGTCAACGTAACGTGGTGAACGTGGACGTCCGCCGACGCGTCCTTTCGACCAAGTGGGCCGTCTTCTCCCAAGCCTCTCAGGTCTTGCACGTGCGCGAGAGGCTTCCTGTCACAAAGAGCGCGACACGGCGGCTCTCGTGGTCTCGGACTCGTTCGCTCTGTTGCTTACGCCGCTCGACGCATGAGAGCTGCAGGGATTGTGCAGCGTGTCGTTATTATGCTATCGCTCACACGAGGCGTCTTCGCATTCTGTGTCACTGATTCGATTACGGTCAGAGCATCGCGAAGAGGAATGAAGGAAAGCTTCTCTGCTATAGCAAACGGCAATGTGAATTCAAGAGGTACCTCGTCGTTAGACATGCACCATTTACTTTCAGCGTGAGCTTGCATCTCAAGTTATGTTCATGCGGGACTTTGCTGTTTTGTTGACCAATGCCATTTTTAGTAACAACGCAAACACTCAATATATAAACTAACGCGCATGCTTATGCGCTGCCGTGTTGTAGTTTGTCTCGAAAACGTGCCTCCTACAAAAGAACGGGGCGATTCGCGGGGACCGAGCTAGTTCATGCAAGCGTGTGCGGCATCTGTCATTTGCTTTTATATTTCGTCAGGCGTTTTCCATGCCTTGCGCTGAAATCAATGCGGGCGCGTGAGTCAACGGGTAATGCCTCGTCATTGGCGTCTTTCCGCTATATATTCGGTTCTTCGAACACATAGATGTTATAGCATACCAGACAATGCTTTCTGGTCTGAGACGGCTTTGATTAGTGCAGTGGTCGTTTCAGTGGAGTGAACAATCGCGTCGCAAAGTGTTTGATGACACGTGCGTCGGACTAGCCTTATCGTATAAGGAACAAAGCTGTACAATTAAAGAAGCGACCAGTTTCTCCGACATATTGTGGGTGCCCGTTTACTTCATTGCACATATCGCCCAATCAATACAGCCTTTCATGTCAGAATCTGGAGAAAAAATACACCACTAAGACTAAACTTATTGCTCGTATTGTTCACGAATAACTGGTGCTCTTGGTATAACATGTTTCTCGCGTTTTAGCGTTTATGCAGCATTTGTTTCCGCGAACAAGATATTTAGAGAGCGGTATTGCTCAGCGCCCGGTTCGTGAGATAAGCTCTTCTGTCACGTGGGACCTCTCGTTCGCCACACGGCAGTGTGAGTGGTACGGTCGTGGACATTCAAGAAGCAGGTGTACCTTTGAAGTTTTTAAACGTCGTGTGACTGCTGGTGAGCGAGCCTTGTATTGGGGGGGCGGACTGGGGGGCCCGGCACAGCACCGTATGCGGGATTGCTGATAGGCCACCGACAAGTGCATTGTTGCGCCTTCTTGGTAGCCTGCCCGCTTTACAAACATATTCGAAATAACCGGAAAGGAGGAAGCCGGGCGGTGCCTCGCAGGCCAAACGGCGACATCCTCCTCCTTCGTGCGTGTGAATATTTACGATGCATGAACTCTCCTGTTGCACGAACGTTTGAATTGCAGCACTGAGCAGGAGAACGTGAAAATGTTCATTTGTCTAGTTTTCTCATTGCCGCCATAAAGACTTCTGTACATGCTTTTTCTGTACATCATTTTCAATAAATAAACTGCGCCCTGAGTACACTTATATAAAATGCGGCTTCAAACACTAATCACACTTTCGAACATGACAAAGCGTGTTACGGGCCGGACCTGCGCAAATGAATGGCCAAAGCAATATGCAGGCAAATAGACGTGCCACGATATCACACAGGTCGTCCCAGCCCTTGCCTTCAGAAAAACTGAATATGTTTATTTAAGGGATACACCTCCTCAACACAGTGCGTTTCGTATTTCGGAAAAACAATATTTAACAAGCGCGTCACGGAAAAGTGTGGTTCCGAAGACAAATTTTAATGCGACAAGCGTGCTTTTTCTGAAAGCCCGTTGTTCACCACAGACCAAGTACTTTGTTTAAAATATGTGAGTGTTTTTTAAAATCGAAAATGAACAAATTTACTCTCAGTATACTCCGTGCTGATCCATGTTTTGAGCACTCGAAGAGAACATCTCGAACTTGGTTACAGTGCAACACTAGACAAAGACAAAAAGGAGGAAACGAACAACTTTTTTTTCTTTTTGTCCGTGCTTGTCTAGTGCTGCACTCTAACCGTAATAAACGTGAATCCCAACCAACTGGCCCAACTTGCCGTCTTGCTGTAAGAAAACGTGCTGTCGAGCTTCTTAGTGTGAGGCCCAGCTGTGTTTGTAAAGCGCAGCTTCAGTGACAGATACAAGGGGCCTAACACCGAATCGGCTTCACAAAGAGGAGTACCGCATCGTCCCTTCACGATGTAAGGACTTGGCAATCGCCACGACACCGTGAGCGAGAAGTTGCAGCTCTCGCGCGCGAAGGCCGAGTGCAGTACCGAGCGGCCGCGCACACGACTGCACACAGGCCGAGGCGTCGTGGTGGATGCGGCAGTGCTCGATCGATTCCAGCCGGCCTTCCTTGCTCTTCGCCTTTTCCACTTCGCTCGAGTTTTCGGTCCGCCTCACTCTCAGTTTCTTTCTTTCTCGTTCGCATTCTCGGCGCACATTCGTGCTGTGCACCTCGCGCCACTGCAGCCACGTCAAGTGTTCCCTTCTTCAGCTCCCACGATCCTTATTCTCGGCCTTCTTCCATTTCACTTTTCCAGCCGCGCAATGTCGGCGGCGCAACGAAAGATTTCTCTGCGAGCGAGATTTTTTTTCTTTTTGTTTTCCCTTTTAGTTTCGCAGCCGTATACGCCGTCGATTGACTGCGCTCTTCTCCTCGGACATGGTTTAGGCGGCAACGGCTTTCCCAACATTCTTTTTTCCCTTAATGCGCCTTCAAGCTCGAGCGAATAATCGTCGTAGAAAAGCTTTAAACGGAACGACGCGCGTGTCTTACCTTCCGTTTGCGTACGCACCTCACTTTGTTACCGGCAAAGCTATAGCGCACCTTGCATTTCTTTGCACGCGAGACGCCTCTCAGTCTCTAATGCAATAGCTCGCTCCGAGAGCGATGGCAAAACGAAGAGCCAGGGCTGTTTCAGAATATCTTAGAATAGTTTTACCAGATGCCACAGGGCTTGCACGCTCGGTATTCTTACTGCTTTGTGTCCATTGGAAGCCATAGGTGGCGGCTTTTGCCGCTAAGGACCCTAAAAATCTCCATCTACTTATTTGCATAGATAGGCGCAGGCATCGGTGCTTCCGTGCTGATAGCGGCTCCGGCGGTGCGCCATTATGCACAAGGGCGCGGGCACGATTCCCGCCTAGCGGCCAGACCTACTGGGTGGGGCGAAATGCAAAAGAGAGAGAAAAAAAGAAAACGCTCAGGTGGCAGAAATTATCCGGAGTCTACGTGCCTCAAAATGATACCGTTACGCTGGCCCGTGGAACCCCAGTCTAACTTATAATATGCATGTGCACAAAGAAACCAATCTTTCGTCGCTTATCTAGGAATAACATGACTGAGCGTGTGGCTCAAGGTTAAGAAGGGAGACACCAGCGAAGCCTTTTCTCTTGCGAGCCGCCATGGTGGTTACGGCGCTCGGCTGCGGTTCGATCCCGGCCGTGGCGATCGCATTTCAATGGAGGCCAAAGGCCCGTGTACTTTGATTAAGGTGTGCGTCAAAGAGCCCCGTGTGGTCGCAATTTCCGTAGCTGTAAAATGTGGCCTCATAATTATATCGTGGTTGGCGCACGTAAAACTCCAGAAAATATTATCTTTATTCCTGCGATGGTAAGCTTGCGTCACATCCTCGGTACGCCGGAGGTGGAGGCTTCGGGTCACTACGAAATCGCCTCTTGAGCCAAAAAACGTTCCTAGAAAAAGCCGACTGTCGGCCGACAAATTCCTTACTGGTGCGGATCGCTGTCCAACGCGGGTTGAAGGCATGAACACACTTACTAAAAAGAGAAAAGAAAAAAGAATGGGACGAAGACAGTCATGTGCATGTTCGAGATTATGGGGCTTCACGAACCGATACCAGAGACGCCGTATAGTTGAAGGTTCCTGATAATTACCACCTGGTGTTCTTTAATGTGCGCTGACATCATACAGTACCGGCATTTCGTTTCCATCGAAACGCGACCGCGGCGACCGGTATCGAACCCTAATCTTTCGGCTCATGATTGATGGATTGGTTAAGTGTTTTATTGAAGGCACTTACTTGTCGTCCCTGCTTCGGCGTTTCTCACTAAGGCCCGCCATACATCATTGAACGGCGACCTCGCGGCTTTTCGCGCTCGGAGCCCGAGGGCAATCGCAAGTTGGCTCCGCGCAGACGTGGTTGCGGCAGGAGCTTTTCTCTCAGCGTAACACTGTGCGCGTCTCCTCGCAAATGCACATTTTCCCCGCTTAAATGGGCGCGGCTGAGGCGGCCGAGTAAACATCCCGGGTGTAAATATTTGCGCCCGAGGAGCTCAAAGAGGAAATCAGACAAACATGCTACGGAGAAAAACAAAGGGGAATGCAACACCAGTTGTGCAAATACTCGAAGCACTGTGGACGGAAGGTGCTTTTAGTCATGCCGCCCGAACACGCTCCAGAAGTGCACAGGATCTAAAACACAGCTTCGACGTGCCATACAAAGCACGTGTAGGCGGGCGCCTACATCCTGTGGTGTGCCGAACAGCACAGCGTTAAAAGTTTTCCTGCGTAGGAGCTTTCTTCGGAATGAAAGAGCCAGAATTCTCTAGCATTTAAGTGAGCAGCAAATTAGAACATAGTTGCTGATTGAAATGAGAGGTATCATGTGTCTCAGATCGTTTTTGGCCATTGTCGCTTTCGCTTGACATGGAATGTCACGTGTATAATGACTGAAGCGACTACGCGCCCGCCTTTTCTCAACCAGCGACTAATCGCGCACAGAAAGTTTAATTATGACGATATCTGCGAGAGTGATCTTCGCAGAATACGGCGCCAGCTCTGTGCATTCTTGTTTAAAAAGAACGCCAAATCGCTGCACAATCCTGTCAAACAAATCTGAAAAAAAGAAAGAAAAAAGGAGACCGGGGTATCTTGGACCACAACAAGCAGCACTTCGTGCTGTGCGCATTTCGGGTCGCCTCGGAAACCCACAAAAGCCGCCAAAAGCGGCGGCATTCCTAGGAACCGTACAAAAGATGTGTGTGTTGTAGCTTTCTTGTGTGAAATTTTTATGAATTGTTGTTTTTCTGGGAGCCACAGAAGCTATTATTGAATGCCAAGGCAGAGAACTTAAAGGGACCGACAACTGCCCAGAACATGAAATGAGAAAACTCCACTGATGGAAAGATATTGCGTCGCATTGACTCAGACCAACGCTGCTTTTTCTTGAGAGGTGAATTTATATTTTTATTTCTTCATTGAAAGTCGCCAAAAATGACCTGTGGTGCCTCTGGCGGCAAAAACATGAACGATCCCTAGTCCCCGGCCACATGACTGTTGATTGCTGTAAGCGGTCGACGATTGTTTAGTTATTATTCAAATACTGTTCGTTTCTATATATTAAACGATATTACTTCATAAAAATGTACATATAGGCCTGCTTTAGTAGTAGGCATTAAAGTGGCGCTGCCTTCGCGTGACGTAATGATACCGTGCTCGTCAGTGCGTCTTGAGGAACTTTTCAGCGTGCTCATGCAACCGTGCACGCAGTTTCCAGGTCGCTCAGAATTTGGATCGACGTTGTTTTGCTACCTGCACTTCGTCTCAGAAATGACGTGCACTGCTACTCGGCACGGCCGGGGATATGCGTTGTGACGTTTTCGGTGACTTGGCTTGGCTCGTGTATTGAAAGAGTAACGACGGCGGGAAAAGCCACTCATGACACAGGCGTAGACAACCTTGGGCGCAGGCGCACACAAAGCGGTACAAATACAGGGAAGGTGTATAATGCCGCATCATCTCATTATGACAGCTCGTTATTTTCAAAAATAGTTGAAAAGCTCAAAATAAAGGTGGTTGAGCATAGTTACAGGAACTCCTGCGAAAGCAGAACGACGACAGCTTTCAGAAATTGCGAGTAGAGCTGGCGGCATCGCTACCAATTCTCAGCGCTGCTGGAGGAAAGGTACATCTGTGTTTAGAGCCTTTCAGATAAAAAAATAGTGCTTGTAATATAACTACGTGCTTTAGAGATTAACTACGGCAGCTACAAACACTACGAAGGGTGAGCTTTCTGTCGCGCCGTAAAAAAATGGATCGAGAATAATCAGTTGCCGGACCCTTTAGGTTGTGTAGTTAACTTTTCTTGAGCTGGAAATGAGGACGTACCGAGCGACATGTGTGTCTGCAGCGTCTTGAAGAAGACTGTCCTGGTGGTTATGGTACTGCATTTATAACGTATTCCACTGTCGTGTAAAGACTCATAAATACGTGGACCTTTAATCCTCAGCTACAGAAGTGCTACAGAAGTGAGGCTCAATGCTGACTGAAGGAATTCAATGCGTATCCTCTCACTTCGAGCAATCAGCTTAGCTAATGCTCAGATATTACTAATACCCCTGTCACACGTGGCAACTGAAGTGCACTTTGAGCGAGTGCGCTTCGCCGCTAGTGTCATTTGGACGCTGTCATACGAGAAAGTTTAGTGTCACTCGCTGCAAGGTAGACTTGCCGGCAAGTGCGTTCGCCAACCTCACTTCGCTGCGACGGAGTGTGTAGCCTCGGTAGCAGTGGCTTGCACATAAATACGCTGCTGCATAAAGTGGCGCTCATAGTATCTTTAGACCATCGTTTTCGTTATTAGGAATACTGCTATGTATTAAATCAAGTCATACTACAGCAAAAAACCTCGCTACTCCCGCTTTCGGGCAGTCTGCGGCCACGTCCGCTAGGGGAATGCGGGAGCACATGCCGTGTAATGGCCGCGTCCGTCGCGTTGTTTACTTCCTTGCACACTTGTACATCAGTCGTTCTCGAGTCATTTGCAATGGCGTGTGCCGCTGGAGCTACTTCCACGAAGACAACGTGGCCAGACGCTGTGACACGGGCCCGAAAATAACAAATATATGTTGCGTTATTAATCCGCCAATTGCCACTGTCATCATTTCCAAAGTACACTTCGCTTTCTCGTGTAGCAGCGCACCGCCAAAGTGACACTTTGTGAGTGTAAGTGCACTCGCTCAAAGTGCACTTTATTTGCCACGTGTGACAGGGGTATTATAGACCATCCTGGGCAGTGAGTAGGATAGTGCCTTCCGAGCAACGGAAGGCAGCATGATACAACTGTTTCTGGAAGGAGATTTTGTAGAGCACTGCGTACTGAACCGGATGACCGCAGATAAATGTCATGTGCATAAATCGATATGTGTACTGTCAACGCCGACAGAGCTGGTATTTTCAATTGGGTCGTTGTAGAGTAAGATGCTCAAGACGCAGCAACACGGTAATGTTAGGCTTAATTCACAAAGTGGGGTTATATCCTCTACCTGTTCTGGCGAATATGTCTCCGTGGTATGCACTTGAACAAGAGCGCAAAGGACACGGGACAAAGAAAGAGAGGACACCAACAGCGTTGCATACTTGCAACATGAGTTTATTATAAAAATGTTTTCCTCAATTTCTGCATGCCACCTCTTCTGCGCCTTTGTTCGAGTAGCGTGGATTTCAGTCAACTCGCACAGTCTGCCATCCTTCTTCAGAATGTATTTAAAGGATGGAGCAAGAAATTCAACTGAGAACTTTCTCATTTCGGGCACGATGTTCTTGTAACCATCCTTGTCGACGAACCGCCGCTCGGTCGTCGAGCGGCGTCGCCCTCGCAACCGATAGACGTGAACTGAATGCGATTTGAACTCTCTGCGTGGCAGTCGAATATTCTACCAAACTCAGTTGCAAAAAGACCGTGTACAGGCGTCATGCCAGGCAAGTAATCGCGTTAAACCATGTAATATAGCGTGGCAGAAGAGTAAAATAACAACCAGTCATCCCACAATGCTAATTGCGCAACGAGTGTGCGTGGGTTAATGCCTGCTACTCACTGCAAAGTGTTCTACCATAATTCTTCATCGTCATCAGCCACATGCAGCGTCAACAAAGTGCACATAATAGCTTACCGATGTGTAGCGGGTACCTCGCTTATCCGCAGAAAGACGAATAATGGCGTAGTGGGTGCTGTCCTACTTCACAAAAATTATGGTCTATGGCGTAGTCGATACCTTGCGGAAAGCCAAAACTTCAAACACAGTTGGCCTTGCCCCAACACGAAGCTGCGCTCAGAATTCGCATTAGGCAGTATCGTACACTGTAAACCACTTTGCACCCTTAATGGTGTTTCAAGCAGGCAAAACACCCTTATGCCTAACCAAAATTTGCAAAATTAGGGTGTAAGGGTGTTTTGCTTCCCCAAACAGCCCCTAAGGGTGATGTTCTAGGGAAAACACCCTTTAGGGGGGTAAGGGTGCTTTGGGTTATCAAAACACCCATGGCCCATACAACAGCGTACCAGATGATAACTGTGACTCGCTGATGAAAGAGTCGTTGAACATTAGGCGAGTTTAGATTAAAAGGTATGTCTCTTTTAGGGGTATTTACAAGCATACCATAAATTTACGCCTACTCTCATAATGTTTGATGCTCACTTATAGGTAACAGGAATATCCCCACCGGCACTGAACGGTGGCTTAAGATGCCATGGCTGTATATAGCAGATGGTCACTTTAAGGCTGTGTAGCGTGTCGAAGAGTCCATGGGATATTTTACAATACGCTCTGTTGTGTGTATGGTCTGACGCGCGCATGCACCTGCTGTGCTGATGTCAACTGGGATTCCACGTTCTCTGTCTGGTAGATTTCATTTTTTCCCGTTTTTTTTTTCAGTGATTAGGGTGTAAGGGTCTTTAGGTCATTGCAAACACCCCATGATATGGGTGTTTTGGTAAGTCAAAGCACCCTTTTCCGAGGGTGTAAGGGTGTTAGTTATAGACACGGCAAAACCCCCCTCAAGGGTGTAAACTGGTTTACTGTGTAATCGTCGGTGAATTTTTGCCCCTGCTATGTCTGCACTAACATCCAGCTACCCCTGTAGCCGTTGCTGAATCATCTGTTCCGTTATATTGCTGATGCAATTTAACCGGGGGGCCTTTTGACACCAAGTTGGCAGCGTTACCCGGTTTCGGTGTTGTTAATACGAAAGCCACCTTCCAGTAATACGGCACCGATACTTTTTCCCAATTGTAATAATAAATTTTGGGAAAAGCGTAGATGAACGTGACACCAGGTAAGCTGTTCTTGTTTGCCCGCCTTATTGCAGACGGAAGTGCAGATGTTCCACAAGTGTAATGGCTTTCATTGGGGTGCCCTTTAAGAATGTATGTGATGTTCCGTTCTCTCTGGTTGAATAACTTAGAAGACGTGCCACTGCCGATAGGGTTATGTGAGCACAGCTTCTTCACTGCGGCGGCCACATTTCGAGTGAGGCGGATTAAAGAAAACCAGATCGTCGGGAGCCCTACACTGTGGTGTCTCTCATGATCGTGCCGTTGTTTTGGGACCCGTACAATTATTATATAATTACATCTTCTTCAACAGTGCGACAGAGGATAAAACAATGACGCGAGAAGATTGGGGACAAGTGGTTCACTCGAGCGAAATACTCTTGATAGTGAGGCTCTAAGGATTCTCTACATCTTTTGTAGTTGTCTACGCACGAATAATAATCACCACCGGTTTTATAGCCGCCCAGAGCATCGATAATGGCGTTCAGGCTTACGACGAATGGTGCGCGCGGTCGTCAGTATTCGCCGTCAACATCTATCTGTCCATCTGCCATCTGGAAGAGGCAAGAACTGGCGTCGCAATCTCTTGTCCTCAGTATGCCAGGGAAATAAAACTCTATGCAGGTTCACAGCATTGCGGATTTTGAGTGGCCGTTTGTGAAAAAAAGAAAAAAAAAACATGGCTGATCCCTCTGTCAAAGGAATCGGTATAACACGGAAGTTAAACGTGTCTTCACAGAGGTAGTTGAGCGTTGATTGTGCATTGTTTCGCCACAAGGGCGAAGGAATGAATGCTACAGCAAGAAATTGTAATCGCAGTTCCATATTAATCCAAGGATAAACCTTGGATTAATAGGGAACTGCGTTTGTCAATAAGAAAGAAGACCAGAGTATACAAAGCATTCAAAAAGACACCAAACCATGTCTTATATGAGAAGCTTAGATCTTCAACAAAAGCATTAAAACAAGAATTAAGAATAGCAAGAAGAACATACCTCTCGTCATTGGCTGAAAAGATGAAATCTTATCCAAAGAAGTTGTGGCGATGCGTCAAAAGTAACAGGAAAGAAATTGTTGGCATTCCACCTCTGAGGCACGAAGGTGATACATTAACTGATGATACAAAAAAAGCTGATTGTTTTAACGTATATTTTCACTCCGTATTTACGTCATGTCGTCACACACAGAAAACTGTACTTGGTGTACAGCTGCCTCAAATGGATGACATCGTTGTAGATGAGGCTGGAGTTAGGGCTCTGTTGCGCGACATTAACCCTTATTCTGCTCACGGTCCAGATGAGTTATCAAATTTTATCTTGAAGCGCTGTTCACACAGCATTGCTCCAATATTGGTCGAGTTGTTTAACAGATCATTAAGTTCTAAAAAATTACCTAGTGAATGGAAAATGGCAAATGTAACTCCTATATTTAAAAGCGGCTCTCGTGACCTGGTCGGCAATTATAGACCGGTATCTTTGACATCTGTTTGTTGCAAAACATTGGAGCATATTATTTACTCTTCTCTCATTAAGCACCTTCAGAACAATAGATTTTTCATTCCGACCCAACATGGATTTCGTGCTGGGTTGTCTTGTGCCACTCAACTTACTGAATTCTTACATGAGGTTGCACTCGGATTTAGCAATGTTGTTGCTAGTAGCGCTGCGTGTGTTCGTCCTTCTTCTTGTGTCCTCGTTTCAAGTTCGCGCTGCAACCAATTCCTCATGACTTACCAACAAGCCCACTTCGCAACTCTTGTTAGCAATAGCACTCAGATAGACGCTGTTTTTATTGATTTCAGAAAGGTGTTTGACGTGGTCCCGCATAGCTTACTTTTATATAAACTGTCATTTCTTGGTCTTCCCCATTCGCTTTATGGTTGGCTTAAAGACTATTTGTTCGAACGGCAGCAAAAAGTGGTACTGAATGGTGCGGCGTCACAAACGACTGATGTTTTATCGGGTGTGCCGCAGGGGTCGGTGCTTGGGCCACTGCTGTTCCTCATTTTTATCAATGATCTCAATGACGGTCTCATTTCAAATGTCAGACTATATGCAGATGATTGCGTTGTATATCATCCAGTGCGATGTGCTGAGGATGCGAGTGTTTTGCAGTCTGATCTTGAAAAAATTTGTTCTTGGTGTGACAAATGGAAAATGAATTTGAACATAGCAAAATGCTACCATGTACAATTTACTAACAAAAAGAACAAGGTGTCGAGTTCGTACTTTCTAAACAATGCATTAGTGCAGTGTGTTAATGAGGTGAAATGCCTGGGTGTCACCTTAACTGCGACATTGGACTGGACATCGCATATTGACAAGACATGTGCGAAAGCATGTCGCTTATTATACTTTTTTCAAAGAAATTTCAAGTGCGCGCCCAAAGCTTTAAAGGAAACGTTGTACCTGACTAATACTAGGCCCATGTGGGAATACGCATGCGCAGCGTGGGACCCATTCACAAATGTTCTTGAAGATAAGTTAGAACGCGTTCAGAAAAGAGCTGCAAGATTCGTCACGGGAAAGTACGATTACAAAATTCGAAGTTCACAAATAAGAGAAGAACTAGGGGTGGAAGTTACTTTCCACACGCAGAAAGATAATCAGGCTGAAACGTTTGTACAATATTTACAGCGGTAACACGGGGATCGACACAAACATATATATAAAACAGCCTCATTGTCATTCTAAGAGACGCGACAATTCAAGAAAAATAAGGCCCTACAAATGTCGTATTAAGGCTTTTAAGTTTTCGTTTTTCCCTCGAACAATTGAAGAATGGAATCTGCTTCCCGATGATATAGTATGTGCACCAAACTTTTCTTCTGCCATAGAGAACTTCCTATGAATCTATGTAAATATTACAAGAAACGTCGATACAATTGACGGTCTTGCGCATTTTTATTATTCTTATTACTGTATTGTCTCTTTTACTGTGATGTCTCTATGTGCCAGTATATAGTTTTGATCTTGATGATTTGTGACATTTCATTACAATATTATGTGTAATTGATTCCCTACGATAATGCCCAACTCGGGCGCTGTAGGTATATGTAATAAAAAAAAATGTCACGCGAAGAACGGTTAGCAGCTCGAAACTTGCTGCGCGCACCTCAAGCAGAAAGGACGCACGAAATGAGCATACACAGGACGAGCGCGGACTAACTGCCACAGCTCGACACCTAAAGCGCGGTGCTCTAACACAAAGAAAGACGCACGAAACGACCGCACAAGTATACACAGGACGAGCGCGAACTGTCACAATTGTTACTTCGTGTGTGAGCAGCGCGCTCCATTCGTAAACGTGGCCGTTGCGGCGAGCGAAGTGACCTTCGTGCACTCTTTAACCACTGTAACTTCATAGCAAACTTGCGGTGGAAGCACAAGACGTGCAATGCGCCCCAATGCCCCGGTCACGAGATAAGCGCGTGCGCACGAGCGACCACGCCCCGTCGAGGCGCGCGCTCATCGCAGCGAAAGGTGCGACGACCTTAAGAGCGTGCACTCCGTGCCACCTTCGCGCCATCTCGCTAGTGATGACGAAAACGCGCTGAAGTCGACGAGCTCTGAGGACCACCAACGGTACATGGTGTATTTAAATAGCTTGGCGTTAGCAAGCTGAGGTACGTACGCTCCCGTGGCCGAGTGGTTTCGCGCCGCGCGCTGCGGAGCGTGAGGTCGTACGTGCGACGCCCGGCGACGGAACTCTTTCTTCTAGCTTTTTCTTTCATCTCAGTGTGTTTATATTTTAGAACATCATATCCGCGATGGAAATACGTCAGAGGAGCCGTGGTGGACCTCGGCATAAAACACTTTCGCGTTAAAGAAAAAAAAAAGGCTACCGAATTCGTTGTGCCAGCCCATCGACGTTCATTCGCTAGGTCACATATAAATTATGTTCTCCGAGAGAGGTAAAAAATACGACTCCTCATTCCAGTGCTAGATGCCATGGTTACCCGATTTCCTAAGTGCCGGCACGTCAGGTGCACGTAGTTTCGCGAGGACATTAGCTCGCTCACGCCGACGCCACCCGCTTAACCGGTTGAAAATTTAATCGACACCGAGCCTCGATCGCCTGAACGGAAGGTTAATCGATCCAATCCCTGTGCCACATATGTGCGCGCGTTTGCGAGGTTCTCGCTAGGCAGCTCCCTACTTTCACACGTCTTCTGATATAATTTGCATTAAGAAAAAAAAAAGCACTTGTTTTTGCTCTCTCCTTAATCCGACATCTGCGTCTTTGTGTATAGTTGTGAAAAGTGACGAGCAGCTGTAATCCTTTAACTGCCCGTCAAATATGCTTGACAGATTTGTAAGATCACCGGCCCGTAAAAAACAACAGGGAATGACGGCATGCGAACAGTTGCCGTTCCCGTCGTAACACAGGCAAGATTTGTCATGCTCGTAAGCTTTACGACGTATAAGCTGGACACCGTTCCACTAATCCCTGCCCTTAACGTCCGGAAAATTATATAATAAAGCGGCTGAAACGGGCTTTTCGTAAGGCGGTTGTATAAAAGAATCATGACTTGGTACCGGCTGCTCGTTCTTTATCACCTCGGCGAACGCTCGGGCGGAAGCATAGCTGTGTCGGCTGAACGTTATAAACTAATGACGGTAATCTTGGCGCCTGTAATGACAGCACGTTGACCACCCCCAAAAAATAGTCGGCCATGTTTGTGTCCTCATAGTGGCGGCCCGCACGAAAGGCGTGCCTCTGGTTTGGTGATACGCGGTGGCCTTGGTGCCCGTCTGGTATTAGGTGCAACGAGGCGGCTTGTAAGAGAAAGAGGATTACAGCCGCTAATCCGAGCAGCGTGTGCTCAGCGGTGACGAGCGAGCGACGGCCGCGTGGCCGCTGCGTGTGTGTGTGCACAGCCGGGATGGAGGCTCTGCTGGGATACCTCTGCGATCGATGAGCGCTTCACGCGCATGCGCGACGCATAAACTATACCATAGCGTAGGTGGCTTCTACTTGAAGGTACCGACGACTGCCCAGAACATGAACTGAGATGACTCCACTGATGGAAAGATTGGGCCTCGCACTGACTCAAACCAACCCTGCTTTTTTCGTGAGAGGTGGATTTATGTTTTTATTTCTTCATCGAAAGACGCGAAAAAGGACCTTTGGCGCCTCTGGTGGCAAATACATGAACGAATCGATGTACCCGGTCATGTGACCATTGAATCCTGTAGACCAGGGGTCTCAAACACGCGGCCCGCGGGCCGCATTCGGCCCGCCAACCTCTCGCTTACGGCCCGCGGGCCGCACATGACTGTGTTCGCCCCATCTATTTTTTTTATTTTCACTATAAGCATGTGCGTGAGCTACACAGGCATGGCTAGTCTTGTTTTCAGCAGGCACCCTCTGTGTACTCCATGTGTTGAAGTGTAACCGTGAAACAAGAACACTATTTCAGAATCGGTGTTCAAATTTTACTCATATTGGAGATCGGTATCAACATGTCGTTGGATGGAATCCTGGCAATCTTGTTCGGAAATGACCCGTATATGACACATGTAAAAGGTTCTCTTTTCAATGGTAACGTTTGCTGACAATGTGTATGACAATGTGTATGATTGCTGACAATGTGCAAACATTGTGTTATTCAACCGTCCCTAGCGCTGTGTTAGTTACACATAGCCTATCTAGGTATTATTTAGATGGTTGCTGCCTCCAACGTATGTTCTTTTATTCTACTCTGTATCGCTACCACGTGTACGCACACGCAATAGCGTGCGCAGAGTTCCCCATCAGGGAGTGGGGATGGGGGGGTAATCACAGCGCCCCCCTTTCCCTTAAGTCAATGAAGGAGGCACATTTTGCGCCCCCCCCCCCTCTCTTAGGGGGGGGGGGGGGCGGCCTTTCCCCCCTCTGCCCCCCTCCACAACACAGACGAGCGCACGCGGGGTGTTTCAAGCAATGTGTCGAAAACTCTTAAAAATCAGGAAAATTCGATATTTGCTCACTATCCTCATAACTTCTTTTTCGGCAGCGACAGGCATCTTAGGATGGTTAAAGACATCATTTAGGACAGTAATTAAAAAAAGGTAAATTAATTAGCTTTTTAATTAGTAGAGTTAGGTGAATTTGTCAAAGGGAAGAATTGAAGTTTTTCCTGCGAAGAACCCATCGCAGCTTTGAGATATAGAAAAAGCGGCCTGTAGTAATTGTTGTGGTGTAATGAAATTCAACGGCGAAACCGGAACCGAAGCACCAATGATCGCAACAAGCAAACAACCGGAATGACGTCACTATCCACGACAACGATGCGTAGTGTTCGCTAACGTATGTTAGCTGCCATGCGTGCTATGATTGCCAGTGGAGCCCGCACAACGAAGTCGGTCCATGGTTGATGTCACTCATTCTGCACGTCTCGGAACAATACGCCAGTCGCGCGCTTGCGCGTTTCGGATCCGGTTTCGCCGCTGAACTTGGTTGAATTTCATTACTTTGCAGTTATTACTAGAGGCCCCCCTTTTTTTTTTTTGAAATCTGAAAGATGCAATAGAGTCCTCGCGTGAAGGACTTCATTTCTCCCATTTGACACAGCCGCCTAACTCCGTTAAATAAAAAGTTAATTTATTGAGCTTTTTTAATTACTGTCCCAAATGATGTCTTTAGACATGTTAAGATACCTGCCGCTTGAGAAGAATTAATTGTGAAGGCAAAGCACAAATATCGCGTTGCACTAATTTCTGACACTTAGTCACATTTCTTGAAAAACAATAAAACTCAAATAAATTGCGAGTTCAGTGCATGTCCTCTGCACTCGTTCTCTCGTCTTGTCGCTGGTCTAGTGACGCGCTATATTAACGAAGTGCTAATAGGGTACCACGACAAACATACATCTCTAAGGCTCCGTCTGCAAAAGTTGTTTTCCATCGTTCCTTAACTCACTGCGTAGCAGGCTATTCGAAGAGCGCACAGTGACACTGCACAAAGCGCTCTTCGAATATTCTGCTAATGTTAACCTGTAAACATTTGATAAAAGGCTTACTAACACGCATTATAGCGATGGTTCGTGCTACCATTTGGAGTGAGCGTAAGGAAAAGCCCCTCCTCTGATCGAGCCGAACAACACACGTGCGGCGGCACGTACTGTCGCAATGTTACTCACGAACGTCACTCGGGTTAAGGGAATCACGAATACTATAGGCGAATGAACGCCTGCCATTTTCATGATCGGTCACCAACCACAGCATTAGAGCTCCTTCGACAAATTTTACCACAAAACGGTTATGCGCGAACTGGAGTACTTACGATACCGATTTCTCTGCGCCCGTTTGCAATACTTTTTTTTTCTTTTTTTTTTTTTTTTTACAGCGCGGTTCGGTGTGTGTGTCCTTTATGTAGCTGGAGTCGTCTTACGGGGACGGTAGATCGGGAGCACCCACTGCAAAGGACAAGGGAGCGAGGACTCGAGCAGATTACTGCACGCTGATATTGCGTGCACTCGAACGCAGTTGAGTTACAACAGAAGCAGCCACACGTGTGACGCATCAAGAGAGAGAGAAAAAGAGAGCGAGAAATGGCTAGCTGCATTCATTTGATAGTATAGTGTCCATGGCCCGGCGCTTATTGGGAATACCGTGCACGTATAAGCAAGCAAACACAGTGCGACGGCGAGGGGAGAGCTAACGGAACAAACCGGGCCACGCTTATCTCTACGCACCAATGCACAGATGGGGACACATTCAACGCGATACAGCCTGCCCGGCTTTTGTTTTGCTCAGCTAAATGCGTCCCGCTGTGGTGGCAAGATCAACTTATCCTGGGGTGCACGCTTTTGTTTTCACTGCTACGGTACTTATTTGTTTGTATGTTGTTTGACTTTTTTGTGCCTTCCGTACGAGATCAGTCGAAGGCTCTTTCGAATGCATCGCGCGCGTATTCCCACGAGCCTGAAGAAAAGCGCGGCAGGGTCGATCTTTTTCAGCCCCGTACCGGCTCTCCACAGTCAACGAATAACACAGCGCGTGAAATGAACGGTATTTTGAAAAAAAAAATAAAAATAAAAAAATGCCCCTCTGCGCTCTTGTCTTCACTATGCACAAATTCGCTGCAACGCTGGTAGGCGGTGCCACAAACACTGCCAGGACTTTGGAGGAAAAACGCATTTGGCTCAACGCGTTCAAGTGCGGAAAAACGGACGCACGCACGCTTGTGCCACAGAGCATGCTTATGCATCGACCCGCCACGGTGGTCTAATGGTTATAGTGCTGGACTGCTGACCCGCAGGTCGCGGGACCGAATCCCTACCACGGCGGCTGCATTTTCGACGGAGGCGAAAATGCAGCCGCCGTGGTAGGGATTCGCGCGCTCTGACCACGGCATTTTCGGCATGCAGCAGAAACCACTAACGCTCGCTAAGGCTAAGTTTTAAAAGCGTGGCGACAAGGGCCGCGCTCTCGAGGCTTCGCAGCTCGTGCAACCCGCAGTGAGCGCTGGTTTTTCGCTTTGGCCCATCCTTCAGCGGTAATGGACTCAGCGTGGTTCTAAACATCGATTCAGTCTAACGAAGGCTCCTGCGTGCACCGTATTCCTGTCCGCATTATAATCTTAAGCTCTTTCAAATTGCGTTCCGCAAAGACTTGGCGAATAAGGTATAGGATACCAGGCGCTACCGTATAAGCCTGCGTGCTATAAACACGCCAACTCATATGAGCGCATTACGCTACGCTAAATCTTCCTAATAGGCGCGTAAGCGGGCATGTCCCGTTGCCCGCGTTTCCTTCGTGTCCGCGTTGGCGGGTTTTGTTCGCCTCTTTCCGCTCGTATTTGCATTCGTCGCATTCTTGTTTGCAATCTGTTTGTTGGCATGGCCGCCGTGAGAAGGCTCGTTCAATCCGCCTCTCGGTGAGCCCTGTCGCCGCCATGCTCGCGGAACGCGAGCTGCCGCCCAAATGGGATCATACACATTTCGAGATTAAAGCTGTGAGCGCGCATCCGATCGCGCTAACGGAGTACATGCGCATGTAGCATAAACGCCCTCGGGGGGGTCTATTACATGCGGCCGGTATTTCACTCTGTGAACAGGTTACCGGTGCTCACGCACGCGAGGCTGGCAGTAGCTGCAAGCCGCCGTTGATTTTCGATCACTTCTACTAAATTTACTTGTCGTTGTTCTAACCTGTATTGGTGGACTAGGAGTTCAGTTATGAGATTGAGAGCAACAAGCTCTATGCCGGGCAGTTGCAGTTATTTCCCAATACGAATGTACATTCCGCTGCACAAAGGTTTTACATTATTTGTGCACAAAAGAAAGCCGCCTGTTATAAGGTTGGTAATCACAAGCACTGCGCGCCCCTTGCCACCTACCTAAAACAAAACAACAAAAACAAAGGGGGGGGGGGGGGGGGGGGTGTTAACTTCAAAAGCATGGACGCAGTACTTCGCCCGCTTTCACATTTTTGTTAATTTTTCTTCAGCGGCACCACATTGAAAAACAAACGGATGAAAATGTTCTCTGACTTTTAAAGGAGTACTGACATGAATTTTAAGAATTTTTGGATTGTTGCTCTAAATGAAAGTACTGGTGTCGAGAAACCTATAAAGAGTGTCGTAGTGCATGGCAATGCATTGGATATATTTTTAATACCGCTACCATAAAACAGCAATTTCGGTTTCGGTATCGAGAGGGCGGCTTCTCAGTGACGTATCAGAGCAGTGTGACGTCACGGGAAGACAGCAACTGGCGACGTACTAACGGAAAATCTGTCATCTGCTCGTGGTGCACGCAAACAACGATGAGTTATTTGCCGTCCAGTGATCCTGACAGTGATTTCTGCGATTTAGGCTGCATGACGGACGCAGAGCTCGCGAACTCAGAACTCACTTGACTCGTCGGGATAATGTCCATTGCAATGGAGCTGGCTTGCAGATGCTCAGCGACGAAAACTTTAAAATCAAAATAAAATATTTTGTACGTGTTGTCTGACTCCGCTGTGCGGAGAGCGTTGACACTGCATGCCAAAGAAACGAAAAATGTCCCTTTGAAGGTGCTCCAAAATAGTGTCAGTACTCCTTTAAGCAAACTTACATGCGTTCTACCTCAGCAAACTCTCAATAAGGACTAGGAGAGGCTAGAATATTTAGGAACCGCGTAAAACGGCTTTGTGCCTACCTAAATGCACCTGCTGGCCATAGAGTACACAACACCTTCGACGAACTGAGACATGCCACTCTGTCTGAACTGAGACAGGCCGCTCGCATGCAAGCATCTCTAACCGCAATTGGATCGATTTTCTTTCAGCCGGAAAAAAAAAACAAAAACAAAAGGAGGTTATAAGAGGTTAAGAGCGTTCACGACATGTTTCAATTGCACCCGACATCGCAACCTGGACTCGGCGGTGGGTAATTTGAACTAGCTACCTCGGCAGTCGACTGCATAACGGCGCCACCACCGAACCACCGCGACATTTATCTCTCTAACCAATGTGTCCAAAAGAAAAAAGAAAAGCAAGAGGCGGAGACCGCAGCGGTGCGCTGCCGGCCATTTTTATTTTAAAGTTTACGCACTCGTCGTTCCGTAACCGCGACGCACTGTGCGACCCCTTTATTTGTTATGTTGTCCTCAGCCGGGCGCGGGAATGCGAGTAAATAATAAACGAGCCAGCGGCTTGGTGCGTCCGGCGCAGCGCTTCCCGCCGAGGAGGCCTTTGTTGTGCCTTATTGATCGGCGCTTCTCCTATCTTATCTCTTTGTTCCCCCCGCGCTATCCATTCACGGGCGGGAGTTTCTCGTTTTAAGCCTTTTGTCCCATTGTTCGCCCCCCACGCATTCTCCGATTCGTTTATGTGGTCGATCCTTCCCTCATTTGCGCCCGGGAACATCGCCGTGATTTGGCTTTGTGCGCGCATCGGCCAAGTTCATTCATTCGACGGGTCGTCCGGCAGCGCTTTCATCAGCCTCCTCGTTTACGCAGTTCATATGGCGAACAAACTCGCACGATGTGTCCGGAAATAATTCGCGTAATCTTAGAGAAACAACGAAGAATGAAAAGTTCCCGTCATATCTATGCACGGATTTGCTCCTTTATGAGAAAGTGGCTAAACCTGCAGCCAATTTCTTTTTTTCTTTCTTTAAAGGGCCCGTCAACAGGCTCCTACTTTTTTTTAACACCCCCCCAAACAAGATCGCTAATTCGTACAGTAGACCGTGGCGATCACTTTTCCCGAATATTACAGCGCTGCGCGCCGCGCAGACCCTCCATTTCGAAAAACAATTCCCGCGCTACTTTCCTACACCTGACTATAGTGTTGGTTCTAGTTCACTATACACCTGACCAATCGTCCTTGTACGCGCAGTGACCAACGTTTCTAGATTATTTTCAGTTAGAAAACTAGCTTTGAAAGGTGGCCACGTTTTGTCGCCGTGGCGAGAGGTGGCGCTGGCGTAGCGTTGAGATCGGGTGCGATGCAGTACGAAGGGCGACGCTTGCCTTAGCCGCGTGTTTTTGCTGCGTTGTTGGTGCTCGCGCGCTAATCACGCATGCATTCTGAGGTCTCACGCGTTCCACAAACGTGCGAGCAGTGGTCGTGTACACGTATTTCTGCAGATACCGCGAAATGTCAGCGCGGATTCTCGACATGCCTAGGTGCAGCGTGCCGAGCTGTTGTTCAGGGTTTGCTTCGGCAGTGCCAAGTCCCGTCCCGCGACACTTTTTCATGGGCGCTTTTCTGTATGTATAGAGGCAATGAAACCAAGTTTTCAGTTAAGCTGCAAAGGAACCGGGTCTGGACACTTCCTGAGGCGCTGTTGGACTGTGATGAGACAAGCGTCGGTTGTCCCGTTCACAATGACACCAGTGATGCAAATAATATTTGGAGTTATTACATGCCAGAACCAAGATCGATATGATTATGTATTGCCTCCGTAAATTTAGGCCGTCAGGTGTTTACCGTGCAGTGACATCGCACAGACGGTCTTCTAGCACATCCATCGATCGAACCCGTGACATTCGGGCCAGCAGCCGAGCACCTAGGACACTGCAGTCACGAATATGAAACAGCCGTTGGTAGAACGAATATAAATTGATGTTCTTGTCCTCGTATTCATAACCTCAGTATTTATTTATTTATTTATTTATTTATTTATTTATTTATTATTTATTATACTCAAAGGTATCAAAACGGGACATTACAGGAGAAGTAATCCTAGGAAAGTCTGTTAGTACGATGTCAGATAGAAAGGTATTTAATTTTTTTTCTTTTTTTGTTTCAGTATGCTGCTGGTTCTTTATACGGCCCGTGCAGGAGAGGTTACATGAATACATGGAAGTATCTATACATTGCCGAAAATTCATGGTGAAAATTCAGTACACTGAATGAGGTCGATGAGCGTCAGTCGTATTGCAACACATAGTATGGTTAGATAAATTGTTCCAGTGGGAGATATCGGACGGAAAAAGGGAGTGTTTGCGGGTGTTGATACGACATAATCGCTGGTGGAATGCTTTAGAATGGCACGCCAACAATCAACGCGCTGTGTGCGGAAAAGAACTGTATTGACGGGACAGTGCGATTTAATCTGAATAATTTTATCCAGTTAACTAAAATCACCAGCCAAGCAGTTCGTACAGAGCTAACCAGAACGAACGGCCCCGATGTTCATTGCTGGGCTAATCGCCACGGATCGCTAAAGTCTTTCTCAGTTACTAGTTACGTCTGTACAGAAATAATAACTGGTGCTTTCCGCCCGGTGTTCCCTTTTTAATTCTTACTGGACCGGGGCTTAGCAGAGGAGCTTGCCCAATTTCTGTGCAACATGCGTGCTAGAGGTTTTTGCGCGCATGGAATGGATGAATTTAGGTTTCGCCTATACTCATATACAGATAAAAGAACGTCGATGCGCATTGTAAAGGGCACATATATTCTAGGTACTCATAATTTGTAGGCGTATGGCGGAGCACACTGGAATGATAATTTTTCTTTCGGTCAGTGACTGAGAGCAAGTTCTAAAAATTAGAGCACTTTCACGGCAGGAGTTGAGCGAGGGAAGCATCTGGAGGGAATAAGTGGATGCTTTGGATCCACATAGTTGTTCAGAAAGCGTGAATGCTCATTGTATAGCTAATGAAGTCTGCGCTCGCAAAGCGAAGTAGCTTGCCTTCCTACATGAGCTATCACCTTTCATGCCTTTAATAAGCAAACAGGGATGAAAGTTATCCTACATTTGCGCCAATTTCATCCTCACTTCGGTGCAGTTGATATTTCGAAATATTTATTATCCAGGTTTACAATTGAGGTTTACAGGTTTACAAATCACGGCTATTTGATTCGATGATAGAATCGAAGAAAGCAGTGTTCCATTTGAATATCGAAATTTTCGAATACTCGCACACACACCACGTGAATACGTCGCTGCAAATAATGCACCTGCTGCATTCTGTTTCACGAAATCGAATGAAAATGACAAGACGTTTTCTTTTTTTTTTTTCTGGGTTACTTGCTGGTGTTTGATTTGGTAGGCTTTTCAGCAGCCCGCGTATTATGTGATGAGATGAGGTTGAAGTATGACTGAGCATTACGTGATCCTAAGACGATCTGCGCATATACCGGCGAAAAATAGATGCCCGCTCTAACGGGAAACGAAATTAAGGTAAGCGCACTGTGCAGTGTTTGCCTTGTCTTTTATTACTTTTTTTTGCACGTCCTGTCTTACGCGCTGTTTGTATCTTTTTATAACGCTGAGATATAACTAAAACACGCGTTTCACTCAAGCCAAGTCAAATCAAATGAGAGCAACTACCACATCGACCTAACCATTGTAGTAGTCGCTTGTCGGCCCCGTGGAAGTAGCGCAGTAGCAGACGACTCGCCGAGACCAATCCTAACGCGACCGTAGCGCCCCCCGCCTGGTTGGCGATGGCGGAGAGACGCTCCGCGCCACTGGAAGGCCGCGCTCTTTGCCAACTGAGTTAATCTAAAAACGTTGGCAGTGACGTAAAGTCGGCGATCGCCGACCTGACGTGGCGCTGAGCTCGTCGATTGGTCTTTTGCCCTACGAAACAGTGCCTTGGCCCTGCCGTGATGCAGTTTCGGCCGCGCAGTACGCATTTTCATTTTCCTCTGCTGCCCTCTGCCGTTTTGTAGAGCCCGAGACTACTGGGAGAAGCGGTATTGCCAGAACGAAAGCCTCCGAGATAAACAGGCGTCTCGCTACTTTACCGCTAGAGGAAGGGTCGTCTGTATCTTCGCTTCGCGCTTCCTCCCTGCGCCGCTGACACGTGCTCATGTGGGGGGAAGCCCTGCTCGGTCGTTGGCTGCGCGGCGATGACGTATCACTGACGTCGTGTCACGTTGCCGAAGTGGGCGGAGTCACGACGACGGGCTACGCCTTCCCCTTTCTACGGCGGAGAACGGTGGCGATTTGAAATTTGAAACCAGCTGAAACGGATGTTCTAACCCCTGTAACTTCCTTATTATTGCGCGTATTCGCAAAATTCTTGCGGCAGCATGTTCACACAGCAAAAGTGCACATATTTCTCTCTATAACAATTTTTGGACCTCGGGGTTGTTGACTGGCCCTTTAACAACGTAAGCTGTGATGCGCTCATTGCAATAGCCGCTTTTTCTGGTGATTTAGTCCGCCGCGGTCGCCGGTGTCCAACACAGTACATGATGAAAACAAAACAAACAAACAAAGAAATATCCCTATCGAAACCGGCTACCTCATCCCTGTAACGTGAAAGGCGCGCACACAGGACATGTCTCGCTTGTGCTTCCTTTGTCCCCGTGCCTTTCGTGATGCCACACCAACTCGTGAACCTTATGACTCGGCTGAGTCTGTGCTTTCGAGCTTCTTGGATAAAACATCCTTCGAAGGCACCCATTGCGCGGGTAGTTACCCACGCGTTGCTCAGACACGCTGCATTGTAGTTGAGTGGCACGCACGTTGCATTGTATGGTTGGGTGGCAGCAGGTGCCAAGCCACGTTAATTGAGTGAGGTGTGGGGGGCTTTAATGCTGCTCGCTCATTCCAAAGGGGTTAAGTTACAGTCATCTATGGGTCACGTGTGCTGTCAGGTAGTTGCGCGCACCGCACTGTACCAACTGCACCAATTGCAGTTAAGTGGCAACGCACAAAGTGCGAATGCATGACGTTTGATTAACGCGCGGCACTCGTTAGATACTGACGGAAGTCTCTCCAGAATGCCCGCACATTAAAACCGGGCCGATGTGGTTGTCATTGTCTGAAAGGGATAAGCAGGAAAGACACTAGATGGGATCCCACACGTGACAAGCGCTTCTGCTATCATCGACCCCAAATACCCGATTGATCTGCTACGCTGCATGACAGATACGTCGTATCCCACCAGTCGTTTCCTTATCACTTCAGTCACACGCTAACGGAAAACCCATCCGGTAATGTTGAGCGTCACACAGTGTACGAAATAGCGATTGGTGTGATTTGGGCTATATAAGCTTGAAACTGATTTTCATTTGTGTGCATGCCGATATTCGAACAGGCAGTGTATAGAAAGCTGTCGCGCCAACTTCTCTCTCGGCAAACCTTGTAGTGTGAACTTGCCTATCCTTCTGCGATAATTTTATGTACTCGTGCGTGGCTTCGATACATTGATAGTCGAAAGAGTAAAGATGACCTTAGCTTAAAAAATTAGGTTTCTTTCAGCGGCTGAGCGATGGTTATGAAGGGTCGATATGAGGATTGAGAAAGATTGTATGCTCGGACTGCGCTCGCAGTGAACGCACGTAGCGATAGTCTGTCGGGACCTGTGTGCCCTGCCAGGGATGACGGGAAGGAATGGTCATGACGAGGGGAACGAACAACAAATACGACAGGTTAGGCAGGTGTCGTGAGAGTATTGGCCGCGAGGGCCTCCACTGGAGAGGCCGGCGCTGCGATCATTTTGACGTCACAGATAGGATGACCCTGCTCGCATGACTGCGTAGAACTCGACGTTCCGGTGAAATTGCGGTGCACAACGTTAAATTCTCAACGTATGTAGCTTAATAGCTTCATTTTACCAGCTGGAGATATTATCGCCGTATAGGCAGTGCTCGGTTGCGTGCGAGCAACTTCAGCTTCTTGGTGTTCTGCTCGGTGCTGCAGTGCAGGACGTATGCCGCAGTGCCAGCTTCAAAACAAGGGGTAAGCAGGCGCGGTGCCGACTACAAAAATGAGCGCTGGCAAAAGCGCACGATCCAGCAGACAAAACCCGGCATCCTACGAGTGACGTCACAACATAGGTGGCGCCACGCTATGTCCTCGAGGCCAATAGCAGTGGACACTTTGTCCTTCTTAATTAGGCCAGTCCGTTCAGTGTCGGCTGCGTGTTGCAGCCGCATTCGATTCTATACCCGCGTTCACGAGGGGGGAGTTCGCAACTCGCTCGCTGCGCTGCGCTCAAATCGAGTACGAAAAAAGCCACGGAGGACAATTTCACTCCTCGTTAATTACTACATCGTTCAAGCGAGCTGCCAAACGAAGAAAAGAAAAAAGCAATCGCGCGCGCTGTTACTCACGCATCTGCATGACCGACCTGCCGTGGCTAATTACTTTCGCACCGCATGAAAGGAACGAGATGTAGCTCGGGCAAATCTGGTGTGGCCAGCTTCTCCCTCCTCTGAAACCCCCTCTCCCACTTGGGCCATCCGGAGATATGTTCAGCAGCATTGCCCTAAACGAGCGTGGACCGGGTCGTGTTTCGAGTCGGCGCACTAATTGAAATCCCCCGAACTGTTTAATCAAAGCGGTGGTATATGCGGGCGTTACTCGGGAAGCTATAATGTGCCACATTACGAACCCTCGCGGTGTTTGTAATATTGCCGCAGGGAGCCGACATAGGGTTGGAAAGCGTCGTGTCTATGATATTTGTTTCCGACTCTTATTGAATGACGCCAATTTTCGAAGCTCAGTTTACATTGCCATACAAATCTCCTGAATGTGAAGCTCAGTAAATGATTAGATATTTTATTTGGACATTAAAGTCGATATTAGCATGGCGCACCGACTGACATCGACACCAGTCAAGAAGACGGCGGACAATGGAGAGACGTGACACACACAACGACCAGTGGTTATCTGTGTCACTTCTCTGTTTTGTGCGCCGTCTTCTTGCCATGTACCGACTGACCCGGAGTTGGACTTTATGACATCGACACTAGCGTGACTTCCGTCCATTCTGGTGACTTCAAGCGTCAGTGTGGGTGGTTGTGATGACATCAGGCACCAAAACATTCAAAACGGCCGCTTGTGCGTCACCGACGGAGCCAGGAACGGAAGCTCCACGCCCAAGCAGGTGTGGGAACATCATCAATCTACATAACAATACCAGCAACAATAGGTACAACCATCGCTAACACCGACAGTCCCAGTTCCTAGCCATTTGAGTGGATTCGAAACGGCTAGACCCTCGCCTATAATTTCGGTGCACGTCGAGATGCCTTCGGTCTCCTGTCCGAGCGTGCTTCCTAATCATATCGAGATTCTGGCTCCTCAAGCATCACAGTTTAGGTGATTCATTGTTGCGCTGATTATCGCAGAATGCCTTTCCGCAATTCATTGCCAACGTTAAGAAATGAACTTCTTTCATCGATGCAGCGTGGGCCGGGACAGGGGTTAGTCCCTCGCCTCGCCCGAAGGAAACTGCCGGAGTAGCTTTAAATAAAGTTTATTCATTCATTCTTGTGAAACTGCTCTTGAATTACCATAATGAGCACACCTGATGTAATAACTAACCATCTCTCTGCTTTTTTCTCTGAACATTCGCTACTTTTGAAATCTGCCATCTGTTTGTTGTACTTACTTTAATAGTGCTGCTGATCGACCTTGGGCTACTCAAATGTCTATTCATTCCATTATGCTACTACTACTGTATGTTATATTCGTAATTGAGAAATTATCGTATTCTTTATTTGTGTATCATGAAGCTGTTCCATTATAAGTTTGTTGTTGTTTCAACAAACTCGTTGACTGTTATCCCCCCTATGTAGGCCCAACACTGGGCCATTACGGCAAATAAATGTAATGAAATGATCGCAGTAAGGATTATGTGTGCACGAAAGAAGGTGAAGAAATTACGCTATACTCTCGTGTCGTTATGCGCGTAAGAGCCATCACGGCAGACTACGCAGGAAGTTTAGGCGCCGACCAGTTCAACGGTCGAAAGAAAGAACCAACGCGAGCCCCAAAAACAAGTGAAGGACGCTGAGCATTGTGCTTGACAGGCATTGTTTCTAACCATGTGTTGGTTGGGTGGCACGTCGGTTGGGTAACCCGCTGAGGTCCAATGTGCCACTTGCTCACGCAGGCTGGTCTCTGCCGCATGACTACCCAACCAACGTGCTCGTTTCGGTACCGTGCTGAAGAAGGCGCAAGGCCCGGATAGTGCAGAACAGGAAAATCTGGCGGTCATCCCGTGCATTCACGAAATTTCGCACGGGCTGAGGAAAGTAGCTGTCCAAGTCGGAGTCGAGATTATTTTAAATGCGAAGCATTTCTTTGCGTACTGCAGGCTATCTATCTATCTATCTATCTATCTATCTATCTATCTATCTATCTATCTATCTATCTATCTATCTATCTATCTATCTATCTATCTATCTATCTATCTATCCGCCTACGTCTGGGTGCTCTCGTGATCACCCCCCTTAACTTGGGGTAAACCAAAATTAGTATGGGAGGGTAAGATGGTTTGACGAATATGAGTCGCTGGTCATGACATGGAATAACGTGACAATCCCGTCGCGTACGTCGTCAAACCTTTTCCGCCAGACACATGTGGCACATACCCGCATACCACGGGCCGCGGTATGCGGGTATATGCCACAGGTGACTGACAGTTTATATCTACCCAGGAACGGCGAGAACAGACATTGGTAATTTTAACGCGAGAGCGTTAAGAAAAAGCTGACATCGGCAGCGCTGACCCGATAAATTCAAAGAATAAATGTCAGGGTCCCAGCAGGAATCGAACGCCAGCATTCTGCGTGGCAATCAAGTATTCAACCACAGAGCCACGCCAGGTCCCGGAACTGCTTTTCAAATAGACCCTAATGTTCGTGAAACGTCAATTGTGGTTGCAGTGCTGGCTATCCAATTTTGTAAACATTACACATGTACTCCTATGATACAGCAGTCACGTCGGGTTAACGTCAATTGTAGTTAAGCGCCATCCACTGACGTTGATTTGTGTAGCGGTGTCCAGGGCTACTATTCTCGCGAGCACAAGCGCTGCATATCCAATTACCGCTCTGGTGTTGCTAATAACCATGTTGCTGTTGACATCGGTACGCAAGTGTAAACAACTGGTTATATAAAACATATGCGGCCGTTCAACATGTCTGTGCATACAACATTTGTACATACGTTTAGCGTTATTTCGTAACGTTTCGCTCAATAAAAAAATTACAACACAATAACCTTCCCTCCGCATGCTTCGCATAACCTCGATTCCCAAGGTACGTGGGATCTACCAGTTTTTTTCCGCACCAGAAAAGCTACAAAATTGTGCACAGAAGCGGTAGGAGTGAAGCTGACAGGATGTCGGAAAAAGCATCAAAACTCTTTTGTGCCCTGGGCAGAAAGGGTGGCATACGGCTTGCCCTTGAGATGTGGTGCGAAATACATCGGCCAAACTGGCAGATGTATAAACGATCGCATAACAGAACACAAACAAAATGTTGCACGGTACAGGGATGGGCATCACTGCAATGACTATGGTTGCTCACCCGTATTTTCAAATTGCCGCATAATCAGCCACGATAGAGGCACTAGAGAGATAATAGAGGCTCAAACTATATTCAAACAAGGTGCCACGTTCATCAGCTCCCCGTCAGTTGTTTTGTTGCAAAAAGAAATGCTGTCTTAACTCGATGCTGCGATACCATGCGTCGCATGGCTCGTGTTCGCATGTATAGGCAGGATGCTTTGATAAACTTCAGTTGCCAGATCGCTTTTGTTTGCGGTTTATGGGTGCCTCACTGTCTCCATGTTCTGCAAGCGCGTCAAAAAATACAGTACGCTATTTCAACTAGCCCAAGAAAGAGCCCTCTTGGAGTTTAAAAGCGGTAGATAGAGAGAGAGGAGGGGGGAGCACGCCCAAGGTCACGATGTCGCCATTGGTTTATAACCGCCGGTGTCAGTCTGATGTCTGCAAGCATTTGAACACCGCCTTCGTCGCCTTTATCCCCGATGAAGGCACGGACGACATTCCCAAACGGCTTCTGCCGCCATTCGTCTGTGGTGTATGTATGCGTGATTGGAAAGGCTACTGGGACGATCGAATACTGTGTGAGCGAGAAACTACATTATCAGAACAGCGAACTTACGAAGAGGCGTGAAACAATTGGCCAGTGTTTTGTGAGGCGTAAGGAGTAGGAGCCTACAGATAGAAATGCCAAGGAAAGCATAGGGCCGGACAGCCACCCCCTGAAGAAGACCGAATGCGTCTCGAAACAATAATATTAACTGGGGTTTTACGTCCCAAAACCAGCATGTCATTATGAGAGACGCCGTAGTGGAGCGCTCCGGAAATTTCGACCATCTGGCGTTCTTTAACGTGCACTGACATCGCACGGGCCTCGTCGATTTCGACTCCTGGATCGAAATGCGACCGCCGCGGCCGGGATCGAACCCGCGACCTTCGGGTCAGCAGCCGAGCACCACTGCTCCACCGCGGCGGACGGGTCTCGAAACATAGGGCCAGTTTTTAAATTTAAAAAAAAAAGGGAAGACTAAATGTGGCAGGAGAGTCTGTTTATTCGTATAATTTCACCCAGCCGGACAGATCTTTGTCAGATATGTTTACCTTTAAAACATAGGGGGGCACTATTTTTCGATTTCAATCCAAGTGAAGTCATTATAAAATTAGGGGAAACCAATTAACGCGGACGAAAGAAAGAACACATGACCGGTGCGTGCCGAACCCACAACCTTCGCATTACGACTCATTCGGAGAAAATATTTCGGCCTCGAAAGCTACCGTGTGCGTGACGTGAGAAGGGGCTTGACAAATAAGCTTTCGCGCTTAAAAGCTGTACATAGCTATGCAATTAGTTATTTGTAAAAAACAGTGTCTAATATTCCGTCGCGCGCTTGCGTCCGCTAGATGCTGTATAGTTGTTAATGTCTGAGAGTTTTGCCTCTCAGGGTGTCCTTTTCTTTCTTTTTTTTTTTTTCTAGCACAACGACTGTGATGCCCTCCAATCCGTTTTCATTTGCTTCGTACAGCGCGCAGCGGAGGCTGTAGTTGTCTGATGAACGACAGAACATTCATTAATCTTTTGGAATGATAAGTATCAAAGCGGTCGATTTATGGACTGCTCGCTTCATTGATTGCCAATACCCCCTCTTTTGCTGTCCTCTATCATTTTCCTGTCAGTATCTGTGAGCGGATACAGAAAAACAACTTAAGATAAAAACGAGGCACAGTGCCGGAAACTTTGGCGCTCAATCGGAAGCGCTTGAAACTCGCGTTTCAGTTTCATTTCTTCATCTGCAGTTGTGAAAAGTTGGTAGAGTGTAACTGAAGCGCGCTCATTAGTTAGCGAATAGGCTAATAAGAGCTTTCTCCAGCTGGATTCGCAATATCTTAGGTGAACAATAGTCTTCTACACTGATAACATTAAAGGAAACCAACAGACAATTAAGTCAAGGAAGTTATCAAAGACGTTAGTTCTGGTCTTTGAACTGTATTCAAGTAGTAATGTTGTAAGTGGGAAAAAATTAAAATGAACAAAAAGACAACGTGCGGCGGCAGGGCCCGAAAGTGCAACCTTCGGATAACGCGTGCGATGCTCTGCCAAGGTTCCTGTCGGCGGAAGTTGCCTTTACGTCCATTTGAATTTTTGACATTGATATCATGATTACTGGAATGCAGTTCAAAGAGTACGAATAACATTCCCGTATACCTTCGTTGTCTTAATAAATGTCTGCTGGATGTCGTTAACGTTGTGTGGAACAAAAAAAAAAAAGAAAAGTACAACCAGTCCATAAATTCCCCATACTGACAACATTTTTCTTGAGTGCAGTAGCTCGAGATATGGTGTTGTAAGAGTAATAAGAAGAAAAACAACATCTGGGGTGCCGAAACAATGACGTGCCCATGAGGCCCCGGAAACATTTACCACCTGGGGTTCCTGGTGCATTAATTTTAATCTAGGAAATTGTACAATGATGCCTCTGGGACTTGCCGTTGTGGCGAAACAGCGCAGACGAAGAACACAGCGCGGTGTCCTGTGCGTTCTTCTTCTGCACTGTTTAGCCGCATTGTTCATGAGGCCACTTAAGAACCCTTCTGCGACTAAGTTTATGGTTTTTATTATTATTATTATTATTATTATTATTATTATTATTATTATTATTATTATTATTATTATTATTATTATTATTATTATTATTATTATTATTATTATTCGTTTTTGTTGCTGTAGAAGTAGTAGCAGTAGCAGCACTGGTTTAGTCGAGGCTTTGACAAAAGCTAGTCAGGACTGAAAGAACATTGCAAACGTAGAAAAAGAACGCGTACCACGTAGGAAACACAAAAAAAGACGTCTCGGCTGCCCTGAAACAAGCCTCGTTCGTAGGGTTGCCAGATCCTCGAAGAGAAAAAGAGCCACAATATTAAGCAAAGTAGCCAGAACAGTAGCCAACTGGCGGCCGTTATTTTATTTTGGAGCCAGAAAATTAGCCAAATGTGATTTCAGTTTAGCTGATTTATCACCATGTTCTGACACCTCAATATATATTAACTATACGTCACAGCAATGTTTATCACATCGCAATAGAGTAAAAAAAAGAACAGGTGACTTCCTGGAGGAGGTATTCAGAATAGAAAATTGGCAATTACTGCTGCAGCGACAGTCAAGTGTACATATTCGAGTTCACTTTTCCCAGCATGCCCCGCGGCACTAAATGTAGAGCTCGTAACCCCTTTGAGACGTAGTCCAAATCTGATCCTGATGATCGCGAGGAGAAGTTTGTGCGACATTCTAAGTCGCTTTTTAAGAGAGCCACAGCAGAAAACACTCGCTCTGCTTCAAGGAGTTTCATTGCGTCGTCAGCAATGTCTTGTACAGGATTAGCGCCTGATGTATATTTCGTCTGTGTTAACAGATCACGCAAACAACTTAGACGCATGCTCGTAAGAAACGCATGCAGTGCATCGAGCGGGCACACAGTAATAAAAAAGCGAGCCTCTCATTTTCAAATAAATAAAATAGAACAGTCGACGTAACAAATGTCATGGCTGACTAGTGCAGCAGCGTCGACAGCGCAAATAGCAAACCAGAATGAAAAACGCCCGCAAAAACAGAGAGATGCGTGCGAATTGCGCAAGGCTTCTACGAGGCGCGCGCATTCACTTTTCGCCAACGTTCGTCGTTGGTGGCGCCACCTGTACAGCGAAAAGCAGTAGCGCACGAGACGGATAGCGGCTAGAAAGCATGAACGAGTCCCCCCTCCAGCTACTTTACAGTGCTGCCTAACCTAAACGAGTTCCATTAATAATGTGAAAAGCACGGTGGCCCTGATGCGTTTCGGGCACACGCAGTTGCTTGCGGTATACAGAGTACACAAAAGCCATTACACCGAGGGAGGCGCAGCCGGCAGTGCGAATGAACATTTATTTTTTGATAGTTGCGCTAGGTTTTAGCGTATATTAACTGTTGACGCCAGTGCCAGAACACTAGCCAAAAAGTAGCCAAGTAGCCAACGTAACTTTTTTGTCGCCGCGGCCTTTTAAAAGTAGCCGCATCTGGCAACCCTGCTCGTTCGCAATGTAAGGCTCATGTCAAAGGAACCGAAACGTGATTTCTTTTAAAACTTATTCAACTGTCGGCATCTGTTTTTGCTTTGGCCAGTAGCAGTGAAAATACGGTGTAAACGCCGTTCACGCAAACTGACCAAGTGAAGCAAAAGGCGCGATCTAATTAGTGCGAATGAGGACAAGTGCGAAGTGGGGAACGGGCGGCACCGATCAGCGAGCCGTCGCGCGACAAGTTGCGACAGCGTCGATCGTCCACGTGTCTAAGCCGAGGAGCGACACTTCCCTTTCTTCGGCACCGGAAATCAAGGGAGCCTACTTCCTCTCCACCTTTCATCTAATTTTCTCGTGGCTCCCTTCTTCTGGCGTCGGAGAGGGGACAAGTGGTGGGACGTCCATCCGGCGTTTCGGAAGTCGTACTTAGAGCGGAGACAGGGCGAGGCTGCCAGGCAAAGTAGCGCGCCGATCGAAGCTGTATTCCGGCCTGCAGCCCGTATGTTGTCATCACCGGTCAGTACTACAGGTCATACGATTGTCTCCGAAATGATGTTCGTTACTGCCCAAACTTCCATCGAACCCGAATCAGCGCAGGACAAACAAAGGAAGTCTGGTGAAAGAAAGAAGCGAAAAAGATGAAGTACACCGCATGTCCCATGACGCCTTTATGACATCGTGTAGTATGTTCACATCTTTTCTTACTTTAGTTCTTTCGGTGCTTCCGTAGCGGTTCAACGGGCGCTTCAATCGCAACCTCGCCGTAATCGCGACGGCTGGCAACGGCAGGACGTTAAAGAAAGAAAACCAAAGAACAAGATTAAGACAGCTTTGCTCTAGTGGTGCCAAGCCTGAAGGAAGTGCGGAGCTGGGCAGCCTTCTTTGTTTCTCTTTCTTTCCTCCTCTTTCTCTCTCCTGTTTTCGTTTCCAATTTCTTCTTTGTTTTTCTCTCATTATTTCTATTTATTACAATTTCTCTTCCCGTTCTTTTCCTTTCTTTATCTCTCTATTTCTCGCTAGCTTCCTCTCTCAATTCTTATACGTATAGTCGTGTCTCCCTGGCCATAGTAGTAATGTCCGCATTTTATATCATCACCTCAAACAATAAGAGGAAGAAGACTTCTCCTTGGCGCGAGCGCGCGCTCAGTATGCTACAGTTGGCTATGCCATATGTGGTTTTGCCTGCCTTACGCCAAGTGACGACGACAGCATACGATAGCCAGATAATGTGCTCCGAACTTAAAAAAAAACTTTCATACGGCATTTTTCTGGTTGCCGGTGATTAATAATGACGCGATCTTGGCCGGTAATTCAGTGAAGCTTTTCGAATGGCTAGTGCACGTGACAACCGAGGTTTTCTTGTAGAGACTGTCTTTCGGCATACCGCGTGCAAAGATTTCTTTCTTTCCCAAAATGCAAATCTTGCGCTGCAGCAAGACACGTCTGCTTTATAACTACCTTATCCAAGCTAAACGCAAGGAGGACCCATTGGTGCGGGGAAAGAAATGCCTCGGATTTTTTGAAAGTTTGAAGTTGCAGAAACAGAAATTAATATTTCTAGACACGGACACGAACTACGTACGAAAAATCGAATTCCATGACATGTCACAAGAAAACAAAAAGCAAAGAAGGAAACCAAATGTACCTCCACTACTCTGAATGGTGAGGAAGCGCTTAACACAGTCATGCAGCCGTTCGTACAGTTCCTATTGCTTCGTTTACCAAACTGTCGACGAGGTCAATGTTCGAGGTAAGGGGTTTCCTCAGCACGAGTCGAGTCTTGCTAGGGAGATTCGGTGAGCAACACTAACTTTTTATGCGTTTTATCCCTGCTTGTTACGGCAATCGACAACCATGTCGGCGAGATCCTTCAGGTTGTTTCCCATGTCGTGACCAAGCGCCGGGAGCTGAGAGGAGCAATTGTGCGCTCTGGGAGAAGTCGACCGAATGTGTCCGAAGCATCTTTAGCGATTTTAAGTTAATTATTACTGTCAATTATATTATTTTAGACTGAACAAGGGGCACACCTTGCAATTACTTTAGACCTTAATCCGCTTTTACGCATTGCTAGCCGTGTATTGAGCGAGATCTGAGGATGGACGACAAGCCGGGCCCTTAAAGCGCTTCGAGTCATTTGTGCAGCTTGAAGGTCTTCTCAGTGGACCACCCCGAAAGCCTTGTGCTTCCCAACGGCCTCGGGCCGAGTGATAACGTCTTGTGATCAAAATACAGTTACTGGGACCTTTAGAGGGGACACGCGCCACGAAGTGGACACGACAAGCGCAACTATGAAAGCAGTGGCTGTAGCGCAGTATTTCACTCGTGCAAAATCAACTGGCCCAATACCTGACTTTGCTGACGTCTTATGATAATGTTATCAAGTTACGTTTTAATGACACCACAGGTCGCAAATACTTGGGACGTCGTCACATGGCGCTGTCGCTTGGTTAAAGGGGGGGCTGTGACGTCACTTTTTGCCTTTCATGAGGCATCTTAAAAATTAATTACATAATCGCGTCTCGATTGTCTTCCCTCTAGCCCATCTGCATCTCGTCAATATCAATCTCGTTCAGAGGGAGGATTAAAATACGGAAAATTCTAGAACATGACGAAAACTTTCACGCACTCATGACGAGGATTTGGGGACATGTCGGCGACAGCGGTGGCCAGCCATAACTGAATGGGAAATAGGCGGGAAAAAAAATCCTATCAAGCTAGTTACGGTGCCGTTTAAAGCGGCTCCCGGCTATACCCGCTGGAGACCCACTGGAACATTCTGGTAAACTTACAGTTTCGCACTACAAACTGCGTGGCTTCCCAGGGTATTTAACAATGGGTATTTAATATTTACACTCTAAGAAATAATCGAGTAAAAAGGGTGTCTTTTTGCTACACAACTATAATCGTCATCTACCCCGCGTACTTTCCTGGCGTTATCACCGCCGTCCCAGCACTTCCCGGTCACAAACGCCGCGCGCGTTATCAGCGTGACATAGCATTCTTGATAGGAATGTGCCGAGAGCCGGGTTTTCGAGACAGGAAACGTGAGCAAGCCAGATGACGGTTATTGTTGTGTAGCAGAAATACTCCCAAAATACTCGACTTTTTCTTAGAGTGTAGCATGCAATGAAGCCCCATGTGTTTCCAGTGGGCGGCGTTCAACTTTCATGCGAAGCCATACGCTTTGTAGTGTGATACTGCGATCTCACCAGAATGCTCCAGTGGAGTCGTTTTCGATAACTAGCTTCTTTCGTCAGACATGACCTACTTCAAATTCAGTTATGGCAGGACGCCTCCGAGAGGTGGCGCCACGTGCAGATGTCCCCAAATCCTGGGAATATGCGAAGCGTGTTCAATGGAAACTGGCAGGGTGGCGAAACGGCGATGTGGAATTCAATGCATGAGCAGCGAATGTCGTACTTTTTTATGCAGAGAAGCCGCACTCGGCGCTAGGTGTTCTTGTTTGTTTGATGTTATCCCCAACGGGCAAAGTTTCACGCTAACATGGATCGACGGGAAGGCCGGATAGAGTTCGCTTCGAGATGACGAAGGCATGCTAAGCGTCGCTCGATGCTGATCAGCGCCCAAAGATACATGGTGCTACAAGTTTACCGCGTGTTTGCCGAGCACTCGATCGAACAACTCGACATTTTAAGCAAGTAGGAGGTTTCTAGCGAGAGGTACACGGAATTCTGGGGAGAACTCGTTCGTGTCAAGAGGTGAGACGGTGCCCAGGGAGAGCTCTTGTGAGATGCATTGCTTACGCAAAATGTCTGCGTAAGCTGCGTGGAAATGTATGTATGTATGTATGTATGTATGTATGTATGTATGTATGTATGTATGTATGTATGTATGTATGTATGTATGTATGTATGTATGTATGTATGTATGTATGTATGTATGTATGTATGTATGTATGTATGTATGTATGTATGTATGTATGTATGTATGTATGTATGTATGTATGTATGTATGTATGTATGTATGTATGTATGTATGTATGAACTGTCATGTGCAAATTAAACGTGAACCAGAAATTACAATGTAGAACAGGCGTTGCGAATGATCACTCGAGAGCATTATATCGGACCACTAGTTAGGCGTTGCTAAAGATGGCTTAGGCATCAAATTAAGCATTGCAGCCGAAATTATGCTGACATCAAGCGTATCGACGGAAACAAGAACGAAAGAACACGTTTTAGTAAACACAAGTTCGTATTTCAGTTCTGCGTCCTTCGAGATATTTCAGAACAAGGGCAGTGACGGGCAAATTGAAAGCTCCCTGCAAACCGCAATTGATAAAATCGTAGAGTACCTGAAAGCCAAAGGACTTAAATGTTCGGCCGAAAAGTCGGAAGCACTGTTCCTCATGCACCCCGGAAAACGGCGCCTCCACAAAAAACCTGAGGTCGACATCCACTTGTACTTTAATGGCGCAGAGATCCCCGCGGTCGACAGTATCCTTGTCCTCGGGCTGAGGATTCGTGCGAACCGGAAGAATTATGAAACGCTTGCCAGGTTAGCAGCCAGTTCAAATCAGACATGTCTACTCATCAGAAGAATAGCGAACAGGCACACTGGGATGAAGGAGGCTTCATCAACGTTTCTTGCGCAAACTTTACAAAAAAGAACTGAAGACAGTGATGCAGGACGCCAGGCCCGTAGCCAGGAATTTTTCTCGGGGGGGGGGGGGGGGGGGGAGGGGGGAGGGCACTTGCCGAAGGCCTTGACTGTTTGGGGGGAAACACCCATTTTTATTACTTATTTTGGGAAAAACACCTTCTCCAGCAAAATTTCGGGGGGGGGGGGCAGCCCCCCCCCCCCTTCCCCTGGCTACAGGCCTGCAGGACGTACAAAACACGTCAGCGCAGACTAACAACTGTTTAATACGTAGATGAACAGCATCAAAGGCTACTCAGATCTAAAACGGGGGAGATTCACTGCGCCGAAAAAGCTCATAGGATTGTGCGCAATAGTGAACGGTCACCACGACAGCGACGAAGAAGCGGTGTGCTCGACCAGACATGCGAAGAGGTTCGTTGAATGCACGAAAAACGTCGTGTACATGATCGCATTGTCCTGCGGTGCTCATTACGTTGGACAGACGGGAAGGTGCGTCAGCGAGAGGCTGCGGGAGCACCGGTACAACTGCGGCCTCCTACAAGCTCCAGGGCATCTGGCGACACACTGCAGCAGGTGCCCGTGTAGTCCTGTGTTTGAGAAAACTAAAATTGTGCACATGTCGATCAAGCAGACGAAAAGATAGCAAGCAGACGAAAAGAGAGGTCGTCGAAGCCTTCACTATAAAAATGGCAGCAGAGGCGCGTGTGTAATCGCGCCGTCGATAGCGCTCAGCCAAACGGAAATTGAGCTGATAAACGAGGACAGGGGGGCGTCGGTAGCTTGAGCAGTTCTGCGCACGCGTGTGCTTACTGTATATATTTCATGTTCATCTACGTATTAAACTTCATCGCTGTCTTCAGTTCTTTTGTGTAAAGTTTGCGCAAGAAACGTTGATTATGTCTAACCATTGTCAAGTATTTCTTATGAAGGAGATGACCCTTCTTAGACTCGTGCAAACCTTCATAATAAGTGGGATAGTGTACGTGGCACCTTATCTCAAATTAAACCAAGGGGAACGTAACAAGCTCGATACCATTATCAGAAAAAGTGTGAAAGTCGCGCTCGCACTTCCCCCGAACACGTCCACCGACAGACTTATGAAGTTAGGGGTATCGAACCACACTCGATGAGCTGATTGAGGCTACTGTTACCGCACAGCATCAAAGGCTACTCGGATCTAAGACGGGGAGAGCAATATTAAAGAGCTTGGGCTACGAACTCAAGCGTGAGCAAGTGCGCTCAAAAGACATACCGGGACGGATCAGGGACAGAGTAAAGATACCTCCGCTGCCCAGAAACATGAACCCTGCCTTTCACGAAGGCAGGCGTAAAGACAGGGCAGAGGCATTACAAGCCAGGTGCACCGGTCGACAGGACGTCCTGTATACAGATACAGACGCTGCGGAATTGAGAGCAAAGCGGCACACACGGCAGTGGCGGTCAGGGAAGACGGAGCCCTGATGGCGTGCTGCACAGTCAGTCGTGTCGAGACGGTTGAGGCCCAGGAATTGGCAATAGCCTTGGCCATCAGCCAAAAGGGGGTCAGGGTGGTCATCGGCGACTCCAAATACGCTGTGAGGAATTATGAATCGGGAAGGGTGGCGGAGACTGCCGTCTTTATATAAAACATGGTAGGGGGACCCAGAAAGATGATTCTGCTCATCTGGGCACCAGCTCATTCGGTCGCCCGAGGTCTCACTTACCGGTCGACCCCCGGAACCTCCCAAGTTACCCAACTTACAAAAAGAAGTGACGATATGCTCGCATACCATGAAATCGTAGCACACTACAGGTTGACCCGGCAAGTATGCCCGGGAGCGGACAGATCGCTCAGCAAGAAAGAGGAGGTTATGTGGCGAAAGTTACAGACGGGGTTTTTCCTAGCCCCGTACACTCTTAGTCAAACCCTGGCTAGAATACACGCCTGCAGGCAGGAAATCCGGTTTTACTATGGCCGCTTCTAGTCGGTTCCGTAGCCGTGTCCCAGAGGAAGCGGCCCTATTCTAAGTGGCCTTCACAATAGCCGTGGCGACGCTTAGACGGGATTTTAAGCCAAATTTTTCCTGGCTAGGTACGGCCTGCAGTTATGTGACGGCCCTGTAGGCGACCTGTCTGTAGGCGGTCCTGATGGGGTTGCGCGAGAGAAAGAATTGATTTTTGACGCTGTCACACCATTTTCTCGCCATTTCGGCGGTAGTATATCACTACGGGTAATTAGAAGATGAACAGTACCACACTCATCCACACCAGCGACAACAACAAGCAAATTACTCACAGCACTGGTATCGAACTCGGGACCGCGTGCACTGAAAGCAGATGCCTTACCCACTGCAGCACAGCGCATTCTCATGTATGCCCGTTTTTTTCGCGGGGTTACATATCTACCATGTGGTTTGCAGACACTCGGCGCAACGTTGAACTTCTGTTTTTGTGCCATATGCATGTGTTCAAGCGTGCATTAAGTCAGCAAATAGTTTGCGGGGCTTCATGAACTCCGAGACAACCGCGGCGGTAAGCACCATCGGCTCTGACTTCTGTTCGTAATGCGCCGTGCCGCAAGAACGATTAACGTGTGTCCGTCTGTCATTTTAGTGCTTCTCCGTGAACAGGGGGTTGTTTCGCTCACCGAAAATTCGCGAATACCAGCTTGACGAGGATATCTTCAGGTCTCGAAACCCACGAACGTTTTTCCCATGTACGTGTGCTGTGAGCAATTTTGGTTATTTATGCCGCGATCTACAGGCGCGTCAGTGACAGCAGCCCGTTCTCAGCTGTTCGTGTAACGTTAGCGTGCTTTGGCACGTTAACTTTTGAATGGGTATTTTAACGTGTCTACACTAACATTTGCATTTTGTGCGCGCGAACCGTCGCGAGCCACACGTTGGGCAGCACGTTTTTTGCAGTTCGACGATCATCTATTTCAGCAATTACCGCTTATGCGTGCTATTTCGCGCTACACAGTGGTTTTTACTCATCTTCAATCTTTCACTGATGTTATATATATGGGGACTAGCTAATCTTACCTTTATTCAGCATCACACCGCTGTTAAAGTGAATGCCGAAACGTGCGCCAAGATAAAGTATGACGTACACAAATTTGCCACGGACAGATCTTCCTCCAAATAAATAGTTGATGCTTCTGGACATCTCTTTCGCGAACGTCCGCGTGTAGTTGGAGTCAGGAGATGGTGCAGAACGAACTTGAAAATATTGTTGCTGCATGCCTCAATAAAACAGCTGTTCTTTAGAAAATCTGGGTATCTTATAACTGGTACATTGCCACAGCAGTACACAGGTTGCCTTAATAATGGTTCAACGTTACAAATACCATGCTAGAATATGAGAACTGTAGCAGATATTCAAAACGGTGAAAAGAGGTCAGTGGCATATGCTCTCCTGCTGCACCTGTATTCGATGTTCAAGTCCACCATGCAATTACACAACCATTAATAAAAGTTCAACCCACCAATTTTCAATCAATGTTGATCACTTTCTGTCTCACGGCCTTCCGTTTAATCCTTTTCAGCAATGTTTTCCAAAAACCATCTGTTCAACTTGTTCCGTAGAACACGAGCATTAACATTGATGAGCCAGTGTTTCAGGAATCTGTTTTGCATGAACAACTGCTTGTTTTAACGCGTGACAAATGTCATAACTCGACAACTGGTAAAAGAAATGTTGTTTGTAGTCTTTTATTGGAATCAAAACAGTAACACACTGGGACTTGCCCAGATGCAGGGAGATGTATGATATCCTAAATAAAGCGTGCCGTAAGGCACTGGAAAGTGTCCCCACCATAGACCTTCTTGTAGAAAAACAGGTGGGCCAATAATTGTTGCTGCTTCGCCAGAAGTGTCTTCCTGAAAAGGATATCAAATAAAGAAGTTCATTAGGCTTTCAGCATTCGTCAGATTGATGTATTACTGAAAACTCTGGCTCGACTTCTTTTATCCCAAACGTTTTTTCAAAAACGCAAATTAAAATGAAAAACGGAGGTGTTGCTTGCCGAGTATTGCATGCTGAGTTTCGCACTTAGTGTGCAAAGCGTAGTGTACACTGTTATTCTTGTAATATGTAGAAAAATATGGCAGAGAAAACAACAGTGCAGGTTAGCTAGTTCATGTTTTTTAGCACATGTTAAAGCAAGGCAAAAGAACAATGTATGATGGCTAGTGTGTGCTGTTTATCATTGTTTAATGAAAAGTGCTCTTTAAGAAATATAATTCATTCATCCTCAAAACTTACTGGAAGTTTTGCCAAATAACTTAAGTAAACCTGGGGCTAAATGTGACAAAACGGATATGTTTAACCCTCTATTGCATGAATTATGAGAAAATCAATTGAAAAATTATTTGATCATTTTTTATCATTAACTACATGAATAATAACATGTACAAAAATTTTCAGATTTATTGTGACTCTATTAATGAAGATAGAGGTTTGTGCCAAATATAGCACACTATGCAAGTGGGCGAGCAAAATTGCTGCCATGGCTAAAAAACAAAATCTCACTGATTGCGGTCTTTTTAGCTTGATTTGTGGAATAAAGCAAAGCAATTGCTTCCTGTGTTCAGGCATAATTGAACATTTTGGTTAGTTCATCTGACTGTCGACATCTACGTGCAAGATGGCCGCTTACACCTTTGGCTCTTCGCATGGTGCCGCCTTGCTGTACTTTCCTGCCCGAGTTTCCAACCGCTGACTTGTGGTTGTGAGCGTCAGTTGCCGACAAATCGTAAAAGCTAAATATCGCCGTGCACTGGTTAGACTTCACATAATTTTTTCGTGCACCCACGCCAATAATGTAACAAAAAATGTCCAGGTACTGCTGCTGACACTCGATATTTTCGTGAAGTATCTCAAAACCTACCACCACAACTGAAATCTGGCAAAAACGAGCTGTGCTGCATGATCTCAGAGGATTTCTTTTTGTTTGTATTTGCACGGTGCAACAAAACATATATGGCATCATATTGCACATTTCATCACTCACATGCATACTGTGCCAAATATGGCACATACCGATTTCCGACTATATAATGTAGTTGAATACGGAATTGAGGAGAGCCTTAATGAGCATGAATTTTCAAAGCCACGAGATATGCCAAAATAATTTTTTCTTGCTTCTGGAACGAGAAAATTGTTGCAAGAAAAATATAGCAGTCACTGTTGTTCATGATCCGAGCTTGCACGTGCACCGTGAAATCTATTTCATTTCTAGATTTCATACTGCTCTAGGGATGGCAGCACTTTTTTATATTTAGTGCACGAAACTATAAGCATTACTCTAACTGTGTCACATTCTCCACTGGTCCTCTTGCGCCCGCTATAAAAAATGTTAATCGGTATGTGCCAAATATGGGACGCCATGCAATAGAGGGTTAACACACGAGGCATGCCACAGTGGAGAGTTTTCGTTCGTTAGTGTGCATTTGAATCTAAAACTGTGCTAATACCACACCAGAATTTAACTCTTCCTTTTAGTTCTTCAGTCCTTCCTGGCTAAACCTATGAAGGTGTACTTAAAAGCTCCCTGTAAACCACGTGCCACCCTGCATCCTGCCAGTTATGAAATGAGTATGTTCTGACAAATTTTATGCTGATTGCTACTTGATATTACCTTGAATATCCCTTTGCCAGCACTCACTGGATGTGCAATCAACATGACTATTTAAGTCTACATGAATGTATAAATTTACCTAACAGAGGTAACACACATCACGAGATGCATGCAGCCCATCCTATTTACTGTTTGCCCTGTTAAGTACATTTACCTGCTTGGCACTAGCCGGTTCAACTACCCGGCACGTTTAACCGTGGGATTTCAAGATAGAAATCAGAGCATGAATGCGGTGTATTAACTTTAAAATGGACTTTCTTAAGACGACTTTATTCTCATTCATTTTCCACTGTTTCGCATATACCTGCTATGCTTCATAGTACAGTTCATTTCATGACAGAGGTGTCTGTTCTAGAGACACATGAGTGTTAAATTAAAAGTCTTGTAGGTATGATAGGGTGCAGGTGCACATTATGTGTATTGTATCGATGCGGCTGAGATAAGACCTGCCATGGAAATTACCCTAATTAGTGGTATTCTAAAGGCTTTCATAGTATCAATGACTTCCTCGATTACAATGATTTGTTCTATTGCATAATTAGGCAATGCTGAGCATTTCATAACATATTGTAACCTAACGAGAACTGGTACCAACCGATATTTTGTGAAGCATCCAGACGAGCTGCATCGCTTAGTGAGCCGCTGGTGCTCATAGCTCTACAGCTTGTACGGGCCACCTTGAGCACCATATGCAAAGTGAAACATGTAAGCGACTCAGTACATCATGCTGAACTGATCAGCTGATCGCTTGATCAGCTGTGAGGTATATCAGAACTCAAATCGGATGACTGGTGTAAATTCAGTTTAATGTGTCTCAAACACTTTTTTAAGAGTTATATTTATTGTCCTCAGGCTCCTCAGGACCAAGCACTTAAATTATTCTTCATTATTCCGCGCACAATACCCAAATTGGCGATGTAGATTAAGCATTCTTTTTAACTACAAGAGAACAGCTTTCCCAGCTATTACTTCTTTCCCATTGCTACTCCTACTTTGAGGTCTGCTTGTCCACAATCTTGTCACAGGTTCACGAGAAAATGAACGAGTTATTACCGAATCTTATATGATGACACAGGCACATGCCGACGAATGTATCAGCGCACCATCCATTAATCTTTCTTCAAAAAAAAATTCACTTCATACGAACAAATTAACTTTTGTCATGCGCATGCCCATTTGAATATTTTTATCTTTCCTCGGGTTTTTTTTTTTTTTTTTTTTTTTTTTTTTTTTTTTTTTTTTTTTTTTGCGATGCTTTGCTTTGTGTATATATGTGAGGTAAACGTCTGGAAATAAAATAGTTGCCGTCTGCGCTCTGTGTTTGTGGTGTATTCAGTCCGTCCCAGTACGATAAAAAGCGCGATTACCCAAGATGCAACACCAACTAGCCCCTGTAGCTGCTTTTATTGCGACTTTTAAATTGAGCACCTCCTGCATTTGTTTTCCATTGGAGGAACATACGTCTTTTGGCTGCGACATGCGTCATTTTGTATGGCTTGCCTCGTGCGCTCGGTGTACCGCGTTTCCCGCGCCCGTGTTTGAGTGAACTACACCGAGGTAGTTGGTTTTGCCCAATTTCTGTGGCGTGGTCGCATTGTCCCATCAATGTGTATCACTATGAATAATGACGCATAAAAAACGGATCCTTTAAGGTTTTGCCTAGTTTCCGCTATATTTGCCTCTTCCTGTGAAACTGCATTCAGAAGGATCGAAAGGTGGGCTAGTTGGTACTTCATCTTTTTTGTTCACTGAACCGGGAGCGCGGGAACACACAACGGACGCAGGAAGTGTCTATTATAAGTGTGTCTTTCCAACGTGAAAATAAATCAGTTGTTAGTTTGAGCGCTCGTGGTGTATGATCCTTCCTGCGTCCGTTGTGTGTTCCCGCGCTCCCGGTTCAGTGAACAAAAAAAAAAACTGCATTCAGTTCAAATGTGTTTCATTTCCAGCACAGTCATTTCTTGTACTGAACTCACTTTGCTGCTGCATTTGGTAGGGGGCCAGAGCTTTGTCAATCAGCAGTATTGCGGCTTTGTTTCCGTTACCCCCCCCCCCTATTTCTAAATGAGAAGTAAAAGTTGATTGCTTGATTGATGGATTGATTGACTGATTGATATACGTTTTTGCCCACGTGCGATCGTCGCCCTAGCAATATATAACTTTGCTGCGAAAAGATTTTAGGCGTGGTAAGCCCCTGCCTGAAATAATCCCGCGCAACAGGGAGCCATGATGACAATAGAGTGTACCACAAAACCACAAAGACATCGGGTACACCATGGCGGGCATCCCTTCCTTGACCCCCGATCATCGTGCAGTGATCGCGCGCCGCATACTGAAACGCGGCGTTGAAGGTGGCGCCCAGCCGTCCTAGTCGTGGTGTTGCAGGCCACAACAGTCGCGAAGGGAGCACGCCTGCGACTCACTTTGAAGAAGTCTTGGATACGCGCTGCTTCAAAACAATACCGACGAAGAAGACGCAGAGACGGACAAGAGTAAACAAGACAAAGCGCAATGTCTCGTCTACTGCTGTTCGTCTCTGCGTCTTCTTCGTCGATAGTGTTTTAAAGTAGCGCGTATCCAAGACTTCGAGATGAACCAACTAGCCTTTGATTGAAGTGCGAGAGAACGGAATACGGGGTTAAAGGAGTGCTGACACGATTTTGAGACATCGTAAAAGGGATGTTTTTCGTTTGCTAGGTATGCAGTGCTAACGATCTCCACACACCGGAGTCAGACAACATGTATACAATATTTTACTTAGATTTTAACGTTTTCATCACTGAGCATCAGCAAGCCAGCCCCACCACAATGGGCATCATCCCGACGAGTCAACACAGTTACACTGAGTTTGCGAACCCTGCATCCTGCATGCAGCCTAAATCGAAGAAATCACTGTCGGGGTCACTGGACAACAATTTGTTCATCGTTGTTTAAGTACACCACGAGTAAATAACAGATTTGCCGCAAGTACGTCGGGAGTTACTGTCTCCCCGTGACGTCACACTGCCATGACACGTCACTCAGAAGCCACCCTCTCGATATCGAAACCGAAAGTGTATTTTTAAGGTAGTGGTAATAAAACATTAGATGCAGCGCCAGGCACCATGACACTCTTTTAGATGCGAAGCATCTTATGAACCAGGCCTGCCCCCCCCCCCCCCCACCATTGTCCGCGATGACGATGACGCCGCCATCACGGCACAGCACATGCAAGGTAACCATCATACGCCATGACGATGACGATGACGACGATGAAGAATAAGCGCGTTCCAGACCACACATTCTCCTTCTGCCATGGATGAAAACGATCTTGAACGCGCTCTCGCCCGCGAAAGGCAAAACGGCAACGCCGACAAGTTGCTACCCGGGGTTGAGGGCGCGGGAAGCGGCGGCTCAACGGCAAAAACATATTGTATATACTGTACAGACGCGTTGTCACTAATTTACATAAACACCGCCTTCTCAAACTTTATAAACTACAACATTTGCAGCAAGATCACTTAACTTTATACTTCACGGCCCACAAGGCCGTTATACTCAAGGGGAAACGTTCTCCGGAGCTTTAAGTCATCTACGATGATAAATAAAGAGCAACTTTACAGAAATCCCATGGCTGCTTCGCATAAAACTTAGGGTTCCTTCACGGGGAGATGTGTGCGATTTTTTCAGGGTCCTCAACACCAGCGTTTTTATTTAGAGCAGCAATCAGAAAATAATATTGCAAATTCGTATCAGTACTCCTTTAAGTGGAGCTTATACTGTACACTTAAAAATACCGAGTTGTGTCGGCCCGATTCTTTTAGAGGGCTCGTTCTCCACCTGTGGCTGCTCGTTCGTATCTGGCGCATAAAGGTCACGCGTTTCTGATTGTGACGATGGCTCCCCCTGTCTTTAAATGTCTCTTTTTCCACCTTAAACTTTCCCTTTCCCAAGTGTAGGGTCACATTTCTTTAGTGGTGAACCATGCTATTTCCTGTTTACTTCCTTCCTTCATCAGTTTAACGCAACAAAGTCAATCGTGAAAGTGCAAAAATAATTAACGAAGCAGCGCACAAAAGAATCCCGTCCACATAAAAATGGCGCAAACACAAGCGCTTCGGTTTGCGTTATTTTTATGTCTGTGTGATTGTGCCTTTTGTGCGCCGATTCATAATGGTTTACTGACTTGGCATGCAAAGGTAAACTGTACCTTTTTATATTTCGTGCCATGTTTTATTCGGTGGTGGTTTTGCTTCTATTACTTGCCTTTGTTATCAATACCGGAGCCTGTGAAGAACTGTGTGGTCTCTGATTGTGTTTACAATCGTACACCACCTGCCAGAAAAAAAAGAAGAATGATGATAAGCACAAAAGTGAGCGATCAGTGAAAAGGAAGCGCTGCTGAAAAAGGCCTTGCAGCCGTGACTGGACGTGTGTCGGAGCCATAGGTCGGCAAACTCACTCATGAGTCGACTCACTCAGACTCACTCAGACTCAGATTGAGGCGTGAGTCTGAGTCTGAGTGAGTCCGGCTGAATAATATTTAGGTGAGTCTGAGTCTGAGTGAGTCCGGCTGAGTTATTTTTTGGTGAGTCTGAGTCCGAGTGAGTCTGCTTCAGCAAAATTTTGGTGAGTCTGAGTCCGAGTGAGTCCGGTTGAAGAAAATATTAATGAGTCTGAGTCCGAGTGAGTTCGCTTCAGCAAAAGTTTGGTGAGTCTGAGTCCGAGTGAGTCCGGTTGAAGAAAATATTAATGAGTCTGAGTCCGAGTGAGTTCGCTTCAGCAGAATTTTGGTTAGTCTGGGTGCTAGTGAGTGCTAAGCGAAAAACGTTTATTGAGTGAGTCTGCGTGGGCTCCTTTTATTTTGCCGACCTATGGTTACAAATATTTATAGCCTCCTTTTATGGCGTGCCTTATAATCGTATAGACGTACCGTCTTGTAAAGCCCTAAAAATTTTTTTTTCAAATTATCAAGCTGTCTATGCCCTCATATACGAGGGCATGTAAGTGGGCTGTGCAGCATCTTCTGACACATGTACAACTCCAGGCCACTTTTATTAAGCGACATCGTGATCCACATTGAGTTTGATCTACAACTGTGTACCTAATCAACGGATAATTAGTGCAATGTTCGAGCTTCATCATCCATGTGGATTCAAGTACGACAAAGCAGCACGATTCGCGAGCATCGAGCGCCCCTTCGCTCTCTGTTGCATTGAACCGCTTATATCTTTAGATGTCTATTCGGTTTTTTCATGAATAAATGTGGCAATTGGGAAATTTTCGAGCGCCAAACAAGACATTCACAAGTACGAGAGAGACAGGACGGGCGCTTTTGAATGCCTTGTGAATGCATTGTACCGCGCTCAAAAATTTACCAGTAGCTATGCACCATCTCGCCGAATTTCAAGCTTTGTTAAAAATTTAGCGACGACACAGACCATCGGCTTTCGTCATGTCATTCGCTACCAATTTAGCAGCGGCTTCGTTATTTAAAGTGGCTAGATAAAGCTTGCCCCCCTTGGTACCTCGAAAGTTGTAGCGACCGGATTTCAAGGAGGAAGGGGGTAGAAACGCACCATTCATGCCATACGCGACGCTTCATGACTTGCAAAAACAAATTTCTTCTGGCTGTAATGTGGTCAAAGAATTCTGTTACTTCTCGGCAATTCAAGGAGTTTTTAAACTTTAATGACCTCTTCGAATTCTAGACTCTCTTTGGTAGATATTGCTGCCATATTTTCCCAGCACGCCTGCAGTTCTGTCCTTCCCGACTCAAGCAAAACCCGTCTTTTTTTTTCGTTTTTTTTCTTTTCTTTCCTATTCAAACACCTTTCCATTCATAGTCAGCGTTGATGCGCCGAAGCACTTTCGGTGGTCCCTCAGCCGTCATTGTGTTCGTCCAAGCCACACGGCAAAAAGCTTCATGGCACGGCCGTTTCCCAGGCTCGTTTCTCGTATCTTGCTTTCGAGCTCCTAATACCCCCCCCCCCCCCTAAGGAATGCAAGGAAAGTACAAAACGAAGCAACGAGCTCGACACTCTAGGCTTGGGGCCTGCAACACAAATATTTCTATTCTTTCAAAAGTGAACATTCGGCAGAAGTCTGTCTGGTTGGGATAACAGAAAACTGGAGAAAAGAGAAAACTCCAGCCAAAATTTATTTTAAGAAACCGCGACGTTTCGAAGCATGATCGGCTTCTTGTTCAGGGGTGAGAAGGCCCGAGATGTGCAACGCCTTCTTGCCAGGCGTGATTGTTTGCTGTGAGTCGTCGCAAGCCGTGGCAGTAGAGGGAGGGCAGTGCACCCGTGGTGTGGTTGATGTTTCCCGCTGTCTGCTCAATGTAGCAGGATTTGAGGAGGGGCCGCCGGCGAAGGTTCCTTTCTTTTTCCAAAATCACCGCGCCGTCGGGACTGGTATGGTGGTCAAACCGCTAGCAGTGCTCTGTCACTTCGGTCCGTCCGGTGTTCAAGTGACGGAGGTCATTCTTGTGCTGCCGCATTCTTTCATGGAAGTTCTTAGGTTTCCTCAATGTAGGAAGCGAGGCAGTCGGCGCACGTGATCCGGTCCTGCATCTTTCGAGAATGTAGACTTTGAAGCAGGAAAGAAAAAAAAGCGCATGTACTGCCTTCATGTCAATCATTTTGTATTTGTTGTAGCACTGGCTTTCGATCATAAGTCGCTGAGCGATGTCCCCTCACGGGAGACAAATTAGCGCACTTCTCATATATTTCATGAATCACTAGATGTCATTATGAACCCACACCAATTGCCCATCAGTCTGTCATTCTGCAAAGAAAAACAGTACGTTATGGCAACCTCCGCTGCCCAATTTACCCGCTGAAAATAGGCTTCTCAATTATTTATTTATTTAATGGTACCCTGAAGGACCGAAGGAATTACAGAGGGGAGCTGTGCATTTGAGAATGCGTAAGAGAGTAGCAGTTACATCGAAGTAAAAACAATACAAATAATAAGTTAGTAAGGATAGATATAATAGTGACGCAGTGAGAATAAAAAGAAATAAAATTGCTAATAGCGCAGGGTTAGGTATGTGAATTTATTGCGTCTGGTTTGTAGTAAACCCTCTAGTTGTCAGTTCAGGGCCTTGTCTAGTGACTTTTTTCTTAGAAATTCTGGGGACTAGTAGGATCACTGTGAAGCGGTGCTCGCGTCCCCACCTTTCAATACGGCATTCTTGCAATCGGCTTGACTGTCAGCAATTGGGGTTTTTGGAAAGCAGAAAATTGCCACCTCGTTTTGCATGGTCTGTACCAGACTATGCAAAAAGCTTCCACCATACCTTTGAACACACTGGCCGGCTCTCATCGGCGCGCCTATGCACGTTCCTTTTCGCCTTGTGTCCGTATCCAGCGTGGTACTGATACGACTCTTTACCATTATCCACGAGATAAAGTAGTCACTAACAGTTACAACTGGTTCTTAGCCGGCTCCGAAAAATATCTTGCTAGAAACAAACGCAGTCACAACCCGTGTACTTAGATTAAGATGCACGTTGAAGAACCCTGGGTGGTCGAAATATCTAGAGCCCTCCACTACGGCGCCTCTGACAACCACATCTTGGCTTTGCGACGTAAAATACGAACCTATATTATCCGCAATCACTTTGCGAAAGCATGACATCGACTAAAACCGAACTTTCCGTTTCTATAATTCGAAACACTAATATAATAATTATTGGCGTTTAACATCCGAGAGCCATGATGTGATTATGAGGGGTGCCGTAGTCGACGGCTGCGGAAATATTGGCTACCTGGGGTTCATTACGTGCGCCAAAATATAAGCGCTCAAGCGTTTCGGCATCCATCGAAAATGCGGCCGGGATTCGATGCCATGATCTTCGGGTGAGCAGTCAAGCATCACAACCACTAGACTATCGTGGCAGGTGTTTTCGAAACTTTAGAGAGGCAGAACCATGCACCCTATAAAGCCATGTTTCCAAAATTTTTCAAGGGTGGTGAGCTCGATTCTGCAAAAGATGGCCGCCTCATATTATTTTCTTTTTCGCGTTGTCAATGAGCGGTAAATCGACTGCAATACCATTGGCAGTTTCATGAACGTGTTTAGAAAAGCGCCATAACGTAATCTCAAGCTTTCTTCGTTCCCAAGTAGCGTGATTAGGCCTTCGAACGGCAAAGCGTAAGAAAGGACTTCATTTATAATGGGGTCTGCCAAAAACGCATGTACGCGCTCGCTCATTGAAAACAAACGGCGCGTGCGCATAGCGCATTTCAAAGGTAAGGAATGAAAATCTAATGTTCCTCGAAGGTCGGTATACCCATTCTTATATTTAAAGAAAACATTCTCAATATTGCAAAAATCGCGTCTAATGTTGAATTTCTCTTTACGATAGACATTGCGATGCACGGGAAATAACTTCTTTTTGTACGTTGAAAGCTATCATACATATATTTTGAAGGTTTCCTGGCACTTGTGAACCCTTTACATGTGTTTTTCTACATAAGCTATTTTATGGCGCTCCTTCGACATTTATTGGATGAGCCGGGCCAAATCGAATATTGCTAATTTTTAGTCCGAGTACGTCTGGTTGAGAAAAAGTTAGGCGAGTCTGTGAGTCCGTGAGTGAGTCCGCTTTAGGAGAATTTTGGTGAGTCTGAGTCCGAGTGAGTCCGGCTGACAAATATTTTGGGGAGTGAGTCCGGCTGAGTTATATTTTCGTTATATTTTCATATGTCTGAGTCTGAGTGAGTAGGGCTGAGTAATATTTTCGTGAGTCTGAGTCCGAGTGAGTCCGGCTGAGTTAAATTTTGGTGAGTCTGAGTCCGAGTGAGTCCGGCTGAGTTATATTTTGGTGAGTCTGAGTCCGAGTGAGTCCGCTTGAGGAAAATTTTGGTGAGTCTGAGTCCGAGTGAGTCAGGTTGACGAAAATATTCATGAGTCTGAGTCCGAGTGAGTCCGTTTGAGGAAAAGTTTAGTGAGTCTGAGTCCGAGTGAGTCTGGATGACGAAAACACCGGTGAGTCTGAGTCCGAGTGAGTTTGGCTGAAGAGAAATTTCGTGAGTCTGAGTCCGAGTGAGTCTGCTTCAGCAAAATTTTGGTGAGTCCGAGTCCGAGTGAGTCCTAAGCCAAAAATATATTTATTGAGTGAGTCTGAGTGAGCTCCATTTATTTTGCCGACCTATGGTCGGAGCTCTAACAAATAAATACAAATACAAATACCTTATTTTTCCTTTCGCAGCAAAAACGTTTGGAGCAGCCGCTAAAACCTACTCTGCGAAGCAACTTCACGAGGTGACTGTCCCTGCATTGGCTAGGACAGAAACACCAAACGAACATCGCAGGATTGAGGTGGCCACAAAAATACAATTTCACAACTAACTTTGAGCAATGAGTTGTCTGAAGCGCTGTAAAATATAACGCACTGCAATAGAGACGTGGCCTCTGGCCACTTAAGAAGTCATTATTGCAAACAGTCAATAAGCTTATTCCTTAAGAGAGACGTCATGTAATGTTTTTGGAATAGTTGTGTGAGGTAAGGGGGGTGTGAGAGGTACGAACTGCAAGTGCAGAGAAGTAGGAAAGAACCAGATTTATCCGCAAACAAATAACCATTTCGTTCTTTACTATGTACGTGTTTGTATGGAATGAATTATTGCCTATTTAGGTAAAGAGTGTAATTTCGGTACTTGATAGCCGCAGGGGTTAATAATTTTTATTTCTGGATGGTGTCCAAAGAGCTCTTGTGTGAGAAACTTGGTGGAGCGTTCGCTATTGCCCTGTAATAATTTCTTCTGTAAAATGAGTAAATTCGATTACATCGTTTTTGTTGCAGTTCCCCAGACCAAGTGGGTATAATTAAATAATTAATTAAGTCAATGAAAACGCAATCTGCGAATTAACCCTTGTCAACAATAAAATGCAGGCTGTAAGTGAAAAAGAAGTTGAGTTTTCAGGACAAGTTTCTTCAGAAATCATGTCGGATGTCGGGAGAAATGCATTATTGCCTAAGTGCTGTGCTAAATGTGAGTACAAAGTATGCCCAAGAACCCTACAAGAAATGCTGGTGAGGGAAATGCGGCATTACTTGAGGGGTGAAGTTTTGCTGCCTAACTTGTGAAGTGGAGCCACCTGCCCGGCCTTCCAGCCTGCATGGATGTCTAAAGATTGATGAAAATTTCTTCAAAGTAAAACAGATGAATGAACAACCTTTTTTCAGAAACATCGCATTAATTAGGTTAGCATCTGAACTTCCTGACAACTTCAGAACTTCCATTACATTTCTTGAGCCCTAGTGGCTGCATGATAATAAAATTCATAGCTGGGTAATTGCACCACCCAAGAATTGAAACGACAGGAACAGAACATACGAATTATTTGCTATAGAATTGAGAATTAGACACATGGGGACACACAACATCAGGTACATGTGGACCGCTGGAATCGATAAACGTGGCCGAATTATATTTAGAGAAGTTAGTAGCCCTAACACTTTTCAAACCGAGTGAAAACTGCGTGGAATACGCAACAGAATTAGTGGACAGGACGAGTGCAGACTTCTACTTCCGTTTCGTCCTCTGCGCAGTTTTTATTCACTTTAAAACTTCGTACCAACTAGACTCTCAACGAGCTTTACTTGAGTTAATAACGCTCCAAAACTTTTTACGGTCATTCGGAAGCATTGTCATTCGTGCGGTCATCCTCAAACAGAATCTTCCACGTCACAGTGATAAATCACTTATTTTTCAGCGACGGATTTTAAGAGAAAAGACAGTATGTTGAACGACAAACAGATGTGATCACATAAGCCCTATGTGCATGAAACATTTCTGAATATGTCAGGATGAGAGCATAAAATTAAGTCATGGGGGTGAACAGCGTTGCCTTGGATCCTTGTCGTTCACATTAGTGTTCGGAAAGGAAGGACCAACGCTCAAGGAAGTCATTACATTGCGAAGAAAATGGATGACAGTGCGGAGGATCAGTAGTTCAGAATATGTTCAGAAAGTTGAAAATCTCCATAGAATAGAAAATTGAGCGAGTTGGTATGGATTCATACTTAGGACTGTGCAGCGCTCACAAAGAGGACAAGGGACAAAAGAAGCGCTTGTAGTGTGCACTTCTGTCCCCTGTCCTTTTTGTCCTCCACAGTCCTAAGTTTGAAATTCTTCAATATAAAAACCAGCAGCTCCCACGCATTGTGGGAATCGATGTAATGCGAAGCAGCCAGCAAGGAGCAAATCATGCTGTACATAACATGCACGTCATGATTTACATGTTAGGACCTGTCATTTATGGTCGTCATACAGTGACGTCGCGCAATACCCATTCTGGTGTATATCAAGCTAGCGAACTGGACGCAAGCGCACCATGAGCGTGGCGTGTAAATGGCGTTGTACATGACAAGCATGTCATGATTTTCATGTTATCACCTGCCATTTATGTTCGCCATAGAGTCACGTCACGCAATACCAATTTTGCTGTATATCAAGCTAGCGAAACGGCCGCGAGCGTACCATGAGCGTGGCATGCAATTCATGTTTCACATGACATGTAGTGATTTCCATATTACCACTTGTGATTTATGTTCGTCATACAGTCACGTCACGCAATACCAAAATTGGTGTATATCAGAGTAGCGAAAGGGCCGTCAGGGCCGAATGAGCGTGGCATGTAAATCATGTTGTAAATGACATGCACGTCATGATTTTCATATTACCACCTGTAATTTATGTTGGTCATGCAGAAATGTCTCATCATACGAATTTTTGGATATATCAAGTTAGGGAAACGGCCGCAGACCACCACGGCCATGGCGTGTAAACCATTCCGTTCATGAGAAGGTAGTCATGATTTTCGTGGATGATCAGTCATTCATGTTCGTCATACAGTCATTTTATACCATACGAATTTTGGTATAAATCCCATTAACGATACGGCCTGGAGAGCACAAAGTCGTAGGCGGATAGATAGATAGATAGATAGATAGATAGATAGATAGATAGATAGATAGATAGATAGATAGATAGATAGATAGATAGATAGATAGATAGATAGATAGATAGATAGATAGATAGATAGATAGATAGATAGATAGATAGATAGATAGATAGATAGATAGATAGATAGATAGATAGATACGCTCAATGTCGCCGAAGTTCGCTAACAAATGCTTCGCATTTACAATGTTGAAATCCCCCCAATATATGTCAGGTCGAGAAATATCCCCAAAATTGTTCTATGAAATCAACAATCAGCATGACATACAATAGAGAATTTGGGATTTGAAATGGCGCTGAGTCAACATATCAACAGAAAACATAAGTGGTCCTTATACTTTCCGTAGATAGACAATTTTCAATGCTTTACAGTTTAGACGTTAATTTACCTAGGTTCTCCCTGTGAGAGACCTGTACTTTCATTAGCTGCTTATGAGGTTGTAAAGCATTTCATATACGATGCAGGACTGTAAGTCTTGAAGCAGAATTTTGTGGATAAAGGAATCAAAAGTTTTTCAGGAATCAATTTATATATACATACGAGGGTTATTCAAAAAGTAAGGGCCGTTTGCTAGTATTTATACGCTTACGCGTCAGAATAAAGATTTCTTTGTGCAGGGCCATCTGTCCGTTCATCAGCAAGGTACTGAAGTCATTGTTCTGACTCAGTAGTCGTGTGCTTGATGGGCAGCACAGACGACACTGTCCGCGAAAATCATTGCTCCCGCCAGGTGGGAAGTGTGAGGCGTCATTCGAGTCTTGCAGGCAGAGGGGTGCTCAGCTGGACAAAATCATGCGGACCTATTTTTATGAGGGAAGGAACGCTCCGAAAATGGTGCCGATACACCAGAAATGGCCGCACAATTTGGACGGCGAGGAGTCAGCATCAAGACCTACGAAACTGTCCAACGAATGTACCGAGAATTGCGATTATATCGACGACTGACGATTTGCAGTCTGTCGGATAAGTTTCCTTTTGTTTGACCGCAGTACAATGTACACGATTCCAACTGAAAAGCTCGGCATCCCCAAAGCATGTACAAGCTGGGTACCAAAAATGCTTAGAGACCAAGTCAAACAGCAAAGAATTCCCAGGCGGCGAACTTCTATGCAGAGGGACTAAAGAAACTGGTGCAGCGGTACGAAAAGTGCTTAGAAGTGCACGGTGAATATATAGAAAAGTGACGTGCGACTGTATTAAACTAAACCCACCAATAAAGACGTTTACTAACGAATATTTATTTTTTGGGGACCAAACGGCCCTTACTTTTTGAATGACCTTCATATTATTTATCGGCGTCCAAGCATTTGTTCCCTGCACATATATATATATATATATATATATATATATATATATATATATATATATATATATATATATATATATATATATATATATATATATATATATATATATATATATATATATATGTATATATATATATATATATGTATGTATGTGTGTGTGTGTGTTATAACACAATGGAGGCGTTGTCAACATGGATATAAATGTTCACTGATTTCCCAACACTTTCGGGAGGGGCCTCCCATCGTCAGGGGATGAGTTAAACTATCGTCTCGAGCGGCGTTCACTCCCTTCGAAAACATCTCAGAGGAAGTGAGAAAGAGGGAAAACAAAGAAAAAAGAGAGGAATATATATATATATATATATAGATGACGTTAAATACATGTTGTTCATAGTGTGCAAATTAATTATTTTAGTTCAATAAAGCTCTTTCAACAGAATGGTGTTTTCGAAAGCCATGTTGGAAAGTTCCAAGTATCGTACTCTCTGAGGAACTAGTAGTCTAGCGTGTCAGAGTTGTGCGGTAGCCCCAGAAAAAATGGGAAAAGGTCGATTGATATACGCCGAATTAGGGTGCGATTGAAATATTTTGGTGATTATTCAATTGATTGTTGTTACCTTCATTAAATATTGAAATGGCTATATCACTTTGTATGTCTTGGTTATGCGCCAATTGATAAGTCTAGGCGAGCGTCAAAGGTGATGTGCTGCAGCAAACGTAATTACAGATTATCGTTATCGCGATCGCTGCCGTTTGTGATTTACGGAGGTCGATTACACTGTTCTTTTATCGATCGGACAAAGAGACAGTGAGTTACTATTTATTGCCAAAGGCGTCTTTTCTGCATCTGAAGATTGAATGAGAGGCAAATTATTGAGATCATTTAAGAAAGCAGAATGAGCCGCATGTTACATCCTGTATCTCATCCCTCGAAATGCTCATGAAGGCAGTTTTTGTGAGCTGCAAGTGCATTAGCATAAAACAAAGTCGGCGCACACACGTTAAACGAGTACTTGGCCCTCGCATCGTCCTGCGAGTCATTTGCCTCGAGGCGAGGAGCATGAGAGGGGTGTTCGAGTGAAGGCGCTTCTTGTTGCCTCGAGGGAGGCAGAAGCAGTCAGCTCAAGAGGGCTTACCTATTGGGAGGGGCGGGTTCACTTCGCCGAGAAAAAAAAACAACAACAAGGATCACTGTTTCGTTGACCCTTCTACGTTGTCCCCGGAGTGCAGGTGCATCCGCTTGCTCTGTGAACGCTTCTGCGGATGGCTCGTTGCTTACTGCTCAATTAATTGCTCTACGTGTGGAAGCTGGGCGGGATCTTTGCATCCGTACGAGCAGAAGCAATGAGCCGTAAGGATCTATCACGACTAAGCATAGGAGGGGATGAGTGCACTTAAACATCTGTACTAAACGAGTCGAACGCATAACGCAGATAAGGACAAAATACCTCCTTCTATAAGACGATCTATCTATCTATCTATCTATCTATCTATCTATCTATCTATCTATCTATCTATCTATCTATCTATCTATCTATCTATCTATCTATCTATCTATCTATCTATCTATCTATCTATCTATCTATCTATCTATCTATCTATCTATCTATCTATCTATCTATCTACCAACAATGGCATAGAGGGGATGAGTGTCTGACGGCCACCTATTGGTAGGTAATGACTAGAGACCGGATTATAGGCAAATGCCTATTTTGTTCCTTGCGTTCCTATCGTGCCACATTGATATATGAGCACGAATTAGAGGTTAAGAAGGGCTTCTATAGTGTTTTTATAGTGCCTATAAATGCCTATTTTTGGCGATCGTGCCTGAACGCCTATAAGTGCCTATAAATGCCTATTTTCCAAATGGGTGCCTATATGAACACTATTTCACCCGAAATTTCACTTTCGAGCGCTGTTTGAGACCGTTATTCATGTTACCAGGCAACATCGACCTTTAGGAATACTAGGCGGTTCATACTAGCCTTCTAGTTCAACCAATTGCCGGAAAACAACCGCTAGCAGCCGTAAAATGGGACGCGCCGGCTATCTTACGCCAACGCGCTGTGATGTCGCGAGCGGCTAAAGGAGGAGAGGTTCAGGAAAAGACGCTGTTTCTGCAACCCTAAATGGGAGCAAGTCAACGTCTACTATGGAACGGGGAGAGGCAAATAAACATGGGAAGGAGAACTTTTTGTTGGGCGAGTTGGTATACGTTCATACTTGATATTTTAAGGCACGAAAAAACACAATACACAAGAAAGAACACGGGACAGGGCGCTCTGTCCTGTGTCCTTTCTTGTGTATTGTTTTTTTTCGCGCCTTAAAATATTTAGTAAGAAACATGGGACGAACAGATGAGAAGAAGAGAGAGTGGCGTCCATGGTCGAGGACGCGTCGGATGGCTTCTAGAGCCGTTTGTCCATTCCACTGTCCTCACGGAAGTGAACCACGTTGAAGACATGGGTGTGGCAGTGGGCAACAAATAGGAGGTCCCTCCGTGCAGCCGCGGGAAGGTGACGAACGAATGCGAAACCATGGAGTGCTGTCAGGGGAAAGGAGAGTGTCGATCAAAAGTACGAAAAATGTGATGTGCACGCGGGTTGGGTTTTGTTTGTTGATGCGTGCCCAATGAAGAGCGTTGGACCACAATAATTTTTCAAGTCGGTCCATAGGAGCCGCGAAACCATTATGCGAGGAGGCGTCATGCGCACGCAAGGTCACGTGCGCATGATGTTCCTGAGCCAGGTCGTGCACGCGAGCGGTGTTGTGTCGTTTCGGCGTTCTCTGTAGTGTACTGCCTATTTCTTTGGGAAGGATCTCTCAGTGCGCGCACGTTTGGAGAGGCTGGCACGGATCACGTATCCTTACCGCGACACACCGCATCCCACAGCTGGAACTGTTGTTAGGGACAATGCACCACAATCGCGCCAAGCGTTGTTAGGGCTGGTGGCGGTGCGACGCGGGAACTGCGAAAACACGAACGCATACGAAATGGAGGCAGATTAGTCTCACATCTAGTTGCGATTCGAAGTAAGAAATAAAAAATAAAAGTGCAAACGCATTCCGCTTGTGTTTTATTATTTCTCTCAACTTTAATTCATCTATTTAAGCAACATATTACAGAAATTACACATGTCGCCTCGAATAATTCTCGCAGTGTCACGTGCTACTGCGAGCGATGTCAGAGCACCAATGTGTACGTAGAGGAGCGACGTTAGAGCACAGATAACTACGCAGGAGCATTCCTTGTTGTACGGGAAGGGCAAGCTGTGTTCATTTTGAAATTTCACATTTTTCCGCGGCACGTAACGTTGCAAATCTTGGCAGACGTGATCGTGAGCGCCCAGTTCATGCAAAACACTTGTAAGTTCAAAATTCTGAGACCGGGTGAGGGGCCCTTTAAAGGTGTTCGTCGACAGAGTAGCAACTGAACTTACGCGATTAGACCCGGCCAATACGAGGCATCTCTCCCTTCTGGTTTTTTAGCTGTCTAACTACCTGTTTCTGTGCATGCCGAAAATAGAGATCCACGACTGTGTCAATCCCATGGTCGACACTTTACTCACCATGATAGAGAATAAAAGGAGAGACTGTGTTCTACCAACCGTGCGGCAAAAAGGACAATTGCGTGGCTATGTTCAACTGTTGGCGCCTTTGTGTCATCGTGAACAATAACATTTCTTGCTTTTCTGTCGTAAAAACAGGTCGTGTACGTCTTTGTCTGAAATATATTAAATTTATGTACAAATTTATTGTGCCTATATTTACGATTTTGGAAGCCTAAAACTCTGTTTTGCCTGCCTATTTTTGGCGCCTAAAACGCGCTTTTTAAGTGCCTAAAAATCCGGCCTCTAGTAATGACATGAAGAACGTAGCATGCCTGTCCCGTATGTCATGAAACCCAGTCCGCCGGTCACTTGTCGCGCGTACCCGCATACCATGGTCTGTGGTATGCGGATTTGTTGTTCATCAATAATAATAATAATAATAATAATAATAATAATAATAATAATAATAATAATAATAATAATAATAATAATAATAATAATAATAATAATAATCAAATCAAATGTTTAAATCAAATGTTTATTTAATGTGCCCAGGAACAACCGTGAGGTCTTTGTACTGGCGCACAGAAATAATAATAATAATAATAATAATAATAATAAAAATCTTTATTGTTATCTTGAATAGTACAACACAGATAACAGGCATGTCAAAGCCAGGCGGTGGCTTGGAGGACTAGGCCCGGCACATCGGCAAACGATAGATGACATACATATTGTAACGCTTGTCACGTAAAATAATCAGAGAAAGAAGACATGTAACTCTTTGCACTACATTTAAACACAATAAGATACACGAATCAAACTAGCGGGAGCAATACTTCTTAAACAGCAGAATGTGAATATAAGGATTGAGCAACTTTAAACAGATTATTTAGGCATGAAAGAAACTAAAATAGAAATAGTAATGCGATAAATGGTGCAGGAATTAAAGTGACTTGATGATGTTTCGTGGACTGCGTTTCGTCGTTGCAGACAAAGTACTGTCGGGGAGGTCATTAAAAACTGTAGGGACATAGACCTTTCTAATAGCTTTGCCATATAGTGTTTTGACGAATGGTACAGAAAAGCGGGAAATTTTTCTTAACATACGAGAGGCAATGTATTCTTCTTTGAACTGAGAGTTCTAGAAGTGCCGTAATAATAATAATAATAATAATAATAATAATAATAATAATAATAATAATAATATTAATATTAACGACGACGACGACAACAACAACAACAACAACAATAATAATAATAATAATAATAATAATAATAATAATAATAATAATAATAAAAACAATAATGCTTTATTGTACACATCCATAAGAAGTACAAAGAAACGGGCCTGTCTAAGTCTCCGAAGACTTGTGCGACTAGACCCGGCAGAGCCGGTAACAGCGATGTGGTTACAAGGTGACAAAATACCATTTATTTTTTGCCAACTAGCACACGAATAATTGACACCAATGCTTGTTTACAGGCAGTAAATAAAAAGACAACAAAGAAGGGACCAAGAGCATATATTACATAAAAGTAGACCATAGCCAATGTAATTTCACAGCTCAGACAATAACTTCTTCAACTGCTTTTTTGACGTAGCCGAAAAAAACTCTTGAGGTAGTTCATTAAAGATTTTAGGAGTATATACGCTTCTGCAAGCTTCTCCATATCTGGTAGAGGACCGCGGTACAGTAAAACGCTTTTTTTCTCTCAGTGGTAATAATAATAATAATAATAATAATAATAATAATAATAATAATAATAATAATAATAATAATAATAATAATAATAATAATAATAATAATAATTCCTGCAAAAACAATGAAAAACATGGCTGATCCCTCCGTCACAGGAATCGGTATAACACGAAAGTGAAACGCGTCTTCGCAGAAGTAGTGCTTATTGTGTAGCGATATATGGGAGCTTGTACAATGTATATTGGTGTTTGACAGCTATAGCACCGTTTGACGTGGACACACCCACGCTGACGCCTCGTGGCAAATCTCCATCGCGACGACTAATGCCCATGGTCATGAATTAACCGTTGTCGTAGCTGAAGTTTTCAACATGATATACCTGGACACAGCGTATCGTGAATCCAGCGCAAAGACACCAGCAAGCACGTAATGAACACTGGCACTCGATATGTGCGTCTTCAAAGAGAAGTGGTACGGTGTGCGCTCCTGAGTAATAAGGTAACCTACGGCTGCGCTCATGCATACACTACCACGCGGCGCTTCAGCAACGCGGGAGGCAGAGGTTCGTAGCTTGAGCCGCGAGCACGCGCAGGCGTTCTACGTCCTGCTGGCCTCGGTCTCTTGCACCAAGGCACGACATTCGCCCGTCGACATCGCTGCCTAGCGGCCGCGCTCACCGCAGCAGTTTCATTCGTCAGTGCTATTGCACCCGAAGTAGCCGTCGGCGAAACAACGTTGGTGCATGTGGAAGATGCACTACTCCGACAAAGAGCCGTCACACGCTAACACGAAGCTAAAGGCAAAGAGCATAACTACATCGGCGACTCTCCGATGCTAGCGCGACCAATGTTTTTCCCTGCTATCGAGACGCAGTTAAAGCATGGCCTCCGAGTTTGTGCGCCGCGCTATCGGCGCTATAGCGTATTACTAGTATGGTAAGTGTCATGCCGCATTACTTCTCTTCCCCGCTCACAGGCGGCGACACTGACCCGCCACGCCAACAGAGAGCACCGTGCGAGAGAGAATGTGTGAGAGATATAAGGTGCGTTGGCAGGTTACCCTCCAGCTGCCTCAGTGGCTTAGTCGGTAAGAAACCGGGCGCCCTTCTTCGCGGGCCAAGGAGTCAGAGGTTCGATTCCCGGCGGGGGGAACATTTTCATAATGATTTTTCTTTCTCATTTGGTAGTGTTAATTATATCAACGTCATATCCGTAAAGGATATACTTGGTGGACCCCGGCATAAAACACTTTCGTGTTAAAAAGCCAATTATAAAGTGTACTAAGGGGAACACCGACCAAGAAAGAACAATTGGAAAGGCGTCTGCCCTCCCTTGACGGGAGGGCAGACGCCTTTTCCTTATTCTTCCGTGGCCGGTGTTCTTATTTGGAAGTTTTTCATAATGCTTCCCCACCACACGGGCTCACGTCAAAACCTCGATTCTTTTTAAACAGGCTCCAGTACTTCTCTTGATGAAAGTAGAAGTGTCGATTAAGTACTTATCGAGGCAGTTTAGCAGCGTGAGCTACGTTCGCTTCTCGTCTTGCGACCTATAGTTTTGTGGAATACGGCCACGTGGTGGCGCTCAAGTTGGGGTGTCCGTAATGGTCGTCGCTACTGAAGAAGAACGCTGTCGCGATGCGTTATCGATTTTTTCTACAACCCGCATCAAGAAAGAGACATTATTCAAAAGTGAATCGAAAGAATAAGAAGTACATCGATTTGCCCATGACCATCGTGCATACAGCCAACGGTTTTGCGGTTTCGCAAGTGGAATCGTACAGAAGTTTAGTTTTTATACGTGTGCCCTTTTTTCTTTGCCCCCTTTTGGCGTCTTTTATTCTCGTTTTCCTAATTCACCTGAACAAGGCCGGTCTACGAACCTCCCTCTTTGACGAGGTGTTGCGTTACAAAAGCCACGATGTGCACAGCATACAAGCCCACTGCCGTCACGAGTTTATATCATTTCTTGGAAATTCAGGTAGACAGATCTTAATAGTGAAACAAATGTCAACATTAACGCTATCTTCATATAGAAACATTAAAAAATATCAACTCTCATGTTACCCATTTGCGTAGAAACGTCAATTATGTCCTACCAACTTGCCCAAGTTTCCATGCTTCAGAGATATCAAGGTTAGCTTGTGTATGCGGCCGCTGGCTATCCTGCCCTGTGGATTGCGTACAGGGGTTAAAACGAAGAGGAAATGTAAAAAAAAAAAGAAGACACACGCGCACTAACGCGATGTCACTACTGTCTCCAAATCCACAATTTCTTAAATATTTCAGCCGGGCTTTTAGATCCTTAACTCCTGAACTATGTCTGGATCCAGGGCTCTCCCTCTGCCGTCTAGGGGCGGTCGTCCAGCTCTTCAAGCGCAGTCTTTGCAGCGGCATTGCAAAACGGTGACAGTCGCAGCTCTGAAGGCGCCCGATCGACCCTTGGCAGCTGAAGTTTTTGCAGGCAGTGCTTTCGGTCATTCCAGTGGAGAAGGCCTTCACGAGTGTCACGGGCGGGACAGAAATGTTCCCTTTGCAGGAAGCAGCGCTGTCGTACCTGCCAGGTGTGCTCAATCCCTACCGGCACACGCTCAGAGAGGCTTATCTGTCACGCACAAGCCTGGCAGACGGCGAAGTTGACAGCCAATGCTTTGTAATGAGACAAGTGTCCGCTATGTAATCCGCTGGATTAGCCCGGCTCGCTGACCGCCGCCATCTCTCCTACAGTTGTACCAGCTCCCGTTAACAATAATCTGACATGCGTAGGAGTTGATGACACCCTTATCTCGACCGCTCTGTCTGTGGACTCGAGCGTCCAGTGGCCATAGATTGAAACGCGCTGTTTCGACGTATATGTTCCCACAAACGAGGCGCTATGGTTGTGCTTATGATACTCTCATGGAGGGTCCAAACCTGGGATTTTCTGTTAAGCCGTAGTGTCCGAGTCTTCTACTCTATAGACCTGATGGCAACAGATAGTCGGCGTTTGTGGTGTCTTCACTTCTTTCTTGTATTTGCACGTCCTGTCTTTTTAGTATGATTATACCTAGGGGTGTGCGAATATTCAAGTTTCGAATTCGAATCGAACATTACCTAATCGAACAATTCCATTCGACTTTCGGTAGGCTAGTATTCGAAGTTTTGAATAATTTGACAGGACGAATATTTAATACGCGGCAAAGGCCAATGGAGCAACTTTGCCAGGTTGGCGTGGCAAAAACTAACGTTAATACCGTTACTTCTCGTTAAAACTTTCCACGATATCCTGGCACAAAAGCAAGCGCACCTCTAAAGCAGATCATGTCATTTCCGCGCGTAAGAAGAAAAAAAAAAGAAACACCTGATAAAGCCCTCCACATCATCGCTTCCGAAAAGAAGGCACGGACTTCTTGCGTATAGTTTGGCCCTGCATGCCGCAAGCGCCGCAAAACGTCCCCACTTTAGCCCGCGAAACCCTCGGTGATTGACTTCACATGTGAAAATTTGTTCACGCTGTGCCATCGCCACAGCTCACGACGCCACCCGTTCAGGGACTCCCACCCATTGTTCCTGCTGTAGAGAACTCTTTGTTGGGCGAGTTGGTATACGTTCATACTTGATATTTCATACGTGACACTTCCGTAGTGCAATATAAATCCGAGAAAAAGTTTATTGAGTGTGGGTTACGTCACCACCATAGATGTGTACATGTTTTCTGCGCACGCGCCGACAAGGATATATAGGTACGTGTATTTCTGCAAATAAACCAGTTGGTAGTGGCGCTCTGTCCCGTGTCTTTTCTTGTCTATTCTGTTTTTTCGCGCCTTAAAATATCAAGTATGTTCCCGCTGTGAACGGGCGCCCGAAGATTTTTGACCCGGAGCACTCATGGCGATGATGCACAACATTACTGTTCTGAGATGAGCCGTATACCGTCACCACAGGAGAAACAGAAAAAAAGCCGGCAGATCCCACGCACTGTGGGAATCGATGTAATGCGAAGCAGCCAGGAAGGAGCAAATCATGCTTAATATAATTTGCATGTCATGTTTTTTTATGTTAGGACCTGTCATTTATGTTCGTCATACAGTCACGTCGTGCAATACCAGATTTGGTGTATATCAAGTTAGCGAACTGGGCGCAAGCGCACCATGAGCGTGACATGTAAATGGCGTTGTAGATGACATGCATGCCAAGATTTTCATGTTACCACCTGCCACTTATGTACGTTATACAGTCATGCCACTCACAACCAAATTTGGTGTATATCAAGCTAACGAAACGGCCGCGAGCGCGCCATGAGCGTAGCATGTAAATCATACTTTTCATGACAAGTTAGTCATGATTTTCATGATATGACTAACCATTTGTGTTCGTCATAGAGTCATGTTATGCCATACCAAATTTGGTATAAATCCCATTAACGATACGGCCAGGAGAGCACAAAGTCGTAGGCGGCTAGATAGATAGCTAGATAGATACGCTCAAAGTCGCCGAAGTTCGCTAAGAAATGCTTCGCATTTAAAAAAACTGGCCCCCCGTACCGCCTCTGTTAGCCGTTAGGAGTGCCACTGCTGACTGGAATGACGGCGGCTCTTCTATGAACGTGCCTGCGCGCTCATAAAATCTGAAAAAAAAAGAAATAAAAACCCCTTTGTGACCAAGCGCGTAATGAAGCCGTCACCATGCCGTAGCGCGGTATCATTTCATTTCTTCGTTCTTGGTTTCACTTTTTCATAATTTTTTTTTGTATTTGAAATTCGATTCGATGTTCCACATTTGTGGCCACTATTCGGCACGTTCGATTCGAAGTGAAACTTGACTATTCGAGCCCTATATCGCATCTTCATCATTTATGTTTGCTGCTTTAGTTACAGGCTTGAATAACAATGGTAGCGCAAGGAAACGGGACACGATATAGTAACATGCAGTACACCCTCACAGCGCTACACTTCCGACAAATGATTTATTTTTGTGTACCACGTGGTTCTTATACACTTTTTTGCACACAGCTGCGACTAAGACGTGTGAGAGCTGTGTGCAAAAAAGTGTATAAGAACCACGTGGTGCCTAAAAAACTTGGACCATTTCTCTGAAGGGAACCCTGATGGGATGCGAAGCAGCGGCGGTGCGCACGGCGTTGACCCGGTTGAAACGGGCGTCGACGCGGGTGCTGGAAGAACGGTTTGAAGCGAAACTCGGTGTAGCGTTTACTCGAGTAAACGTTTGTTTGAAACGCAAAGACACGGGGGGCGGGTCAGAGGTGTTGCGAGCGGGCGGAGCAGCCGGCAGCTGCGGGCGCTGCCGCGAGCATGCTGCGGGTGAGGGAGGGAGTGACGTCAGCGCGCACCTGCGAGGGAAGCGTGCGAGGGGAGCGTGACGTCAACGCACAGCTGTGGCGTGACCTACTTGGCAACGCTCCAACACCTACGGCGAGGGGAACGCGTTGCGGCGCATTCGTACGGACGCACGTAACGTACGGCGTTACACACGTGAGTCAAAGAGATGCTTCGCAACCAAAATAAACCATTTGTCGGAAAAGTGTAGCGCTATGCGTGTGTACTGCGTGTTACTATATTGTGTCCCGTTTCCTTGCGCTACCATTGTTATTCAAGTATGCCGTACCAACAAGCCCGCCTTGCAACTTTATTAGTTACAGGCCTTCACATTCAAACTAAACGTGTTTTTTTACGAATGTCGTTTTAGTGCGAGCTCTGGGAATTTTCACGTGAGATGTAGAGAGAGAGGCTTTTCAATGAGAACTGCAGATGATTGCATGGCGTTACAACTAGCATGTTACTGCAGATAGGTATGACGTGGAACAATGTGCACAGAGCGCAGTGGAGACAGCACATCCACAACATACACCGCAACACGAAACACACTAAAGTTCTTCACTAAGACTATTTTCTCCAAGTGGTTTCACATGTGCAGCCACGCCTGTGTATAGCGCGCGAGCAGGCGGCCTTGCTCTGCGACACCTTGCGGCAGTTGCGGCCTCTGACGTGGTGTGCCTTGGAGCATGTGTGACCTAATAGACATGCTGACCTGCTCTGCACGAGTGACAACGTTGAAGGGTGTGCTTGTTTAAGGCAAGATGCGCGCTCCCTGGCTGCTCTAGACAGGCGTGGACGCGGCTGTACTTTCGTTGCATTCAACGGTCTGGGAGCGTTTCTCCGTGGACAGCCCAGATGCATGCATATTTACTACAACCGACGGCTATCTGAAAGCGAAGGTATGCGGTTTAAAAATGGAATCTGGTAATACGCGGATCTCTGCAGAAAGAGAGCCACCGCGGCGGGAGTACATTATGGCGCCTCATGTCTGCCTAAATTTACGTAGCGTTCGACTAATGTGTAGGTGTGTGACGCTCACTTAATTCGAATTTGCTAAACTGTCACATCTTGTCAAACATTGCCTACCTTTGAAAATATGAGCATTTCCCAGGTTAAAACTATGTCTCGTCTTCGCGCACTGTTCGTCAGAGAGAGATAGAAAGAAGTGTTTTATTCTCAGAGAGAAACGGGACATGAAGGCGAACATTTTGACAGTTTTACCTGTTTGGTCGGGGAAGTTCAACTCCCCCCTTCTCCCTCCTCCCCAAAAAAAGAAAAAAGAGACTGCATACACGGCCATGGCAGCAGAACTGAACACAGAAAAAAACAATGCAGCAGCGCGATAGTTCTCTCGCCCATCAACAACGCAGAAAAGACTGCCAGTTTCTCAAGAAGGTGCCCTCTTTTCTTTTTTTTATTTCACTATCATGTCCCCTCCGCCCAACGACTCTGAGCGGTGCTCTCAAATGGGTTGCAGAAATGAGCGTTCACTAACCCCCCCATCCACAGAAACGTCGCGCGCCCCACAACCCGTTTTGCCAAGCAACCCCTCCCTACCTTCCTTTCGCATTCCTTGTCACTGGTCTTGTAAGCCCCTTTCCCCCCTCTCTTGTCATGAAAGCACCACGTCCCCCCGAAGGGCCAGTTATACTTCTAGATTGATAACTCAGATACCACTTACGCAATCAAAATAATTTTTTCACCAAAATGAGTACGTATGAAATCCAGGGTTTGACGGAATCCCGTCTGGTCGGGAGGAGGCATTGCAAAAGAAGAAGAAACGCCGACCACAATTTAAAACAAAACGTCTCGTTTCGTTTTAAATTGTTGTTATTGAGGTCGGCGTTTCTTATTCTTTTGCAATGAGTACGTATATGCGTTCTAAAAGTCTGTACCGAACATATTTCCGTAGCTCAATTCGCTAAATTTATAACGAATTAACGCGGATTTCAGTTATTCGTGTTTTATTAATTCAGTTTACATAATAAATCAAAATAATTTTAACGTAATGAGAGGCATCGACCTGGCGTTTATTAATATGGAAAGCGGACAAATACTACCGTTTATGTATACTGACCAGACCAAAAAGAGCTTTTAACCAATTAGGTTTACTTATAAAAATTAATAACTTTTTATCGAATCAACCCACAACTACGATGTTTTCTATTAATGCATATCTACAGAGAGTCAATCAGCGCTCCAGATATTACAGTGGTGTGCTTAAAATTACCGAAGTTATCCATATAAAGAAAGAAAAACTCGTGGTCCAAACAACGCATTTTCGGAATTTCCGCTGAATTTTTTACTGCCATCTTGCAAAGCTAGCCTAGTCTTGATAACCTGTTTGGTTATCAACAGAAAATTACCCAATTTTAGCACTTTTTGACAAGAATAACACAGGTAATTCAAGAATAGCACAGTCACCAGTTTTACGCCGCATCAGCGACCGCCGGGTCGTTCGCCACTCGCGAGATCACAGTGTGTCGCCCGCTGCATGGAACCATCGCACGATTAAGGTTCCCACAACTCCCTTTTGTCGATGACAACCTTCGTTTACGCTTGTAGTCGATTGTGATGTCCATAAGGTGCACAGAACGATTTGTTTTTCCCGAAAGCGGCCGAAGGGTTCGCACAATCCTCGCTGCACTTCGATTCAAGTGGCTTGGCCTACTCCATGTTGGTTAGTGGGGACCGGCCGCCCAGCGAGGCTGCCTACGTCAGTCCTCCAGCAGCCAATGCAAGCCCCTGAGCGATGCGCCGGGGCACTTGCGGAGCATCCACCGGAGCATAAGCGCCGGAGCATTTGTGGAGCGTCCCACGGAGCAAAATCAGGGAATTCGTCCCGTTTTCCTTCGTCCATCGCCCACCGGAGCAAAACGGTGGGAAACGAATGTATATGCTCCGGAGCATTCCAGTTTGAATGAGGCCACCGGGGATGAGCGGGAGCATCATCCCCCGAGACCTCCCGGCTGGGTATATTTTCGTCTGCAGTGTATGTCGGTTTTAAGGGAGGGAGTGATTAGGGGAGAGGTTCGACGTCGTGCCGAGATTGCCGAGCCCTGGTCTAGCACAATTTGGGCCAATGTAAGTCCTTCATTGCCCACTTAAGTTTACACGCAGGAAATAATTTCTCGCATTCCGGTATGATTGTCAATAAATCAAGAACGAGCCCTTACTGAGCATACAGAAGAGCGTCGACAGTGAGGCGAGTGCTGGAACATACCAAGTGCGAGCTAGGATAAGGTGGCAGATAATTTACGGGAATGGAGAGTATTATTTATACTTCTCGTATTTCGTGCTGCTTCTCTGTAAATACTTCTTTGCGGACTTGTTGGTTCATACTGAAATCTACACTGGCTGCGCAAGCAGAAAGAAAGTAGAGGGGAGACAGGATAGAGCGCAGATTACCGACTGTTTATGTTCAGTTCACGAAGCCAATATTTAGGCATGTATATCACTGCCCCATCACAATACGCACAAAACCAAGATTCCTTTAAAATCGATACCGCAGATTACCACCTTGTGATTACGTAGAAAAAGATTGTGGCATTTGCCACAAATGAGGTGCATGCTTCAGAGCTCTATATGCGGTACCGTTTTTAAAAGGATCTTGGTTTTGTGCGCATTGTGATGGCTTAGTGATATGCATGCCTAAATATTGGCTTCGTGAACTGAAAATAAACAGTTTGTAATCTGCGCTTTGTCCTGTCTCCCTTATTCTTTCTTTCTGCTTGCGCAGCAAGTTTCTGTAAACGCTGCAGAGGCAAGAATATCGAACCATCATCCCCGTCTTCCCCTCAAGCTCAGCTGTGTTCAAATATAGCGGCGCTAATTGCGTCTTTCTGCCATTACACACGTCTCCGCCAACGAACACTATCCCGATGGCGGCCACTCAAACACAGCCTCCATCGCCTCTCAGGAACAGAGCGAGAACGGGGCGCATCCTCCAGCTATCCGTAGCCGAAAAACTTGCTCGGGCTCAGCGCTGACTTTTTTCCAGCGTGGGCGACGACGACAGAGTCGAGCGCAGGCTTTAATTATCGCCGCGTGCTAATGACACTCGCCTGCGATGGCGTTGAGCATGTGTTTTCTTTTCTCTTCAAGGAAGCCGTGACCCGCGGCAGTCTTTCTTAATAACGCTCCTCATTTAACAGCGACGCTCCTTTTGCTTAGACTGCAACTCGGCTCTCGACAAACTTCGAGGACAACAGCTCCGTAAACTCTGCGCTACTCTCTCTTGAAGAGGTGCGGTCGCTATGCGTGCTGCTTTGCTGAAGGCGGTGCACCGTATGCAGTACTAAGGTAACGGAGTTGTATGCGATGGTGTATTCAATACATGCAGGTAAAAAATTGCGCGAAACTAGAAAGGGACACCACGAAGGAGACACACGAACAAATCAAGCGCAATCTACCGACTGTTTTATTGACCGCAGAGCGTCACTTAAATAGGAACAGAAACTGCGCACATTCTGTTCGGAAGGTCTGCATAGAATGAACAAGATCAACTGTATTCAATGCAGTTTGTTATAGAGTTGACCCCATTAGAAGAAAGATCTCCAGATGAGCAAACATGGCTTGCATCACACGATCGCAAGTCATGAATGGCCGTCTTCTGAAACATAAATGATGTAAATGCAGATAGGCACTTGTCTCCTTACGTGTGCTGCGTGTGAAAGCGCGGCCAGTCTGGGTTTGACGGCTATGCATCGGCGTCCATACTATTCTAATGTCGATATTTTGTGACATATTCGCGTGACGTCACCACTAACATGGTGGTGGCATCCGCCACGGCACCTCATAACTTATTGCTTCACCGCGTGACTTGTGGTGAAACACGCCGGGTGTTTCGTCCGATGGTGTATAACTGTATTTAATGCTTTCGCGCTAAAAGAGTATTCAGTAGGTTAGGTCTGAGGTAAAACATGCGGATGGCGCTTCGAAAGCAGAAAGAAATCTCGAAAGACTAATAGTATTATACAGCCCCATGTAAAGATCTTCACCAGGTTTACTTCTGGAACGGTATCGGTCGCGAAGGTACTAACATGTTAAGTTTTGTAAACTGCGCTCTACGAAGCCATCTGGCACCGTATTCCATCAGGAAACTTAAATGAAGCCACGCAATTGAATGAAATTATCTAATAGGACAGCAGTTCGCGAACAAAAAAAAGCACGTAAGCGCAACTGAAGGGAATCTTCAGAGTTAAAGAACGTAAAGGTAGAAGGGAGGACAAGACGTCCACAGCTACCTTCGTTTCATTGTATTTTGTTTGAGTTGCGCTAAACACTCGGAGCATCATGGGATACGAGCTCGCCCACACTGCCGCTGTTGGGAATCTTCGGCTTAGTACTTTCAAACGAGTGGTTTAGGTTAAGACACGTTCCGAAAGGCTGGTACAAGATCGAGACGTCACGGCGAGCTCCCCGAGTTCCATAATCCCGACGGCCGCTCGCCTTGAGTAGATGAAAAGGTGCGTACGTCGCGCCGTGAACGAGCTTGCTATGGAATGTGTGCAACGAGAAGCCCCGAAAGGAGGCCGGAAAAACAAAACGAGACGTCTGGAAGAGACGTCGTTAGGGAGCGCGCTGTCCTTCCGCTGTGTGTGTCCCCCCTGGGGGGAGCATCGATTCTCATCGCCATGGCGACGCGCTGCGACAACAGTGTTGCTGCGGCCTTTTTCCCCCCTCGCGCCTTTTCTGACGCCCTCTCCTCTCCCCCCCTGCCGTTAAAGCCGCCTAATCTGGAGCTCTTCCGCACCTACTCTTCGGGCCGTCCGATGACGGACGGCCGGCGCTGTCTCGCTTACTTCATGTGGCCGGCCTCGTGTGGTTAGTGTACGCGGTGATAGTCACGACCGGCGGGTGCGTGGAGCGAAACGAACTTACCAGCAGCCTCACTTCTTCGAAAAAATAGGCCCGAGAGTAGTGTTTCAAGAGCTCTTAAAGCTCCAAGTTAAACGTCGGGTGTCCGCAAAAAACCCTACGCGCCGTTGCTTATCAGCCGCGCCCACCGACGGAGACAGTCCGCGTGATTGCCCGCAGTCGAGTTCGAGCGACGAAAGGCCCGCGCTTCTACCGGGGGGCCAGCTTTGCGCGTTAGTTCTGGCGCTGGAGCTTGAACATTCTTGCATGGTCTCTACCAGGTTGCGGTTCGACTCTACTTTCTCTACGCTAAGGAAAGACCTAGCATCAGCCAAGAGAACACATTAATCCCCGAAGATCAACCGGCTTCTCCGTTTCTTAAGCTTTACACTGCTACTGCAAACTTCTCCCCATTTGTTTTTCCAATCTACACTTCGCTACAGGCACACTTAAGAGAAGGCCATTTGAATCGTGTCAGAAGGTTATCTTTTTAAAACACTTAAAAGGCACTGTGGCGGCAAGAGAAGGCTCGTTAAGAGTGAAAAATTAAATAAAATACGTCGCCCACTCGCCTTGACGTCGTAGACATTGGCCGTGTCTGCCGGGGCGTACAAAATTAGTTATCGTAATTACAAAAATTTGTTATTCGTCAGTGAGGTCACACTGACGAAGGCTGGCCCACCAGCCGAAACATTTGTGATTAATAAAGCACGACGTACGTCATACTTTGTCGTTTCCATTTTACCTGGAGCCAGTGCGCTTTGTTCACCGCGACCTGTCTCTCTCTCTCTCTCTCTCTCTCTCTATATATATATATATATATATATATATATATATATATATATATATATATATATATATATATATATATATATACATATATGCTGCATTGGATATAAAACAAAAATGAGAAGCTCGTGACTAGATAAAAAAAAAACGGAGCTACTGTGTTTAAGAAATTGAGTTCTTTCTTGAATAAAAGTTGCTCAGAAATGTACTATTAAATACAGAAAGGATAGAGAACCGCAATATCTTTCTCCCTTCAGTATATCTGTAATCTATGGCTTTTCATAAACTGCTTTCATTGCCGCATTCACCAGAATTCACTTTTTTTCTCAAGTAGAACAAATTTACTTCTCATTGGTTCTGAAGTAGTTCAATGACAACGTATTTGCGGCTTTAATTCTACATGGAAGGGCGTCGTGGGAATAGCATACGTTCTAGGCCGTTGAGTGCAGTTCGCCGGTGTTGCCGTGCGTACACTGAGACGGAGTTGAAATTCGAAAAAAGTTATGGCGTCTTGTAGCTTGGTGAAAGAGAATAGGCAAACATGAAATCGAAATCAGAACATGGCATTCAACGTTCTAGGAACAGGGGTACCAATAGGATTTGAAGAACCCTTCAAGTGGGAATCTCGCTGCGGTGTTTGTTAGAAAGACAGCACTTGTCGCATATTCGGCTCCTTGAGTAAATATGTTGATTTGGTGCTTTGCATGATGAGCATCCACGCGGGCTATGATATGTGACACAGTGTATAGGGGTTACGCATTAATTTCCATCGCACGTTTGTACCGCGCGGGAGCGCTGTCGCATTATGTGCCATCGGAAGGCAGCCCTTGTGGAGTGGAATTGAACCTGCGGCGTCGTGCGCAGTAGAATGCCGCAACAACTGTACATGCGCGGCGGCTGTATGTAAACGTACTTATCGAGTTCATTACCAGAGGCGCCACTATGGCAACCAGAAGGACGGTGTGTTGGGCAAGGCCACCTAGCACAGTTGCAATTCGAAATAGTGTAAAGAAGCAAAGCATTGTGACGGCAAGGGTGGGTGGGTTCTGCATATCTTGAGAAAAGCGCGAATCAAAATAGAGTAGGCGAAGAAAGGAACAACGCACACACACTCCCCGGGCGCGCGTGGTGTGTCCGTGCGTCTTTCCATTTGCGCTTTCTAAATAGAGTAGGGCAGTGACACGAGGAAGAGCTAATAGGCGATGACTAACTGGTTGTTTCAATCGGCACGTCCTCGGATATACGGACTGCTGCTAGGGCTATCGGAAGGCGTGTCGATCGAGAGGATTATTTGGTCGCTCCTATTATTCACCTGTCCTTTCTACGTTTGTTCATGTCTGCAGTGCACTACGTCCTCCAGCCCGGTATAGACTACTTTTCGGATGCGTTTTGGTGCCGCCATACCTTGCCGTTTTGTATCTTAAGCAACTAAACGAACAATGTTACGGTGCGCATGAAATAGATTGGATTGGTGCATTCGACGTTTAACAATTCACGTCACGATATGCAAAAGCTAAAAAAAAAAAAAATTGCACCATCTCCCGCTGAGGCGATGCGAAGCAGTACGGGGGGGTGCACACCGCGTTTGCATCGGTTTGACTAGGTGTTTCCGTTAATGTTGCGAATTTAGTGTTATCGTTTGTGTTGTGTTTATGTTCTTATGTTGTTGTTAACGTAGACACCTAGCGTCTACGTTAACACCATGCGTCGGACACCGTGCGCCGCACGGTGTGCGGCCCAGCCGGCGCAGTGACTGAGCGTGTGTACGACCTAAAGCGAGCCTTTTATCTAAACGAGGAGGGAGAATGTGGGGAGAGGGAGGTTGGCTACGGCGCAGCCACAGATTTTAGCTGGTGTGTGGAGAGGAGGTGTGTGGAAAGGGTTTGCGAATACGCAGTAAGGGTGGTCACGCCGCACACCACCGGATTGAACTCCGCCATAAGCTGCTTCGCATCTAAAAGAAAACACCGTCCAAGCACTCCGTACAGATGGTTAACCAGCGAAGCTGAAACGTGCGGCCACAGGCGTTTGCAGACGGCGCAGCCTAAGCCAAAGTGCCGCTCGAGAAACTCCCGCCGAAAGCTGGCGTCGGCCCCGGCGAATGCGTTCCCGCCATTGCCACGTTGACACTGCTCTGCTGTTCTGGCATTCGTACTATCCGTGCCCTCCACATGTGGAACCTTCATGCGACGCCGAACCGGCCGAACGCTTCACGTGAGCCCGTCAAGCGATGTTTGTTTACATCCCTCCTTTGCATGTCGACCTGGTTGACGGCTCTCCTAGGCGACGCGCGCGGATAGGGCGGGGCCGAATTACCGCCTTTGTCATCCTCTCTCTTTCCCTCCTACATTCATTTCTCTCCCACTCCCCATCCCTGTGCAGCGCTGTTGTGGTGACCTCCACTGAGAGCTTTGGCGCTGAACTTTTTTCTTCATTTTTGCTCTCTTTCAAAGCCACGCCGTGGAAACTGCTGCGCGCGGTCTCGGCGGCACGGCTGCGAAGGGATGAACGACGTCACTGACGGCGCTCCCCACGGAAACGTTTATCGTGGCGAACGGTGTTTCGTTTCACCTAGCCATATTGCCATATACAGCTCTCGCTGTAAAAAACACTTTTGTTTATCAACTCATATACACATATACCTTACGCTAAATCAAGCATGAAGTGAATCATGCTTGCCAAGAAAGCGATAAGAAGATGCGTCCTGTCGTCGTTCCCTACATACACAGTGTCTCATTCTTTGAAAAATGGGGCTTCAAGGTATAACGTACCGGTGGTGTTTTCGGCTCCTCGAAAACTTTCTCGTGTTCGTGCTCGAGTGTCATCTGCTAAGAGTCCTGAATGTGAAAAAGAACACACGAATAAAACGCGTTTCGTGAAATGTTCAACTGGTGTTGTGTACAAGATTCCGCTGAGCTGCGGCAAGGTGTACATTGACCAACCTGGCCGGTGTGTTAATGACCGCTTAGAAGAGCACGCCTTGCCTATCAGAAATCGGACAGGATCTCATTTGCCGTGTCATCGCAAGGAATGCACGTGTGAACCATTTCTGGGAAACGCATGCATTTTGTGGAAGAGTAAAGACAAGGTGGCTCGGGAACTGGCTGAAGCTGTGTACATACAGAAATATGGTGATCGTTGTGTCAGCGTTCCTTCCGTGACCATTTATCAGAAGAGTATTCCGTTCTGGCTGATAGGCTTTGATTAAGAGGTGTAGCTAGAGTCGTGATATCTTACTTTGTTTGGTCTTTTGCGCATGCCTGAGGGTTGTGAAGCAGAGCTGTTGGAAGAATAAAAGTTAGTCGGAAGTGTTCGCTTGTCCGCGTCTGTGTTTCTTCGTCCCTGTCTGAGTATTTGCGCCATCAATTGTACTTAGGCCAGGTACCCCGATAGAAAACACTACTAAATCGTCTACATAGACTGGTGTAACCGGTGTTCCGCATTGGTTCTCCTCGCTCGACTCTGACGTTTATTAGGGGCTACGAGGTTGTCCCTACATCCACGCACTTCGCCCTTGAGTGCTCCAGCGCTTCGTGGCGATCGGCGGAGGAACATGCTCGCCCCGGAGGAGCCTCTCTCATCGAGTTGGGTGAGAACGGCTCGTTCTGCCACAAATCATACGACCCCTCTCTCCTTGGTTGGACCTGTTTTGACTCACTGCTGCTGCATCCCCTCGTACCGATGCATGTGGTTACGAAGGGGACGCTCGGTGGCTTTCGTGGCTGACGGATGTCCCGTCCGCGATGTCCCCTCTTCGACGACCGCGGACTTCTCTAACCGTCTCCCCATCTTTTACTTTTCTCTTTACCTCTTTTAATCCCTCCTTATCCCTTTCCTTGTGAACCACTGCTGAGGTGTCGCACTTTGGTCCAGACAGTTGCGGGGTTCACTTTTTTTCATCGTCATTTAATCTTGCTTTTTTTCCCGATGGTCGTGTCGGCCCCTCCGCGATATCAGCCGACGAGCATAAACGGAGATAACGTCATGTATCGGATTCTGCGGGTCGGGCTTATCATGAAGTGTGCCCGGAGCTCGCGGTGCCCCCTCGCGCGTGCACGAGTTGAGACGGCCAAGAAATTCGGCGCTGAAGAGCGACGGTTTCACTGCGCTCACCTGTCGGCCATAGAGCTTCGCCAAATATTTACTGAGGGGCGATTCTCGATGTATCCACCTAGTCGACCTATCCACTTAGACGAATCGCTTTAAGTTGCTCCATAAAGGGTGAGCCGTGACGTCATGGCGCTCTTGACCACATCGACGCACCGAACCCGCCAGCACATTCCGGGCGTAAATAGAGAGCGGACGAAATGTACAGTAACAGGACACTTAGACAAACTTGACAAGTCTTAACTTGCGTATGAACGTGTTCAGATGTTTGGAAACGATGCAGGGAATGCGTACCGACCTTCAAGGTACGTCAGGCGGGCGCCGCCTTAAACATAATTCAAGGGCTAACGTGATTAGAGTTCCTGCATGGCCTTCGAGATGTGCATCGAAAAGCAGATCTCTGGAGGCAGCATTCCTTGCGGTTTGAGTGCACGTTTGAGTGAGATAAATCGGCACCCAGCGCTTCAAAAGGACCACGGCGGAAGTTCGTCACCATAGATTTTCCTATAAATACGCTAGACTGAATTCGGGCGCTAATGTCTATAGGAGCTGCAACGTGCGGTGCTTCAGCCACATTGGGAATGATGGGTAGTACACGGATTTGTCTAATCTTCGTTCTTTCGGCTCCGTATGGCTCCGTGTGGCCCGAATTCGCTTTGCCGCAAGACGAAGTTAAACAAAGGTTAAGCAGTCACGCTTAACCCATCCGAACCGGCTAACGAACTTCACAACGGTCCGTTCTTTTATTCAAAACAAAACCAAAACAAATTGACCAAATAGATCGATAGACGGAAAGACAGACAGACAGGCAGACGGACGGACAGAAAGACGCAGACAGACAGATGGACGGACGGACGGACGGACGGACGGACGGACAGACAGACAGAGGATGGCGGAAAGACAGACAGAAGGACACAGATGGGCGGACGGACGGACAGACAGACCGACAGACAGAAAGAGAGAAAGACAGACGGACGAACGGAAAGGCAGACAGACAGACAGACAGACAGACAGACAGACGGACGGATGGATGGAAAAGACAGACAGACACACAGACGGACGGACGGACGGAAAGACAGACAGACAGACAGACAGACGGTAAAGACAGACAGACAGACGGAAGAAAAGGCGGTCGGAAAGACAGACGGACAGACAGAGAGAGGGAGAGACAGACGGATGGACGCACGGACGGAAAGACAGACAGACGGACGGAAAGATAGACAGACGGACGCACGGAAAGACAGACGGACGGATGGACTGGAAAAGACAGACACACAGAAAGACGGACGGACGGACGGAAAGACAGACAGACAGATGGACGGACGGACAGACAGACAGATGACGGCGGAAAGACAGATATAGGAGGACACGGGCGGACGGAAAGACAGACAGACAGATAGAGAGACAGACAGACAGACGGATGGACGGACGGACGGAAAGACAGACAGATAGAGAAACAGACAGACGAATGGATGGAAAAGACAGACGGACGGACGGAAAGACAGACGGAGAGACAGAGAGAGACAGACGGATGGACGGACGGACGGAAAAGACAGACAGACAGACGGATGGACAGACAGACAGACAGGCAGAGAGAGAGAGAGACAGACGGAGGGACGGAAAGACAGACAGACAGAGAGACAGACGGGCGGATGAACGGTAAAGACAGACAGACACACACACAGACAGACGGACGGACGGAAAGACGGACAGACGGACGGACGGAAAAGACAGACAGACAGATGGACGGACGGACAGAGAGCCATAGGATGGCGGAAAGACATACAGGCACAGACGGACGGACGGAAAGACAGACGGACAGACAGATAGAGAGACATACAGAGGGACGGACGGATGGACGGAAAAGACAGACAGAGGACGGACGGAAAGACAGACAGACACGGACAGACGGACAGACAGACGGACGGGCGGACGGAAAGACAGACATAGACAGACGGACAGACAGACAGAGAGACAGACAGACGGACGGACGTAAAGACAGACAGACAGATAAAGACGAACGGACGACGGATGGACGGAAAGACAGACAGACACAGACTGGACAGACAGGCAGAGAGACAAACGATAGACTTACGGACGGACGGAAAAGACAGTCAGACAGACGAACGTACGGACGGAAAGACAGAAAGACACAGACGGACGGACGGAAAGACAGACAGACACAGACAGACGGACAGACAGAGAGACGGACGGACGGACGGAAAGACAGACAGACACAGACGGACGGACGACGGAGGGACAGACAAACAGATGAACGGACGGAGGGACGGAAAGACAGACAAACAGACAGACAGACACAGACAGACGAACAGATAGAGAGACGGACGGACAGACGGACGGACCGACGGACGGAAAGAAAGACAGACAGACAGACAGATAGATAGATAGATAGATAGATAGATAGATAGATAGATAGATAGATAGATAGATAGATAGATAGATAGATGGACATACAGAGTTATTCAATCATACCAGTTGCGAAACTCCCCGTAGGCTCCATGTATAAAAATCCAGACACGCCATTGGCCGAAATGACGGGAGTGTGCTGATTGTCGCGTCATCTGTTGACCAAAAAGCCGGCAGATGCCACGCATTGTGGGAATCGATGTAATGCGAAGCAGCCAGGAAGGAGCAAATCACGCTTTACATAATTTGCATGTCATGTTTTACATGTTAGGGGCTGTCATTTATGTTCGTGATACAGTCACGTCACTCAATACCAAGTTTGGTGTATATCACGCTAACGAAACGGCCGCGAGCGCGCCATGAGCGTGGCATGCAAGTCATGTCGCACATGACAAGTAATGATTTCCATATTATCACTGGTCATTCGTGTTCGTCATACAGATGTCACTCAATACCAAATTTGGTGTATCTCAAGCTAACGAAACGGCCGCGAGCGCGCCATGAGCGTGGAATGCAAGTCATGTCGCTCATGGCATGTCATCGTTTCCATATTACTCCTTGTCATTTATGTTCGTTATACAGTCACGTCACTCAATCCCAAATTTGGTGTATATCAAGCTAACGAAACGGCCGCGAGCGCGCCATGAGCGTGGAATGCAAGTCATGTCGCTCATGAAATGTCATGATTTCCATATTACCACTTGTCATTTATGTTCGTCATACAGTCATGTCACTCAATACCAAATTTGGTGTATCTCAAGCTAACGAAACGGCCGCGAGCGCGCCATGAGCGTGGAATGCAAGTCATGTCGATCATGGCATGTCATGATTTCCATATTACCACTTGTCATTGATGTTCGTCATACAGTCATGTCACTCAATACCAAATTTGGTGTATCTCAAGCTAACGAAACGGCCGCGAGCGCGCCATGAGCGTGGAATGCAAGTCATGTCGCTCATGGCATGTCATGATTTCCATATTACCACTTGTCATTTGATGTTCGTCATACAGTCATGTCCCTCAATACCAAATTTGGTGTATCTCAAGCTAACGAAACGGCCGCGAGCGCGCCATGAGCGTGGAATGCAAGTCATGTCGCTCATGGCATGTCATGATTTCCATATTACCACTTGTCATTGATGTTCGTCATACTGTCACGTCACTCAATACCAAGTTTGGTGTATATCAAGCTAACGAAACGGCCGCGAGCGCGCCATGAGCGTGGCATGTAAATCAAATCATGTTGTTCATGACATGTACGTCATTATTTGCATATTACCACCTGTCATTTATGTTCGTCATACAGTCGCGTCACTCAATCCCAAATTTGGTGTATATCAAGCTAACGAAACGGCCGCGAACGCGCCATGAGCGTGGCATGTAAATCATACTTTTCATGACAAGTTATTCATGATTTTCATGATATGACCAGCCATTTATGTTCGTGATACAGTCATGTTATGCCATACCAAATTTGGTATAAATCCCATTAACGATACGGCCAGGAGAGCACAAAGTCGTAGGCGGCTAGATAGATAGATAGATAGATAGATAGATAGATAGATAGATAGATAGATAGATAGATAGATAGATAGATAGATAGATAGATAGATAGATAGATAGATAGATAGATAGATAGATAGATACGCTCAAAGTCGCCGAAGTTCGCTAAGAAATGCTTCGCATTTAAAAACTAACTAATAAACGCCATATTTTGTGTTTTGCGTTGAGCAGGGCCGTGAGCGCCGCCGCATTCTGCCAAACAACATGGCAGCGCTACTAGATCGAGCTGCAGAGACTTTAGAACTTGGTCATGGGTGGGTTGGTGCCAAAGTTTGCTGAACATGTTTCTCTGACGCAATGCTAGAAACATGAAAAAGGACATAGGAGCTCCTCTGTCTCTGCCCGAGCAGCAAACGTGTGGTCTGCAACCAAAGTTCGCCGGTGCCATCGCAAAGACTCCGCGAACATCGCACCAGAAAAGAAAAGAGCGCTTGCAGCGTTACTTGCGAGTAAATAGCAATGTTCCAGTTTTTTTTTTTTTTTTGTCATCGTAATTTCATTATATGGTATCCCAGCCTATGTCCCATTGCAGAAGGACTGGTTCTTGGGCTAGTTGGGGTTTGCTTATAATCATGATGTAACGCGAAAAGACAGTACGGTCCTCAATTTTTCATTCAAGTTGTCAGTAGCGCCTGTGGTTTGTGGTTCTTTGTGTCCGTATTGTCTTTTCGCGCTACATCATGATTATATGTGTCCCATTGGTTTCGCGGTTACTGGAAGCGACCACTGAGAGAAAGACATAGCGGCCAATTCACGGTAAGTACTCATCGGTACTGATGCGCTTTGGTTTGCACTCCATTGTATCAGTGTCTAGTTTGTGCGATCATCGTTCACGTCGTGTTTGTGAGACACAACGTGAACCGCAGAGCGGAACACTTCAAAAGATTCGTCATCTCAAACTTCCCGCGAGTAGTCCGTCCTCGAGCGCACATTTTCAAACAAGCGAACGAGGAGTAACAGAAATAATTAGGGCGCAGCGAAACAATTAAAAAATGCCCCCCGCCTCCCCGAAGGGAATCGTGAGGAAATGCGAATGCATTTCGCGCGCACTTCACTCCATTTATATATGGTGGTTGTGGTTCGAAGAAGGAAAAGGCGCCTAATTTCTTCAGCCCGGTCGGGAGCACGGCGCAGCGCCTGCTTTTTTTTTTTTTTTTTTTTTTTTTTTTTTTTTTTTTTTTTTTTTTTTATCGCGGCAGCTCCGCTGACCTCCCGCGATGCGAGCGCCCTCACGCACCAGAGCGCGCTCCTCCTCTCCACTTCTGCCATCGCCTTGAGATGCGCCCAGCCAGCGAACGGTCGAAAGTGAGGCGCGAGCGGACGGGAGAGTGGGGCGCAGGGAGGAGAGAGAGCGAACGGCGAGAGAAGAAGCGGCGAAGCACTGCACCTACCCTCTCCTACACTCTATGGGAGAGGGAGTGAGAGCGGAGAGATAACACCTGCCGGCGCGCGGACACCTCCTCAACCTATCCTCCTCCTCCGCGGACAACGCCGGACAACGCCGCCTGACATAGCCCGGCTAAGAAATGCATTCGCATTTAAAAGCATCGTAGCACGAAACTGCAAACACCGCCTTCGACGAAATTAAACTAGACGCTTTGACACGTTTTTGCTTACGCCTCTGCGCAGCGAAAACAGCTGACAGCGGCGCCGTTTAAGCCATGGCCATTGCGGCGAAAACGCCAGTGTTGCGTGCTGCGTTGAGCAGCCTGCGAAGAGCGCACGCAGGGGTGGCAGTTTAGTGTTTTGTATTGCCGCTCCCAGATGGCGCGACAAACTGCTAACCCCCCCCGCACAATCGGCCAATCGCGTGTCCGGGTTTCGGAACGCAGTTTCGCAACTGGTATGATTGAATAACTATGATACATACATACATACATACATACATACATACATACATACATACATACATACATACATACATACATACTGACAGATAGATAGATAGATAGATAGATAGATAGATAGATAGATAGATAGATAGATAGATAGATAGATAGATAGATAGATAGATAGATAGATAGATAGATAGACATTCGGAAACATACATCAGATTGCGGCCGCCATGCTTCAGAAGCAAAACCAGGGCCTTTCTCCCAGCACAAGATCCTCACTGATGCCGCCGCAGCAGGTTTCTGCAAGCGTCGTCCTTCGATTCGTCGCCATGCACGTCACGCTAAAGAAAAGAACCGCGGCTTTCCCTTTTTAGATTCGTGGAAAGATATTTCGGGACGGCGAAAGCTTTTTGTTCCCGCAGGCGATATGATGTGCGGCCGCCGCGGTGTTGTCTGGCCGCGGGCGCGTGGCTCTCCATGTCTCGGGTTTTCATCGCACGAATTCTCTCTCTCCGGCTCCCTGAATTGGGATAATCGTGCGTGCTTGAGTCTGTGAAGTGTTGCCTTTGAATGTTATAAGCAGCGAAAAGCTTTACAAAACGATGAGGTGTAATGTGCACGGCAGGGGCGTAACCAGAAATTTTTTTCGGGGGGGGGGGGGGGGGGTTCAACCATACTTTATGTATGTTCGTGCGTGCGTTTTTATGTGTGCGTGCATATATACGCAAGTAAAATTGAAAAATTTCGGGGGGGGGGGGGGTGTGAACCCCCCCCAACCCCCCCCCCCCCCCCCTGGCTACGCCACTGGTGCACGGATCGCACGCGTCGCATCGTTAGAACACTCTGTAAATGTTCTGTTCAACTGAGGAACCAGACATCGTCTTTACCACGCGCCGCCGAAGCAAAGCGATGCATTGAGTTTGTAGGTCACACTGTCTGTAAGCAAACAGGGACACAGGCGCATACCCAGGGATGGTTGTAGAAAAGAAAAAGAGGGCCTCTGTGAGCGAGTGAGTTTTGGAACTTAACTCGGTAGAGCAGTAAACTAGGCATCCGAAGGAACTGTTATTGTTCCGCGAATAAATATTCCTCTATATTATTCGTCTAGAGCCAATGAAAATAACTCTGATAGACATCTTTAAACCTTCGCTTGTCCTTAGCTTGTTCCCCTCTACGCAAGTCCATAGGATAGTCTTTGTTTGGCCAAGTAAAGGAGAGGTGTATGCCGCAGGCGCACCTGCTTTCTATTCTTCTTCGCCCCGTGTAGGGTAGCAAACCGGGCGCGATTTGGTTAACCTCCCTGCCTTTTCTTTGCCTCTCTGTCTACTTTCTCTTGATACAACTTATTTAATTTTCCTTTGCGGGTTTAGGCGCCTTTATGGCGAACGGTGGGCATTTTCTATGCGCCGCTTTACTGCCACACGAAGACTGAGCTTAGCTTTCATCAAGAATATTTTCGCTTGGCATTATTCTCGTTTGTACTAGAAAGGCTACTCCGCCCCCCTCATTAGCATGCAAAGATTACCATAGGTGCCCCCGCCCTCCACCCATACAATAACATCATAGACGATGATATTGCGTGTTTGCTGCCCTATAACACAAGGCCACGGTGCACAAGGTCGACGCTGCCTTGTATTTTGAGCATCTGAGGTTGGCTGTCCACTATGCCTAGCCTCTACTATATATCCTTCACCTGGAGGGTTCTTGATCTCGTATACGTCGTAGCAAGGCCTTACTTCAACTCTGCCTACACGGCACAGTTCAGCGTTGGTGTCGGCGACGCCACTCTTATTTATCAGTTGTGATCTTTGCATGGGCCAGATTACGCCTAGTCTGACTGAAATACCTTCTCATATTGCAACGATTTCGGAGAACAGAGAGGCTAACCTCACATATTTTCGCGCACGTCTTGATCCTCGTTTGCGCACAAGCGATAAAAAAAGAAAAACTTATTTCCAAAAATCTATGCGCTAACAGTCACATCTTTGACATTCAGGGGGCGCGACAAATGTTGTAGTATATTTTCATAATCACCCGTAATTGGTAGATTAGTTCACGGATGTTTTCATAACTTAACCATTGATTCTTCCTCATAACATAGTCCAAGGAAGCGAGCCATTTATTCAAGTATTTAGAGGGTTTTCCACTCTTTCTTTATGTCTAATTAACACCCGCGCGCCAGCTAACACATGTCCTTAGCTTTTAGCGAACTGTCGGATTCCGAGTGAGCGGCTAATGATAGGAAGACAGCTTTCGCGAACAGCCGCGACTGCGCCCTGTTGGTTGTCGCCATCAGCGTTCGTTATGCTGTCCAAGCCGGAACCTAACGAGGCCAACTTTTTCGGTTCGTCGTATGTTTGAGAGCAGAGGTCGTCCCGTTAATTTCAGGGAAGTCGAGGTCTCCAGCTACTTCAACGTTCCAGCGCAGTGCGCCGGGCTTCGAGCAGTTTAAGAGGACGGTGCCAGCATAGACGTTCTCCACTGGGCGCTGCGCCCTCCTCCCGCTTATTGATGCGTGCAGTCACTAGTATCGTCGCGCCTTCAAAGCGCGTCACCCTTGCACAGGCGGGTCACCGCCTGCCTGTAAAGACGAGACTGCACGCACCAGTTTAGAATCCTACCGTATAATAAGAAATTTTGTCACAAGTGCGTTAGCACCTTTTCTCCCTTTGATGCTGAATTTTGTCTTCCGGATGCGGCTGTTGGGATTGATTGAAATGACATTAATGAGGTTTTGCGGGAAGCGCTAGTTCCCACGTCGGGACTGCCAGGCCAAGCCTGTCAGCCGGCCTGCTGGAAGCTGGTCGGCCAGGAGCGGGCTTCAAATGGCAAATGTCTGCGTTGTTGGCGCTATGCCTTGTTCAACATCTCACTGCTCTGACATCTACAGTTGTCAGTCAGCTCTTGTGTGGCGTCAAATGAAAGCCCAACAGCGGCAAGCATTCGCAATGGTTTAGTGCGCATCGTCCAGTTAGGGGCAGGCGCGCATATTCGCACTGGTGTGAAACGGTGTTGACTGGACGGCGCGCACAAAACCACTGGGAATGCTTGTCGCTGTTGGGGTTTCATTTGACCCCGACAGCACGTGTCGCCTTTCTTGTGGGTGGCTGCCTGATCGCGCTTGTACCTCCAAGTCTTTGGTTGTCCACTGCCCCAAAGGTTTCCTCATACAGGGCGGTCCCATGTTATTAGTTGGGATTTAAATTGTGTCGTGATGAGGGTGGTCTGTAGCAATAGGGGTGTGTTGTGGGAAGTCTGGAATGATTTACCAGAAGCATGTGCGATAGGAATCCATACCTATTTACCACAAAGTGTCATACAATTCTTCGTGCCTTCAGAAGGCAGAGAGGAAACGAACGTCCGCGCTTACTGCGCCGTGCGGTATAGTAAGGATTGGCAATGTTGACTGAATTGACAAATATTTATAGTGTCCGGATACGAGCCACGTCGATACTGCGTCTATAGTCAGGCGTTTAAATGGAAATGTGCAACTTGGTTTCGCGTTCGAGTTCCATCATGGTTGAACCGCGCATCTCCGTGAATAAAATTTGCTATTAACTTTCGTCCATCGACGAGTGTATGAACACTCTCCGCCGCGAGAGGCGTTCTGAGCGATTCAGACATGCACAGCACAACGGAATCATTTGTGTCCCAGATCGTCAATGCAGGCTTCGCTTGGCGAAAAGAAGGTTGACATAAGCAGAACAAAGTAAATGAAGAGGACGTGACATTTCGATACGTGATGCGTCGGCCGGATCTCGCCACCCGCCGAGGCGTCCCACTGTGCGCCGAGCACGCGAGAACTTGCAGCGCGCCCTGCATTCGACGCCCCGGCGCCAATGAAGGCACGCACGCCACTCGCGGTCGATACACGCGCCGGCGGCATCAACGACTTTGCGCGGCCCGAACCTCGGCGCCTTGGCCGCCCTCCTTCCTTCGCGCCGGAGTCATAACGCAATAGCCACGCGCCGTGTCTGCCGCCGTAACAAATCCGCGAGACAGGCCGCTGCTCGAATCCACCTATTTTTGCCTGTGCTGCCCTCTACCGTTTTGGTAGGGTTTGGGCAGGGGCCGTTACAACCGGTATCGCCAGAACGAAGGCCTCCAAGATGAGCAGACGTTTCGCGACTTGTTCGCTAGGGGAAGGGTGCATGCGCTATTCCCCTAGCGGAAATGTCGCGCAACGTCCGTCCATCTCGGAGGCCTCCGTTCTGGCGATACCGGTTGTAACGGCCCCTGCCCAAACCCTACCAAAACGGTAGAGGGCAGCACTAAACGGGAAAGGCGAATTCGAGCAGCTGCCGGTGTCGTGGATTCCAGTGGAGCAGTGGATGGAACGCAAGAAGCGAGGCTAAACAACCCCTGAAAAATTCAATAGGACGAGCGCGTTATTCCTTCCTCGCGTTTCCCGTCTTTTCGTCACAATTCGTGACGGCTGCAGTATGTTTTTAAGAGGAAAAAAAAACAGCGCAAAATTATGACAAGACACACAAGGTGAAGAAGGCACGACAACAGCGCTGACTTACAACTGATTTATTTTTCGACATGTGGGCACATATATACCTTGACAGTCAAAAAAATAGAAAGAAAATTAACACGATATTTTCTTTCTATTTTTTTGACTGTCAAGGTATATATGTGCCCACATGTCGAAAAATAAATCAGTTGTAAGTCAGCGCTGTTGTCGTGCCTTCTTCACCTTGAGTGTCCTGTCAGAATTTTGCGCTGTTTTTTTCCCTCTTATAAGTATGAACCAACTCGCCCAAGCCTCAACCCTTGCAGTCTGTTTACGTGACGTCACAAGGAAATCAGATTTCGACTGACATATCGTCTCCGACCCTGCTTTAATCCGCGGTCGCACGCACGTCCTGCCTCGTCTCACTTGACTATCGCGCGCAATGTCACTTCGTTTCGCGCTTTTTCGACTGCGCGAGCGGAGTTAGCGGCGTTAGCCGAAAAGATCCTGGTCGGCTCAAAGCTCACTGCTGACATTGCCCGTGTGTTTCATGAAGAAGTAAGCAGCGATTGCTCCCGTACGAAGGGTGGCGAAGGCGAGAAACAAACCATTCTCTGGTCTTTCAACTCGGAGTGGTTTAGAAGCCCTATAGTTTTTGTAAACAGTGCACCAACAAGAGAGAGGTTACAATAGTGGACAGAATCTTGTACGAGTGCTCGTGTGATGTACACCATTACCACAGGCCACGTTAACTAAGTGGTCGTCCTCTGACAAACACGAAGCCACAGCTTCGATAACCTGCCGATGGGATCGCATTCAAATAGGCGTGAAATAAATTAGCAGCAAGCGAAAAGAGAACCATACTACTTAGATTGGCTAAATAACTACGAAATATGAAAAATAAGCCGGGGCCGAATGAAGAAAGCAAAGTAACGTGTCAGGTACGCTTGTCCCCATGTTCCCGACAGGGGGAAATATTTTAAGTGCGAAGCACCTTTGTCTTGTCGGCCCTTCCCTTCATTGAACTGAAGCCGGGCATGCAGGGAAGAAGAAGCACCTTAGGGTAAGCTGGGCACCTAATGCCCAGTTTCAGTCTAGAGTCTCATCAAAGTATTCTCTCTCCAAACACTGCATGCTTCGCCCCTGCCCCGGTTTCTCGTAAGTGGAGCTGAAACACCCTTCCCCACTTGCTTCGGCCCTCCCCAGTTCATTTTTAATCCGGCTTTTAGAGGATTTGGCTCGTTTGTGAAATGTAGCAAGGTATTTGACCGGGGCTAGTTGACACTGACACAAGGAGACACGAAGACAAGCGCTTGTCTTCGTGTCTCTACTTCGCCCTTGTGAAAACCGCCATATGCGAGTGCGCACAGCTACTAAGATTTTACATTCGAGCCCCTTCCCTATTCTCACGCATCGCCCTCTTCAGCGAAAAAAATAAAAATCTGCCGCGTGCTAACCCTACGTCCTGTCGACGTGCTCGTATGTCTTCCAATATGGAGAACAGCGACAAGCTTGCACAAAACAATTTAGTGTATTTGCCCATACTTTTCTTTTCGTACCGCAAATATAATGCACCGTGAGTTTTAGAAACCAACCCGGCAGGTACATTATTTTATATCGCATCCTCGTTGGAAGCGACAACGAATGCTAAGCGAGACCGCATGCCTGTCGATTTACATTAATAAGCTTGCTGCGTCAACACCGAGTGATTTAGGTTACGTTGCCGGCATTATCGCAAAGGCATCATGTCTTGCATTACATATATGAGTGCAGACACTGGTAGGAAATTGAATATATTCGTTATGGTATCCAGGATTATTAAATTTCTTGACACGCGGAATGCGGGAAGTACGTGCGAGTCAGTACCGTCGGCTCTCCCGGTAGATGGCGAAAATAGAGATGGGCGTCTCTTTGATGCATCCAACTACCGTGTGCATGCATGCGAAGCAATAAAGTTGTGCCGGATTCAGTCGTAGCACCGCGCCAGCTGCTTGTCGTCTTCGTTCATTTTGTACTCTTTCAGTAGGTCGAAAATCGAAATGGCGGGTGCGACACGTGTGCTCGCCGTCGAAAAATATCACCGTCCGGCCAGGGTAACAGGAATGCCACGGCTGTGCGACTGCACGCGTCGTATGGAAAAACAGTGATGCTTTTTCCATGCGTGGTTCTAGGCGGGCAAAGAAATGAGCCTCATTGCCGTCGTGTGTGCTCGCTTGCCTGCGTCATGTTTTTGTGCCTTCTTTTTCAGATGTCCGGCGGTTCGATAAATGGGAGGCAGCGATTCGTACGATCCTCCACAAACGCGTATACGTGTATGTATTTATAAAATGAAGAGCACGAGATACTTTTCTTTTTTTCCCAGTGCATTTTCCTAGCGTTTCGGCTGGAGGACGCTTGAGGTTCGCCTTGAAGAGTAGAACGCGATTGCGTAATAAAGCCCCTTCTCAATTGCTAGCCTTGCCTCGTTCCTCGGTGGACGCCTCAACCGTGCCGTGCCGTAAGTAAACAAACGACTGGGCGCGTAACATTGGCCTTTTCAAAGTACCTTAGAACGCTTTCTACAAGCACAGTTACTGAGGACCGCCATGATTCTTCCTTTTGCGAATCAGCGAAGCGCCCACTCCGCGTCCGTAAGGCAACCTACGCAGCTGTTCCATCTGTTGACGCTTCCACACCTGATGATGAGAAGTGCGTCAGAGCACTTTGTAATGGGTGGGCCTTTAAAACACCCACTCGTTGCGCGATTCACATGTTTTGACGCCTGGCGCGATTCTACGCTTCTGCCACAGAATATTAACGCGATAGCGTTAAAGAGCTCGTTTCGCAGAAATTCCGGCGTCGGCGTCGTTGGTTGTGAGCGAAAAATCATCATCTTGTCCGTGACCGAAAAATCAAGAAAGATGCAAATAAAATAAATAATAGAAATTTTCGGGTCCGAATGAGGATCGAACCCGGGCCGTCTGCGTGGCAAGCAAGTGTTCTACCACACAGCCACGCTTCAGCTTGTGATTACATATAAAACAACTTCCTCTGCTTAGAACTGCATTGAAAATGCTTTACAAACACGGGCGTTCTGTATACAGGCGTCACAATACAACAGGTAATATCGCAGCAATCAGGCCCGTAGCCAGAAATTTTTTTCGGCGGGGGCCCACCTGTTGAAAACTTCGAAAACCACCTATTTTTATTATTTATTCGCGGTAAAACACCCCCCCTCCATCCGAATTTCGGGGGGGCAGCCCCCCCCCCCCTGGCTACGGGCCTGGCAGCAATATTGCGTGGTACAAGCGTACATTGCTATCGAGCATCAGAAGATGTGAATATCATAACGACATTGTGGTTCAAAGCCGTGTCTCCATTACAAAAGGCACACACGTTACTGCGCGCATTCCCTTAAGACCACGTAGTCGGTGCATAGCAAGTTCGAAAACATTTCCCGCGAATAATTGCTCGTGGTTTAAAGCATGCTACCCATTACATAGTATGCACTAAGAGATTGAAGTACGCACTAGGGACAGGATATCGCTATCGCGTTCAACTCTTAAAGGCGAAGTTTAAGGGTCCCCCAATTTTTAAATGCGAAGCATTTCTTAGCGAACTTCGGCGACTTTGAGCGTATCTATTTAGCTATCTATCTATCTGGCTATCTATCTATCTAGCCGCCTACGACTTTCTGCTCTCCCGGCCGTATCGTTAATGGGATTTATACCTAATTCGGTATGGCATAACATGACTCTATGACGAACGTAAATGGCTGGTCATATGAAAATCATGACTGACTTGTCATGAAAAGTATGATTTACATGCCACGCTCATGGTGCGCTCGCGGCCGTTTTGTTAGCTTGATATACATCAAATTTGGTATTGAGTGTCGTGACTGTATGACGAACATAAATGACAAGGGGTAATATGGAAATCATGATATGTCATGAGCGACATGACTTGCATTCCACGCTCATGGCGCGCTCGCGGCCGTTTCGTTAGCTTGATATACACCAAATTTGGTATTGAGTGACATGACTCTATAACGAACATAAGTGGCAGGTGGTAATATGAAAATCTTGGCATGCGTGTCATCTACAACCCCATTTACATGCCACGCTCATGGTGCGCTTGCGTACAGTTCGCTAGCTTGGTATACACCAAATCTGGTATTGCGCGACGTGACTGTATGACGAACATAAATGACAGGTCCTAACATGTCAAACATGACATGCAAATTATGTAAAGCAGAATTTGCTCCTTCCTGGCTGCTTCGCATTACATCGATTCCCACAGTGCGTGGGATCTGCCGGCTTTTACATGCGTTAAGGAGACTCCTTCCACTGCATGACATTAATAGAGTTTTTTTTTTTTTTTTTTCGATGTGGTTTCACGCAATAGCGGGGCTCTGAGGTAGAACTCCTGCCTGGCACACAGATAGCCTGGGTTATATTCTCACATGAACAGAAGTTTTTTATTATTTACTTTATTTGCGTCTTTCTCGATTTTTGGGTGACGGACAAGATGATCATTTTTCGCTCACAACCAATGACGTCGACACCAAAGCTGACACCGGAATTTGCTGCGAAACGAGCGCTTTAACGCTGTCGCGTTGATAAATAAGTAAATTAATTAATGAATAAATAAATAAATAAATAAATAAATAACATTAGTAAATTACCAGCGCAGAAACGTGATTTATTACGTTACGCATTGAAACAAAAATCTTTTTCAATACTGTTGTTTTAGTACTGCGAAGTCTGTCACGATTTCACAAAGGCTGCCTGGTCCACCAGCCCACGTCCGCGCAGTTGAACGCGTGAACGAGCGGTTGAAACCTGACGCCGATCATCCGCACTGCCTTGCCGCAGCGTTTTCAGCGGACCGGACACAGCGGAATCATCCCGTGCCCGCCCACTGAACGCGGCGGAATCTCAGGCCTGCGTTGTGAATGCAGCGACGATTATCGGGTGCCACGGAAATGATAAAACATATGGACGGCGCTGCACGAATGATTACCAGCCCTCGCTGGTCACGCCTAAGCGCATCCCACTAAATTATGCGCGCGGCACACACCGCTCCGTTCGCTGCATAATGAGTGCACTCACTGCGATAGGAGAATTGCTGGACCTGAAACGGCCCAGTTATCCCGGTCTTAATGCCATCTATTTTTGCGTGGTGCCGTATCGGTGCCATCAGTTGCGAAGTTATCGTCGGACGGGTTTAGGGGGAAACGTGATAGCGCTTAACGTCGGCGCCTTCTTCTGTTAACGCTACTTCGTGGTTAAGTTCGCTAGCGTCATGACTGACAATCGCGATAACTTATAGCTTACGGGGCAAGACCGGAAGATGTGACCCTCTGTTTTGTTTGCTTCCTCCGAAAGCGGAGTTCGGTTCAAGTCTAGCACATTGTCCAAGAAGCCGTGCCACACAAGGTGCTCCTTTACCTCGCCCCGAAAATTGCGCGTCGCAGTGCTGTTCGCCTCGCCCCTACGTAAGCGCATGTCGGTATAGACTATTTTACAGATGGGTTTGAGGGCCGCCATATTGGGCTGTTAACCTTTGTGTTTTATATCTTTAACAACTAAAAAAACAGTGTTACGGTAGAAGCATACGCAAGAAAACGGTTGGGTTGGTACACACTCTAAGTTTCTACAGCGCGACTGGACGCGGACGGAAAGGAACACGCAAACACACACACAGCGCTGACTGCAACTTTTTGCTATTTCCTATCGACCGAGCTAGGCTTTCGAGATTATATCTTTTGCACAACTTTACTGCCTCATTTCGAAGTTTCCTCAGCGACACGTCGTCGTGCGCATTGAACACGGCGGATACAGACTCCGAGGCTTTTGTCAAGTACACGGACTTGGGCATTACTGCGAAGCCACCTTCTTTGTCCGCGGATAACAGTGACAGAGAATTATCCTTCATGTACCTAACAGTACTAGTCACCGAAAGTTTTTCACCTGAAGGACGGGTGCGACACAGGACGTCCACGCCTTCAGATACGCTCCTGTCAAACTCGGATTCGGGGACTTCCTTGGACACTTGCCTGACCATGGAGAGCAGTTCAGGACGCGACTTCTGAGGTTCGACGGCGAACTTGGGTCCACACTTGAGGACACACGATGTTACACGATGGTACACACGATGTTTCATGGCCTTATAATACACGTCGCGATGTACAAAAACAAGAAAACAACGGCTTAACAGCCCAAGATGGCGGCGCCCAGATGTCTTACGGAAAATAGTCTATAGGCAGCGCTGAAGGGAGAAGCGCTGCCCGTGCACGCCATACAGCGCCACAAGTGCTTTTCCAGACCTCAGCGTTGTTCCGACCATCTGTACATATAAAGCTGCAGCTCCCTTCACGGTGGCTCAAAATGACATCGAAGTGGGCCAAAACAATGCTTCCCTCTTGCGAGCTAGCCGGTTGACCAGAATTTCGTTTTGCAGCAGACGTGCTGCTCAAATTCGTGATTTCGTTGTCGCTCAATGGAATGCAAGGCTCACTAAGAGCCACACATCTCGCGTTAATATGATGAACTTCTCGTGTCATCTTCTTGTTGAATGCTTATCTGTTGTTGGAATGCGGGCGTGAGCACGCGTCGCGCGACACTTTACGCGTTTAGTGTCACTGCGTGTGGGTGTTCTGGATTATATACATTGTTAGTTTGGTGTTCTGTTGTTTGGAGTTTCCAGTCCCGCGTCGTCTGTATCGTCACCTGTGAAGATGAGGTGCGCTGTCTCTTTCTTCCTCGTACTGCACGCGCACACTGCATCAATGGCAGGAACGCGAAATGCAACGCACGGTTCTACCTCGGAGTAGGGCGGTGTCGTTCTTTCGACGAGCATCGTGAGGATCCCAGGGCGACGTACCCGAAAATGTAGTGCCGAGCGCGGTCACTGCGGCAGAGACGGTCGCGGTGACAGCGGACAAAGCGCGACGCCGTAGCAGGTCACGTGACCCTATCGACGACGTCCTTGGAAAGGTATCGCGCGTGGCTTCCCGAACACCCCCCTCCTCGCTGGTACAGCGCCAGGCGCCGCTCAGCAGCAAACGATCCGCCTGCCGAGAAGCCGGCTTCAGCGCGAACAGCGGTCGAAGTTAACCTGATTATGCTGCGCTCTTCTCCGGCCGAGAACCGTGGCTGCCGTCGAGCAGACTCCCCGATGCATCCTGCCTTTCGCGGGGCCTGACGCGGCATTGTGGGGCTCGCTCGCGGCCGAGACAAACAGCTCGCTGATACTGACACCATCATACGTCTCGGTCTCGTTTCTGTTTTTGGTTTGTTTTAACGCGATAGCGTTAATGAGCTCGTTTCGCAGAAATTCCGGCGTCGGCGTCGTTGGTTGTGAGCGAAAAATTATCATCTTGTCCGTGACCGAAAAATCGAGAAAGATGCAAATAAAATAAATAATAAAAATTTTCGGGACCGAGTGAGGATCGAACCCGGGTCGTCTGCGTGGCAAGCAGGTGTTCTACCACACAGCCATGCCTCTGCTTGGATATACTGTGAAAATAACTTCCTCTGCTTGGAAATGCAGTGAAAATAACTTCCGTGCTTCGCAAACGCAAGCGTCCTTTATATAGGCGTCGCAATATAACATGTAATATCCCAGGAATATTGCGTGGTACAAGCGTAAATTGCCATCGGGCGTCAGAATATGTGACTATCACAACGATTCCATAGTTTAAAGCCAGCCACCCATTACAAACGGCACACACCTTACTGCGCGTATTCCCTTAACACCACGTAGTGGATGCATAGCAAGTTCGAAAACATTTCCCACATGTGCCGCGCATAATTTCTCCTGGTTTAAACCATACTACCCATTACATAGTATGCACTAAGTGATTGAAGTACGCAATAGGGACGGGATATCGCTATCGCGTTCAACTCTTAAAGGCGAAGCTTAAGTGTCCCCCCAATTTTTTTTCCTCGCTGCGGCGAGCACGGAAGGGCGACTGAATGGGCGAATAGCCGCGGAATAAGTGAAGCGTTACACGCCAGAGACGCGATCAGAGAGATTACGCCGCCGTGAAAAGCGTTCGCGGTTTGTCCCGTAGAGCCTGTTTGTGAAAATGCCGATTATGGTAGGGCGGGTTCAACTAGCTCTACTTAAAATGAGAATAAGAGGTTTTTTTTTTCTTTTTTTTTTGTGGTAACTGTTGAGGAAGCTGAGGTACAAACATCGAGGTACTATTATCGTGGACAGTGGTTTTCTGCATAGCAGTCTAGAAAATTTATAAAGATATAGTACCTCAAGAAAAAAAAAAAACTCGTGCACTCGAAAAGGATTGATTCAAACATAGCGCACCTCACAAAATTGTGCAGATCATTTTGAACGTTTTTGACGAGGGCAACTGCACCAACATATACCACGCCCCAGCAGGCATGGTTAAGTACTTAAATGGTGAAATGCGCTATTAGATGGTTAAAGTGTTAAATGGCCGCTACTCTCTCATCGAGATAAGCAGCTGAAATGGTGAAAAAATGCTTATTGGCATCAATAATTTATATACCATCGCTGGTTCACAGCTGTCCATCTACCACACTGCAGAAAATTCAATACGGTGAGGCTTTTGGAATCCGTTTCGCGCGAAGAGCTTCCTTTGAAGCGAGGTTTGATGAAGGCGCTGCGCAAAGAGGGAAATGGAAATCAGCTGTCTTGTGACGCTGTTTCTGACTTCATCAGAATAGAGCTTGGTTTGCAAAATATGTATTTCGTAAACGCAGACATCCGAAAGTGCAGCAGCACCATTGCGCAGCTGGCATGTACGGTAAGAAAATCGCCAGACTTGCACAGTTTAGATATCTCGCTGTGTATATATAACTGGCTGGAAATTATTATTTGTTCATTTCATTATGAGTAGAATCATCAAGCTGCCAATGTATGGAGGGCCGCGGAGTGGGGGACTAGCGGGAGCTTCAGAATCAGTGTTTAGGTTGCGAACGAACACTGGAGGTAACTAAGGGTCATCGGCTTTTCGGCAGAGGCTAAGGAAAAAGGAAAAAAAAATGTGGTTCATCCCTCGGATATAGGAATCAATATAACACACGAAAGTGAAACGTGTCTTCACAGAAGTAGTTCAATGTTTATTGCACATTGATATACAATGTCTATTGGTGTTTAGTGGTTACAGCACCCTTAGATGTTGATGCACCCATGTTGACACCTGGTGGCACATCTGCACCACGACAACCAACGACTCACGACCGGGATACACTTTCCGGAGACACTACATTGCACGCACCGGAGCATCGCGCAAGTCCCACTTGAACCACAGGCGTTCGCAAACCGTGTAAGCGAAACCGAACGGGTTTTCACTCAGTCGTTTTTCAACTGACGGTCCGCTGCAGCGAAGGTAGGCCACCCTAGCGAATAAGGAGCGTGATTTGCGGGTGGGCGACCGTCCTGTGGATGCGCTTGGCATGCGGCGTCGTGTTGGCGAGCAGCGTCCTGCTGATAGGTCGCTTCGGCGAAGATACGATCATTTCGGTCCTGCATCGGCGTCTGTATGGCAACCAGTTGGGTCGCGATGCGCTCAACTTCACAAACGCGAAAGACAAGAGTTCTCAGTTTGAGCCGTGAACGCGCGAATGCCTCCCGCTCCCCCCTGGCGTGTGCGTCGCTGCACCAAACCAATGCCTACCTAACTCCCTTGCGCGACATTCGCCCGTCGACGCCGTTGTCTTTCGGCGGCGCTTAATGCAGCAGTTCTCGTAGTCGGTATCATCGCACTCGTATCAGTAGACGGCGGAGATACACCATTGTTGCATACGGAAGCTGCACTGCGCTGCACACGCTAGAGCACAACGCGAAAGACGAAGCACGTAACTGCGTCGTCACCGAGTCAAATCAGCGCGTAGAGCGCGTCGCAATTAGAGCTTCCGTTTGTGGCCTGCGAAATTAGCTCCAGAAACCTTGTCAGAGGTGATTGCGGAGGCAACGCTACACTTTGTTTCAAGTAGGGCCAACGCCACCTAGGCGGCGTTGGTAGGCCGCTGTGATTCCAGCGTCCGTTCGAATACTGGCATGGAGGCGCCGTAGTGCTGAGTAGGGTTCCTCGATGCGCGCGCTCCCCTCCGCCGCCGTGGAGGGTGGAGACAACAGCGTCGTCTGCTACGGCGTCCGATATTACGATACCCTCTCCGCAAGCCGCCTATGGCCACGATAGGCAGCCAACGGGCGTCGCGCGGCTTCATGCAGAGTTCGTAGTGTCAAAACGAGTGGTACTCAAACAACATGACAAAAATACAAAGTTCTCTAATCTTTATTTTTAAAGCGACATTAACAGCTGGAGTTGCTCGCAGCAGAAAACTACCGTCCACGCCAGCCACGTTAACACCTTCAATTAGCATCTTCTTGGGCTAGTCGGTAACTATTTATATTGGTTAAAGATGCGAAACACACGCACCCAAGTCCCGTGGCCTTTCATTGTGTCTGTGTGTTTTGTGCCTTCCACAAAAGTGTAAAAACAGTTTGCCTGCCGGTCGAAAACAGAAAAAAAAAAATCACGTGATGTCACGAGAAAAGAGAAAAACTGTGATTGCACACCATATTTTCAGATCTTGTTTTCGAATTATTCATCAGCTACCCCATTTACGGACCGCATTCTGCAACGCACAGTATTCTGAATTTTGTTTTCATTTCTTTTACCTTACTGTAAATAACAGATGGGCAAAAAATTGTTGAATACATATCATATTATTTGGGGCTCTACATACGGCTTTTATGGCATTAAATCATGAAATTTATGGCATTAAATCATGCACACACGTACACGCACGCACGCGCCCATGCACACAATCACACGCACGCGTAAACACGCACATGCACGCACACGCGTAGAAACGCACGCGCACACACACATACACGCTCAATCATGGGTACATGCGCACACGCACAAACACTCACGTACACGCGCGCACACACACGTACACGCACACACACGCATGCACACACGCACACACAGACACACACGTATACGTATACACACGCACGTACAAACACACACAGGCACGCAGATATGCACACACGCATGCGCACACAAACACAGGCTCGCACTCACACGTACACGCATACATACACACACACGCATGCGCGTGCGTGCACACACACACGTACAGACACGCACGCACACACAAACACGCGCACACATAAGTAACCCACACACGCATGCACACACACGTACACACACACGGGGCGCGCACACACGGACGGGCACACACACACGTACGCACACTCATGCGCACACACACGCGCGTGCGTGCACACACGGACACGCACGCGTACACACGCACGCACAATCATGCGTACATGCGCACAAACACACACGTACACGCACATACACGCAAACACACACGCGCACGCACATACACCGTCACCGTTCGGCATACGGGTCCGGGAACCAGCTGAGAAACACCAAGGCGTCGTTTCTGGACCCACAATGAGTGCCTCGAAAGTATTCTTTCGGCAACGTATACGCTGCGGCGAGTTACGTCGAGCGAGAGGGCCAACGTAAGCGCGGCGAGTTATAACTCTCCAAATGCTGAAATGGCGTAACAGCCAGCACAAACATGTACGGTCCGTGGGTTGCCACTTGTCGCGCTTGATCTTTACCAGCCACAGGAGTCGCCTTTTCGCATCTTTCGGAAATCTGAGCATCTTATAGCCATTTCGCGAGTGGTTTGTGCACTGTGGCACGCAACACCCGGGCATTTTGTCCGAGAAAACGCCGTGCACCTCTCTCACTCAAACAGCCGCGACGAGGCGGGGGGGAGCCGAATGGCGGCCGCCGATCGGAAGGCGGCATCCACCCCCTCAAAGAATGGCTCCACCCTCCAAGGGGGGCGCGCGCATCGAGGAACCCTAGTGCTGAGGCTACCGCAGCGTTCTCTGTGGGTGTTAGTTGGTGTCATAATGCAGTACTTCTCTTCTCCGCTCTTAGGCGGCGGCACCGCCCCAACAAAAGAAGAACGCCGGTACAGAACGAAGGAGTGTCAGATATATAAGACGCGTCTGAAGGGTTCTTCGCAAATGCGTCAATGGCTCAGTCGGTTAAGCGCCCGCTTTCTATCGCCGCGGATCGAGAGGTCGATTTCCGGGCCTTACAATTTCGTGTAACTTTTTCTTCCGGTTTCTCTCTTTGTATTGTGTTCGTGTACCTTTTAACAACGTCATGTCCGTGGCGGAAATACGTCAGTGAAGTCTTGGTGGACCCGGCAGAAAACACTTTCATGTTAAAAGTGTTTTTTTTTAACACGAAGCTGTTTTATTCTGGGGTCCACTACGGCTCCGCTGACGTATTTCCGTCACCGATATGCATAGGTCGGGAAAACTTGTGGAGCTCACTCAGACTCTCACAAGAAATATATCTTGCGCTCTGCACTCACTCGGACTCAGACTCACCAAAATTTTCCTAAGCCGAACTCACTCGGACTCGCACTCACGAAAATTTTCTTCAACCGGACTCACTCAGACTCACCAAAACATTACTCACCCGGACTCTCTCAGACTCAGACTGACGGCTGGATCGGAGTCCGAGTGAGTCCAGGTGAGTCGACTCATGAGTCCTTTAGCCTATAATTATCTTTTTCGATCTGGTGTCAATGGTATATAACACCAATATCTCACGTAATCGGTGCTCTTCTTGGAGCCTGTGATATAGTACATTCGAATACGAGTTATGAGTGCTCGTAAACCAGTAAGGTCATTTTTTTAAAAGAGATGACAACGTAAAATTTATTTATCAAGAACGTCCTAGGAAGAGCTTGCAGGGGGGGGGGGGTCGCACTCCCCTACGTAATTCGCGCCTGTGATCAATACATATTGAAATGGTGTATGCAAGACACTGCTTTGGAATACGTATGAGTAGACGTGAGTATAAACGTGAGTCCAGGCAAGGCTGATAGTAATGTTAAAGATGAGTAGATGTGACCATAGGTGGGCAGAGAAAAAGAAAAGTGGAACTCACTCAAACTCACACAAGAAATATATCTTGCGCTTTGAACTCACTCGGGCTCAGACTCACCAAAATATTCCTGAGCCGAACTCACTCGGACTCACCCTCACGAAAATTTTCATCACACGGACTCACTCGGACTCAAACCCACCAAAATATTACTCACCCGGACTCACTCAGACTCAGACTCACGGCTGAATCTGAGTCTGAGTGAGTCCGAGTGAGTCGTCTCATGAGTGAGTTCACCGACCTATGCCGATATGACGTTCTAAAATATTCACTAACAGCTGGGGAAGAAAAAACTAGAAGAAAAATACTGCAGACCCACGAAGCGTATGCTGATGATGGTGCGAAGCTCCTTGGAAGCCAGTCTACTTCATTTTATTTTACTAGCGACATTGATCGATGCGTTAGCGCTGCACTGTCTAAGTACGAGTGGCTTGCGAGCCCTGGAGCGCGCTGTACACGGCTTGTATGCGCTTTCTAGGTACGAGCGGCGCGGCGCCTGCGCAACACCTGCGCGCGGTCGGTATGCGCGCTGCGTGCGCTCTGGGAATGGTTCTGCTCATGATGTCATGCGCTTGCTCGGAGAGGGGTTTTGAAGCGGCGCCGCCGCACCGCAACACCTGTGCGCGGTCGGTATGCGCGCTGCGTAGCTCTACGAATGGTTCTGCGCACGACATTATGACCTTAATCGATACGCTTGCTGAGAGAGGGTTTCGGAGCGGCGCCGCAGTTGTTCCTACGGGGACCTACGATGACGACGGCGACAACGGACATCGTGCGAGCTAAGGAGCTTCGCTTCTAAAAGCACCGTCGCTGGGAGTCGAACCTGCGACCCCTCGTTCCGCAGCGCGCGGTGCCATCGACTCGGCCACGGAGCGTACGTTATTTAGCGTATTAATGGCGAGCTATTTATATACACCATTTACCCATGGCGGCACTCACAGCTCGGTGGCTGCAGCGTGTTCTTGTTATGGCTAGCGAGATGGCGCGAAGGGCGCGGAGGGCGCGCGATAAAGGTCGTCGCCCCTCGCGTTGCGATGCGCGTGCGCCTCAACAGGGCGTGGTCGCTCAGCGTGCTCGCTTATCTCGTGATGGCGGTGGTTTGTGCATCTTGTGATTTCGCCGCAAGTGTGCGTTGAAGTTACACAGAGCACGAAAGTCACTTCGCTCGCTGTAGCTGCCGCGTTTCCTAAAGCAGCATGCTGCTCACACAAGGGAGTGACAATTGTGACAGTTGTTAGTTCGCGCTCGTCTTTTGTATGTTCTTTTCGTGTGCCCTTTCTGCTTGAGAAGCGCGCTGCAAGTTTCGAGCTGCTTGCCGAGCTGCTTCGAGCTGCTTGTTGTTCACGCGACATTAAATTGCTGCTGTAGTATTCATTCCTTTGGCTTTGTGGCGAAACAATGCACAATAAACACTCAGCTACCTCTGTGAAGACAAGTTTCAGTTTCGTGTTATACCGATTTCTGTGACAGAGGGTTCAGCCACGTTTTTTTCCCCCTAAGTGATCTATTGTAATCTCACTTATTACGTAATATCACTGTTAGGAGGGGCCTTTAAAAAATAATAAATGCAGGTGTGAATAAAAAAACAGGCAGCGCTTGCGGAGATATTTCTTCTTGTTTTCGTCGGTATTTTCTTCCCCAGCCAGACCTCACCTTCGTACAAGGCCTCAAACATTATGAGTGGAGCTGCATGGACGAAAACTTGGGCAGCGACCATTTCATAATAGAAACGATCATCCCACTCAACAAATCGGCGACAAAGATCGGAAAAGCCAAGATAGCAGACTGGCAAGCCTTTCGCAAAGACGAGAGCGTCGTTGATGCTACGATAGATGACATAGACATGTGGACCCGACGAGTCGTGGAAAGAGCGGAGAAGCACACAAGGGTAACCAAATTGTCACGAGACACCCCCGTTGTCGGCCCCCACTTACTGCACCTGTGGGAGGCGCGGAGGGGCCTCGCGAAGCGCTGGCAACGTAAAAAGTGCAACTGCAAACTGAAGATTCGAATATCCAAGCTGGTCAAGGAGGCGCAAGAGTACTCTGAACGCATGCAAAGAAAGAACTGGCACGACACTTGTAACAAGCGTCAAGGGACCCTAAGGACCAAGCGTACCTGGGCGATACTCAAAGTTCTCCTCGCCAAGAAAGAGACCAAGAGCTCAGCAAAAGAGAAAGTACACAGACTCATGCACAACCACCCAGGAGAAGCGGAAGACATTGTCAAAGAAGTGAAGGAGAAGTTCCTTGGTACTGAGCGCAACATTAATGTACATTCACGCTTTGACGAGTATCGAGGTAATCCAAACATAGAACTGGATCGACCCTTCACGATAGCAGAGATAGAGAGGGCTCTCAGCAAGCTGACCCGCAACACGGCACCGGGCAACGACAGAATAAACAACAAGACACTACGGAATCTAGATGGACTATCTGTAGACGCTCTCTTAAAATATATCAATGACTGTTGGGACAATGCTAAAGTACCACCGGAATGGAAAAATGCTGAGGTAATCATGATTCCTAAACCAAACAAGCCCATCAAGGTTCAGAACTTGAGACCTATATCCTTGACCTCATGTGCTGGAAAACTCTATGAGCACATGGTGCACAACCGCATGATCGAATATCTCGAGGAAAACGGACATGTCCCTAAAACCATGTTCGGCTTTAGAGCTCACCTGTCCACGCAAGACATCTTACTGCAGATCAAGGAACAAATCATAGACAAACTGGCCACGCACGCCCAGAGAGCCATACTCGCATTAGACGTGAAAGGGGCTTTTGACAACATGTCCCACGAAGCCATACTGCAACACTTTAACGTCTATAACTGCGGACAAAAGGTGTATAACTACATAAGATCTTTTCTAAAAGAAAGGGCAGCCACTGTGGGAATAGGCGACTTGCGCTCTGAGAAGTTTGAAGTTCCGCCGAAGGGTACGCCACAAGGCTCTGTTATTTCTCCCATGCTATTCAATCTGGCGATGAGCTAGTTACCAAAGGAACTCAAACAAATAGAAGGGATTGGCCATGCAATATATGCTGTCGACCTCACCATCTGCACTACGGGAGGATCCACAGGCCAACAGCAAGACGCTTTGCAAGAAGCGGTCGACAGAACAGAAAGATACCTGGAAGCATGTGGACTGACGTGTGCACCAGAAAAGTCAGAGATGTTGATGCTAAGAAAGCGCACTAGAGGCCGACAACCGCAGCAGACACGAGACCCTAAAGTGAAGGTGGGAGGCACCGTAATTCCTCAGGTTTCGACGCTTCGCATCCTCGGACTCCTGATTCAATAGGACGGAGCCGGTGGAGCAGAGTTAGAAAAGGTTCAGAAAACCGTGCAACGAGTCACCTGATAAAAAGGATGACAAGCAAAAGTCACGGACTCAAAGAAGAAGACTGCACGAAAATAATCCAAGCGCTGATCACAAGCATTATCACGTACGGGACCCTATACGTAGATGTGAAGAGCAGCCAACGGATTAAATTGAACACACTCATCAGAAAAGCGCACAAGATTGCCATGGGCCTGTCACACTCAACATCCACGGAAAAGTTGCCAATGGGAGTGCACAACACAAGGGAAGAGCTCGTGGAAGCGCACCATGTCAACCAGCTGGAGAGACTGAAGCTGACGAATACGGGTAGAGCCCTACTCCAAGATCTGGGTTACCACGTCGAAGATGATGTGCACGTACCTCAGCGTATTCCGCACGAGATCAGAAACAACTTACACATAAGCAGTATACCAAGAAACATGCATCCCGAATACGATAAAGGAAGAAGACAGGCCAGGGTACAACTGCTCAAACAGACACTAGAACGCAGCAACAGCAATGAAGAAGACGTGAGATACACGGACGCGGCGGCGTACATTACAAACGACCGTTTTGCAATCAGCGTGGTCGACGAAAACGGTAACGAATTGAGAGCAACATCTATACGGGCGCGAGTACAGCGGAAGAGCTGGGAATAGCCCTGGCCATCGCTACATGCAAGAAGACGCGGGCTACCGTGATAATAGATTCGCAAGAAGCGTGCAGAAGGTGCATGAACGGAAGGATAGGAAAGGCTGCACTCCATGTCTTAAAAAGCACCAACGTGGACGAAACAACCATCCTCTGGACACCGGGACACGAGTCTTTCGCGCGGAACCAGGCGGCGCGCGCCGCGGCTCGAGATCGTGTACGCCGAGCCATCTCCGACACGATGAGAACACGTACCGACGGCTGTCACGACGAAGGCGAACGTATACCGAAGAAGTATTCAGACATTTTGGCGCAGTACAGGAAGCAGAGGAAGCGGTACCCGCCAGCGCACAAGAGTCTGAGTAGGGAGCGAGCGGTAACCTGGGGTGCTATGCAGGATGGCCCGAGCTTCTCGGGCACACGAGTTTGCTCCGAGCTCGCACTGCGGCGGTCATGGCACAAAGACAGAGCGGAGCACGTGATAGCAGCATTGATAAAAACGGCTACATGAACGAGCGTGGCGTCCAAAACGCATGTGGGGCATCTGCGGCGGTAATCAAAGAAACACCACGTGCGAACACGTCAGCGCTGCCACTCAGTCCACATTTCAACAGTGCAGCGACGTCAGCGTGATTGTCGCGCTATCTTTTTGCCAACTCAGCATTGCGCCTCCCACAGGCGTGTTCGTGGGCGTTCTTCCACTTTGGGGCATGATCTTTCGTTCCACCCGCAGCATGGAATTTCCACTCTCGAAGGCAACAAGGGTGCACACGCTGCACTCTCGTGCAGCTCGTTTCGCTTCTATCAAATATTGCGGATAAATATACGGACAGGTTCTCACCAGGGGCGCTCGCATCATGGCGGCAACGCGGCTGTGAGTGGTACGTCGTGAGCGCGGTGAAATTGAATGCGAGACATCGCAGCCACGTGATGATATAACTTTTATTTCTTCGTGCGTGTGCGCACAAACTGCGCGATATAACTGATAGATGAATCATGCTGCTCGCTGGCGTTGCGGCGTGAGCACTGCTCCTTGGCAAGCGCAATCGCGGTGGGTGGACCCGATCTTCGCCGCGTGCGTCTGTCAATCAAACTGATTGACGCGTGAACTGGGGTACAAACTCGTTGATTCTGAGAAGGCCCCAGTTCAACTCGTGACTGTCATGGTGCCCGTGTGACTGTCAATGGTTTCATGCGGTGGACGCTAAGCAGCAGCTTCTTTGCATATAAAATAATTTAGTCAGCCTTTACTATTTGTGCAAGGCTGGAGCCATAGAGGAGCTTGTGATCACCTAGCTTCTTCCAGCGTTTTAAGTCGGTCGGCTACTCAGTCTGCTCGGTATACGCTTCGAAGTAAAGAACGCATCAGCTCGGTCTTAATTTTGATCATACTAATTAGGCAGGACTTCATTAACATAATATTTAACAGTTTTGTCTTGCATGGTAAGTTTTTAATTAAAACGACAATAATTACCTCGAATGCAATTAGCATGATCTTGATTAGTACGCAGCTAATTAACATAAACCTAATTCGCATGATCTTGATTAGCATCATATTATTAAGGTCTAATTAGGATGACTTTACTTAGCGTGCTTATAATTAACGTGGCGTTAATTACCCCGGTATTAGTTAGCACGGTCACAGCTTTACATGGCTTCATTAGTATGGTCTTAGTAAGGTATGGCTTCATTATCTCGGTCTTAGCATGCCTTGCCTTAATTAGCTTGGTCATAGCATCTCTTGACTTATTTAGCTAGGTGTACCGCCCAGCCACTTAGTTAGCCAGCCGGGCCCGGGCGCACGTCCTCAGGCAGCGAGCCCACCATGAAGGGATGAAGAGGGCGCGCGCCAGTCGAGCAACGCGCAAGAATGTGCAGGCTGACCATGATGATTGTACACGTGGCCTCGGGTTTAGCTACGGTCGCGATATTGTAAGGTGCTCGGCCTGAACTAATCTCAGAGGCCACCGTGCTAATTATTCTAAAGGATACTTAGTACAGACATTAAAAGCTTCAAAACGAATTTAAACAGCCACTGCAGGCCTTTAAAAAATATCATCAGTAAACCTTTCTGGCACTTTTATTGCATGGGTGCACTTCTGCACTAAGTGGAACGACAAACAAATGAAAGAAGATGCCTCTGGTTTTAAAACACCGCCCATTTTTGTCGACCGTCCTTGACGTGACGCCGCGTTCCATCGTAACCAATGGAACGCAGCGCGCGCTTATGGGTGGATCTGACCTTTTCGTACTGTTGGCTCGTTCAAAAGGGGGTGTCGCCAGAGCTCGGAAAGATCCCGAGTTTCGCCAAGCTCGGGCCATCCTGCATAGCGGCCCTGGCGAAGACTCCAGGCCGGAACTTACCCGCATGGAACATTGATGCACGCAATGTATCCAGGGACATACGGGTGGGGCTGCAAGTTTTGCCCACCGGACACGTGCAGCACCCTGCGCCACATGATGCTGGAGTGCCACAACAATCCGAACTTGCCACCATCATTACACCCAAGCGAAAACGAAGAGAAAGAAGCGGATACAGAGGAAACATTTGAAAACCAGTGGGAGGCTCTGCTGGTGACCGAAGACCCTGCCAACCAGCTATGATTGGTGAACAGGGCTCGGGCGGCGACAGCGAGCCATGGATACCTGGACTGAGGAGGCCACCCACCTTAGGGCTGAAGTACAAAGAGCCTGGTCGAAATAAAGTTCATTTCTCGCTCTCTACCGCTTCGCCCTCTGCCACACCTAAATACAACGCTCTATTTCGCTTAGTTTTTTGAATAATTAAACTCTCTTCCCTCGATAATACGCGCCAGCCAATTTCCATTCGATGAGGACGGGTATAAAGACATGTATCCAAATGATGCTAAGGAAAACAGCTGCTGCCCTGATGATGCCTGGTCGAAAGATCGGCCTCAGCATGACGGTTTTCTTGTTCGAACAGTGCTGATATCTCCACGCCGCCACTTGCGTGAACGTGTTTGGATTAGTAGAGTAGATCGCAGTATGCTTTTATTTGGTTTTTATGACGGCTTCCAATTATTGCGATATATAAGTCAAAACCACGCTTGACGTGTCGTAACATACCATGTCCAAATTTTTTGTTCTATGTTTATGGTTGTACGGAACAAAGTCTCGCCCTTCGGTCTCACTTTTTTGTTTTCTGAGAATGTCACTGTGGCTTCGATTTTTCTTTCTCTGTGAAAAATAAGATTGTGTAGATGTGTCTGCACAGGCCTTCTGGGATCAGTAGCCCGATTTTCATAAACGCGATGAGCTACGTACACACCGCACGCTATCGGGTTAAACGAAAGAAGGGAATCTAAGGGCTCTTTTGCTTTGTAAAACATGACATTAAGGACAGCCAGCCAAGCCAAGGAAAGTACAGGGGATGTTATTTGTAGTAATTATCACACAATTGTGAAGAAATTAAAGTGGACAACTTGCCGCCGGCAGGGACGGAACCTGCAGCCTTCGAACTTTTTGTCCACTTTAATTTCTTCACGTTTATGCCATAATTACCTCAAATAAAACCCTCTATACATTCCTTGGCTTGATTCTCGACGATTAACGTAATATGAGTAGTTTGTTAGAAAGTCCTATATCACACTAAATCTTTCGAACCGCGTTGGACAGGAAAAATCGTGGTTCAGCGGCGCCTTGTCATCCAAGAAAGCATGGGGAGGCATATTCTTCGGGATGACGACCGGCCTAGCAATCCGGCATCACGCGTCTCCGAAGTGCAGCTGATAGAACGTAGCACGGCGAGTCGGCCAACAAGAAACGGGCGCAACGAAGCCATTTTCGTTTCCATGTTCGGTCAGCGCTAATGGACTTGGGCGGACGCATTAGCGTGCGCGAGAGGCACTGTGTTCTCACCTGGCCATGATACGGGCACGGCGCAGCGGGAGAACATGCGCGCCTGGTTGCCAAGAAGGCGGCGTTTGCGCTTTCTTCGGGAGTGCTCGTCGCGTTCAGACGCCCGCTCACGCACGGGCAGCGATTGTTCACGGAGGTGAAATCGCGTCTCTCTGCAGACGGCGAGAACGAATGGCGACGCGAACTTCTTGATACAGGAGCGCAAAACTTGGCGCTCACGGCGCGACTGCCATCATCGCGAGCGCATTCGCCCGGCGGGGCGCTGTTGAGATTTAGGAAGGAAGCGACGCCGTTGTGCACCGTCGCCGTGCGTGCAACAGCGCTCCGCCGGGCGAATGCGCTCGCGATGATGACAGTCGCGCTGTGAGCGCCAAGTTTTGCGCTCCTGTATCAAGAAGTTCGCGTCGCCATTCGTTCTCGCCGTCTGCAGCGAGACGCAATAAAACGAAAGGCGAAAGCAAATAAAGCGAGAAGCGTGTGGACGTGCTGCTACGGGAAGCCGAACGCGAGTGGTGTGCTTTCAGAGCGTGCAGGCAGCAGTATAAGGCAATGCACACGTCACTTTACACGGTGAATATAAAAGCAATGCACCAAGTCGGGCTAGTTGCTCACGGTCTTCTTTCGTCTTTGTCCGCGTTTAATAGCGCAGTTAAATTGCACATAAAAGCAAACACGCGAGATGAGCTGTCGAGATAAGGTGCCGTACCAACCGGGGCTTGTTATCACAAAGTGGCCTATCGCAGCAGGTCTCTTGCCGTTTCCTCTTCTGTCCTTTACTGCTACAAGCTATATTGCATCGCCTTATTTGTGCGCCAACATCTCCATATACATCACATCAATAAAAAAAAAAGGAATACCTGGTCGTAATTGAGCGGTTTGGTTCTTACCTGTACTGAGCCCCTTGAGGGTCGTCGCCGACCGGCGCTCAGTCTGTTCGCTTGGTTTCCTGTGTGGCTGTCTTTCGCGCTGGTCAGTTCGGCTGCAACGATACAGCTTCACCTCAACCGACGCGACTGCCTCCCATGTGTGCCCCTTAGCACTGCTAACTGTGACGCCGATGACTTCGGCCACCGTGTCGCCCAAGTGAAACAGCGGAAGAACACTAAATTAGCGCTGCTCTTCATCCACCTCTACAGTTTGCGATTTCTGTGTGCATGATGACCGCTTGAAATGGGGTGTTCTCAATGAAAAACATGGCTCCAGGATGGAACGCACTTGCGCACCTGCGCGGATACGTGAGGGATGTACGGGTGTTCTGTACCCCTTCCCCTCCACACCTCGCCTTGATGCTTGCGTGCACAGTGCCATGCGGCTTAGGGCACGTGACAAACTCACAAAGTCCTTCTTTTCAGCCGTAACTATGTCGTTGAAACGCTTACTTGGACGCTAATAAAGTTGTTGTAACTACTGATCGCTGGTGTACTCCTAGTAGTCATCATCAACCCCGTCATCTTTAATCACCATCTCAAAGTTAAAACCCCTTGAAAAAAAAAAAAAACATGGATACGATCCTCCTCGTAAGAATATTTAGCGACGATCAAAACTGTCTCGCTGCTGTGCGACGTTATTAGGCCTCCTATGTGTTGCATTCACGAAGGCATAGCCATATTACAATGGAATGGTTGACACACGTACATGCGACTTTTGCAAGAACGAAGAGAGATGTCCTCTGATTTCGCGCTAATTATCACATACACGGATAGGCTTCCGGATACAGTGATGCTACCGAGGTCTTCTGACTTGGAGCAATTTTTGGAGCAGCAAAATTTTCATTTTGGAGCACTTTGGAGCAGCAAAAATTTTCATTTTGGAGCACTTTGGAGCAGGTAATTTAGCATCTGGGAGCACTCTGGAGTGCTCCCAGATGGAGCAACTGGAGCAACTAACATCCTAGAGTACACTGGAGAAGCAAGATGCATTTACATTCAAGGACCTGAATAATTATTTTGGGGCTCTTGTGAAGAGCTAGAAATATTTCGATTCATTGCAAATCTCAAGGAACCAATCATCTCAGGAACACTCCCTATTTCACTCGATGATGCAGAAATGAGGGCGTCATGCGGTTGAGCATTTTGGGACAACTTGTTCAGCGATTATTTTCGTAGCATATAAACAAAATACCGGTTCAATAAAATCGTACTTTATGAAATAACATTCTAAATACATGTATGTGATAATCAGCAGACATTGTAGAGAATCGCTGCGACGTACAACAATGCCTCAACGACAAAGACTCACACTGTCCCAAATGCATTGCCCTAAGACAACTCCAAGGAGAAAGAGAGGTTCTTTTCCTTCACGATCGATTATATTGCTGGGCGTAACATGACGTCACTTAGCTAGCCTCATAAAGCCAACCTCCTCTGACACTCCTTTCCCTCTCTCTGAGGCCTCTCTGGGCTGGAGCAAGAGCATTCTCACAGTCCTTCCGGACTATCGCTTGCGCGTGCGCAGGGTTGCCCGGATATGGAGATCCGCTTTAACGAGCTTTCGCGAAAATGTCAGGACGTTCTACGGTGGACTACATGATTTAACAAACTTCGCTGTCCTTTTGCAGTGAAGTTGTATATGGCTAGAGAATTCTGTTTGTACACCGAAAACCCCGTGTAGTGCCCTCTAGAAAACATGGCAAAAAAAAAATTAAACTCACTGGGTACCTTATGCATTCGCCTAAGACGACTCGAAGGCGACAGCCATTTTGTTTTTATTGCGATAGCATTTATATGGACATTCTCGACTTTTGCCGCCGCCGTCATGTTTTGTGTAATGTCCGAATCGATAACATCCCCCCCGCGCATCGTACGTTTTACACTCGGGTAAAAGCACGCGAGTGGGGGGCGATGAACGCGGCTGAAGCAGAGATAAAGAGAGCCGACCTATCTCCGTTGCACGGAGGCCGCATCCGATAACATCACCGCGCGTGCCAGGCCTGCCATCGATTGCTACTCAAACAGAAAGGAACGCCCCACCCGTCTTCAAAGAGCATGAAAGAACGCAATAAGAGGGGCGGTGGGGGGGTTGTGTCGCTAGAGCAGCAACACTGAACTTTGACTTTAAGGGCGTGGTCGCAATCGCTGGCGCGCGCTGTTTCGGCAGGCATTACAGACGGCTCGTATACCCTTCTACGTGTTGTGCTCTCAACGCGTACATACAGTGCGAAAAGTGCTTCATCTCCCTGGAGCGGCCACTGAGCCTAGATCCGCAAGGCGGCAATACCATCGCCGCGCCATTTTGGAGGTCCGTTCGTACGCGCCGTTCGTGCTGCACGTACATCGGCGTGCAAGAGGTGTTCCGGAGGTCTCTAGTCATCCAAGTCGTCGTACAGGTCTCGAACACAGCGCGTGCAGAAAGCTTTTTGCGCGTGCGGCGAGTGCGCGGACTTTCAAAATGGCGACCTCGCCGCTAGCGCTTCTCGCGGATGACGTCAAGCGTTACTTCGTATAACAATACAATTTGTTGGTATCGCATTCACTGCTTCGAGCTTAAGCGAAACTAAGAAATTGTATTGTTGCACGAAGCAAGACCAGCAGCTATATTGCGCCCGATCTCGCGTAACTAAACAGAACGCTGGTTAATGGGAATATGGCCACTCCAGGTGCCGAAGCGGTTTTCGTGTTGTCCGTTCTTTAAACGCGAAGTAAGCGTTGAAAGCACAGCAAGATTACGAGCAGTCTCACCATGCCTCGAGATAGCGCGCGCCAGCGACTGCGCCCTTCGAGCGACGCAGCCTGCGACCCCCCCAGAACGAAGCGATGAATGCGATTTCCAAAAAATAATTAGAGGGCAAACACACGGCACATCCACACACGCACACCCCTAGGCACCAAACACGCACCTGGGTGTGTAGGCGTGTGGAAATGTGCTGTGTGTTTGTGCTCTAATTATTTTTTGGAAATCAGCAACCAACTAGCCCAACAACGAGTTCGTTTACTATGAATGCGATACCGTGATTTTATAATTTTTCTAACCATCAGCTATCGATCCTGGAAAGCGAGGGGCGGAGGTGTAACATTGTATCTATTCCTATGGTGTTCCCAGATTTCATTCCGCGATGTCCAGAAATAGATGTGACAAACATTCTGGCGGCATGCGTGCAGTTATTAGTGAAAATTGCTTTAATTACGTGCAGTGCGACTCTTGAAACGAGGTATCAGCAGCGTTTCTGGAACGGACGACGTTCGCCGATGAATCGCCGCCACACTTACAAGCTACCGATTGGCCAAAACGTCACGAGCCTCTGCGGAGAGCGTGTTTTGCCGTTGGGCCGACTTCGTTGGGCCGACTTGCACAACAGAAGCTGCATCGGCCCCGAGCATAGCATCGTGGATTACTTGGGACGCATGCGCGACCACTGTTTATTCAGCGGAATAATTCTTGGTACGTGGTTGTGATTTTGGCCGCCCCGAGAACACGCTGCAAATGCTGGTGACATACGCCTCCCCCCCCCCCCCCCCCCCCAATCCGAGACTTTGGCGCAGTTTGGCGCAATTTCCGTTGATATTATCAGGATGGCGCAGTAAATCTCATTTGGCGCACTTTGGCGCAGTTGGCGCAGGAGTGGAATCACTGCGGATAGTACTAAACATAATATACTCGAGACCGTTTTCAAAAAACAAGGTTCTGGATCATAATCATGAGCGTCGATGGCGGTGAAAGCAACCAAGGTTGCTGGTGCAGCTAGAGCCGGCAGGTCTTGTGACCACCTGTATAGACTATGTTTCTCGAAGTGCCACTCGATGTGCTACTTTCCTTTCACCAGTGCCCTGCTTTTACCTCTCTTTCCACCGATTCATATATGTTTCCCAAGTAGCAAACCGGATATGTTAACTCCCTGTCGTTCGTGGCTTCAAAATATTTGTGCCACGAACAAAACAAAATATTTGTGCCGCAAGGAAGAAAAACGGGGGAAGACAGGATAGAGCGCCAGAATTTCAAATAGTTTATTTTCCGCACATCACCCAAGCATATATGTTTCCAGATATGCGCAGCGCAAGCAACTATCACATGACACATTAGAAAAAACCTATCGCACAGCGCTATCTAAAAATAGGCATTCACTCCTGTACAAGGAGATCCACGGGACGCATCCATCTTCCGATCTGGCGCCCTATCCTGTCTACTCTCCTTAGTTGCGCCTCAAATATTTTGTTAAGCTATGCACCCACCCTGCTATCGCTTCTCTCTTTCTTTAGAGATAAGCAACCGATGGCTTATGCTGGGTTGATGATTGTCGCAACCTGGGGGGTGTATGCTGGGGTGACGTTTCTTGAGAAGACTAGGTGCAGTTTTTTCACGAAATATTTTCTCAGCAGACTGTTTGCTACTCGTTCTTTTGGTGCATCCTGGATTGCGTAGATTCGGCGAGCACTCCGGCAGTGCAGTATTAGTGCACACACGTTACCCGTTAATCTTGAGCAGTGTGGTGTCCTTATTATGCGAGATACCCTTCTCACCTGAAGTCATTTGCCGAACACTTAGCTCGACGTTCCTACTGGATTCACGATAATGATACTATATGTTACGTCGAAAGCAGGCGGGTTCTCAGCGTCTGAACGAGCTAGGGGCACGGCAGCTTAAGCGTTGTTCGGTCTTCTTTGCGATATAGCAAGATGAAAAGAAGGAAAGAAAGAAAGGAAGAAAGAAAGAAATGAAAATTTTCGATAACGCCTTGACTCTGTCATCGAAACCGCTATCATTATTCAGCTAATTATTTCTTGCTGCATGGATTTTGGTCCATTCTACTTAGAGTTTCCCTCTAGCTGCATTGAAGCGGTCGTCTTTCTTTAACTGCCGCATACACCTCTTTCACCATAAAATTCGGTATGTTACAGAGTTCAATCTTGCAGTGAGTTCTGCAGAATTCCCCTAGACTAGGACGAAGTTTTCGGCAACTAGGAAGTTTTCTTTCTGAGAAATCCGTACGGATTTCCTTGTGGCTTCGTGCTACAAACGGGTGGTTGTCTATTTTCCCTTTCTTAACCCTTCCGCCACCTCGCGGGATTCAGCAGAACTCATTTGCAATACTTGTGTCCGTGTGCTTAGAGTTGTCGATGAATTCGCCCTCGCGCTGCCAATTGCTAGCTTCCTGGTTAGCTCCATTGGTAGAGCGACCGCCCCGGAAAGGCGTTGGTCCCGGGTTCGAACCCCGGACCAAGACGAATTTTTCGGCAACTAAGAAGTTTTCTTTCTGAGAAATCCGTACGGATTTCCTTGTGGCTTCGTGCTACAAACGGGTGGTTGTCTATTCTCCCTTTCTTAGAATTCAATCTTGTTTATTAGCTTCTACACTACAGCAACATGTATTTCATCTCTTGCGGTATTCAGTTTCATTTGTTGTAGTTTTATTATACTATGCCGTGGAAGAGCGTGCTTACTTCTTGCTTTGGTGTCTCCAACTTTGATTGCTGCTTCAGAAATCAGTCTACTTATGGTTTAGAGTATTCTCTGTGTGTTGTCATCAGTCATCATCTTCTCGTCCCAAGGCATCGTATTTGTCATAAGGACAATCCACAATTTATCCGTTTTTAGCCTGGCGATATCTATACGATGGCCTGTTTTTTTTTTCTCTTTATCAACTTATTATTTTCTTGCTGTCTCCAGGTTGAGATCATTCGTAGCCCTTACTAAGCTATGATTGCTACATGCTACTTTACCCACTACATCTATGCCTGGGTCTTATATATACATATATTACACATTTTATACATATATTATACATATAAACCTTGTTTAGTTTTTTTTCTTTCTACGTTAGGGCTTTTACATGCCCACTTCTATGCTTTCGGAAAAATCCACGCCATCTCCACGAAGTGAATGCTGATGAGTGGGGCGAAGCTGCAACGCTTATAGGTAAAACCGTGAAGCATTCGCCCACACATCATTTAAACAGGTGACTCGTTCTTATAGAGCCCGCCGCTGCTTTTGCCTCTGGGATGTTCATGATGAGTGGCTGCGTGGAGATGTTCGCTGACTGAGCTCCCGTGCGGCCCTCTAGCGGCCACCTATCTAACTAGCGCGCGCGCCGAGTGTGCAGCGGAGCCGGGGAGTGCAGGTGTGTGCGTGGAGTTGAACCGCCGCTTCCCGCGCCCTCAATCCGGGGTAGCAGCGTGTTGTCGGCGTTGCCGTTTTGCCTTTCGCGGGCGAGAGCGCGTTCACGATCGTTTTCATCCATGGCAGAAAGAGAATGTGCGGTCTGGAACGCGCTTATTCTTCATCGTCATCAGCGTCATCGTCATCGCCATCTAGCGGAAGCAATGAGAACATGCGTAGACGGCGCGAGGGACACAGCTACGGCTAGAGGAGCTTCGCCCCTAAACAAGTGTTGGTTCCATTGAGTCGATTCTTTGCTGCGAGTTTCGCTGACATATCAACTCAGTTCTAGAGTTTCGCTGACATATCAACTCAGTTCTAAAGTCGATTTCATCGTTGGTCAGTGCTTCTGCTTGAGCATTGAAGTCGACCATGACGGTGGTTCACATATACTTTCGCATTTCAGATGCGCAGCATCTTATGCTCGGGGCTGTGTCCGTCCCTCCCGCGTCCGGCGTCCCGCGTTCCTCGTCCGGTCACTTTCATGAAGTAGGGAAGCACCCACTATGCGAACCAGAACACTGTAGTACAATAAGGCCGTCAACCACCACCACAGTAACCAGAATCATAGCCGAGAGCACAGAGTGGATGCTTAGCAATGGCTAGGCATGTGGTGGGTACAAGCAAAGAATAACACGCACTACCGGTGGTGTCTGTCGCCCACGTTTACTCCATTCCTTGATCTATCTTGCATGTGCTTGCGGAGGCTTTATCCGTACCGCCTTCCCGTGTCCCGCGTCCCACACCCCCCTCTCTCTCCTCTCCTACGCTGCCCCCCTCCTTTCTCTCCTCCACGAATCCTCTACTCTACGGAGCGGCACCCGTGTCCCGTTGACTCCATTCCTTGATCGTGCTTGCATGTGCTTGCGGGGGGCTTTGTCTGTCCCTCCTTCCCGCGTCCCACAGCGCATGAGCGTCCCCGAATTCCCCCCTCTCTCTTCTCCTGCGCTCCCCCCATTTCTCTCTAGAAATCCTCTACTGTACGGAGCGGCGCCCGCGTCCCACACCCCCCACAGCGCATGCGCGTCCCCTCCCCCCTCTCTCTCCTCTCCTACGGTCGCCCCCGTTCTCTCCTCTAGGAATCCTCTATTCTACGGAGCCACGGTAGTTCCGCGGTATGAAAATGACGGAGCGCGCGCGCCTCATTCTCTCTCCTGTGCAGCGCCGCGATGAGCGCCCGGACCGCTGCCGTGAAATGAGAGCGGCGACGTTCCTCCCGCTCAAGCTAATTATCTCCCCGCTGCTTCGCATCCACACATGGTTCCCTGTAGCGGGAGATGGGGAATTTTTTGTTTCAACGTCTCCACTGAACGATTCTATTTGCTCATCGTCATAATTGGACGGCGAAGGGTAGCCTTTAATCTCCTCTTAGCTTAATGAGTATGCATGCTATACCCGTATTTCTTATGAACAGGTGATCGTTGTTGCACGCGATGTAATTGTGGATTGAAACACCATGCCATTAACTCGCTTCTCAGGAAGCTCACTGTAACAGAGGATCTCAGCCGGCACTGCATACGCTTCCCGAGTCCTCTCAATCTAGGAGGACTCAATCTCAATCTCGCTGACACCTGAGCCTGAAAGTCCTTCAAGGAGCGCCGCTAATCTACGTTCACTCGAGATGGTTCATCTTTTGAACCATGGTTTGACGTCGGCAGATCGGTTCACTTGCCAGTTGCAGCCTGTCCAATCCAGCGATTCCCAGATTGTTTGCAGATGCTGGTGACCGAAGGCCAAGAGCTTAATCGCAACCGTAATGTGGGAGGAAGCGGCCAAATATTGCGCCTGGGAGACCAATTCTTGTTCTGCAGAGGAAGTGTCTTGCGGGAGCACATTTATGGTGAATTCCATTTACGGATTTGGAGTGGCCAATGAACTCAGCGCCGGTGCCCTTCGCGGAGGGCAACCGAAGGAAATCTGCCAATTGAACACGGGCATTCCCGCCAGAGCAAATGGCAGGGGGGCGTTAGCGCGCACCCGCTTCCGGAAGCGCCCAGCATTTCTTGCGCTTCGCGCCGTTTTCGCCTTCACGGGCACGCTCGGAGACAATGGGGGGGCGTTCTCGGGCAGCGCGTTCCGTCGGTCACGTGGTACGACACGCTCTGCGCAAGCGCGGGGAGTAGCGACTCGGCCGCTTTTCGCGGAGTGGAGAGAGCTGCTCCTGGAGGGGATCTGGCGGCGGAGCTGCTCCGGATCTGCCGATGCTGCGAGCACTCAATCTGCCAATGGAACAGGCTTGCTTCGCATGAAGCTGAAAAGCTGCTACCGGCAGTGCTCCGAATCTGCGAATGGGATTCGCCAATTAACCTTCCTAGTCTCGTAAGGCCTGGGCTATAGTATCATGCATAGAGTTTCATACAATAATACCTAGAGTGGAATCTGGCGCTAGCGTCTATGCGGGTTCATTCAGCGGCGCGTTGTACCACCATGGGAATGATGGGAAGTACAGGCTTCGGATCTGCTTCGGATCGATTACGTTCTTGAGATTCGAGACACTTGTTTTCCGATTGTAAAACAAAGTGATATGAAGTCAGTTCCAATTAAAACTGGCTTAATTCTTGTGTACGTAAAACTTATCGCAAAAAGTTTCCGTGACCATGAGATGGAAGTCAGACCTGGACGAATTTAACTGCCAGGGTATGCATTGCACTGCCATTGTGTTCCAGGTTTGGCATCCAAATAAAATAAATTATTTTTTACAACACTCGAAAACACACACGCTTGTTTTTCCCTCGAAAGTACGTACTATCAATTTATAGAACTAACAGTAGAGTATTAAGTGAGAAATACTTAACGTATCGTCTGCTGCGATGCTAGGTGCGTCTGTCCAAGTGGCCTGTCCCCTGCGCATCTCTCGTTTTGTTGTGAAGAGGAGTCAGAGGAGCGTGACGGTGCGTCTACTTAGCTTCGCCGTCGTTTTGCAGTCGATATGAACGAGTTTTGGCAAGACGCGCTCGTAAGAAGACGTGAGCTCGCTGAGATATCCTGCACTGGCATGGGACGCTACGCTACGCGCAGCGGTGAGTGCCCGACGCTTCGCTAAAACTGTCGTATACAACCTGTAAAGCTGCAACGTCGTTGCAAACAAAGAGACCTAGCGTTCTTTAGCCTCTTTGAACGACACAGGAACTGCTTGAGTGCTTTGCACCGCACTCCACTAGCCAAGCTGCGCGAATAACGAAACTGAAACTGTAGAAAAAAATCCGTTGACACTTCGCTAGCTAACGCTATCCAATCCGAAGCCTGTACTTCCCATCATTCCCATGGTGGTACAACGATCGCAGCGACAGATTCCACTCTAGGTATTATTGTATGAAACTCTATGGTATCATGGGACTTCAGCAATGTTTGCCATTTACGGCCGCCATTAGAAGCCTTGCGTGCGAGACGCATTGGTGAGGATTGGAACTTGATGAAATTCTATGAACTTTGCAGAAACGCACATTTACATGCTTGTGCCTAGATATTGTCGCAAGGCGGTATGAGCAGAACCCGCCGTGTGAGCATGACACGGGCCCACCAAGTCATCAATGGAAAAGGACATATTACTCTCGTTTCTATATTTCAAATACTTCATCATAATGACCCGATTCTTGGCCAATCCCCCCAGGGTGGGGGTGAGCCAAATTTTATGATCTACATCTATATCGACAGGCTGCAGTCTGACATCGACATTGCCTGTGCATGCAAATACCTGTAAATACACGGTTTTCCCAAAACGATACACGGAGGTTTTTAAGCAATTATAACAAACGAGAACGTGGCTAAACAGTAGACGCAGTAGTTAAGTATGGTTATTACGGTGTGTGTCTTCTCTACTGCAATATTACGGAGTGCTTACGTGTGTTCACGTTCCGGTCGCACTTCCGGTGCCAGAAACACGATAAGGATGGAGACATCGATTTCCTCTTCCCAAAACGATCGCTTACTTCTCCCCTCTCCTTAGCCAATCGAAATCCGCAGCGACGTCTCGTGACAACCGCAGTCGTCGCGGTCAGCCGCCGTCACTCGTCGCGCTTCTTCACGTTTCTTTTGTATACCTCCCATTATTTCTCAATTCGCCCAATTGATCAAGTTGCCGTAGTGCATCTTTACTGCAATCGGCGGCAGAGTAAGAATATTGCCAATGTCTCCCCCCCTCCCCCCCCCCCCCCTTTTTTTTTGACGTTTCCTTTCACTTCGAGCTCCATTCTTTCTGTACCGTTCGAGGCAGTCGAGCCTGTCAATTTCGTGTCGCGAACCGTTTCGGGCTCCATGGGAAAGGGGTCGAGTCGTACGAAAATTGCCGTTGTCTAATTGAGAGAAATTGTCGGGTTTACCAGCTCTTATTGTTCGTTGATTCTTGTCACGCTATTTATGTTTACTTGTTCTTGATATATTAAAAGTCGGACGGTTTCTCCTCTTTCTGTTTCATTGCCTGTATTTTAAGTAGCACATATGACGTTAGTGTTTTTCCCCTTCTGAGCGCTTGTTATTAGGTGCGGAGCACTTTAGGGGGCCGGGCTGTCGTATGTTGTCGTGTGCTGCCGTATGCTGTAGTATGCTGTCGTCGTCACTTGGCGTAACGCTCCATGTGTACCATATTCAGCGCGCGCTCACGCCAAGGAGAAGTCTTCTCCCTCTTGTTCTTCGAGCGCCTTGATGAGGATCACTTGTCATCATCAGAAAAGAAACAACTAGTGCGCTTGGCGTAACGCAGGCGATACCACGTATGAAAATACGAAGAAAAGAGCAATCATGCGCGAAATAGAGAGAGAGAAAGGGAAAAAATAGGAAGAAAAATAGAAAGAGAAAGAAACATTTAAAGATAGAGGAAGAAATAAATAGAAATATAGAGAGGAAAAAAAAAAGACGGAACAAAAGACTGACAAGTAAAGAAAGAAAAAAACTTGAAAACCGAAGAGAAACAAAGAAGGCTGCCCAGCTCCGCACTTCCCTCAGGCTTGGCACCCCATGTGCCTCAATTCTTCTTTCTTGTCCTATTTTGGTTGGAACTCGCGCGTGATTATCCGCTGTGCTTGTCACCCACTAGGACGCGTTGTTAGACGCCACTCTACGCTAGTGGACAACAGAAACGCCGAAAAAAAAATGCAAAAAAATATCCCTTTCGAGATGATCATCGTGCCGGACGTGATGAAGGCCGCGCGAAGAAGGATGCCGACGGGAGCAAACATTTTGTTCCTTAAATCCTCCACGAGAAGCTTGGGCAGTGCGGAGCGAGTCACGGTGTCCAAAATCGGGCGTCGGTTTATTTCGGTCTCGTTTTGCGTCTCTGTGGCCGCCCATCACATCCTTTTCATACCTCGGAGGAGCGTCGCTTCAATTATTACTTCTTCTTCTATTTCTTGCAGCGAGTGAAGCAACGTCCATTCGCAGAGTTGCCATCGCAGCCGCAAAAGAAGTGATGATGATTGCCCTCCCACGGAGACGAGCCTACAAAAAAGAAAAAATGTTTGAAGTCAGCGCAGTCCTACGACAAGAGACAAGCTTTCTTCTTAATTTTATTTTTCTCAGCACGAGTTCTTGCCCACAATAACTGCACCTATTTTTCCTTATTCGACCTTTCTTTTCAGTGCGCGTGTATTCCTTAAATTTTATATCTCGTCGTTTATTTTTGTAGAATGTGTCTACGTCCCGTTTGAAAGAACGAAAGGAAAAATGTCATGTTCACCATGTCCACTCTTGAAATGACGCATTGCGGACGGCACCACAGAGAACAGGACAGAAAATCATTTTCCTTTCTGTTGCGCCGTTTTTGAGCTTGTATTATTACTAACATAATGTGTCCTATGGTTGAAGTTTGAGATTTGCCTTTTGTGAGACGCTGGGTTTGAGGTTGCATCTATTTTCCCGGTTTGCACCTGACCGTTGTAACACTCGGCCACGTACCTGTTATGTTGAAGGAAAATATTGTGCATGCATGGTGCTTTAACTATATGTCGTATTAACAAATTGAAGATATAGTTCAACATTTAGAGTTACAGTGAAACCTCGGTGATACGAATCTCAGGGGACCACCAAAAATATTCGTATCATCCGAAATTCGTATCACCAGAAAGCATAGAAAATTGGCTTGCGACAAAAGAAAGCTGGCGTACATTTTCATTTATTGTTTTTCATGGCCGCGGCAACGTGAGGAAACACTCTGAATGATTGTCAGTTAAGTTTTGAGATGTTGGCAATCACACCAGTACTCGTAAATATACGGCCGGTACGCGCGTGTTTAATTAATGAAACAGGTGCGTTGTGATCAGCGAAAGCAGTAGCCCCTTCCAAATTTTAGTATGCTTTCTCGCGTCACACTGGAGTACTGCGGTGAAAGTATCAGAAGAAGCGCTTGGTCACGATAGATCAAGGCCAAAAATTCCAGAACCATGGTCCTATGTTATGATTTTGTTATCACGGAGGTGTTGGAGATGATTTTGGGAGATTTACGGCCGTGCCCGCACAAGTGCAGCCTCAACAGTCGCGCATGTTGACGTTATGAGGCCTGACTCCTTCGCCAGGACCGTCCTCGCTTGCTTTCAGCCCTCGTCCACCTCTCATACGATGTCTGATGCACGAGGCAGGCACGTGTAAATACAGTAAAACGTCAGCAGCCCGCGTCGACGCGTTAGAAAAAAATCATGGCGCCAATGCCCCCCTGTAATCTAAACGCGAAGGCACACGGCAGCACATTAGAGCCTCAAAGATTCGCGCACACAATATCGGAGGCCCTGACGCGTCTGTGATGGTTTATACTGACCTTAAGAAAAGTATTTTCTTACACCGTCATTAGAATGATTCGGCGGTGCGGCGCGCATGCCCGCGCTTGCGTTCCCGCGCTCGCGCGTGCTTGGCGCGTCTTCCGCGACAGCGCGGACAGCACCTCTTCGTACCTGGACGGTAGCGTACGTTCGTATCAAACGTCGCCGGGTGAAAATCGGTTTGCAACACCCGTACTCCATTACATTGCAGTCCAATGGGTCTTGGCCGGGACCAAAAAAAATTCCTATCACCCCAAAATTTGTATGAGCTGTGATCGTATCACCGAGGTTTCACTGTAGTTCTTTTCTTGGTCTCTCTGTCGTTCTGTTTGGTTGGGCGCGGCGAGGAGAGGGAGCACGTGTCGACGTGGCCACTTCGCCGCTTGCCGGCGGCGACCGCTCGCTCATTCGTATCACCCGAACCATTACGTATTACCGTTCGGAACAACCGAAATGTGGTCCACAGTATAATGCACCCTTCAGCCGGGACATCGTACGAATTCGTATCAACCCGAAATTCGTACCAGCCGTATTCGTATCACCGAGGTTTCACTGTATTTAGGTCATGCCCGCTTTTACAAATCAAGTACTATTTTTCGTCATTAGTTCTTTCATTGCGATAGCAAGTATATGGACACTCTTGGCTGATTTTTGCCGTCACCGTCGCCGTCATGTGCCGGATATGTATATGCGTTTATATACATAAAAAAAAAGGCATAAAGAAAAATAAATCAGCAGAAAAAAAATTCCAAGACACCTGATCGGGGAATCAAACCAACGACCCCTCGCTCCGCAGCATGCTGCGCTAGCCAATACAGCCACACGCCATGCTCGTGCCAGCGACATAACGGCGATCTATTCATATGCACCATTTGCCGCTCGCGGTAGGCAGATCTCGGAACAGCTTGAGCGTGTTTTCTATCACGCAACGCCTTTACCGTTTCTTTCAAATTGAAAACTGCCCTTGATACGCGCACAAAAAAGTGGCTCCCTTCTATACCACTCAAGATGTAGAAGGAAAAAATTTGGCCGATCCCAAGTACCATGGGAATCGATGTTATGCGAAGCATGCGGAGGCAAGGTGAGTGGGTTGTAATTTTTTATTGAGCGAAACGTTACGAAATGACGTTAAAGATATGAACAAATGTTGCACGCACAGACATATGTTGAACAGTCGCATATCTTTGATATAACCAGTTGTTTACAGTTGCGTAACGATGACAACAGAAACATGGGTATTACCAACACCAGAAGCGGTAAGCTGATATGTAGCACTTGTGCTTGCGAGGATGGTAGCCCTGGATAGTGCTTCGTGGACCAACTACAGTGGATGGCGCTTAAGTATATAATTCACGTTAACTCGACATGACACGTGCCTCATAGGAGTACATATGTAATGTTTATAAAATTAGATAGCCAGCACTGCACCACAACTGACGTTTCACCAACATAACGCCTGCATAGGGTAGGGTCCTTTTCCAAAGCAGTTCCGAGACCTGGCGTGGCTCTGTGGTAGAATACTTGATTTCCACGCAGATTGCTGGGGTTCGATTGCTGCTGGGACCCTGATATTTATTATTTGCATTCATCGGGTAAACTCTCCCGAGGTCAGTTTTTCTTAACGCTCTCGCATTTAAATTAGTAATGTCTGTCCTCGCCGTTACTGGGTAGATATAAATTGTCAAACACCTGTGGCACATACCCGCATACCGCGGCCCGTGGTATGCGGGTATGTGCCACATGTGTCTGGCGGAAAGGGTTTGACGTCGTACGCGATGGGATTGTCACATTATTCATGTCATGAACAGCTAGTAATATTCGTCAATACCTCTTACCCTCCCATACAAATTTTGGTCTACCCGAAGTTAAGGAGGCGATCACGAGAGCACCCAGACGTAGGCGGCTAGATAGATAGATAGATAGATAGATAGATAGATAGATAGATAGATAGATAGAAATGCAAAAGTGCTTACAGTACGCAAAGAAATGCTTCGCATTTAAAAAAGAACACCGGGCACACTTGGCGTCGGACGCCACCGCGTGGTAGGAGACGCAGATGGGTGCCGCAGTTTATAAGAAAAAGAAGTATCAAACAGCGTTGAAAAGTATAACAGTATCATATAATCAATTCTTGGCCAATGCCCTTGAGTGGGTATGAGCCATGTCAGAGGCAACAACAACAACAGCGTCGGCTTCTGCATTGTGGACACTCGCAGCGCGTTGCTCAAATACAAACACGTAACAACTAGGAGAGTTGTTAGTTCACGCTTGTCCTGTGTATACCTATGCGTCCTTTTCGACCGTCCTTCTTTGTGCTGCGGTGGCGCGCTGCAAGTATCGAGCTGCTTGTCGTCCTTCGTGTGGCATTCTAATTTCTTGCTATCGCATTCATTGCTTCGCCCTAGTGGCGAAACTGTGACTTTTTTCTTCACAGATTCATTCTGGCTCGACTCATTAAGAGCACAAAACAGGGCAAGGGATAACTATACGACTTCCTCCTCATACTTGGCTTAATGACATCTTCAATGCACGTTGAACGTTACACTAGATTCGGTACACCGAAACCCTTGCGCTCCTGGGTTTTGCATCTCTCGATCATTTCTTTAAATACGGCTTCATTCGTCTCGGCCTGCTTTGAAATATCCAAATCGTGTCACAAGGATGTTTAGCGAGGCTAGCAGAAAAGAAAACTATAGCAGGGCTGCTCTCTTCTTAGAATAAACGTCACTATTCTTGTGATCGACTGACTGAATGAACGAATTCATGGCAAGCACTCTGCGGATAAAGAGGTTAGGTAATAGAGACGCCATACGAGGTATTGCGCGGCTCCTACGTCAGTCGGTCGATACAATCGGGAGTGGACAACGTGAGGCTGCACAACTACGGAGAGCGATCGGTTGTCTTCCACCGCTACTCGCGAGGTGTCGGAGAGCGGAATGCGGTCGCAATCAGAGTTAGACCGGACGTTTGGAGGTGATGGATAGATCGGTGTTTCTTGCCGCTAGAAGAAAAGTGTGAAGCTCCGATCAAAGAAGACACTCGTTGTTTGCTTTTTCTCTTGCTGCGTTGGGCCACCACTTTCTCTCAGAATGCCCGCTTTCTCGGCGCCCGATTCTTCGTTTTGGGAACTGCAATGCTGCGGACACGCAGTGACAGGAAGGATGTCCGAGAAGTATGAGCGAAAAATGAGTGAAAATAAAAACCAAGCTGCCGCAATAAAGCTCGAAAAAAGCGCACGGGAGCGGCGAAGAGGAGGAAGGCGGTGACGCGTGAAGCGAACGCGGTTTGCTTTGCGGCGAACGAGACACGCACGGTGGCTTGCCCGCTCTGACGGCAGCCCAGAGTCAATAGCGCCTAATCTCCGAGGCCAGGCGTCTGCTTGTTTGCGCTGGCTTCGTATAAAAAGCCCGGCCTCGTGATGGCCGAGCGCGCAATTCAAAGAGCGCCCTCTTTTGATGTCCAACGAACCAACGCTGTAGGGAGGTGGACACTTGGCGAGCGTGCGCCGCGGGGTGGCACCTGTTGACTCGAGCCGGCTTTGCGGTTGACTTGAATTAGGCCGACTCGACTTTGAACTGAGAGGAGATGGTCCTGGTTTTATAAGAGAGCAGACCTCGTGAAGTTCAAGTCAAGGTTTTACCGGATACGAGAGCATGGGGCTCAAACGCTCAGCGTCGATCGTAAGGCTGCTGCCGTGTTTGGTTTTAACTTATGATGGAAGCATTGTATAATGCAACAGAGGGGGGTGGTCCTCCAGAAGTTGGCCTAATAAACTTTGGAGCCGACATCAAAACTCTGACGCGAAGGGTGCGCAGCCTGTTGTCTAGTGTCTGCATATTCATATGCGTCATCTAGCGGCGAACATGTCCTTTTCTAGCCAAACAGCCGCTCAATGTCCGCTTAGTAATAATGCTGAATCATCCACCAGGGCCTGTATAAAATCGGAAATTTTCAAACCGTGAGGGGATATTCAAAATGCCGAAGGAGATATATTTCCATCTCCTTTTTCTAAATTATAAGTTTCACTGCTTCAAAAGGGCAGCAATCTTGGGCAGATTGCTCAGTACAGGAGGAGCGAATGACCACGCCCATAGGTCGGCAATAAAAGTGGAGCGCTTCCAGACTCAATCAAGAAATATATTTTGGACTCAAGACTCGCCAAAATTTTCCTCCACCGGACTCACTCGGACTCAAACTCACGAAAACATTGCTCATCCGACCTCACTCAGACTCACGGCTCGATCGCAATCTGAGTGAGTCGACTCACGAGCGCCTATGACGTGGCCTGTCCTCACCGCATGCTTGCTGCCAGTGTTCGCTCGTCATTGACAACGACGTCACTAAACACGTAGCGACGGGCCATAACTGCGGTCAAGAATGAGGGTGCCCGACCGCAAGAAATTGGTCAAGCACTTCCTCCATTTTTCTAAACCCAACGTCGCATTCTCAGATTTTTAACAGTGCACCTCAGATGACGCCAGCCATTCTCGCCCCTACCGTCCCCCCCCCTTTAGACTTTCACAGCGTACCGTGCGTCACGAGGTGCGGCAAGGTGTGAAGAACACGCGAAGCGCAATTCGCGCGTGTGCGTGTTACTTTGTTCTTAAGGCCTGACCACACATACCCGTAGCAGCGCGTCATCGCGCGTCATTGTGACGCAACGCCGCGCCCTCTCCCTATGGAGAGAGAGAGCGCGCAGCTTCGCGTAGCACGTGCACTCCCTCTCCATAGGGAGAGGGCGCGGCGCCGCGTCAAAATGCCACGCGTTGACGCGCTGCAACGGGTACATGTGGTCAGGCCTTTACGTGTTGTCTTTATCGCGCAGTTTATTGACTGCTGGAGGTGGGCACGGGCACGGGTTACCGTCGCTATGGATAAAGGGGCATAGCTGCGTTTTACAAATATCCTACTCAAAGCATAACTAGGTTAGCATTCTTTCACGATTACCCCCGTAAGATTTGCCAGTCACGCGAGTAGTGCAATGTCTCGTGTCTACAAAAAATACGTAATTGGTGAAGCTGAGACATTTCATCATTATAGTAATGTAAATATAGGTGATTCCTAGCCTTAGAATCTATAAGCAACAATTGAAAGAACAACGAGAAAACCACCGCTCAAGCACTCCGTACAGATGGTTAACCAGTGAAGCTGAAACGAGCGGCCCCAGGCAGACGTCGCAGCCGAAGCCAAAGTGCCGCTTGAGAAACTCCCTCCGAAAGCGGGCGTTGGCCCCAGTAAACGCGTTCACGCCAATGCCACGTTGACGCTGCTCTGCCCGCAACGCCGCTTCCTCGGCTCGCCGTTGTCGCTTGCATTCAGCTCGGAAGGCTGCCGGATCCTCGGTGCGCAGTTGCTGCTTGCGCTTCGCCACCCGGGCCTGTTCTTGTGCCCGGACTGCTGCATCGGCCCGGGGAACACGAATTCTCTCACGGATCAGCTGCCGGCGCTGTTCTTGGAAAGTTGTCTACTGTTCGGGCGTTCGTTCGATCGGCGTCCTCCCCATGTGGAAGTTGAAACTGCTGCGCGCGGGCTTGGCGGTACGGCTGCGGAGGGATGAACGAGGTCACTGACGGCGCAGCCAATGGCACGCGTGCTTGGGAGCGACGTAGAGAACCACCTAACTGACGGCGCAGCCAATTGAGACCGTTATCGAAACTTGTGGCGAACGGTTTTTCGTTTCGCCTAGCCAAATACAGCTGTCGCTGTAAAGATGTATTGATCCGAGAAAACCCTGCGCGCGGAATCTCCTTTGGGATTTGTCTAATGGCATCTTCGGCTGAGCCGCACTGGCACCGTGGCGGCGGAAGGGAAGTTACGTCAAACACTGCCCGAGTTTCGCGCCCCGCTACGCGCCAGACGAACATCGAAACCACAAAACTCGAATCCGCGACAGCAGCGCCGTCTGCGAGAGACGCCATTCAGCAGACGACAATTTCCAGCGTCCTGTTTGTACTGGCAATAAGAGCGAAACAACGGAAAACCAAACAACGAGAGACGCTTACGAGACGGTATACGTGTCCAGTGGGTGCGCGTCTGTTCTCCAGGCGGTTGTGCTGCAGCAGTCTTGCACCAACTCGACTAGGGTTACGGTAACTTTTACGTCGCCTCCACTGCCCAGTGAAATACGGCTGCGAAAGTAGTCGTGTGCAAGCACGGCCTGACGATGTACTACTTACGCACGTTTTCCCTCCTGTACGACCGTGTTCTGCGGCAAGCGCCAGCTGTACATTACGCCTGCATTGACAGTACGTCGCTGCGTCGTCTGCCAACGCGCGCTGAACGTTGGGATTGCACCACGCTCCACCGTCGATGTCCACGGTGGCGCGGTGGCGTGCACTCGTGTCGTGGCCGGCCCAGCCGAACATGCGGCACCGCACGCGTGGTGCCCAGGCGAACGTACGGCACCGCACGAGTGCGCAGAAAACGCCACCGGTGCCGCCAGCTGAAGATGCCATAAGTGACGTGTGAGCGTTTGCTGCTAATCACCCGCTGTTTTCTCGTGGTGTTGAGGCCAGGAGGGCGCTCCCGGGGACAGTCTGGCATTATGCGCTTTCTCTACGTCCCTGGAACGCTGTGGTCGAGTGGCATCTGCCGGGCGTCTTCTAGCGATCATCAGCGTCTGGAACGACCCAGCGGTAGACGCATCCCCCGCGATCACAGACACGCGTATGTGGCATGAAATTTTCACGAAGCTGGAAGTTTTCTGACTTCGACAAGGCCGACTTTGCATGTTGTCCTAGAGGGGCCTTTTATTCGCACAATCGTTCAAGAAAGCCTTCACATGAACTGTTCTCCATCTAGCTTTGTTTGGACCGATACAGTGCATCGTACGGTTCACATATATTTACCTTCTGCAAGTTGCGGATTTAGCCCAGTCAGTGAGACTGCGCTTTTGAGCGTGGGGCTGTAGGTTCGAAACCACCAAGGAGGAAAGAAGCGGAAATTTAAGGGCTTGTTTTTCTTTGTCAGCCACAATATTAATGAGGACTAACAGCCAAGGGAAGTATAGGGGATGTTATATGTAGTAACTGTAATGTAAATGGGAATCAGGGACCGAACCTGCGGCCTTCGGCAGAGCACCATTGGTAGAGCACCGCACGCGTTATTCGAAGGTTCGGTCCATGCCAGCGGCAAGCTGTCTTTCTCGTTGACTTTCCTTTCTTCCTATTTACATCATAATTACTCCTAATAACATCACCTATACTTTCCTTGGCACCATTGTCTGTCATCAGGAGAGTTCTTTTGTTTTGTACATTTATTTATTTCTTTATTTCTTTATTTATTTATTTATTGTGTTTGATCATACGTGACAGAGGACGAGAGATAGGAACACCCATGGGTCTATGTTGTAGTTGGCATTGAACCAACCTTGTAAGGGCCCCTTGAAAGCGCGCTTTACCGCATGAAGTGGCTGTGGCCAGAGAAGCCCTAGGTGGGGGGTGCTGAACATTAAAAAAAAAAAAAGAAAGCAATTGTGGTGGGCCCAACTAGAATTTGCGGGTGCGCCGACATGAAATATCTGGTGCTGGACCAACGTGAAATTAAGGGGTGAGCCCAATCGAAATTCGGGCACGAGCCAGGTTGAAATTTCAGGGTTGACCAAAGTGACACTCGATGGTGCCCAGCTTGAAATTTGGCAGGGGGGCCGGCTTCTTTGCTGAGGACCCAAATGAAATTGTGGGCTGAGCCATAACAGGTGCAGGCGTTATAATTGTGCAAGTGCGTTCAAAACTGTCACATAAGCTCACATTATTGTATGCCAATGTTTAGACATTCTTCTGAAACGAAAAAGGAAAAAAAATATCAGAAACGATGACCGTACATGCAGAAAAACTACAAAAATAGGCAAGAAAGGGAAAGTAACAGGCCAAGCCAAAAATATTCTTGCCCATTAGTAGATGATTATCTGGATTTGTTTTTGATTCTACCACCCTACTACATGTTGCATTGCAATGTTGACGGCGATGAGGTACCACTCTGCAAAATGCATGGAACGAGTTATGTATAGAAGAGTTGCTTGTTGGGCAAGTTGGTACATACTGAGTAAAATACAAAAGCCACACAAAACGTCGAAATCGACGAAATCGGAAAAGCGGAGCAGTAGAAACAGAGACAGAGAGCAGAGACGTGGCACTAACAACTCAAGTTTATTTCGGAAACAACCTTCCTCCCAAGTCCGTACTACGCATGCGCAGATAACAAACCAAACAAAACCAAAAAGGAACCAGAAAGATATACCCGGCAGCTAAACACTGTTCGACTGGTCTGTTCTGCACCCAGCAAACTCGCGGGTCTTTGCAAGAGGGTTGCGCAGCTCGGCACAGTAAGCAGTGTGTGTGACATAAAACATGTGAAGAAATACTGCGCGTGTATCACATGTGCGGTGTATTGTATCCCGTTAAGTTGTGACAGGTTTTACGTGGGACAGTCTGGTAGATGTATCAATGTTCGGCTGAGGGAGCATGGAAATCTGCTACCCTCGGGCACTGGTGGTAACTTGCCGTTGCACTGCAAGTCATGTGGGTGTAAGCCCCTTTTCGATAAGGTCACAATTTTAGGTAAGGCTAAGACGCAGCGTGAACGGGAGATTATTGAGGCATTTCATATCTGGAAACTGGGTCCTGACAAATGTGTTAGCGCAGCCTCAGTCTATCTCACCAGGAAAGAATGTTTGTTTTTAGCACAAAGGTGATTTACTCTGTTTAGCTGCCGGGTGTATCTTTCTGGTTCCTTTTTGGTTTTGTTTGGTTTGTTATCTGCGCATGCGTTGTACGGACTTGGGAGGAAGGTTGTTTCCGAAATAAACTTCAGTTGTTAGTGCCACGTCTCTGCTCTCTGTCTCTGTTTCTACTGCTCCGCTTTTTCCGATTTTGTCGATTTCGACGTTTTGTGTGGCTTTTGTATTTTACTGAGTTGTGTATACCTAGCACAGAATTTGAGTTCGCGCGTCGCAGAGCAGCAACACGGGATAAGCAGCTTTTCGCGAAGCATTAAACAACATCACATAAGGACCGGTCTGTTTTTAGCACTCGCGGCATTTGGTCGGAAATTTGTGCTTAAGAAAATTTGTTCTCGGCCTAGCGGCTACTTGACAAATGACGTAATTGCCCCGACGTGAAACGAACACAAACCTTGTTCAACGCACCCTTGCCGTTGTGTTCGTGCTACATTCCTACGTTTGGTGTATTTTTAGCGACAAATATGTCATGCAGGAATTTATAAGTTGTCCTCGACCTTTTCATTCATAAGGCGTAAAGAGAGCGAACACACACGAACTGTTCGGATAGAAAACCTGCTAAGGGATAATTCATGCAGTAGCGGGAAGAACCGCAAGAAGGAGGAAATAGCAAGACGAGACACAGCGATAACTAGCAACTTGGTGTATATTGCACGTGGTCACAAATACAATACACATATCGGTTCTTGCGATCTGTTAAAGGGCCCTTCACCAGCCTCTGCAAATACAAAAAACGAGCGCATTATTCTCTCCTGGCGTTTCTCGTCTCTCTGGCGCACTTGGTGACGCAAGCACTGTGAAATATCGGATGTCTCCTCCACTGCTTTGCCATGCCCATCGGTTCGTCCTCGTCTCGCATGACTATCGTGCGCGATCAGCTGATTCCGCTTCATTTTGTGGGTTTCCGACTTGGCTGGCGGAGATAACGGCGTGTAGCCGACAAGCGCGAAATCTTGACAGGCTCAACGCTGTACACGGGCTTTTAAGAAACAAGTGGCGAGGAGGGTACCCTGTAGGAAGGGTAGCGAAGGCGAGGAGGAAACCACTCCCTCGTCTCTGAACGCGGATTCCACTGAGTGGCTCTCACCTTGAACGAGGTTCGTACCATCCGCATTAAGCAGCGAATTAAAAGGCGTGCAACCGAGGTGTCCGCGGCGTCTCTTCAGTGTCACCTTTACTCGGGGAGGAAAGTTTCGCTCGTGTAACGGAAAGTCCGAGGGTCGCTTCGCTCGCCACTTCTCAAATGTCGAGAAAGGCTGCAGAAGGAGGCAAAATGAGCGAATCAAGGCGTGACGGCCTTTCCGCTCCGTCGGAGCCTAATTAGTATACCGCCCCTCTTTGCCGCCGGACGGCTAGCACTCCCGATGGATCCCCTGTTGGCACGCTTCGAGTGCGTGGCCCGGATTAAAAGGAACGCTGGGCAGGATAAGATTTCCTCGAGGACGGGGAAAAGGCGCCCCAGTCCAGAGTATTTCTCTTCGTTCTCTACATTTCACCAGGATAGCTCGGCCGAAAATTGAATCAGCTCGAACGCTGAAAGCACCGGCCCAGCATAAGGGGGGGAGGGACTGGGCCTTGCAAAGTTTGCAAAAAAAAAAAGAAAGAAAAAATAGTGTAGACCTCTTGATAGGTTCTCCACTGAATAGATTTTTTCCTCATACCAAGGCCCGGATCTTCTATTTTTACCTTGATTTCGACGGGTGCTGACCTTTCAGGAGCTTCGCTCTCTTCCTGCCGAGTACGGGTCGTGTGCTGTAGTTGTTTAGCTGCTCATGCCTCCTAAGCTAATTTGCGTCGACCTGTACTCTCTGTGTCATGTGTGTGCCTAGCGTTGTCCTGTACGAAGGAAGCAGAAAACGGACGGGACTGGTAGACCCTATTTATCTATTTATTAACGGTATCCTCCGTGTAAATATACATTAAAGAGTAAAGCAGCTCCATAAATTGAGGCAGTAAATAAATTTTACAGAAAAGGCACATTAAAAGTCAGAACAAATAATTGTTAACTCACTAATTACATCTCACTTTCGTAATACGTACGTAAAGAATGGCAGTTAAGTATGTGCGCAATTTTGAAATATTGCGCTTATACTGAGATCAAAAGTCGCATAATGCACTATTCATAACAACGTGCCGGATTAGAGATCTCCTTACTAAACACTTTGTGCATATCAATTGAACATAATGCTACTTGACTAGTTACATTTATTTCCACGTCAGCACTTTTCCAAAACAGAAGTCAGGAACGCTGGCTGGGTATACATTTTATACTTTTTCACAGTATCACTCGTACACATATAACAAGAAAGCGACCTATAAACCCAACTACACCCAGAGTACAGGATGCCACATGTGTATGGGTAAATGCTTCTGTCCCGGCGTTCATTGTTGATCTAGAACAGCCGAAGCACACGCTTTCAATGAAATGAAGCAGGAGAAAGGACGTGCCTTTTATATGCTCATCTGATCCCGCAGTAACATCGCTCTACTCATATAAAGTGTTGTCTCAATTTTTTATATGTCAGAAGGACCGCCGCCTAAAAGCTACGAAAACGTAGTTTTAAGTACGCATGAGGACCAACATGTACATGACAGAGAAACGAGAAGGCGGTCAGCAATTAAATAGGTAAAGAAATGCACGCAAACAAGATTGCACTCGAATGAACTGTAGTTGAGAAACCGAAGCACTGTTAGATGACCGATATTATTCAACGGGAAACATTTGGACCAGTGGACTTGATTAGGGGGACGTTTCACCAACATTACGCCTGCATAGGGTCTTCTACCAAAAGAGTTCCGAGACTTGGCGCGGCTCTGTGGCAGAATACTTGATTGCCACGCGGAATGCTTGGTTCGATTCCTGCTGGGACCATAACATCTTGTCACGTGGGTGTGACGTCGGCGAAGGCAGCAGGCGACGTGTCCAAGATGAAACTGTTTATTAGGCCGTACTTGTGGCCGGTAAAAGGAAAGTAAGATTACAGCAATACACGCTGGCGCTGATAGCGGCGAACAGATCTCGAGCGTCGGCCGTCGATCAACTGAACTTCGTTGGAACGCGCCGGCTTTTATAAATCATGCGTCGAACATTCTCGCCTTATCACTAGTCGTCGCGCAAGCTCTGGAATAATCTTGAGTGTTACCGTCTTGCGTGCAATCTTAACAAAGCGATCTACTACAACCGAGAAGCTTCTGGAACAATAAGGCGCGGTCTGCGCCGAGGACTGCTGATAGTCTTTGTGGGCGGAAACCGAATGCTGTAAAAGAAACGCGCGTGGCAATGCCCCCTTTGAAAAGGCATCGTCCCGATGCTTAGAACAGAACACATGGGAAAAATACATGCAACAATAAATAACGACAATAAATCAAGAAAGTTGAATAAACAATACACAAGAGCAAGAAAATCCAACGAAAAAAGTACAGTCCTTAGGTCCACTACCGCGCGTAAAACGGCTTGAGGCGCACGACATGGACGACTTCAGGTCACGCACGCCGCCGTTGAGAGTTCGAAATGCCGTCGGGGACAACCTCGTAGTCGAGTGTGCCGAGACGCACCTTGTATGGCCCGAAGTATCGTCGCAGAAGTTTTTCACTTAGTCCACGTCGCCGTATGGGCGTCCACACCCAAACGCGGTCGCCGGGATGGTATTCCACGAAGCGTCGTCGAAGATTGTAGCGGCGGCTGTCAGTCGTCTGCTGATTCTTGATCCGCAGGCGGGCGAGCTGTCGTGCTTCTTCGGCGCGCTGTAGGTAGACGGTCACGTCGATGTTTTCCTCGTCGGTCACGTTTGGTAACATGGCGTCGAGTGGCGTTGCCGGGCTCCGTCCGTAGACCAACTTGTATGGCGTCATCTGCGTCGTTTCTTGCACGGCCGTGTTGTACGCGAAAGTCGGGTACGGAAGGATAGCATCCCACGCCTTGTGCTCGATGTCGACATACATGGCCAGCATGTCGGCGATGGTCTTATTTAGACGCTTGGTCAGGCCGTTGGTCTGTGGGTGGTACGCGGTGGTCCGGCGGTGACTTGTGTGGCTGTATCCCAAGATCGCCTGGGTTAGGTCAGCCGTAAACGCTGTACCTTTGTCGGTGATCAGAACCTCTGGGGCGCCGTGTCGAAGGACGATGTTCTCAACGAAGAACTTGGCTACCTCGGCGGCACTGCCTTTGGGCAGGGCTTTTGTTTCGGCGTAGCGGGTGAGGTAGTCGGTAGCCACGACGATCCATTTATTTCCGCAAGTCGACGTTGGGAACGGCCCCAGGAGGTCAATCCCGATCTGCTGGAACGGTCGCCGAGGAGGCTCGATCGGCTGAAGGAAGCCTGCTGGTCTTGTTGGCGGTGTCTTCCGTTGCTGACAGTCTCGGCGCGTCCTTACGTAGCGGGCGACGTCGGTGGCAAGGCGCGGCCAGAAGTACTTTTCCTGTACTCTTGCGAGCGTGCGGGAAAGTCCGAGATGTCCAGCCGTCGGGTCGTCGTGTAGAGCCTGGAGGCACCACGAGAAGGTAGGCGGCTCGAAGTGGCGAGAAATTCTTCTTTATGAGAACGCCGTTTCGCAAGAAAAACGACGCGAGTCCTCGCTTGAATGCCTTTGGAACAATGGCGGTCTTGCCTTCGAGATACTCCACAAGGCCCCTGAGTTCCGGATCGGCTCGCTGTCGTTCGGCGAAGTCGTCGGTACTTATGGTTCCCAAGAAGAAGTCAGCCTCCTGGTCATCCTGCGGCGGCGGGTCGACGGGGGGCGCGAGACAAGCAGTCGGCGTCAGAGTGTTTTCGTCCGGACTTGTAAACGACGGTGATGTCGAATTCTTGAAGCCTTAGACTCCATCTTGCGAGACGACCTGAGGGGTCCTTCAGGTTAGCTAGCCAACACAAGGCGTGGTGGTCGCTCAGAACTTTGAAGGGCCTGCCATAGAGGTAGGGGCGAAACTTTGACGTTGCCCAGATGATGGCAAGGCACTCCTTTTCTGTTGTGGAATAGTTGGCTTCTGCCGTGGATAGCGACCGGCTAGCATAACTGATAACCCTTACCACACCGGCAGTTCTCTGGACAAGTGCGGCGCCGAGTCCTACGCTGCTTGCGTCGGTGTGGATTTCCGTGTCGGCGTGTTCGTCGAAATGCGCAAATATTGGAGGCGTCTGCAGGCGTCGTTTCAATTCTTGAAATGCTTCGACTTGCGCCGCTTTCCACTTGAATTCCACGTCGTTTTTCGTGAGCTGAGTTAGTGGCTCGGCGATGCGCGAAAATTCCTTGACGAAGCGTCTATAATAGGCGCACAAGCCGAGAAACCGGCGTACGGCCTTCTTGTCGGTAGGCGGCCGGAAGGCAGCGATGGCAGCTGTTTTCCGTGAGTCGGGGCGAACTCCAGACTTGCTGATGACGTGACCCAAGAACAGAAGTTCCTCGTATGCGAAGCGACACTTTTCTGGCTTCAGGGTGAGTCCGGAGGCCTTGATTGCTTGAAGTACAGCCTGAAGGCGCCGGAGATGTTCGTCGAAGTTTGATGAAAATACAACGACGTGGTCCAGGCACACCAGGCAAGTCTGCCACTTCAATCCTGCCAGTACTGTATCCATAACCCGTTGGAAAGTCGCAGGCGCCGAGCAAAGACCGAAGGGCATGACTTTGAACTCGAAGAGACCGTCTGGTGTTATAAACGTGGTCTTCTCTCGGTCTCTCTTGTCGACTTCAATTTGCCAATAGCCGGTCTTGAGGTCCATCGACAAAAAGTACCTCGCTTTGTGGAGTCGATCCAGGGTATCGTCTATCCGTGGGAGAGGGTAAACGTCCTTCTTCGTTATTTTGTTCAGGCGGCGATAATCGACGCAGAAGCGTAGGGTTCCGTCCTTTTTCTTCACTAACACCACGGGTGACGCCCACGGACTCATTGAAGGCTGGATGATGTCGTCGCGTAGCATTTCGTCGACTTGGTTCTTTATGGCCTCGCGTTCCCGCGTTGAAACTCTGTACGGGCTCTGATGTAGTGGCCTGGCACTTTCGTCTGTTATGATGCGGTGTTGTGCGACTGGGGTCTGTCGAACTCTTGACGATGACGAAAAGCAGTCCTTGTATTGCAGCAGCAGGGTTTTGAGATGTTCTTGCTTATGCGTCGGAAGTCTCGGATTGACGACGAAAGTTAGTTGGTGAGCTTGGTTCGTCGTAGCATGTTCGGTAAACTCGGCGAGGGCGAGGGCGTCGCTGGCTTCCACAATTTCTTCGATGTAGGCGACCGTCGTGCCTTTGCTTACATGCTTGTATTCGTTGCTGAAGTTCGTGAGCATCACTGTTGCTTTCCCTTCACGCAACTCGGCGATGCCTCTTGCGACGCAAATCTGACGGTTTACCAGCAGGTGCTGATCACCCTTGATGACGCCTTTGAAGTCTGAGGGTTTTTCAGTGCCGACGGAAATTATGACGCTGGAGAGAGGCGGAACGGTGACGTGCTCGTCTATCACGTTCAATGCATGGTTCCCCGGCGTCGTCTGGGTAGCCAGCGCTTTTTCTGAAGTTAGTGTTATCGACTCAGACCTTAGGTCAATGACGGCACCGTGGTCACTTAGGAAGTCCATTCCAAGTATCACATCCCTTGAGCAGTGTTGTAGGATAACAAAGCTCGCAGGATAAGTCCGGTTATTGATGGTGACTCTCGCCGTGCAGACTCCAATTGGCGTTATCAGGTGGCCTCCAGCTGTCCGGATTTCGGGCCCACTACAAGCGGTCTTTACTTTCTTCAGCTTGGCTGCGAATGGCCCACTGACGACGGAATAGTCGGCACCAGTGTCGACGAGAGCGGTGACGTTGTGACCGTCGATGAGAACGTCGAGGTCGCTAGTCCGTCGTCTTGCGTTGCGGTTAGCTCGCGGCGTCGGGTCACGGCTGCGTCGATTTGTTGCGCTGCTTCCATCATGCTACGTCGTCAGATCTAGCTCGGTCCGCGAGGTTTCGTCGGCAGGGCTCTGTCTGCTTCGCGTCGTGGTCAGCAGGTTTCGTCGCGGCGTCATCGTCGGCGTCGGCGGAGGATCTTCGGTAGTTCGAAGTACAGCAACCGCACCTCCATCGGTTGCTGCCCTTAGTTTTCCGCGTAAGGGCTCGGAGATCGGCCCTGAGCCGGACTGGTGTACTGCCTGCGATGCGGTGAGGTGTAGCGGCCTGGCGACGGCGAACGGGAAGGTCGTCGGGGTGTCCACTGCGCTCCTGTGAGGTAGTCGGCGATGTCACGAGGTCGTTCGCCCGGCTGCGGACGCGGCGCGTTTACGGCGAAACCACGCAGTCCCATCTCCCGGTACTGGCAGCGGCGGTACGTGTGCCCGGCTTCACAGCAGTGGTAGCATAGGGGGCGGTGGTCAGGGGCGCGCCAAACATCGGTCTTCCTCGGAGGGTAGCGCTGGCTGGCAGGCGGCCGGTATGGCGCCGGTGGTGGTGGGGGGCGGTGTCTGGCGGCGGAACTGCGGCGGTGCAAAGTCTTCACGTGGGCGCGACGGGGGGAGCGTTACGCCGCGCTGCAGCAGCGTAGCTCATCGCTTGTGGCTCGCGCTGCACTGGTTCAGGTGCGCCCAGAACTTGCCGGATTTCCTGGCGCACGACGTCGGCGATCGGCTGCTCCTGAGGCTGGGAAGTTGGCAACAATTTGCGCAGCTCCTCCCGAAAGATTGCTCGGATGGTGTCGCGCAGGTCGTCGGGATGCAGTGCTTGAACCTCCCCGTAGGTCGTCGAGGGAATGCGGCGGTTGTACTGGCTAGTACGCATCTCCAGCGCCTTCTCGATCGTCGTGGCCTCCGAGACAAATTCCGTGACTGTCTTTGGTGGGTTGCGTACAAGGCCGGCAAACAGGTCTTGCTTGACCCCACGCATCAAGAAGCGAACCTTCTTTTCTTCGGACATGGCGGGGTCAGCGTGGCGGAAGAGTCGGGTCATTTCCTCCGCGAAAATGGTGACGCTTTCGTTATTAAGTTGCACCCGTGTCTCCAGCAAGGTTGCAGCCCTTTCCTTTCGGACGACACTCGTGAACGTTTCCAAAAAAGTGCCGCGAAAGGTGTCCCAGGTTCGAAGAGTGGACTTCCGATTCTCGAACCAGGTCCTAGCTGCGTCGTCCAGGTAAAAGTACACGTGGCGCAGCTTGTCGTCGGCGTCCCAATTGTTGAATGTGGAGACCCTTTCGAATGTCTCAAGCCAGGTTTCGGGGTCTTCACTTTGAGATCCGTGAAACGTCGGCGGCTCTCTGGGTGGCTGCATCACCATTGCCGCGGGAGGCACTGCGGCCGTCATCGTGCTTGTTGTCTTCGTCGCCGGGGCCCGGATCTTGTCGGGTAGGGGTCCGTATTCTGGTGGGAGACCTTGCTGCCTGCGGCTGGCTCGCTGCTCGGCGTCCACGTCGGTGTCCCCTTGGCGTTGTGGGCTTGGCTCACGGCTGGAAGGGGGCGTTCGGTACATGGACCGGGAAGCACCTCCACCAGATGTCACGTGGGTGTGACGTCGACGAAGGCAGCAGGCGACGTGTCCAAGATGAAACTGTTTATTAGGCCGTACTTGTGGCCGGTAAAAGGAAAGTAAGATTACAGCAATACACGCTGGCGCTGATGGCGGCGAACAGATCTCGAGCGTCGGCCGTCGATCAACTGAACTTCGTTGGAACGCGCCGGCTTTTATAAATCATGCGTCGAACACTCTAGCCTTATCACTAGTCGTCGCGCAAGCTCTGGAATAATCTTGAGTGTTACCGTCTTGCGTGCAATCTTAACAAAGCGATCTACTACAACCGAGAAGCTTCTGGAACAATAAGGCGCGGTCTGCGCCGAGTACTGCTGATAGTCTTTGTGGGCGGAAACCGAATGCTGTAAAAGAAACGCGCGTGGCAATATATTCTTTGCATTCGTCGGGTCAACGCTGCCCATGTCGGTTTTTCTTAACGCTCTCGCATTTAAATGACCAATGTCTGTTTTAGCCGTTCCTTGGAAAGATATAAACTGTCAGTCACCTGTGGCGCATACCCGCATACCGAGGGCCGTGGTATACGGGCATGTTCCACACGTGTCTGGAGGAAAGCGTTTGACATCGTGCGCGACGGTATCTTCACAATATTCATGTCACGACCAGGCAGTCCTAATCGTCAAACCCTCTTACCCTCCCATACTAATTTTGGCCTATCCTAAGTTAAGGAGGTAATCACGAGAGTACCCAGACGTAGGCGGCTATGAGGGATTGGTTGCAGCGCGAACTCGACACCAGGACACAAGAAGAGAGACAACACCGCAGCGCTTCATGTGCTGGCTTCCTTCTCGTGTCACGTTCGCGCTGCAACCAATCCCTCATGACTTACGAACAAGCCCACTTCGCAACTCTTGTAGGCGGCTCGATAGATAGATAGATACGCAGATAGAAAAGCCGGCAGATCCCACGCCATAGGTCGGCAAAATAAAAGGAGCTCACTCAGACTCACTCAATAAATATATTTTTCGCTTAGGACTCACTCGGACTCAGACTCACCAAAATTTTGCTGAAGCAGACTCACTCGGACTCAGACTCACGAAGTTTCTCTTCAACCAAACTCACTCGTACTCAGACTCACCGGTGTTTTCGTCATCCAGACTCACTCGGACTCAGACTCACTAAACTTTTCCTCAAACGGACTCACTCGGACTCAGAATCATGAATATTTTCGTCAATCTGACTCACTCGGACTCAGACTCACCAAAATTTTCCTCAAGCGGACTCATTCGGACTCAGACTCACCAAAATATAACTCAGCCGGACTCACTCGGACTCAGACTCACCAAAATATAACTCAGCCGGACTCACTCGGACTCAGACTCACGAAAATATTACTCTGCCCGACTCACTCAGACTCAGACACACGAAAATATAACGAAAATATAACTCAGCCGAACTCACTCACCAAAATATTTGTCAGCCGGACTCAGTCGGACTCAGACTCACCAAAATTCTCCTGAAGCGGACTCACTCGCGGACTCACAGACTCGCCTAACTTTTTCTCAACCAGACGTACTCGGACTAAAAATTAGCAATATTCGATTTGGCCCGGCTCATCCAATAAATGTCGAAGGAGCGCCATAAAATAGCTTATGTAGAATAACACATGTAAAGGGTTCAACAAGTGCCAGGAAACCTTCAAAATATATAGGTATGATAGCTTTCAACATACAAAAAGAAGTTATTTCCCGTGCATCGCAATGTCTATCGTAAAGAGAAATTCAACATCACACGCGATTTTTGCAATATTGACAATGTTTTCTTTAAATATAAGAATGGGTATACCGACCTTCGAGGAACATTAGGTTTTCATTCCTGTTACATTTGAAATGCGCTATGCGCACGCGCCATTTGTTTTCAATGGGCGAGCGCGTACGTGCGTTTTTGGCAGACCCCAATTATAAATGACGTCCTTTCTTACGTCTGCCGTTCGAAGGCCTAATCACGCTACTTGGGAACGAAGAAAGCTTGACATTACGTTACGGCGCTTTTCTAAACACGTTCATGAAACTGCCAATGGTCTTGCAGTCGATTTACCGCTCATTGACAACGCGAAAAAGAAAATAATATGAGGCGGCCATCTTTTGCAGAATCTAGCTCACCACCCTTGAAAAATTTTGGAAACATGGCTTTATAGGGTGCATGGTTCTGCCTTTCTAAAGTTTCGAAAACACCTGCCATGATAGTCTAGAGACTCTAGTGGTTGTGGTGCTTGACTGCTCACCCGAAGATCACGGCATCGAATCCCGGCCGCATTTTCGATGGATGCCGACACGGTTGAGCCATGTGTGCACTTATATTTTGGCGCATGTAATGAACCCCAGGATAGCCAATATTTCCGTAGCCTTCGACTGTTAGTGACTACTCTATCTCGTGGATAATGGTAAAGAGTCGTATCAGTACCACGCTGGATACGGACACAAGGCAAAAAGGAACGTGCATAGGCGCGCCGGTGAGAGCCGGCCAGTGTGTTCAAAGGTACGGTCGAAGCTTTTCGCATGATCTGGTACGGACCATACAAAACGAGGTGGCAATTTTGTCAAGCCGATTGCAAGAATGCCGTATTGAAAGGTGGGGACGCGGGCGCCGCTTCACAGTGATCCTACTAGTCCCCAGAAAGGACAGGAATATTCATTTCTAAGAAAAAAGTCACTGGACAAGGCTCTGAACTGACAACTAGAGGATTTACTACAAACCAGACGCAATAAATTCACATACCTAACCCTGCGCTATTAGCAATTTTATTTTTTTTATTCTCACTGCGTCGCTATTATATCTCTCCTTAATATCTTATTATTTGTATTGTTTTTACTTCGATGTAACTGCTACTCTCTTACGCATTTTCAAATGCACAGCTCCCCTGTGTAATTCCTTCGGGCCTTCAGGGTACTATTAAATAAATAAATAATTGAGGAGCCTATTTTCAGCGGATAAATCGGGCAGCGGAGGTTGCCATAACGTACTGTTTTTCTTTGCAGAATGACAGACTGATGGGCAATTGGTGTGGGTTCATAATGACATCTAGTGATTCATGAAACATATGAGAAATGCGCTAATTTGTCTCCCGTGAGGGGACACTGCTCAGCGACTTATGATCGAAAGCCAGTGCTACAACAAATACAAAATGAGTGGCATGAAGGCAGGACATGCGCTTTTTTTTCTTTCCTGCTTCAAAGCCTACATTCTCGAAAGATGCAGGGAGTGGGGTAAGGAATGGAGAGCAGTGCTCGAGTCTCGTATATTTATGAGACCGCTCCTTATCTTCATACCAGCGCATACTCCTCCCCCCCCCCCCCCCCCTCTATCTTTCCCATTGAAGTTCTGAAACAAAATTTTGAAGGCTAGATAACATGTGGGATAGATTTGTGTACACACACGCGCATCATCCACGAAATATCAACAGATAATATAGCCTAGAACGTATCTAAAATCGATTTTAAAGTTCCTATCGCCCTACTACAGCTAAACGTGCCTTCGTTTATTGCGTAAACAACCAACCACCCGCTGCGTCACGAGTTTAAATATAAAACTCCAACCAAAATCACCAATCGTCGCCACAACAGCGGATAGAAGAACGGAAGACAATAATTCGTGACCTCTACACCAACGGCTACACAAAGGCGTTTATCTGCAGAGCCCTCCGTAAGAGAAAAGACGGGGGAAACCTGACACCAACGGCGCCGCAACGACGCCGTGTGTCGATCCCCTACATTGCGGGCGCCAGGGAAGCAATAGCCCGTATACTATGAAAGGCAGGGGTCGACGTTTCCCACAAGCCATCCACCACCATCGGCAGTTTCATCCCTCGGCCCAAAGACAGCGCATCTGCGGAAAAAGCGCAGGGCGTCGTGTACCGGATCACGTGCGCCGACTGCCCCGCTTCCTACATTGAGGAAACCAAGAACTTCCATGAAAGAATGCGACAGCACAAAAATGACCTCCGTCACTCGAACAGCGGACGGACCGAAGTGACAGAGCACTGCCAGCGGTTTGACCACCATACCAGTCCCGACGACGCTGTGATTTTGGAAAAAGAAAGGAACCTTCACCGGCGGCCCCTCCTCGAATCCTGCTACATTGAGCAGACAGCGGGAAACATCAACCACACCACGGAGGCACTCCCCTCCCTCTACTGCCAGGGCTTGCGACGACTCACAGCAAACAATCACGCCTGGCAAGAAGGCCTTGCACATCTCGGGCCTTCTCACCCCTGAACAAGAAGCCGATCATGCTTCGAAACGTCGCGGTTTCTTAAAATAAATTTTGGCTGGAGTTTTCTCTTTTCTCCAGTTTTCTGTTATCCCAACCAGACAGACTTCTGCCGAATGTTCACCTTTGAAAGAATAGAGATATTTGTGTTGCAGGCCCCAAGCCTAGAGTGTCGAGCTCGTTGCTTCGTTTTGTACTTTCCTTGCATTCCTTGGGGGGTATTAGGAGCTCGAAAGCAAGGTACGAGAAACGAGCCTGGGAAACGGCCGTGCCATGAAGCTTTTTGCCGTGTGGCTTGGACGAACACATTGACGGCTGAGGGACCACCGAAAGTGCTTCGGCGCGTCGACGCTGACTATGAATGGAAAGGTGTTTGAATAGGAAAGAAAAGAAAAAATACGAAAAAAAAAACGTGTTTTGCTTGAGTCGGCAAGGACTGAACTGCAGGCGTGCTGGGAAAATATGGCAGCAATATCTCCCAAAGAGAGTCTAGAATTCGAAGAAGTCATTAAAGTTTAAAAGCTCCTTGAATTGCCGAGAGGTAACAGAATTCTTTGACCACATTACAGCCCGAAGAAATTTGTTTTTGCAAGTGATGAAGCGTTGCTCAGTAGGGTTGAGAGCTGGGCTAGTTGGCGAGATATCATTTTAACATATGGTGTAGTAGCGCAAATTTGACGGGGACACAGAGGACAAGAGTGTTGTGTTTTTCTTGTCCTTTGTGTCCCTGTCGAATTTGCGCTACTACACCATATGTTAAAATGAAGCGTTGCGTATGGCATGAATGGTGCGTTTCTACCCCCTTCCTCCTTGAAATCCGGTCGCTACAATTTTCGAGGTACCACGGGGGCAAGCTTTATCTAGCCACTTTAAATAACGAAGCCGCTGTTTAATTGGTAGCGAATGACATGACGAAAGCCGATTGTCTGTCTCGTCGCTGCATTTTTAACAAAGCTTGAAATTCGGCGAGATTGTGCATAGCTACTGGGAAATTTTTTAGCGCTGTACAATGCATTCACAAGGCATCCAAAAGCGCCCGTCCTGTCTCTCTCGTACTTGTGAATGTCTTGTTTGGCGTTCGAAAATTTCCCAATTGCCACATTTATTCATGACAAAACCGAAGCGACATCTAAAGACACAAGCGGTTCATTGCAACAGAGAGCGAAGGGGCGCTCGATGCTCGCGAATCGTGCTGCTTTGTCGTATTTGAATCCACATGGATGATGAAGCTCGAACATTGCACTCATTCTCCGTTGATTAGGTTCAGAATTGTAGATCAAACTCAATGTGGATCACGATGTCGATAAATAAAAGTGGCCTGGAGTTGTACATGTGCCAGAACATGCTGCACAACCCACTTACATGCCCTCGTATATGAGGGCATGGACAGCTTGATAATTTGAAAAATAATTTCTAGGGCTTTCCAAGACACGCCATAAAAGGGGGCTATAAATATTTGTAACCATAGGTCGGCAAAATAAATGGAGACCACGCAGACTCACTCAATAAACGTTTTTCGCTTAGCACTCACTAGGACCCAGACTAACCAAAATTCTGCTGAAGCGAACTCACTCGGACTCAGACTCATTAATATTTTCTTCAACCGGACTCACTCGGACTCAGACTCACCAAAATTTTGCTGAAGCGAACTCACTCGGACTCAGACTCATTAATATTTTCTTCAACTGGACTAACTCGGACTCAGACTCATTAATTTTTTCTTCAACCGGACTCACTCGGACTCAGACTCACCAAAATTTTGCTGAAGCGAACTCACTCGGACTCACACTCAGTAATATTTTCTTCAACTGGACTCACTCGGACTCAGGCTCACCAAAATTTTGCTGAAGCAGACTCACTCGGACTCAGACTCACGAAATTTCTCTCCAACCAAACTCACTCGTACTCAGACTCACCGGTGTTTTCGTCATCCAGACTCACTCGGACTCAGACTCACTAAACTTTTCCTCAAACGGACTCACTCGGACTCAGACTCACCTAAATATAACTCAGCCGGACTCACTCGGACTCAGACTCACCTAATTATAATTCAGCCGGACTCACTCAGACTCAGACTCACGCCTCAATCTGAGTCTGAGTGAGTGTGAGTGAGTCGACTCATGAGTGAGTTTGCCGACCTATGTCCCACGCACTGTGGGAATCGATGCAATGCGAAGCAACCAGGAAGGAGCAAATCATGCTTTACATAATTTGCATGTCATGTTTTAGGCTACATGTTAGGACCTGTCATTTATGTTCGTCATACAGTCACGTCGCGCAATACCAATTTTGGTGTATATCAAGCTAGCGAACTGGACGCAAGCGCACCATGAGCGTGGCATGTAAATGGCGTTGTAGATGACATGCATGCCAAGATTTTGATGTTACCACCTGCCACTTATGTTCGTTATACAGTCATTCACTCAATACCAAATTTGGTGTATATCAAGCTAACGAAACAGCCGCGAGCGCGCCATGAGCCTGACATGCAAATCATGTCGCACATGACATGCCATGATTTCCATATTACCACTTCTCATTTATGTTCGTCATACAGTCACGTCACTCGATACGAAGTTTGGTGTATATCAAGCTAACGAAACGGCCGCGAGCGCGCCATGAGCCTGGCATGTAAATCATGTTGTTCATGACATGCACATCATTATTTGCATATTACCACCTGTCATTTATGTTCGTCATACAGTCACGTCACTCAATCCCAAATTTGGTGTATATCAAGCTAACGAAACGGCCACGAGCGCGCCATGAGCGTGGCATGTAAATCATACTTTTCATGACAACTTAGTCACGATTTTCATGATATGTCCAGCCATTTATGTTCGTCATACGGTCATGTCATGCCATACCAAATTTGGTATAAATCCCATTAACTATACGGCCAGGAGAGCACAAAGTCGTAGGCGGATAGATAGATAGATAGATAGATAGATAGATAGATAGATAGATAGATAGATAGATAGATAGATAGATAGATAGATAGATAGATAGATAGATAGATAGATAGATAGATACGCTCAAAGTCGCCGAAGTTCGCTAAGAAATGCTTCGCATTTAAAACGCTCAAATTGTCTGCAGTACGCAAGGAAACGCTTCACATTTAAGAAATAGCGCGGCACAAACCGTGCATTATACTGCCGAGACCTGCAACGATAAGCCCCTCAAACAGGAGTTTCATAGATGATATTGAAGAGTGGCACGGTGTTCTTGAACGAAAAAAATGCACGCATGTCCACGAAGTTTTTGATGACGACTGGGCGAAGCTAGGTCATAAAGTCCATAATGTGTATGTTGAAGTCGGCGACTACTATAAAGACGGACGGACGGCGCAGGTGGTTTTTAGGGGCGAAGCTCCTTAAGCCGTGGGTCGTGCGTCCCCGTTGTATGTAGCCACATCTCGTTTAGTACTTGTATATGATGAATATATTTAGGGGCGAAGCTCCTTATGGCATTACCTTGGCGGTCCTCGGTTGTCCATGCACTCTGAGTAGCCAGTAGGTACTGGATTCCGACCTCCAAGGTAGTGCCTGTGTGAGATGTCTCCTGTGCGTGATTAAACAATAAAAAAAATTCACAACGTACATGTAAAATTAAAATGAGCTGCGAGTCCCCATGACTCTCATCGACCCTTTAGTATAAATGCGCCCGATCTCACGTCGTTGATGATGTACTGCGCAGAATTCGCGGAAGATTACCGGTTTACCGCATCATCTCCAGTTCTCGTCTCGTCGTCATCTCCAGTTCTCGTCTCGTCGTCATCTCCAGTTCTCGTCTCGTTTCCTAGAGGGCGCTGTCCTATAGACATGCGTACAATATGGCGGTTGGGTGAAGGTACGCTAGATGGCGTTGGCGGTGAAGCTGCTCTTCGATTGCGCGGACCGCCATACGAGTGCGCTTGCCGGATCGTGCTGCTTGGCGGACTATGGACGACGACCGGTCGTTGAAGTTTGAATAAAATTTCACACACACTATCGCTTTGATTACTGCTGGGCGAAACCACTGAAGATTTCACGGTGTTAACCATGATTGCTTCAGTCACCATAACTCTCATCGACCCTTTAGTATAAACGCGCCCGATCTCACGTCGGTGATGATGTACCGGGCAGAATTCACGGAAGATTCACGGTTTACCGATGAACCTCCGCAGCTTCGCCCACTCATCATCATTCACTCCGTGGATATGCTGTGTTTTTTTCACATCTGTGTAGCAGATGTTGTGATACGAGTGTGGACGCCGGTACATCGCCGGACAAGGCTAGCCCCTAAGGAGCTTCGCCCCTAAAAACGAAGGGATGAGCTGGAGAGCTATATTCATTCTGCAGAGCTTCGCAAAGCAACCCGAAATTCACTGCACTGGTGCAAGTGCAAGAGCAACGAGTGCCGACGCCTTCAAAGCTCGCAAGGCAGATTTCCTGCGGCGTCCCTGGGGCTTGCGCAAGGAGCGAGAGAAACTTCAGCGCGATTGTGTGTCTAGGCCACCAAACATAAACTCACTTCTGGCACAGACCATGCTCGGGGAGCCTTGGGAGGCCGTTCTGGCTCGAGCTGACTTGGAGACCCGGAAGGGCCTCTTGGATCAGGCTTAGCGTACATCCGCTGGCTAGGCACCCACCCTTGCCGCTCCCTTGTCTCTCGTGTTTCTTGAATAAGGTTTTTCAATCGATCAATCAGCGCGGCAGGACATGTGATGCACCAATGCATGGGCTGTTTACAGCTGAAATCTACTGATAGTTTGCTTTTTCGCACTATACCTTGTGAGGCTGTACACTGTGCGGCAAAACTTTGATAGACTGCAAATGCAAGCAGTCGGGTGATATATGAAAGCAATGTCATACGACAAACAGTTTTAGGGGCGAAGCTCCTTAGGGTGTGGGTCGTTCCCTCCTCTGTAGTGGTAGTAGTATGTATGTATCCAGCTCTAGTTTTAAGAATTGCTCACTAGATGGCGTTGTGTGTATATGTCCTTGGAAATAATATCACTAGATGGCGTTAGTGGTTTTCGTATAGTTGACGATTAAAGATGATAGATGGCGCTGTTATAATTGAGATCCACTGTTATAATTAAAAGCCGTAGAAAAGTGCTTACAGGAGAGGGAAATACCAGACAGTTGGCGAAAAAGTGGAATGAACTTAATCTATAAAGGCAGGGGAGAAAAGGATAACATTCGCTCGTATAGACCGCTAACCATTACATCGGTGCTATACCGGTTGGCGATGCAGGCAGTAAAATTAAAAATAGAAACGTGGGTAGAGCAAAACGATATTTTGGGAGATCTCCAGAATGGATTCTGAATCGACAGGCGGTTAGACGATAACCTGTTTTTTCTTACACAGTGTATAGAAATATCAAAAATAGAAAACAGGCCCTTATACGTAGCTTATCTAGACATCACTGGGGCATATGACAACGTTAATCAGGAAATTTTGTGGGATATATTGCCACGCGCCTTTCTTATTTTTCTGTACTCGGTTTTCGCCCACAAAGACTGCCCGCATGCTCAGCGCAAACCGCGCCTCATTGTTCTAGATGCTTCACGATTATTGTAGATCGTTGTGTTAAGATTGCGCGCGAGACGCGAACACTCGAGCTTATTCCAGAGCTTGCGTGACAACCAGTGATAAGGCTAGAATGTTCGACGCGTGAGTTATAAAAGCCGGCGCGTTCCAACGTAGTTCAGTTGATCGACGGCCGACGCTCTGTTCGCCGCTATCAGTGCCAGCGTATATTGCTGTAATCCTACTTTCCGTTTACCGGCCACAAGTTCGGCCTAATAAACAGTTTCATCTTGAACACGTCGCCTGCTGCCTTCGTCGACGTCACGACCACGTGACATCTGGTGGAGGTGCTGCTTCGTTCATGTACCGGACGCCCCCGTCAAGCCGTGAACCCAGCCCAAACCGTGACGAAGAGACCGACCTTTTCACGGACAGTCGAGCCAGCCGCCGGCTGAAAGGACTACCCCCGCAGCACGGACTACTGCCCGACAAGCCGAAAGCCACGGCGACAAAGACGAAAGGCACGATGACCACCGCTGTGTCCCCTACAACCATCGTGATGCAGCCACCCAGAGAGCCACCGAGCTTCCACGCATCGCCTAGCGAAGACCCGGAAACCTGGCTAGAGACGTACGAACGAGTCGCGACCTTTAACAACTGGGACTCCGAGGAAAAACTGCGCCGCGCGTACTTCTACCTTGAAGACGCCGCGAGGACGTGGTTCGAGAACCGAGAATCCACGTTACAAACCTGGGATCTCTTTCGGACGACGTTCCTAAGCACGTTTACCAGCGTGGTCCGCAAGGAACGGGCCGCAGCTATGTTGGAGACCCGCGTGCAGCTGCCCAACGAAAGCATCTCTATCTACACGGAGGAGATGAATCGCCTGTTTCGACACGCCGACCCAAGTATGCCCGAAGAGAAGAAAATCAGGTTCCTAATGCGGGGTGTGAAACAAGAACTCTTCGCTGGCTTGATAAGAAACCCGCCGAAGACGGTCGCCGAATTCGCCTCCGAAGCCTCGACAATTGAGAAGACGCTCGAGATGCGGACACGGCAATACAACCGCAGCTTCTCCGCTACAAGCTATGCCGACATCCAATCGCTGGGAACCGCCGACTTGCGTGAGACGATCCGAGCGATCGTGCAAGAGGAGCTGCGGAAAATTCTACCTTCAGCGCAGCCTCAGGTGTGTTCCATCGCTGACGTCGTACGCCAGGAGATCCAGCAATCACTGGGCGTTCCGCAGCCTCCAGAGCCGCAGCTGCAAGCCATGAGCTACGCTGCTGCAGCCCGACGCAGTGCACCCCCTCCACGCCCCCGTCAGGACGGCGCACAGCCGCACTACCGTCGCGAGACGCCGCCGCCGCCACCACCGCCGCCATCTCACCCGCCTGTCAGCCAGCGCTACACGCGCAGGAAGACCGACATCTGGCGCACCCCCCGACCACCGCCCACTATGCTACCACTGCGGAGAAGCCGGCCACACTTACCGCCGCTGCCAGTACCGCCAGATGGGACTGCGCGGTTTCGCCGTCAACGCGCCTCGTCCACAGCGGGGTGAACGACCGCAAGACATCGCCGACTACCTCGCAGGACCTCAGTGGACGCCCCGACGACCTTCCCGCTCACCGTCGCCCGGCCGCTACATGTCACCGCACCGCCGGCAGTACACTGGCCCAAACCGGGGCCGGTCACCAAGCCCTTACCCGGGAAACTAAGGGCAGCAACCGATGGAGGTGCGGTTGCTGTTCGACGAAATGCCGAAGATCCTCCGCGGCCGCCGACGACGACAACGCGACGAGACCTGCGCAACACGACGCGAAGCAGACAAAGCCCTACCGAGGAAACCTCGTGGACTGAAGAAAACCTGACGACGCAGCATGGAAGCACCACAACATTTCGACGCAGCCGTGATCCGACGCCTCGACCCAACCGCAACGCACGACGACGAACCAGCGACCTCGACGTAATATTCGACGGCCACAACGTCACCGCTCTCGTCGACACTGGAGCCGACTATTCCGTCGTCAGTGGGCCTTTCGCGACGAAGCTGAAGAAAGTGAAGACTGCTTGGCAAGGCCCTGAAATCCGGACCGCTGGGGGTCATATAATAACGCCGGCCGGTGTTTGCACAGCAAGAGTCACCGTCAATAACCGGACTTATCCCGCCAGCTTTCTAATTCTGCAGCACTGCTCCAGGGATGTGATACTGGGGATGGACTTCCTAAGCAAACACGGCGCCGTCATCGACCTGAAGTCTGAGTCGATAACACTGACTTCAGAAAAAGCGTTGCCGCCCCACACGACGCCGGAGAATCATGCCTTGAATGTAATAGAAGAGCAGGTCACCGTTCCGCCTCTCTCCAGCGTCGTCATTTCCGTCGGCACCGAAATACCCGCTAACCTTGAAGGTGTCGTCGAGGGCGATCAGCACCTGCTTGTGAACCGTCAGATTTGCGTAGCAAGAGGCATCGTCGAGTTGCGCGACGGCAAAGCAAAGGTACTGCTGACAAACTTCAGCCACGAATATAGGCACCTCAACCTTGGTACGACGGTCGCCTACATCGAGAAATTCGTGGACACCAGCAATGCTTTCGCCCTCTCCGATATTGCCGAACATCCTTCGACGAATCGAGGTCCCGAAACAGATTTCGACGTCAACCCCAGCCTCCCAAAGCACAAGCAAGACCAGCTCAAAAATCTGCTCCTGCAATTCAAGGACTGCTTCTCATCGTCGTCAAGAATTCGACAGACCCCAGTAGCCAAACATCGTATCATAACCGAAGAAAGTGCACGACCAGTCCGTCAGAGCCCGTATCGAATTTCGACGCGAGAACGCGAAGCCGTAAAGAAGCAAGTCGACGAAATGCTACGCGACGACATAATCCAGCCGTCCAAGAGTCCCTGGGCGTCTCCCGTGGTGTTGGTGAAGAAAAAGGACGGGACGCTACGTTTCTGTGTGGACTATCGTCGCCTGAACAAGATCACGAAGAAGGACGTGTACCCCCTCCCACGGATAGACGACGCCCTGGATCGACTCTACAACGCGAAGTACTTTTCGTCGATGGACCTGAAGACGGGCTACTGGCAAATCGAAGTCGACGAGAGAGACCGAGAAAAGACTGCCTTTATAACACCAGACGGCCTGTTCGAGTTTAAGGTCATGCCTTTTGGTCTTTGCTCGGCCCCCGCGACCTTCCAACGCGTTATGGATACTGTACTGGCTGGCTTGAAGTGGCAGACTTGCCTTGTGTACTTGGACGACGTCGTTGTGTTTTCCTCGAACTTCGACGAACACCTGCGGCGCCTTGAAGCTGTACTTCAAGCAATCAAGACCTCCGGACTTACCCTGAAGCCTCAAAAGTGCCGTTTCGCCTACGAGGAACTCTTGTTCTTGGGCCACGTCATAAACAAGTCCGGAGTACGCCCCGACCCTCAGAAGACAGCCGCCATCGCTACGTTCCCGCCACCTGCCGACAAGAAGGCCGTGCGTCGATTTCTCGGCCTGTGCGCCTACTACAGGCGGTTCGTCAAAAACTTTGCCCGCATCGCCGAGCCACTCACTAACCTTACCAGGACTGAAGTCGAGTTCAAGTGGGAAACGCCACAGGAACAAGCATTTCAAGAACTAAAACGACGCCTACAAACGCCTCCGTTACTTGCGCATTTCGACGAACACGCCGAAACAGAAGTGCACACCGACGCAAGCAGCGTGGGACTCGGCGCCGTCCTTGTGCAGAGGACGGACGGACTGGAAAGGGTCATCAGTTATGCTAGCCGGTCGCTATCCAAGGCAGAGGCCAACTATTCTACAACAGAAAAGGAGTGCCTCGCCATCATCTGGGCTACGTCAAAGTTTCGCCCCTACCTCTATGGCAGGCCCTTCAAAGTTGTGAGCGACCACCACGCCTTGTGTTGGCTAGCTAACTTGAAGGACCCATCAGGTCGTCTCGCAAGATGGAGTCTAAGGCTTCAAGAATTCGACGTCACGGTCGTTTACAAGTCCGGCCGAAAACATTCTGACGCCGACTGCTTGTCTCGCGCCCCCGTCGACCCGCCGCCGCAGGATGACCACGAGGATGACTTCTTCTTGGGAACCATAAGTACCGACGACTTCGCCGAACAACAGCGAGCCGACCCGGAACTCAGGGGCCTTATGGAGTACCTCGAAGGCAAGACAGCCATTGTTCCGAAGGCATTCAAGCGAGGACTCGCATCGTTTCTGTTGCGAAACAGCGTCCTCATAAAGAAGAATTTCTCGCCGCTTCGAGCCGACTACCTTCTCGTAGTGCCTTCAGCAATGCGTCCAGAAGTCCTCCAGGCACTACACGACGACCCGACGGCTGGACACCTCGGACTTTCCCGCACGCTCGCAAGAGTACAGGAAAAGTACTACTGGCCGCGCCTTGCCGCCGACGTCGTCCGCTACGTAAGGACGTGCCGAGACTGTCAGCGACGGAAGACACCGCCCACCAGACCAGCAGGCTTCCTTCAGCCGATCGAGCCTCCTCGGCGACCGTTCCAGCAGATCGGGATGGACCTCCTGGGGCCGTTCCCAACGTCGACTTGCGGAAATAAATGGATCGTCGTGGCTACCGACTACCTCACCCGCTACGCCGAAACAAAGGCCCTGCCTAAAGGCAGTGCCGCCGAGGTAGCCAAGTTCTTCGTTGAGAACATTGTCCTTCGACACGGCGCCCCAGAGGTTCTCATCACCGACAGAGGTACGGCGTTTACGGCTGACCTAACTCAGGCGATTTTAGGATACAGCCACACAAGCCACCGCCGGACCACCGCGTACCACCCACAGACCAACGGCCTGACCGAGCGCCTAAATAAGACCATCGCCGACATGCTGGCCATGTACGTCGACGTCGAACACAAGACGTGGGACGCCATCCTACCGTACGTGACCTTCGCGTACAACACGGCCGTACAAGAAACGACGCAGATGACGCCGTACAAGTTGGTTTACGGACGGAGACCAGCAACGACTCTCGACGCCATGTTACCAAACGTGAGCGACGAGGAAAACACCGACGTGACCGCCTATCTACAGCGCGCCGAAGAAGCACGACAGCTCGCCCGCCTGCGGATCAAGAATCAGCAGACGACTGACAGCCGCCGCTACAATCTTCGACGACGCTTCGTGGAATACCAGCCCGGCGACCGCGTTTGGGTGTGGACACCGATACGCCGACGTGGACTTTGTGAAAAGCTTCTTCGGCGATACTTCGGGCCATACAAGGTGCTTCGACGTCTCGGTGCTCTGGACTACGAAGTCGTCCCGGACGGCATTACAAACTCTCAACATCGCCGTGCGCGACCTGAAGTCGTCCATGTCGTGCGCCTCAAGCCGTATTTAGCGCGTTAGCGAACCTGAGGACTGCACTTATTGCTTTATTATTGTACTTTCTTTCTTTATTGTGGCGATTTATTGCTGCATGTATTTTTTGCCCCTTGTTCTTTTGTAAGCATCGGGACGATGCTTTTTTCAGAGGGGGGGCATTGCCACGCGCCTTTCTTATTTTTCTGTACTCGGTTTTCGCCCACAAAGACTGCCCGCATGCTCAGCGCAAACCGCGCCTCATTGTTCTAGATGCTTCACGATTATTGTAGATCGTTGTGTTAAGATTGCGCGAGACGCGAACACTCGAGCTTATTCCAGAGCTTGCGTGACAACCAGTGATAAGGCTAGAATGTTCGACGCGTGAGTTATAAAAGCCGGCGCGTTCCAACGTAGTTCAGTTGATCGACGGCCGACGCTCTGTTCGCCGCTATCAGTGCCAGCGTATATTGCTGTAATCCTACTTTCCGTTTACCGGCCACAAGTTCGGCCTAATAAACAGTTTCATCTTGAACACGTCGCCTGCTGCCTTCGTCGACGTCACGACCACGTGACAATATTGAAGGAAGTTAGCATAGGTGACGACTGTATACAGCTTTTGAGGGAAATATACCGAGAAAATACAGTTTGTGTAGAATGGGAAGGAATAAGCAGCAAGGACAGCGTTGACATTAGCAAGGGGCTGAGACAGGGATGTCCTTTGTCCCCGCTGTTATTCATGCTGTACATGGTGAGGATGGAAAAAGCGCTAGAAGGTAGCAACATTGGATTTAATCTGTCACACAAACAGGAAGGCGCGATGGTTGAGCGGAAGCTTCCAGGTCAATTTTATGCTGACGATATTGTCTGATTTGCGGACAGTCAAGATGATATACAGCGGCTGGCAGATATATGCGGAAGGGAAGGCGAGGCTCTAGGACTAGGTTTTAGTGCAACAAAATGTGGATTGATGGTATTCAATGATCACGAAGACCATGCGGTCTTAATACAGGGCCAAGAAATACCGAGGGTAAGCGAGTACAAGTACCTCGGAGTGTGGGTGAATGAGGGGGGATAGATATATGGAGGTACAAGAGAAAGCATCGGTAACAAAGGGAAAGAGGAATGCTGCAATCATGAAGCACAGAGCGTTATGGGGATACAATAGGTACGAGGTGCTTCCAGGACTGTGGAAGGGTGTGATGGTTCCGGGGCTTACATTTGGGAACTCAGCGGTGTGCATGAAGTCAGAGGTGCAATCAGGAATGGATGTAAATCAAAGGACGGTGGGACGCCTCGCGTTGGGCGCTCACGGGAAGACGACAAATGAGGGTGATATGGGATGGACAGGTTTTGAAGTGAGGGAAGCTCAGAGCAAAATTAGATTTGAAGAGAGGCTGAGGAAAATGAAGGAGAGTAGATGGGCAGGGAAGGTATTCAGGTATTTGTATAGAAAAAGCGTCGACACGCAGTGGAGAAAAAGAACTAGGAGGCTCACCAGTAAATATACGGCTAGCAGTGTGGGCGACATGGCAACAAGGAGCATTAAGCGAAAAGTCAGAGAGGCGTAGAGGACTTATTGGATGACAGCGATGGAAAAGAAGCCGGCTCTCAGTGACTACCGAAAGGGAAAAAACGAAATAAGGAGGGAGAGGTTTTATGATAATTCAAGGGGAAGCGCTTTACTGTTTGAAGCAAGGTCGGGTTGCCTTAGAACGCGTAGCTATAAAGCGAGATTCTGTAACGAAGAACAATGTACATGCTGTGGGGGAACTAAGGAAACGATGGAACATGTACTGATTGAATGTGGCGATATCCACCCAGATATACGTGTGGGCACGAGTCTACATGAAGCCTTGGGTTTTAGGGACAACAATGGAAAGCTGAACACGTCCGCGATAGAAATAAGTAAGAGACGGTTAGAGTATTGGTGGCAGAAAAGTAGAGATAAAGGACAAAAATGAAGAATGGGGAAAAATAAGGTTATTCTGCCTTAAGAGGCAGAGAGATGGACCGTGAATTTATATTTTTCTTTGCTCTAATAACATAGATTTAATCAATGTAGATAAGGCATTAGGCCAACATAAAAAGAAAGTTTTTTTACAGCGAAAGGTGTTATGAGATCACAACAAGGGGCGTTTCTGCGCCGTAGTTGTCCGCCGCCGCCGCCGGTGTCCGTAACCAATATCGCACGAAATAAGAAAAAAACTAAATAAACAAAAAAACACCTCTGACAGAATGGGAATCGAACCCGGGTCCTCTGCGTGGCAGCCCAGCACTCTACCACTGAGCTACGCCACTGCTTGAAACTGCGGTGCAAACTGACCCTAGGCAGGCTTCATATCGGGTAAGGAATCGCGTTAACGTGTGTTGTAAAGCGTTTTAGAGCAGTAAAGTAAGAACCAGGCGTCACACAATGCGAATTGCGTAACGAGTGGGTCGTTGAATGCTCCAGCCCATTGCAAAAGCCTGTAGCATAATTCTTCATCGTCGTCAGCCACAGCATCAACGAAGTGCACATAATTCGTTACAAGAGTGTAGCGGGCACCGCGCTTTTCTGAAGAATGACGAAGAATGGCATAGTAGACGCTTCCCCACTACACAAAAATTATGATGATTTATAGCGTAGTGGGTACCATGCAAGTGGGCTTGTAGTAGTTGCCCCAAGAGTGTTTAAAATAAAGGCTAAAGGCCGCACTTCCAGCTTTCGCTGTGGCTGTGCTGCGCCTTCTGCGCAGGCCTGGCGGTTTTTTCGAGCCTGGTGGCAGACATGTCACCGCCCCGTTATAAAGGGGACGCTCATAGCATCCATCCATCCATCCATCCATCCATCCATCCATCGTCGGGCCGACGCGGTACTCGGAGTCGAGCACCGCGTCGCGGAGCATGCGGCGGCTCCGGTACTCACGGCGGCACAACCCATAGCCAAGGGCGCGTGGCTTTCACAACTCACAGCAGCGTTCTGTGGCGATCACGGAGTAAGATAAGAGAGGAGCGCCGACTCCGCCACCGCCCCACGCATCAACTCGGGACAAACCGTGCAACGCGGACGCGGCGGTCTGACTCATTCCTTTGCTCTCCCCCTCCGCTCCTCTTCAAGCTTCGCACATGCTTTCTCCTCTCCCGGCGCTGATCGCAACGCGTAGCGCCATCTTTCGAGGCGCATGGAAATCAATCAACACCTGCGCTCATGAGCGCATGCGCCAACTGGAGGAGGACTGCGGCGGCGGCGGCGGCGGCGGCGGCGTCGGCGGGGAACGGCGTGCGCGGAGCGTGTCGTCTGTTAGAAACCCGTTCGCTCGGCATTCTCAGTATGACCAAAAAAAAAAACACGCGTATATGCGTACTAATACTAAAATATGAAATAAAAACATCGTACCGCTTTTTATACACATATGCGAAACATTGTAACATATCTTCAGTGAAAGCAGACGAAAAATTATGCTGAACAAAAACGGCAGAGCAGAAGTACACTTGTTTTCCACGTCTGGACGTCTGCGCGGTAGTGTTGGCTGGACATTTTCGGGTTACACCCTTTGTTTAGCATGTCTGCAGTGTGCTTCTTCATACACGAAGGGACAATGTGTATTGGTACTTGTGTGTGAAGACACGGAGCAACCACAGGAGGCATTGAAGTGTTTTGTTCCCTGCTGTAAATGTGGATATGGCAAAGGGCGGGAGAAGATTCTGCTCTTCGCGGCCCCATCTGATGCGAAGCTACTGGATAAGTGGCGTCAAAAAGTACCTGTGGGTAGGCGACCCTATTTTTGAACGGTAGAAGCACCCTCTTTTTGAACGGTACTTCGAGAATCACCTTATTTTTCATAGGTGTCTCGTCCCTAGCGCAGTTTAAGTTTACAAAAATATGTTTTACCAACTGGCCCCCGAACACACGCTTCTCGATTTCACTTTGGGATTGGGAGGGTATTTTTCCCCAGACAGAGGACAATCCCACCATAATCGACTGCATAATATAATTCGTCACTGGATATGTGGCGCGAAAAGTTCGCCAAAAGCTTGATTATGAGACGTGCAGGGACTCACTTGGTCCAACTCTGCAGCCCGTTAAAGAATACATTTCCAGTCTTTGCCACCAAAACCCGCCGCCGATTAATGTATCCAAACATGCATCTGTGCAGACTGTTGCACGCGGCCGAGAGCAACTTTTCTTGTAATGCAAAGTCGATTAATGTCTACGTGGTAATGATTGACCATGTGTTGGGGACACACAGTGTCAGCTTCCGTTGTGAAGCTCACAAGGAAGAAATTCTAGCAGGAATTCTGCAATACTACGTTCTATTAAGAATGCGGCAACGTTCCTCACAAGAGAGCCGAGCGGCGCGGAAAGCATCGAGAGAAAAGAAAAGCAATCGAAGCATCTTCGCACTCCATGCCACCTTTTCATTAAAAGTTTCTTTTCACGGTAATTACATTCCGGTCCCTTTTCCTAGTTTTTCTTGCCATGTTAGTTCATATATTAACAAGCCATCTTTGTCAATGCACTAAAATTTTTGCTACGTTACTTTACGTACCATGTTCCTGCCACGTAACCTTGTGTACTAAGTTTAATTATGTTATGTTTATGTACGTCGTAGTAGCATTGTATACTTCTATGTGGTCGATATTAAAGGTGTCGGACATTTGGCCTCTTTTGAATAAATGAAATAAAACGATACAAACGCTTTTTTCTTCTCACAACGTCAACCTGCGAACTACAATAGCTATGTGTACGGAATGCGCGGAGCAGACGACAAAGCCAATGGGCAAGCAAACCCACGAACGCGGCTAAGGGCGACCGCGCCGTTGCCATAGCAACGACAGACGGATCCCGCGCCCGCGGCTCTCCTCGACGACGGCGTCTCTCCTCCGCCGCTTTTCTCGATTCGTAGCGCCATCTGGCGGACACGCCTCGAAGCATGAAACGGCGTTGCAAAATGTGTCCCTTCTGAACGAGCGGAGTCGGCGCTCCTGTCTATCTTACTCCGTGAACGCGAACTAGCGTTGTCGCTGAGGCTGGGAGCGCCTGGAACACAAGTCGGCGACGCTCGTGCCCAGCTCACGATCGAACACCCAGGATTATGCAAAGACGTGACACGTGTTGTCACGTCTTTGCATGATCGAGTGGGCAATGTACGGGCGGATCCACGGTTACCCGAATGATCCCTCCGAGCTTCGCCCACTCACCATCATTCACTTCGTGGATATGCTGTGATTTTTCCTTGCTCTCGACTGTTCATGCGTATGTCTAAATGTGCACGCGGTGCACGCGGTTCGTTATAATTTTTGTGTAGGTTAGTGTACTTACAACGAGGGTAATAAATATGTCTTTTTTTTTCTGTATTTCTCTTGTTGTGGCGAGGTGCTACTATGCTACATAGTAGGTCCTACACACGACAGGTCCTACAAATCCAGAAGGGTGTACGATTGGGCTTGTTGGCAAGGCTTGCCTTAAATTTAAATAGCGAGCACAATAAAAAGCAGAGGACAGATCGTTCTGTTTTCTGTGCCCTCTCCCTATTGAAACTTACGTCATGCTGTCCAATCGGTTTCCTTGCTGCAGTACCTGCTTAAAACGCTTCTCACGATTCCCGCTTGTATTTGCAGAGAAGGAAAAGATAGTTACAGTATGCCGAACAAACGTTCATCGTACCGCTCAGCTATTTCCCCCCATGAGGCCCATTTGTGCAAGGATGTACTGTATAGTCTGCACTGCACTGGAGTCAAGACGTTGCGCCGTTGTAGGGTGGGCTTCAGGACTTGTTTCGAATATGAACCAGTGTCTGATGTCGCTTCGTGTCCTGCAGGCGGGCGCGAGGCGGCGCCGTGCCCGGAGGTCGCTCGCTGCCATGAGTCGTGGTCGACCCGCCGGTGGCCGTCGCTGCCCAACCTCGCGGCCGGGAGCCGCCCACGGCGCAGCTCGCCCGCCTGCTGCTGGGACTCGCCGGCATCGCTCGCCGTACACACCGCCGCTGCCGCCGCAGTTGCAGCCGGAGGAGGGCGAAGCAGCGGTGAGCCCCATTTGCATACACTGCACGCCTCGGTAGGCACGTCCTCCTTGTGAGACGCAGTTAGGCACGCACTTTTCGAGGTTCCTCTTAAGAAGGAAAACTCCTAGTTTGGCACCGCGATGTCACTCATCCTAGACTGCCCGCTAAAGGCTGTGAGCGATTGCGTCTTGCACGGGAACCAGACAGCTTCTACCCTCGGACGAATCCGTAGAGAGCCTTCATATGTGGCCTTAGGATAGAGTGCATACCGATTGCCGGCGCAGTCTATTGACCATTGCCTTCGGAAATTGTGGAAACAAATTGCTGCTTGGTTTTTAAAGTTGCTGTAGGGCCATGTCAATAGATTTGACAAGGAATTTAAATTACAGAAAGCCTGTGTAGTACTGAACGAACAAACGGGAAATTACGCAGAAACGTGAGACAGCCGTCTTGAAGTTCGTTCGCAGTGAATAGATATATCGTATAGCTTTTCTTAAGTAGTAATGTTATTTTGACGATGCGCTGGGTTGTCCGCAATGTTGGGGGGTTGTACGAGAGCACAGAACAACGCGTTTTGCTCGGAAGATGGGCCAACAAGCTCGACGCATTGTGAAGTTCAATGTTGCCCGCCTTCCCCGACGAGCAGTTTCTCGATCAAGCACGTACGCGAACGCCACACAAAGGCTTGCTATCAGAAGAGGCCGTGTACGATTCCCCACCTGAGGCAACGTATGTACGCAGCTGCGACAGCACTATGTGAAAGTCTTGTTACGCGCAACAAACTTATTTTGAAACCCGGACAACCGCCCTGTGACGAAAGAACGAGTCCTGGGAGCCCGAATCTACAGCTCCGTTTTCCGCCGTGAATAACTTTAAGCTGAGGAGACGCTACTGCGCGGCCTGTTGATAGGGGTGGCCTTCACGAATGCTTACTCATTTCGAATCGGAATGGCCAGCAGCCCGACATGTGACAACTGTATCTGCAAGGAGACGATCTCCTTTGTGAGTCCTCGCTTCATTGCGCCAATAAAATAACTTCAGAAGTGTTAGGTAGCCTTGACAATCGCCGATTGTCGAAGGAAAGAGCCTTGCGTCACTGGTCGAGACCTTGCTCGGCACGAAAGGCATCGAGAGCGTTGTGGCGTTTCTTGCGGTCAAATGACACATAATGAAATACATTGAAAGCAATGTCTTTTATCGAATCGTTGTTCTCTCCTTTGCAACACCTCGTTTCTATGACCTCTCATTATCCCTTCTTCAGTAGCACGGGGTGGCCAGTCTGTGCTGGCTAACCTCCCTATTCTTCCTTCCCTTCTTCTTTTCCTCCTCCTCTCCCTGGGAGCCTGATCTTGACTTGGTTTAGGACTTGTGCATGTATTCAGAAAAGAAGGGAAAAAAATGTATCAAGTACTGCCTCGTTTTGGAAGAGCTTTATACCACCGATTCGAAAGGTAGCGGAGCATTGAATACGTGGCTGCATTAAATCCACCGTAAACAGCGCATAGGAACGAGACAGCCGTAAGGAATACAAACGCGGCACTATGATCGTCTTCCTTTGTCTTTCGCTACCTCGCGCAATTCACCATGTATCCATTGTCAAAATACTAACCAGCCCAAGATTCAACTCTTAGGGATTGCAATATTAGGGATTTTAGATGCAAAGCAGCATAGAGTGGAGTTCAATCTGGTGCTGGTGTGCGTCCTTATCACGCTTACTGCGCATGCGCCTACTCTCTCTCTCTCTCCCACTCTCCTCCTTTAAGCAGGTGTTCGGTCGCCTTCTCCTCCCCCGCGCTACCGCCTCCTCCTTTACGCAGGCGTTTACGCAGGCGTTCGGTTTCCTTCTCTCCTCTCCTCCCCCCCGCGCTGCAGCCTGTAAACCCACTCCCTCCTATCCCTCCCCCGTTTCATATGAGCGCGTGCGCTCGGTCGAGGAAGTCTCGCTTGAATCTTGCGGTCGCTCCGTCGGTTCCCGGTCGCTGCAGTTGTCTCGAAAGCCTCGCTACCCTCGCCACAGACTCGCGTTGTCTCTGTAGCGGAAGCGGTAGCTCGACGCCGGCGCTTGGCTTCGACGGCTGAGTGAACGTAAACGGAAACTTGGTGTGCACCCCCAATGCTGCTTCGCATCCCCTCATGGCTCCCTTTAGTGGGAGGTGGTGTAATTTTTTGTGTTGTACGAGACTACGACATCGCCTTGAATGGTGGCGCTGTTTGCGTTTTACCGCATTTTCTTTGGACGCCTTCTGTCCATTTTTAACCACTTCCCCACCGTGTCCTTTATTGCGATAGCAATTATATGGACAGTCTCGACGGGTTTTTGCCGTCGCCGTCATATCGCGTATAAAGTCCAAATTGATAAGATCACCCAGCGCATCGCACGTTCTACCCGCGGGTAATAGCGCGCGAGCGGGGGGTGATCAACGCGGCTGAAGCGGAGATCCAACGAGCCGGCCCATCTCGGTCGCTCCGAGGCGCATGCGATAAGATACGCCCGCCTGTTAGACCGGCTGTCGAATGCTCAAGCAGAGAGGAAACACGAGCGTGAAAAGACGTGAGTGGGGGGGGGGGGGGGGGGTCCCTCGAGCAACCTTTGATTTTACGAGCGCGGTCGTCGATAGCGCGCGCGTTATCTCGCTATCTCGGCAGCCGACAGCGGGCGGCTGGCATACCCTTCTACGTGCTGCGCTCTCAGCGCGAAGAGTGTCCCTGAAGCGGCCGCATTCCCGTAAACCAGCGTTTTGTAGAGTTGCGTGAGATCGGACCCAAAAGAGTTAGCTGCCAGCGTCACTTCGTATAACATTAACATTACAATTTGTTGCTATCGCATTCATTGCTTCACCTTTGCGGTGAAACTGACTTTTTTTTGCCGAAAACGATACAGGAATACCGATATTTTTTTTAATTTGCCTATTTGATTCTACGTGTCTCGATATATCTAAAAAATTAATCAAAGGCGCTGTATTCGCAAAATATCCGCAATATATATATATATATATATATATATATATATATATATATATATATATATATATATATATATATATATATATATATATATATAGTGCTGGAAATGTACAGAGGATTGGCTTCATTACACTGCACCATGGAAACTGCCCTAACCTTTCCATTCTTTGGTGCCGAAAGTGTCTCTGAAGTTATGTCAGTGCACGTTAAAGAACACCAGATGGTCGAAATTTCCGGAGCCCTCCACTAAGGCGTCCCTCATTATCATATCGTGGTTTTGGGACGTTAAACCCCAGATATTATTATTATTATTATTATTATTATTATGTCTCTGAAGTTACAAAATAAAGCGCAGGGAAGAGATTACGTGAGAACAAGCCTTTGACGCGCCGCTGGGGGGTCTACTTACATTTGTGTGCGTCCACACGTCGAGACGCAGTCGTCGTCCGAATCTGATGATTCAGAGAAGCTATGCTTCTATGAGTAGTCACTGCGACGCACATACGAGAACTGAAATTCTTTTCGCGAAACTTCGGGAAATACGCACATTTTTTTTTTTTCTGAACGGAGCTGTACCGCTGAGCGCGCACATAGGAGGACACCATTTTTATATCCTGTTTACATGAATCAAATCCCCTCTCGGCCAAAATGCAGGCTTTGAGCGCGCATTTTAAATTTTTTCCTTCGCGATCTGTTGAGTTGTGAGTTGCCAGAAAAATCTTACGGCATTTTGCCCATTGACATAGAACCTGTTGTTATTACCACATTTTTTATATTATTGTTGTCTCGTTTTAGGGCGAAGCTCTTAGGCACCCGTTCCTGCGTTGAGCTCCGTCGCCGTCGGTGGCGTAACCAATATACATGAAAAAAAAAATCGTGATTGATCCCTCCGAGGAATTGGTACAACACGAAAGTAAAACGTGCCCTTACAAAGGTAAATGAATGTTTACTGTACAATGATATAAGAGAGCTTGCACAATGTCTCTTGGTGTTTGGCACTTTAAATGCGAAGTGGATGAACTCGCGGTGACGCTTGGTGCTGCGCCTCCATCCTGACGACGAACTTTCATGATGAGTGATTAAGGGTCATTCCACGCCAACTCTCCCAACCTGGGGCGCTCGCCAAGAACCACTTTCTATTAAAAAAAATCTGAGAAAATTACACATTTATAGCCATTAGTTGCAGAGTACTTTCTCAAAATATTTTGAGCGCTAAGAATTTTCGGCGCACTTGACCGCCATTTGAAATTCCCGAAAGGGTGGGAAACCAGGTACGAAACGAAAATTCCCTATAAATAGACCGTTTCACGCATTCTTTCAACACTTGCTTTTCTGCGTTTTCCGAGCATTGCGCTTTTATTATAGGACAGTTCTTTATGGTAGGTTTCTGGTTTTTGACTCCTTAGCGTGTAGGTGAAATTGAGTAAATGGTAGCGCATTCGGGATTTTTTTTTCTACAAAACGGATTATTGATCAAATGCATCAACTATTTTTATCAAACTCTCCATAAAACGTACTATTTTCTAATATTTTTCTTTTCGCTGTGCGTGGCACATAGGCTGTAAAATAAAATCCTGAATTTAGCAAAAACGCGACTTCGCCTATGTTCACACGTCTGTAACACCCCAAGCTGGTCCAAGCAAAAATCAGCTATCAAGCGCGTATGATTGCGGATCATACCAACTTTGTTCACAGAAAGTTTAATCGGAATCATTTTTGTTTTAGCGTAGAAAAACATTTGTGAAATTTAGTGCCAGCATTGCATTAGTGTGCTATGGGGGGCTATACAAACCAACAACATTTGCTGCATAAGAAGGAGTAGTAGTGTATTCGCAGTACATGATTTTAGGTTCTTTTCGTTAGTAGTTTATTTTGTATACTACATATCAAGGTGATAACAAACAGAGGTAAAAATATCACAATGCAATTGGCTTAGACGCCACTATGCCCCAACAACAAATCGCGTGACTTATTGCATACGGCTATGAGTATTAATTGGCGTCTAAAAAACTGATTTCTCAACATTTATGTCAACCGGAGAAAGGAGACGTGAGCGTGGCCATATGTAGCTGATCCGCACGAAGTTCACCTATGTATTCTGCAAGGAACGGCGCACGATCTAACCAAGCACCATGCATTCCCGCCTTCTATAGACGATTTTCCGCAGCGGCGCACGGGCGCTGCCATGTTTGATCACGTGACCGTAACTGGCCTTCCCCCAACCAGTTGCACCAGCCAACGCATTGGGCCAGCGAAGCGGCCGTGGCCGTAAGCACCAGCAGCTCGGGTTAGAAGCCAACATGGCAGCACCCATGCAGAAGCGACCGCCCGCTTCGATCCGAACTCGCGCTTGTTTCTCGCCCACTGTGTTCACAGCAATAAATAAATGGTGAAATCAGCTATCGCTTAGTGTCATTTCACGCTGGGGACAAAGCATCAGGTATGTTCTGTCTTTATTATCGAGATTACCTGTATTTATTTATCCATGCCTGCTAAGCCTTGTCTCCGAGAAATTGAGAACGAATCTTGAAAACGCTGCAAAATGCCGACGAATACATTGCTCTGAAAGCTTCAGGGCGTAAATATAAAGCAAATAAATGCGAGGTTACGCACTTGCAGGCCATACAGAGCCGGACGACGACGTGATAAATTCGAGGCGGAAGGGAACTGCATCCACAGGTGTCGCCATGTTGACTTTTCCGGCGCTGCCGTCTGCTCGCTTTTACTCGCGTGCGCGCAGCGCTACGGGGACGCCGAGCAGACGACGCGACGCGGATGGATACATATTGAGCAGCGCTGCCAAAGGCCAAGACATTCAGACGGCCGCGGTAGGAGACGGCCACGGTGCAGTGGTGGCGCCATCTAGTTTTTATTAAACAAACCAGCTGCGGAAAATCGTCTATACGTCGTCGGTGACCCAACGGACGGAATATGCCAAGCTATTTTTCACAGTTAAATTTGGGTGGTTGCGGGCAGGAAATTTTGGTTGAAGTAGTATTTGTCAGTCTGGTAACATGCACTGTTTAAAACCTGTTATGAGATCACATCATCCGATTTCTGTGGCGTAGTTGTCGGTCGCCGTCTGCGGTGTGCGCCAATGCAATGAATGACGCGATTCGTTGTTAGGGGCATAGTGACATCTAAGCCAATCACATTGTTATATTTTTACCTCTGTTTGTTATCGCCTTTATATGTAGTATACGAAATAAAGTACTAACGAAAAGAACCTAAAATCATGTACTGCGAATACACTAACACTCCTTTTTATGCCGCAAATGATGTGGGTCTGTATTGCCCCCCATATCAATATAATGCAATGTTGGCACTAAATTTCAAAAATGTTTTTTTTACGCTAAAACAAAAATGATTCCGATTGAACTTTCTGTGAACAAAGTTGCTATGATCCGCAATCATATGCGCTTTTCAGCTGTTTTTTCCTTGGACCACCTTAGGGTGCTACAGACGTCTCAACATAGGCCGAAGGGGCGTTTTTACTAAGTTCAAGATTTTATTTTAGAGCCTATGTGCCACACACAGAGAAAACAAAAATATTAGAAAATAGTCCGTTTTATGGAGAGTTTGCTAAAATAATTGATGCATTTTATCAATAATCGCCTTTTGTAGAAAAAATCCCGAAAACGCTACAATTTACTCAATTTCACCTACGCGCTAAGGAGTGAAAAAACAGAAATCTACCATATGGAACTGTTCTATAATAAAAGCACAATGCTCAAAAAAACGCAGAAAAGCAACTGTTGAAAGAATGCGCGAGACGGTCTATTTAAAGGGAATTTGCCTTTCCTACCTCGTTTCCCACCATCTTGTGAACTTTAAATGGCGGTCACGTGTGCAAAAAATTTTTACCGCTCAAAATATTTTGAGAAAATACTGCGCAGCTTATGTGTATACATGTGTAGTTTTCTCAGATTTTTTTAATAGAAAGTGATTTCTGGCGAGCGCCCCGGTTGGGACAGTTAGCTGTAGTAGAACGTAATCAGAGAAAGTGGTGTGAAAGCCAGAAAAGCGTCGCTGATTGGATGCAGAACTTCGGCTAAGGTCGACGTCCCGCGGCATGTTACTGAACGCCACTGCACGACTAGAGGGAAACGCAACGCGCGTAGGGTTGCCCCTGTAGCCAGGCCGAGATTTCCTCGGGGCGAGCGTAAGTGGGGAAGGCGGTGTTACAGCCAAGAGACGCAGGTACGCGTCGCAGAGCTATTTTTGGTATGGATAGATGGTATGAGCGAGGCCGACACTTGGGCTAAGGCAGCTAAGGTCGCCACCTCACGGTGTGTTAAGGCGTTGACAAAATTGCACTTCCACTTTTGGAAACTAGACGGACGTGTAGCAACGATGCGTTGCAGGAGCTAATCGCTGAGGCCACGGTCATGATGCATTACTTCACTTTACCGCTCCTAGTAGGCGACACCACCCCGCCGACCAAGAGTGCTGTGAGAGGAAAGTGCGAGATATGTATTAAACGCGCGCTTGTGTAGCCACCAGAGTATGTGACCGTGGTGCAGTGATTAGCGTGCCCGGCTGAGAGGTGGTGGGTTCGACACCCGCTGATGGCACGTTTTTCTTTGCCATCTGATCATGTGATCATTTCCATGAATACGTCACAGAAGTCTTGGTGGACCCTGGCATCAAACACTTTCGTGTTAAAAATAAAATGAGAAAAACATACCCACGATCGAATGAGATTTTAACCCGGGCTCTCTGCGTGGCAGTCGAATATTCTACCACACAGCAACGCTGGGGCTTGAAACTCAGTTGCAAAAAGACCGTGTACAGGTGTCATGTCGGGCAAGGAATCGCGTTAACCTATCTAAGATAGCGTGGCAGAGGAGTAAAATAACAATCAGTCATCACACAATGCCAATTGCGAAAATAGTGTGTGATTTAATGCTTCCCACCCTTTGCAAAGTGCTTAGCCAAGATTCTTCATCGTCATCAGCCGCATGCAGCGTCAACAAAGTGCACAGATGTGTAGCGGGTATCTCGCTTATCCGCAGAAAGACAAATAATGGCGTAGTGGGTGTTGTCCTTCTTCACAAAAATTATTATTTATGGCATAGTGGATACCTTGCGGAAAGCCCAAACTTCAAACACATTTTGCCTAGCCCGAACAAGAAGTTGCGCTCAGAATTTACATGAGGCAGTACCAAAATTATCGGTGTTTTTTTTTTTTTTTTTTTTTTTTTTTTTTTTTTTTTTTTTTTTTTTTACAATACCGTTATGTGATCAATGTAAATTGCGGTGCTAGAGACCCCATATATACATCGTTGGTCGTCTCCTGCATCAGGACAATCGCTAAATCTGCACTAAATAAATAAATAAATAAATAAATAAATAAATAAATAAATAAATAAGCATACAACGTGTGAACTTATGCTCTGCACTTGGATCTGTCAAGTTACCGCACTGGTTTGGAACTTGGTAGCCCGCTCATGAAACAATAAGCATGCTGAGCTTTACATAAGAGGAAAGAAGGAGTAAACGATAACCCAGTGGTGCCGATACAAAGGACAGGTGGGGTAGAATGGTTTCGGAGCGCAAGCCGTGGCAAGAGGAGAGCCTGTTTGTTTAGGCGGCGGAAGCAGTAAATAATCGGGCCTCGCAGTGCGAGCGAGATCGTAAAGCAAGCGCAGTTGAAAAAGCTTTGAGTGCCGGCCAAGGTAGGGAAAGTTGTCGCAGAACGCGATTCGGAGTGCGTCTGCAGGAATCGTTTCGATAAAGAAAGAAAAAAAAAAAGAAAGGAAGGAAGGAAGACTTTAACGGCCGGAAGAAGATGCGGTCGTAAAATCCAGATGGGAGGCGTATAGCGTGCTGGGATGGCCGCTCTCAGGAAAGTGAAGCGATTTAAAGCTTGTTTCCCGAGCGTCATAGAAAGCCGCTCATGCGCCTTCATAGGTCAGCGCAAGCAGGTGAAGGTGGCGTCTTGTTCAAGTGTACCGCAGTATAATAAACAGAATTAAGTAACAAGAAAAAAAAAACCACGTTTGTAGCCGGCCAGCAGAAGACGCTAAGAAAAAAAAATAAAAAATCACGGTTTCGCCACTAGGGCGAAGCAATGAATGCGATAGCAAGAAATTAGTTTGTCACACGAAGAACGACAAGCAGCTCGATACTTGCAACGCGCCGCCGCAGCACAAGCGAGGACGCTCGAAAAGGACGCATAGGTATACACAGGACAAGCGTGAACTAACCACTGTCGCAGTTGTTACGTATTTGTATTTGAGCGACGCGCTGTGAGTGTCCACAAATGCAGAAGCCGACACTGTTTTTGCTGTTGCCTCTGACATGGCTCATACCCACTCAGGGGGGATTGGTCAAGGATTGATTATATAATTGTATGACTTTTCGACGCTGTTTGACACTTCTTTTTCTTTTAAAGTGCAGCACGCGGAATGACCCCTCTGTGTCTCCTGCCACGCGGTGGCGTCTGACGCGTGCCCGGTGTTCTTTTTAAGAACCTTCGAGCGCGAACTCAAACAGGGACGAAAAGAGAGGAAACAACACAAGCGCTACTATCAACTGAAAATTTATTAGGTAGAAACAGACATGACGGGTGACTTGTATCAGTCACCCGTCATTGGCGATTTCCAACAAGGAAGTGTTGCTCCTAAAGGAAAGGGGTTAATAGTAGATACGGTGTGATAGTGCCTGGTATTACACTTAGGACGGTGCGCATGTGCAGCGGGCGACGTGGTCGAGGTATTTATGTCTGTTTCTACCTAATAAATTTTCAGTTGATTGTGTTGTTTCCTCTCTTTTCGTCCCTGTTTGAGTTCGCGCTCGAAGGTTCTTAAGATGTATATGTACCAACTAGCTCGTCTCTCGGTCTTGCTTCGGTGTTCTTTTGTTTCATTCTACATCATGAGTGGTACAGAAGGGAGCCACGTTTTCGTGCGCATCTCAAGGGCAATTTTCAATTTGAAAGAAACTGTAAAAGCGTCGTGGATAGAAAACACGCTCAAGCTGTTGCGAGATCTGCGTACCGCGAGCGGCAAATGGTGCATATGAATAGCTCGCCGTTATATCGCTGGTACGAGCATGACCTTTGGCTGTGTTGGCTAGCAGGCTGCGGAGCGAGGGGTCGCTGGTTCAAACCCCCGTAAGGTGGTCTGGAATGACGGCGTCGACATGCAGACGGCGACGGCGACGGCGAAAATCAGCCGAGACTGTCCATATAATTGCTATCGCAATAAAAATAAAAGATCTCGCTACTTTTCGAAACATTCTTTGTGTCCGTAGGGAGGTATGACATTGGAATAAAGCCCACGCATTTACAGGTTATATGCATGGTGCGTTAAAGTTTCACTGCGTGGCACGAAGCAGTTACATGTTAACATTATGGATAAAAATGGGTTAAATTATCCATGCCGTGTACTTATACAACCACGCGTCGATAAAGAGACAAGGTTTGCGTAACCAGAATTTTCGAATTTAGTCCAGCTTTGTTGCTTTAACAGCGAAGCATTTCTTGGTCGAGCCTTTCATGTCCGGCATCGGTGGCAACGCTTGTGCACATCATAAACAGGTATGCGCCACAGACATTGCGTAAGTCCCAATACTCACCACTGGTCCACTAAAACTGAGGGCAACAGTTTGCCCAACATGTGGGTACGTGCCAGAGAAATCTGTGCGGCCTATTAGACAATACCATCATCATAAACGCGTATGTGCCACAGTAATTGCCTTAATCCCAGGACACACAACTTCCACTTGAAAGGAAGAAGGCAACAGTTAGCCCAGCAAATGGCGTGCGCGTCGCCTGCAGTCACACCATTGTCACGTGATACATTGTGGTTATAAAAGAGGGTGGCCCTCCTACCAGCTTAACAAAGAGTGTTTAATCAAGAGCAGTAATACAGCATATCGGAGCATGTTAAGCGTAGGCTTCTTCTTAAACCTGTGTATGGGTGAAGACGCAATAAAACTACACTACCACCTGAAGGCTTAACAAAGAGTGTTTAATGGAGAGGAGGTCTGAAAGACTTGCAAGACATAAAAATACGTTAGCCTGACGACAGGAACGCCAACAGCTTCGCTGTTTCATCGATGTCCGCGTAGCGGAGCTGGTTGAATTTTTTCTGTTTTTTTTTTGTTTTTGTTTCAAGATAGCTTCCTTGTTATCAGTCGTGTTACTGTCATGTCTTTACTTCGTTTGTGCCGTAAATTGTTGTTCAGTCTTTGAGATCTTCATGTGTGTAGCGTTCTTACAGCAGAGCACCTAGAATCGAGGTGATGCAGACAGAAAATGATCCTCTTCAGGAGCCGCTCAATCTCCGTCCAAGCACTCGGTACAGATGGCCTAACAGAAACGTGCGGTCCCTTATTACTTTTTAGTGGACCAGTGTGGTGAGCAGTTGGATTTGCCCACTTCTATGGGGCACATACGCGCTATAGGAGTCTTTTACAGCAGAGGTGTTAAGGTCGACGTTTGTCTGCAGGCATAGAGAGAAAGAGACAGAAAGACACAGACAAAACAAAAATAAGAAAGAGAGCAAGCACAGTCATGTATAATAAGCGCTGGGAAAGAGGCTAAAAGCCAAGCTAGGTCCAGCTAGGTGCCCACGAGCTCTGTCTGTGACCCAGCCTTGCGCTATTCAGTGCAACGTGCGTTAATTTTTTCTCGCTTCGGTTTCTCGAGCAAGATCGCCTTCAGTCGCTGAAACGAGATGTCGACACAAGAAAAGAAACATAAGATGCATTCGAAACAGCATAATCGCACGGAGATAACAAAATTATCAAATGCGTAATACTTGTCAGGCGCGTTCATGACCTCATTTTCCAGGTGAATTTTAAGCGCGAGGGAAGACGCTGAAAACGATCAATTGTGATTCACCCTAGAAATACACCAAAAGGAGTCACACTCGTAGCGACAGAGTTCAAGCAACCGTCACCCCTTTTCGCTTGGCCTGAGCCATGTCCAAGTTGTAATGGGAGTTCCATCAAGCCAGCCTGAGTCATATAGATGATATTATCACCATCATCATCATCAGCCTGACTACGCCTACTGCAAGGCAGAGGCCTCTCCCATGTTCCGCCAATCAGCCCGGTCCTGTGCTTCCTGCTGCTACGTTATACCTGCAAACTTCTTAATCTCATCTGCCCACCTAGTTTTCTGTCTCCTCCTCACGCGTCTGCCTTCTCTTGGAATTCAGTCAGTCACCCTTAATGACCAGCGCTTATCCTGCCTACGTGCTGCATGCCCAGCCCATGTTCATTTCTTCTTCTTGATTTCAACTATGATATCGTTAACCCCCGTTTGGTCCCTGACCCACTCTGCTCTCTTCCTGTCTCTTAAGGTTACACCTATCATTTTCCTTTCCATCGCTCGCTGCGTTGTCCTCAATTTAAGTTGAACCCTCTTTGTCAGCCTCCAGGTTTCTGCTCCGTAGGTGAGTACCGGTAAGATGCAGCTGTTATATACCTTCCTTTTGAGGGATAGTGGTCGACTACCATTCATGATTTGAGAATGCTTGCCGAATGTGCTCTAGCCCAGCCTTATTCTTCCAGTTATTTCACCCTGATGGTTCGACTTCGCGGTTACTACCTGTCCTGAGTAGACGTATTCCTTTACTACTTCCATTGTCTCGCCACCTATCGCAAAGCGCTCTCTTAGATGATATACCTAATAATATATAATAGCCGTCTTATATACCTGCGAAAAGGCTGACACGTCGATGACATTGTGCTTATCAGTGAATTTTAGTGCAATCTTTTCTTTGATTTGAAATATCATCAGTATAGTAAAGTGTCTATTATAAATACAACTTGTTTTTCAAAGAAAGAAAAAGTAGCCCTTAAAATTCCTCTTCTTTCGTTCGTTCATAGCGAGGGCGTCGTTCTGGCAGACCGGATGCCTTAGGTAGTATGCGAGGGGTTATTGTTCAGCTGCCAGCTCGTAAAAAGATAGCGTGCTTCGTGACGCCAACAGGCAGAAAAACAGTGTTCCACATTCTCCATCATGGCTACTAGTGGCGCTGACCGACCCCATAAAGTGGACCCCCCCGCGGTAGCTCAGTTGGTAGAGCATCGGACGTGTTATTCGAAGGTCGCAGGTTCGGGTCCCTGCCAGCGGCATGTTTATCTTTTCGTCAACTTTTCTTTAACTAGGAACAGTCGCGCCAAAAATCACACAGGTGACGATACAGCAAGACGGGACGCAGCGCTAATGCTTTTTTGGCACTTCTGTTCCGAGTTATGCACTACCAACTAGCCGATCAGTCTGGCCTTTTAAACTTTTCTTTCTTCACATTTACGCCATAATTGCTACAAACAACATTCCCTATACTTTCCTTGGCTACCTTTTTGTCTCTTAGTTCCAATTAATATTATAAATACTGTGGTTTGAAAAGAATGCATGTTGTGCACTTAATGACAGATGACTTGAGCACCTCGTACTGGTGTTTCAAAGCAAAGTGGCATGAGTGCAGTTTTCCGCTATATTGTACGCATTACAATTCTTGCGAAAAACCACATACACATACGCTCGGTTCTGTTACCTAAATATCTTGGCCTCTTCATTTCTATCAATGTCTGATGACACGTCCTGTGGAGCTGCAAGAGTGAGGCTTCTTGTACTCCCTTCGGAAGACAGCCTGTGCGTAGTATAGTACAGTGTTTAAGCTGTGTCGCAGTCGGTGCGATCAGAGTGGCTGGCGCAGCAAAGATGAAAACAGGACATTCTCCCACTCCTTCCTCGTAGGGACAATGTGGTGCCCTTGCAATCAAGCACCATATTTATACACACATGCGTCTGTGGTTGTGGAGGTTCGCCCAACACGAGGTCGCATGCTCGATTCCCAGCCACGTATGTTGTATAACTATATGCACGGAAGCAGCAATACTGGTGTAAGTCACTGCTCTGAATGCACCGTAAACAATCGTAGGTTTACAAAAAAAAAAACAAAAAAAAAAACCCCGAAGGAATCTCCCAACATACGGCTCCCATATCTATCTCCTGGCGCTGCGTCAGACAATCAATCAATCAATCAATCAATCAATCAATCAATCAATCAATCAATCAATCAATCAATCAATCAATCAATCAATCAATCAATCAATCAATCAATCAATCAATCAATCAATCAATCAAATAAACTGAGCTGCGCTGCAAGAGCGCCAGTGTTGTCACACGCGCTGTACATGCCAGTATGGCGCTGAGCTTTTCAGCGGCTCTGTGACGCGACCTCATACCCGTAAGGAGTGCCACAGACCAATCCCTTTGCGCTAATGTCCGGTTCGTTACTTCCAACGCGATTACCGCGCACCACTTCAAATCCCCCCGGGCATACTTTAAAGTCCGCACTGTACTGGATCCTCTACTGAGCATTGCCCCTTCTTTTGCTTATTTCTTTTCTTTCATCTTCTCCTGCTCGGTGGAGGCACTAAGCTGCTTGCTCCGATGGAAAAGTTCGTTAAGCTTCTGAGAAAACCGCTCGCGGCTCGAGAAGGGCTTGGATTGCGGGACGCTGATGACACTCGAGGAGGGATGAGGTGTAGTCCTACGAATCGCCACCTATGGCGTTCGCCCACACCATTTGCTCAATGACGGCACACGGCAGGCGTGCGCGATACTGCGTGCTATCGAAATGACAAGCGGAGCACTACGTATTTCCTTCACTTGGATTCATCGCGTTGCGTGCTAACACTGGCCACGCGCGTACACTAAATCACCACGTCAGGAATCGATGACGGCACAGTGCGACGATCTGCACTGTACTTTTTCGCTATCGCTTCACGGCGGTAGTGACACCAGAATTTGGAAGACCATGCCACCGTTCGTGCTACATAGCGACAACAATGTTTCATGTAAGAAGAAAAGAGACTTAGCCGAGCTGTGACGTCATTCGTGATTTATGGCTGATCGAGTCACCAAGGATATCGGTTATAGCAGTGACGTCTGTGAATGTTAGCCCAGATAGGACGAAAATTGCACGTTGTTATAACTCAGAACGGAAGAAGCCTCAGAGCTGTGACGACAAAACTGTGCATAGGCAAAAATCAGACGTATGCATTCAGGGACAAGCAAGGCAAAGTCACTACCAATATGGATAAGATAGTTGAGGTAGCGGAGGAGTTCTACAGAGCAGCAACCGAAACAATCAGGATGATAACGTAAGAAGCAGTAATAGCCCAGAGGACTCGGACATCCCACCACTAACGACAGTGGAAATAAAGAAAGCCATAGAAGGTGTTGAAAATAAAGAAGCGGGGCATGGGTTTAGGGGCAGGCGCGAGAGACGAAAGGAAGGAGGCGAACGAAGTTTGGAGGCGGAGCTTGCCCTTGGGCAGTAAATACGTCTTACAATTCTATGACCACGAGTCCTCGTTCTTTATAGAGGGAATACAACGAGGCAAAGCCGCTGGTGAGCATCAGGTAACGTCACACCTGTTGAAAGACGGTGGAGAGATTGTGTTAGAAAAACTGGCCACCCTGCATACGAAGTGTCTCTTGACGGGGAGGGTACCAGAATCTTGGAAGAATGCCAACATCATCTTTATCCATAAGAAAGTGGACGTCAAGAACTCAATTACAGGCCGATCAGCTTGCTGTCCGTTGTCTACAAGCTATTTACAAAAATAATCGCTAATAGAATTAAGACGACATTACAGTTCAATCAACAAAAAGGACCAAGCAGGATTTCGTACAGGCTGCTCAACAATAGACCATATTCATATTATCAATCAGGTGATTGAGAAATGCGCGGAATACAACCAACCCCTATACATATCCTTCATGGATTACGAGAAGGCATTTGATTCGGTCGAGATATCAGCAGTCATGCAGGCACTGCGCACTCAGGACGTCGACGAAGCTTATATAAACGTACTGGACGATATCTACAGCGGATCCACAGCCACCATAGTCCTCCATAAAGAAAGAATCCTAATAAAGAAGGGTGTAAGGCAGGGAGACACGATCTCTCCAATCCTATTCACCGCGTGTTTACAGGAGGTTTTCAGGGCCCTCGATTGGGAAGAGTTGGGGATGAGAGTTAATGGAGAGTATCCTAGTAACATGCATTTCGCTGATGACTTTGCATTGATGAGTAACTCAGGGGACGAATTACAACTCACGATTACTGAACTGGACACGGAAACCAGAAGAGTAGGTCTGAAAATTAGTATGCTTAAAATTAAAGTAATGTACAACAGTCTCGGCAGAGAGCAGTACTTCGCGATAGGTGGCGAGACACCGGAAGTTGTAAAGGAATACGTTTACTTACGACCGGTAGTAACCGCCGAGCTGAACCGTGAGAGTGAAATAACTAGAAGAATCAGAATGGGGTGGAGCACATTCGGCAAGCATTCTCATATCATGAATAGTAGTCAACCACTATCCCTCAAGAGGAAGGAATATAACAGCTGCATATTACCCGTACTTACCTACGGAGCAGAAAGGCTAACAAAGAGGCTTAGAATCGAAGCTTGGGCGTGTTGGTTCGACATCGGAGGGAACAGAGCGAAAAGAAGACGGGGACAAGGAAGGGCGACGCACACACAGCGCTGACTTACAACACTTTTGTTCATAGGACCGGAAATGATGAACATTTATACATATTCCACTGACATGCGCTACAACCGGGGAATATGACGAATAATCTTTTGTTTCTACATTATACATAGTGCAAGCACCACTGCGCACAAGGATGTGTCATTCATGGTCTGTTTAGATATCATATTTCATGATATTGAAGTGCTATCGAAGGAGTACTTACGCACCTGCTATAGAATTTTCTGATGAAATCTGCCTCAATCATTTCGCCTGTCAACTGTAAATTATGCTTAGCCAAGACCTCGCTTTTTTCAAAGACGCGTGCACAACCACAGTCGCGACAATGGATGCCCAAGTGGCCTTGAACCGTGTTGTACACATTGTTATGATGCTCTCTTAGACGGAATTTAAGCACCTACCAGTCTGTCCCACGTATTTCTTCCCACAAGACAGAGGGATCACGTATACTACCACGCCAGTGGTACAGGGCGCAAACTGCCTTTTGTGTTTCACGGAACAGCCATTACGGCTGCCACTCGAAGCAAACTTCCAGAGCTTCGACAACTTTTCCGGATCGGAAAACACCACCGCGACACCAGCACGTTGCCTTACCCTCTTGAGTTTGTGGGACAGATCATGTATTTACGGAAGTACAGCAAGTTTTTTCTTTTGAACGGCCGCATCTGGTGCACGGTCATTTCCACCACGTTTGAACTGCTTTAAAAGCTTTCCCGCAACAGCCGAAACCAGAGCCTTCGTATATCCGGCACATAACAAGCAGCTGACCTGGGCGTCAAAACTTGTTTGCATAGAATGCGGACACGACCTTCTAAGGGCATTGACGAGGCACACATTAGCTATTCCTCTTTTTACTAACTTTGAGTGTGCGGAACGGAAGGACAGAAGCGGTTTTCCGCTCCTCCGTTTAAAAGACCAAAACATACATGTTTGCTGGAGAGGCACAGATTGATGTCCAAAAACCTTAAACAACTATTTTCGGGCAGTCCATGCGTCAGCTGCAACGGATGCAGGTTCTGCCTAATATATTTGAAGAAAAACCGCACTGAAAAAACGAAGACAAGGAAGAGATGGAACACACACAGCGCTGTACTCACAATTGGAAGTTTATTCAAAGGAAACAAGCGCTTAAAAGGGAAAAAAAACGCGCATGACAAGTGAGGAACAAAGTGATTAGGTGATACGCTCGTCAATAAAAATAAACTCTTTTTTGTGCAATGTCACCGAGGTTTGGCTTACTCAGGCATCACGTGACTTGTTAATATGTGTTTTCTACCTGCTGAAGTTGCGGATGGCCACAACAAGCGATACATCGTACATTGTCTGAATACAGGCTCCAATAATTATTAGAAAGAAGGTAATAGACTTTACCGCGGCCTCTGTGAGCATGCAGGAACTTCGCTTTTAATGTCAGCAAGTTCTTTGTGTGATGTCCTGTGTGCTTATAGCGCGTTGCGCCGAATTGAGATTGCCAATAATTGAGATTACCAGAATCACATTGGAAACAACATGCGTTTCTTTCTTCTCACTATATAATGGTATTATTATCACTCTTCACATATTGTTTAAAAAGCAGCGCAAAAAGACGGTACACAAGATGAAGGAGGACACAGGACAAGCGCTGAACTAGCAACTGTCGTCTTTATTAAAAGAAAGCGAATAAATACAAGCATTTAATAAAGACGACAGTTGCTAGTTCAGCGCTTGTCCTGTGTCCTCCATCTTGTGTACCGACTTTTTGCGCTGCTTTTTAAACTATGAAGTTCAACCAACTCGCCCAGTTTTGTACGCTGTTTCACATATTGTCACGGGGTCGTGACGTTGACCAAGGCAGCAGTCGGCGTATCCAAGATGAAGCTTCTTATTTGGCCGAACTTGTGGCCAGGAAACGGAAGGTCAGACTACAGCAAAACGCACTGTACAGCCTCCAGCATTTTTAATAATATCGCGCGAGCGTCGACCGCACGCAGTATCAGCGCCTTACAATGTTGCTCTGTGCGCCTACGTGTACTACTGCTGGTCTCGCAGATTATCGCCGTTGTAAGGCGCTGACACTGCCTGCGGTCGACGCTCGCGCGATGTAGTTAAAACCAACGTTTTGTTAAAACACCTCTGTTACCGCGAAAGGACGCTTGATAGGCGAGAAAACGCACGAAAATTGAAGGACACTTTGTAAATTCCAAAGTGTGTTCGGCGAACGCCTGTGCCCATTGAGACGGGGTCGGTCACAATGGAACGCGATGCGCGCGTCTCCCTTGCATGATTGGACACGCTGGGCACAGCGACGCTACGCAAGCAAAGCGCGAGCGCTGTAGAGTCCGACGCGAGGCGCGACCGACGCGACCGGCCTCCGCTGGCGCGCCCCGGCGGCCACCTGGTACCGTGCCAAGGCACGGACAGAGGGACGGACGGCCAGATGGACGTGAGCATGATACATTGAAGGCTTTCGCCTTAAAAATACTGGAGGCAATGGTAGCGGCGAACAGAGCGTGGGCCGTCGATAAACTGATCATCTTTGCGACGCGCCGTCTTTTATACATCACGCATCGAATTTTCGGGCTTTATCACTGGTCGTCGAGCAAGCTCTGGAATAAGCTTGACTGTTCGCGCCTTGCGCGCAATCTTAGCAAGGCCGCGGCGGCCGTTCAAGACGACCTACTACAATCGTGAAGCTTCTCGAACAATGTGGCGCGGTCTGCGTCCGAGCATTGCTGACGCTCTTTGTCGGTCTAAAACGAATGCAGCAAAACTGAAACAAGAAACGCGCGTGGCAATAGGTAGCATATGATATAAAAAAAAAGAAACGCAAGCTATAGGTAATGCAACCGCGAATCATCGCCGTCAGCACGGCTCTTCACCTCAGTCCTCGTCTTCGTGGCAAGATGAAGAGAAGTGGGCAAGAAGTCGAAGTTTCAGCGGAACGGCGGAGCATTGACCACGACTGACCGCATGAAGTAGGCCCGCACCGTTATCTATGAGGCATAAACGGCATTACAGAAAATACTGATCACGCGCACTCATGTAGACATCTCACACGACGATTACAAATACTCGCTACCTTAGGCCTGTACTAGCATGTTTATTACTGGCAGAGGCCTTGCCTTATGCGCTGGGATCTTCGGGAGCTAAACTCTCCTTGCCCGACTGCCAAGATTAGGCGCAATTCGCTAGCTCTTGGCACTTTCACTGCTGCTATGTCTGCTTTAGGCTCCAGCTCATTCGCCACCCACGAGGACATCCTTGCTTGAGCGCGTGTACCTGCTCGTGTTTTGCGTGTGCGAGCGCATTGTCAGTTGCCGGCACAGTTCTCGAGCCGCAGTGGCTGTCACGACGAGGGCAAGCGCCAGTGGCCCGGTGATGTGCGCGCGAACATTCCCAGGCCGCAAGGTGAACTTTGCGTGGCATTCCACGCAGACCGCGAGGCTCGCCGGTAAGCTGGGCCCTGCGAGTCGGAATGCGGGCTTCGCATTCCTCGCTTTCGCGCCTAATGGATGGCTCTCTCGGGGATCTTCCACGCGCGTTCCTGCGGTGGCTACTAAGGCTGTCATGCCAGTGCCTCGTCGGACGGCCTCAAGCTGCGGCCCAATCCAGAGACTTGTTCCTTAATTAGGCCGAGGAACTGTTTTGGCCTGATGGGCACCGACCGCGAGTGTTTAGACGCAGTGGTTTAGGGCTCCGATATCACGTGTTAATACTCAGTGTAGTCGATCTAGCAGAGCGAGTATAGGAAAACAGAACACGACTGCACAAACGGTGGCGTGAATTACAATCCATTCTAAAAGACCGGGCGTGCAAACACGGGCACAAGAAAGAAGACACAACAAACGCCGATTAACAACTGAGGAGGCGCACAGTGGCGGAAAAGAAAGAAGGCGCAGATACTTACGTGCGCATGCTCAGGCACTGACCAAAATTATGAATCCGGCTACGTGAAAGATAACTATTAAGGCATTGGATTTCTTCTTTATGAAAGTTAATCGACTCTTGACCCACGCATGCGCTACCACTTTTATCGATATGCCATGCCCCAATCATTAGAGCCCCTTCTTCATTACTGTGCTGGAACAAAACTGCGCAGTCATCAAATTTTGGCATGTACTTACACTCTGGGCAATGTTAACATAGATTAGAAGGGGAGCTTCTGGTTAAAAAAATTATAGCCTCTAACCTCATCACATATAACCAAATTATAACTTTTTACCTAAACCAATATCACAGCTCAGGCTCGGTTGATAAGGTATAGCATAATTTAAACAAGCCCTTGTCTCCCTCTTCTTGTGCTCCTGTCTAGTTACATGCTCGTATTTTAAGAATCATGTGTTAAAAGTTCGGGTATACTTTTGTTCTGGAATTAACGGAAATTTGTTTTCGAAAGGAACATCGGCAAACTTCAGTACGACTACACACACAAAAAAAGAAGGAAATAAGAGACGATGATGACAGAGAAGACACAACGATTCGACTGTCGCACTCAGCTACAATGATGGATGCCGATTTTCTCATTGATAATCCTTCCTTCACGTTGTGGGATTTCGCAGAACTTATTTTTCATATTTTGTGACCACGTGCTTCGATTTGCTGATACACTCACCCTCGGGCTGCCAATTGCTAGCCTCCTTGTTAGACGAATCGGTTGAGCGACCACTCTAGAAAGGCGTTGGTCCTGGGGTCGATCCCAGGACGAATATTTAATTCACCATAGAAAACATTACTTTCTCACAAATATGGATTACCTCGTCGGTTCGTGCTACGAACGTGTGGATAGGCTTTTGCATTTTATCTATCTATCTATCTATCTATCTATCTATCTATCTATCTATCTATCTATCTATCTATCTATCTATCTATCTATCTATCTATCTATCTATCTATCTATCTATCTATCTATCTATCTATCTATCTATCTGAAAAGAAGACATTTAGTTGGCGACACGAAATATTGATCGCTGTTACGCTAGGCTGGAAATATATAAATGTAAGGCTTGAAGGTGGGAGTATTGTCGTTAATATTAACAGGATGGTAACTTATTACGCCGCCGCCGGCAAATACAGTAGAAACCACTGGAAAATATCAACTTATGTTAAGAGCAGTCGTCCCACAAAGATGTACGCCGCAGATAACGGGTGACAATGAAACGTAGGCGGACTGTCGACATTTACATAAAACGTCCAATTCGCACCAGACCTTCTTAGTTCGCAAAGGGTGGAGCATGCTCACAGTCGTTCATCACACATGTGATTGGATTCTTCTTGCTCACTGTATACAATGTGTTCATTCTGATTTTACTCTGACTGTGTATTGTTCTTTTTTTTTAGATGTGAAGCATCTTATGGCGAAGCTTAATCCGGTGGTGGTGGTGGTGGTGGTGGTGGTGGTGGTGTGCCGCGTGCCCACCCTTACTGCGCATGCGCAAACAGTTAAAGAAAAAAATAAAAATAAAAAACCTCCTCTCCCCCTCTCTCTCCTCTAGGCATCCCTCCCCACGGCAACCACACCCTCACTGCGCATGCGCCTCCCTTCCTCTCTCCCCCTCTTACACTCCCCCCCCTCTCTCCATCCCTGCCCGCGGCGTCTAACTCCCCCTGCGCATGCGCGTCCCCCCCTCTCTCTCCTCTCCTACGCTCCCCCCCTCTCTCCTCTACGCATCCCTGCCCACGGCGTTCACACTCCCACTGCGCATGCGTGTCACCCCCCTCTCTTTCCTCTCCTCCGCTTCCCCCTCTCTCGCCTCGCGACGCCGACGCAGGCAGCGTCTGCTAGCGAGTTTCTTGGTTGAAAAAACCGACTGCTCGCGCTGCACAACCGTTCACTGGCCATCCCGTATATATGGCAATGGATCTTGACCTCCAAGGTGGTGCCGGTGGAAGATTTCTCCTGTGCGTTGTTGAACAATAAAAATTCGCAGCGTGCGCGTTAACTAAAAGCGGAGTGCGGGTCTCTGTGTCCAGTCGGAGTCTTCTGTCTCTCATTGCCCATTAGCAGCGATTGGCATGTTCCAGTAGGAAACATTGCTCCATCACTGCCTGCTTTGCGCCTCCCCAGTTTTCTCTCCTGCGCAACGCTGCGATGAGCGCCAGCGTCAACGCCGCCGCCAGTGTAAGCGTTAGCGCCCGCTGCTTCACATCTACACATGGTTCCCTTTAGCGGGAGATGGCGTAATTTTTCTTGCTCCTTGTGTTTATAAAAGTTTTTCGGATCAGGTTTTTTTTTTTCTTCCTTCAACGTCCACAAGCTTCTATAATGTAACTGCACAAGAATGTGACGCAAGTTTTCTGTCCAGCTGTCCGCCGCGGTGGAGTAGTGACTATGGTGCTCGGCTGCAGACCCGTTCGATCCCGGCCGCGGCGGTCGCATTTCGATGGAGGCGAAATGGTAGAGGCCCGTGTACTGTGCAATGTCAGTGCACGTTAAAGAACACCAGATGGTCAAAATTTCCGGAGCCCTACAATACGGCGTCTCTCATAATCATATCTTGGTTTTGGGGCTTAAAACCCCGGATATTGTTATTATTTCTGTCCAGTTTCTCACTGGAGGAAAAAAAAAACACCTAACGGCATCAGAATGACATTTTGCCGAAAACCACTCGCTTGTCAATGAATGCCAGCGGAGGTCATTAAGCGAATGCATGACGTATTATTCACCATGGATCAGTACGCCGGTCATGCAATGGGAAGGATCAACTCAGGCTGGATTCCAGGCCCCGATTCACCGTCCTCGCTGGCGTAATAACCGGTCTCGCTGCGCATTGCTGAAGTACATTGACGGATAAAAAAGCCCACAATTAACAGCAGTATTTTGTTCAGTACTTTCTGAAAGCTGCTTTACCTGCATAATATTTTAATCGTTTTCCTCGAGGGAACTGGAAGATGGAGGTGTTAGAAGACACTGTACAGCGTTCGCAGCCTGCAGCAAATCAAACCAATATTTTTTTATCGAAGGACAACAACTGTCTGCTCACACCACTTCATTCAAGCGTAGCCGACGAGACAACTGCCCCATGAAATGTAGTGCGCAATGCGTGCACTAGACGAAACCTTACAAGGGCAGCATTAGTAAGAGGAGAAGAAATTAGAAAATAACATAAATAATTACTCATTTCGATATCAGGTATCTGCGAATGCGACGGTCTTGATGCGCGAAGCAATTAGTAAACAAAAAAAAAAAAAAAGACTGCTTTGATCTTTCTGACATTGAATTATTTGTGCCGTGTCAGTTTGACCTGGCCTTCTCCGTGTGAATGCCTTCAATTATGAATGAGCAGCAATGGACGGCCTCGATTCACTCGGGAAGTTTTTTCGCCTACCTCAGCGCTCTGTCTTTCTGCATCCAGAGTTTTTTAGAAGTGCATGAGGACAGGGCTGAATCGTGCGCCTTTTGTGGGCCGGGCTGGATGTGTTTCCTTTGTCAAGCGTAGAGAGTCTGTCACGGCGTTTCAAAAGTGCCGTCTCTTTGACCGGCTCCTTTCAGTGCAGCACGAACGAAAACATCAACTCTGTGCAAGAAGGTGAAAAAAAAGTTCAAGACAGTTTTACTTTGGGGTTTAGTTTTTGTGTCCCCTCATACAATGTCAGTTTATGCGCTTATTTCCGCCTAATTCTTTCTTTCTTTTTTTTTTCCCGCAACCGTTTGAGGCGCTTACCCGCAAGACGGCACGCTATCAATAAGGCGGCGATGGACCGTGAAACATGTTGCTGTCTCGAACAGCCGCCGTTTCGGAAATAGAAAGAGATAGGTTGTGCGTTCGCAGCAACACTCAAGCTTGCACCAACAGAAAAAAGGTCGAGGAAAGGAAGAGAAAAATAGTTATGGAGTTTAAACTGCAAATATCTGGGACACCCCTAGCGGAGAGCTCAGAACTAATTTCGCCATGGCCAACTGAGCCCGCGATTTTGTGATTAGACGTAATCGAACTCCGGGGTTCCACGAATCAAGACCACGACAGGAATACGCGACATGCCGTCGTGAGGGAATCCAGATTAATTTTGACCACCCGGAGTTTTTAACCAAAGGCACTTTGAGCGTTTCTCTGCGCATCTGTCTAGCTGCCTGCGTCTGGGTGCTCTCGTGATCGCCTCCTTAAATTAGTGTTGACCGAAACTGGTATAGGAGGGTAAGAGGGTTTGACGAATATGACTGTCTGGTCATCACATGGATAACGTGAAAATTCGGCAGATGTCACGCAAAGCATGCGGAGGGTAGGTGACTGTGTTTTAATTATTCTATTGAGCGAAACGTTACGAAATGACGCTGAATATATTTACAAATGCTATACGCACAGACATGTATGCTGAACAGTCGTATATGTTTTATATAACCAGTAGTTTACAGTTGCGTAACGATGCCAACAGCAACATGGGTATTAGCAACACCAGAAACGGTATGCTGATATGTAGCACTTGTGCTCGCGAGGATGGTAGCCCCGGACACTGCTACATAAATCAACTTCAGCGGATGGCTTAACTACAGCTGACGTAAACCCGAAGTGACGGCTGTATCATAGGAGTACATATGTAGTGTTTCTAACATTGGATAGCCAGCTGTAGTGAATGGACGAAATTTATTAGGGGAATTGGTGAGTTTGTGATCTTTTGGAGGAATTTTGATATGTTTGTGCGAACTTATGACAATGGACACGGCATGAAGGCGAGCCAGGGGCAGGAAACAAGAAAAGCAGAGACGTAGAAAAAGAAGAGGGCTGTGCAAGCTAGCCGAAGGACACGCCGGACTAAGGCGCTGTCCGTGGTGTACCTGTTCCTGGCGAGGCCGGGAGGCTCATGCTGTGTCGGCGTGCGGGATAACCAATTCCTGATCGCCGCCATCACCTGGGACGGCGCAAGGCCATGTTCAGACGAGAGGCTTTACGGAGGCCTTGTCTTCCTGCGGAGACCGCACGTGTGCCACCAACGAGTCTGGGCTCACAGGTGGCACTCTTCAACCACAATTGGCGTTTTACAAACATTAGGCTCCATTTTGGAAAGTGTTCCGAGACCAGGCGTGGCTCTGTGATAGAACACTTGATTGCCACGAAGAATTCCATTCCTGTTGGGACATTTATTCTTTGCATTCGTGGGGATGCTGCCGATGTTAGCTTTTTCTTAACGCTCTCGCGTTAAAATTACTAGTGTTTGTTTTCGCCGTTCTTGGGTAGATATAAACTGTCAATCACCTGTGGCACATACCCGCATACATGTGGCACATAGCCACCCATAGTATACGGGTATGTGCCAGACGTATCTGGGTTTGACGATGTACGCGACGGCGTTGTCACATTATTCATGTCATGACCAGCGAGTCATATTCGTTAAACCATCCTACCCTCCCACAGTAATTTTAGTTTACCCCAAGTCAAGGGGGTGATCACGAGCGCACCCAGACGGAGGCGACTAGATAGATAGATAGATAGATAGATAGATAGATAGATAGATAGATAGATAGATAGATAGATAGATAGATAGATAGATAGATAGATAGATAGATAGATAGATAGATAGATAGATAGATAGATAGATAGATAGATAGATAGATAGATAGATAGATAGATAGATAGATAGATAGACACGCTAAAAGTGTCTGCAGTACCCAAAGAAATGCTTCGTATTTAATATCCTGTCGCTTACGTCGTCAAACGCTTTCTTTCCCACATGTGTGGCACATACCCATTTACCACGGGCCACAGTATGCGGTTATGCGCTACAGGTGATTGACAATTTATATCTACCCAAGAACGGCGAGAACAGACGTCGGTAATTTACATGCAAGGGCGTTAAAAAAACCAGACATCGACAGCGTTGACCCGACAAATGCAAATAAAAACCAATATTCGAGCAGAAATCGAACCTAGGCATTCTGCGTGGCAATCGGGCATTCTATCCCCAGATCCAGGCTGGTTCTTGAAGCTACTTTGGGAAAAGGCCCTATGCAGGCGTAATGTCGGTGGAACGTCGATTGTGGTTGCAGTGCTGGTTATCAAATTTGATAACAAAGCCATAAACATGGCACATGTACACGGCCGCAATAAAAGCATAAATAAGAGCTGTGCTGGGAATAGACAGAGCTGTGGTTTGTCCTTCCATCTTCTCTTGTACGGGTACACTGTTTTCAAGATTTGCACGAGCAGGTCGTTGTGAAAAGCCGACGTCACTTCGCATCCATTGCGAGCAGTCGACCAATGATAAAGCTGCGATGAAACCCCTGTAATAGCGAACCCTTAGCCCGTGACCTTGGGTGAATAGAATGGGAACGTTATGCCACCGCGACATTCTTGCATTGCACCGCCATAAGTATGCGGCTAAGTGAGACCGCCAGCTCCTGCTAAGGTATCGGAGAGCGGATAAGCGATCTGCTGAAGATACAACGGAGGAAGCGCCTTTAATGTTCCGGCGGGAGCGGTCATACGAAGCACAATGCGCTGTTTAATTTGAGAAATAGTTTTTCCATAAGTTTACTTAGGGTTGTGATTGCGATTGAGAAGACGAATACTAAATTCGCATACCTACAAAAAATTCTCCTGAGCGATTTCACTTTGAAAAATATTTCGTGCTATATCACGTTGCAAAGTAGCGTACTGACTTTTCGCATATGTAGCTGCGGACAGCACCTGTGGCTTCCCTTCGAGGAATCTGGCCAGAAGGCAAAGTCGTCAGCAAGCTTAACTCCGACGCGTGCCCTGGTCTAGTTTGACTGATGCCAGCCGCGAAGCGCTGGCCGCTGTTGCCGAGATAATACCTCGGTATGCTTGTATGGCATGTCGGTATGCATGGGTAACATCTCGACAACAGAACCTACGCGGCACTGGCGTCAATCAAACTGTTTCAGGACACGCTGCAGGGCGTTCGTGTTAAGCTTGCTGACAACTGTACGCAACTAAAATGCGCTGCTGTCGAGCCTACGGGAGGCTACGACATAACAGTCGAGCATCAACCGTAGCATTTTAGGGAAAGGGAATGGAGAATTTGTGGCTTCACATTGCGTTGAACGCGGCTGCACTCTGCAGTTGGACGGCGGCGAAAAAATTGCAATATATATCGCCAAGATAATCATTGAAGCTGCAGCAGTTGCTAGACCAACCGTGACAGCAAATCTTGCGTTTTCCTACGCAAAAAAGATCGGTTGTACTCGAAGTACGCAGGAGGTGACGCGCCTCGTTAATATTTGTTAGTCCTCGCCGATACGCAATTTCGTCTGTGTGCTTGGTTCACGTATACAATTATGCATGTTTTTGAAACATACTCGACGCTCGCCTCAGTTGTTCCGTCTCTTGTCGGCTAGTTACACTTTCGGTCTTTCCATTCATGCCCACTTTCCACGAAGGAACAGCAAGAGGAAAAGCTCTGCCTTATGCACTCACCTGAGAGCCGTCTTCTTAGTCGGTGTATCGGTCCTGCCCCGCCACACTCCGAACCTAGCGTGGTTATGCACGGCCTCCGTGACACCTGTGACCAGGCCGCGACGTGATGGGATGACGTCGCATGTTTGTTCGTGCAATGTGCTTAGGAATGCACTACGTACGTACGGGCACACGCAGTCTCTCATGTGGGCAACTTCTCTTATGTGTGCCTGGTTCAATGCCCACTTGAAAAGGTTGTCGAACAAAAAACGAAAAAAAACGCATGTACTGAACAGCCAAAAAAAGCTGGTTTGGTTTCCAAATGGGATGCTTACGAGGAGGCAAACACGCCTATATAGAGGCAATAAAACTTGCAAAAAAAAGGCATTCCACGTGCACACATTGCCGACAATGCTTGCAAACGATCCTAAACGATTTTGGCGCGTTATAAACCCTTCCAATTACGATTACGTGGCATCGATCGATTCCACCGGTTCACCGGTACCTGGTGATGTATGCCACCAGCTTCTTAATTCTGCTTTTTGTAACAACTTTGTCGTACTTTCTAAACCTAAGTTTCCTAATCTGTAATGTAGCAATTGTCCTGCTATGGATTTTATTATCGTTGAGCCACCTGGGGTCGAAAATGTAATTAAGGGTCTCAAGTTGTCATCAAGTCCTGGTGCTGATTTAATTAATGCAACATTTCTGAAAAGTACTGTTGTTAATTCATCTTTTCTACTCTCAACAGTCTTCGAGCAATCCTTAGACACCCATCGGCTACCTCCTAACTGGAAGGTCGGGAAGGTGGTCCCGATTCCCAAGTCCGGCAGCAGAAAATCACTCCTCAACTACCGCCCCCTCTCCCTCACCAGCATTCCCTGCAAGGTTCTTGAACACCATCTGTACGCACACTTAGCAAAGCACCTAGACAATAATTCATTTTTCACGAAAGCACAACATGGTTTCCGTAAAAACTTGTCTTGCGAAACACAACTTCCTTCTTTTACTCACAGCCTCCATCTTATTCTTGACAAAGGTGCTTTCGCTGATTGTGTCTTTTTCGACATTGCCAACGCTTCTGACAAAGTATGTCACCAACTTCTTCTCTTCAAACTTAATAAGCTCAGTATTGACCCTAACCTGTTTACATGGCTTGAGAATTTCCTCTTACATCGGTCACAGGACGTTGCATCAAATGGTCATGCATCTTCATTTAACCCTGTGGACTCTGGTGTGCCGCAGGGATCAGTTTTAGGCCCCCCTTCTTTTCCTTATCTACATTAACGACTTACCAAACGCTCTTTCCTCTAACATTTATCTTTTCGCAGATGACTGCTTTATCCTCCGCGAAATCTCAGATAACAACGATAACAAGTCTGTACAAGACGATATTAACCCTATCTCTAACTGGTGTGACGTATGGTTAATGCAACTTAACGTGACCAAATGTAAAACAATGCGTGTAACTCGTAACAATATTTCTCCGCCAAACTATTATCTTAATAACATTCCCCTAGAAGCCGTAACATTCCACAAGTACCTTGGCGTCTACATAACCTCGACACTTTCCTGGCCCTTACACATTTATAAGCTAATTAGCAATACTAACCGCATGTGAGGATATATCCGGCGAAATTTCTCTTCTGCTCCTTCCTCATTAAAATTAATCTGATATAAAACACTCATTAGGAGTAAAATGGAATGCGCATCATCCATCTGGGACCCTCACTCCGCAACCCGTGTTCACTCGCTTGAACTAATCCAAAATAATGCCGCGCGCTTCATTTATAGCAATTACAGCCGAACATCAAGCGTAACTTCCATGGAAAACTCCTTACTACTTCCTCCCCTCTCATCGCGACGTAAGTGTTTTCGCCTTGCTTCATTCCATAACTTATATTTCTACAATTCCTACCTGCGTGATAACCTTATATCATACCCTTATATCATGTCCATAAGGTTGGGATAATGCACTGCCATACCAGAACCTGTCACGAATCATTTATTCCCAGGACGTCTCAAGAATGGAACCACCTTCCCGGCATGATTGTTTCTATCAAGGACCACTCAAAGTTTAGCTCGGCCATTTCGGACATCATCACTTCCTGACTTAATTGACCAATCAGTTATTCTTTGTGCTAACTAGCCAGTTTTGCTGCTTTGTTTTTTTTTTTTTGTTACTTTTGTATGTATTGTTAACCACTCGCCTCGGTACTACTGCGGTCTTGAGGTAAAATAAAATGAAATGAAAATGAATGAATCGTCAAAGAACAAAAACATGCGCCCGGAGTCGAGTGGTGACGCCTGTCGACGCGTGTTCTGTAATAATAATAATCACTGTTGTGGTTTAACGTCCCAAAACCACGATATGATTATGAGGGACACCGTAGTGGAGGGCTCCGGAAATTTCGACCACCTAGGATTCGTTAACGTGCACCTAAATCTGAGCGCACGAGCCTCGAGCATATTCGCCTCCAGCGAAAATGCGGCCGCCGCGGCCGGGATTCGATCCCGCGACCTTCGGGTCAACTGTCAAGCCCATTGGCGTGTTCTGTATTAAAAAACCGACAGATCCCACGCATTGGGGGGTATGGATGTAATGCGAGTCAGCCAGAAAGGAGTAAATTATGCTGCACGTAACGTGCATATCATGATTTACATATTATGACCTGTCATTTATGTTCAGCATACAGTCGCGTCACGCAATACCAATTTTGGTGTATATCAAGCTAGCAAAGCGGCCCCGAGTGCACCATGAGCGTGGCATGTAAATCATGTTGTACATGACATGGATGTCATGATTTACATGTTAGGACTTGTCATATATATTCGTCATACAGACCCGTCACGCAATACCAAATTTAATGTATATCACGCCGGCGAATTGGCCGCAAGCGCACCATGATCATGGCGTGCAAGTCATGCTGACGTGTCATGATTTTCATATTACCACCTGTAATTAATGTTCGTTATGCAGTCATGTCACCCAACACCAGATTTGGTACATGTCAAGCTAGCGAAACGGCCGCGAGCGCACCATGATTGTGGCATGTATGTCATGCTATACATGACATGCAAATCATGATTTTCATACCACCTGTCATTTATAATAGTCATGCAAAAATGTCTCGTCATACCAATTTTGGTAGATATCAAGTTAACGAAACGGCCGCTAGAGCACCACGGTCACTGCACGTAAACCATGCCCTTACAAACAACGTGACAAGTAAGTCATGATTTTCATGATATGGGCAGTAATTCATGTTTTTCACACAGTCATGTTACACCATACCAATTTTGGTATAAATCTCATAAACGATACGGTCCGGAGAGCCCAAAGTCATAGGCGGATAGATAGATAGATAGATAGATAGATAGATAGATAGATAGATAGATAGATAGATAGATAGATAGATAGATAGATAGATAGATAGATAGATAGATAGATAGATAGATAGATAGATAGATAGATAGATAGATAGATAGATACGCTCAAAGTCGCCGAAGTTCGCTAAGAAATGCTTCGCATTTAAAAGTGTTTCGTCTACTTACCAGGCTGCCCGGTTGACGCTGCTTGTTTAACAACTCTGGTTGCCGATCACACTTTTTTTGGAAGAAGTTGACTACAGATGCGTCACTTGATTTGTTGAGCCGGATATATTCGTTGTCGTGTTTAAATCAGACAGCCGGTGAAGGCGGCACGTTCTGCCGCGAGTTACATTCGGTTTCGCCATTGTCGTAAGCCCATCGAGTGATGTTCGCGCCGATGTCACCGCTTGGTTGGCCACGCTGTGTGACAGCAGCGCCAGTCGGGCTTGAGTCAGTGCAGCGGCAGCCTCGGAACGATTCGGCCGCGCCCTATGCACGCGAGAAGATGGCACATCAGACGTCAGTCATACCGTCCCGGTGAGTGCGGCCTTATTTCCATCATGCCAGGAGAAACCGCGTTACAGCAACTGACCCGTCTGCGAAGACAGGTGCCCATTCATTGCCCACAATGACAGTGCAACGTAGCAGCTGCTAGGACTATGATGAGCTCCGACGGCGCGTAATGAAATACTGAACCGGCGGTTACTACTACTTAATAGTTTTTGTTTATCGCAAAATAGCCGAATATTTCATTTCTTTTCAATTAAAGGCAAAGTGAGCCAATTCAGCGCTGGCATGCAACTTTTCTTGCTCGCCCGGCATGTTTGCGAGTCTCCGAGTTGAAAGGCGATGCCGATTACGTCTAGTGCACTGACCCGATTACAATCAGGTAACCCACAATGCCACTCGCGAATCAAGCTTCGTACTGTCTGATGAATGGGTTATTTTGATCGTGGTATGGGCCCATTCCAGAATGCTCAAGGGTGCGGCGGTGTTACGCGTTGTTCCTTGGCAGCTGTGGTGTTCAGTCGCTCAAAGTGGCAACGTCACTGGTTCAGCTTGCGTTCACGCAGCTGAACCACGAAAGAAGCGGAAAGCAGTAACGTAGCCGTGTAATGTAGCCTTATGACAAAAATACACACCACAGCTCTCGGCCCGCCAATCGATCCAAGTACCCGGGGCACCCTTTGCCGCGTTTGTATATTCGGTCGTGCAGAACGCCACTCACAATACTTGAGGCCCGTGTACTGAAGATTTAGGTGCACGTTAAAGAACCCCAGGTGGCATAAATTTCTGGAGCCCTCCACTACGGTGTCTCTCATAATCATCATATCGTGGTTCTGGGGACGTGAAACCCCAACAATTATTATTATTACCGTTTAGCTTACTTGACCGGCACTTACATTCTTGCAGCAGGCACCGTTTTCCTTTGATCCCTCCTTCTACTCTCTTTTTTTACCCCGTCATTTTTCAATGTGCCCCTCCCCTCAACGTAGTCCTCACGGGACTTATATATATATATATATATATATATATATATATATATATATATATATATATATATATATATATATATATAGTCATGTGGTTCAACTTCCTGCCTTTCACCTGGGCTCTGTGTTTCTTTCCCCTTTGTCTAAGTGCAATTAGGCTGCACATTCCAGAAAGATGAGCTTATGATACATTTTTTCTTTCTCACAGTTCCGCTGCGTGGGCGCGACACCTTATTTTATTCCGTTTCCATATCGCAGGCTGACCAATGTTCTTTTATTGCGATAGCAATTATATGGACACTCTCGGCTGATTTTTGACGTCATGTCCCGTATATGTATATGTATATATATATCTATAACTAAAAGCCACGAAGAAAAATACCCGCGGGTAACAGTGCGGGGGTGACAAACGCCGCTGAAGCGGACATCAACGAGCCGGCCCACCTCCGTCGCTCCGAGGCGTATGCGATAAGATCCCCCCGCCTGTTAGACGAGCCGGGGAATGCTCAAGGAGAGGAAACGCCCCGCGCGTCTCTAACACGCGCGGAAAGACGCGAGGGGGGGCGGGGGGGTGTCCCTCATGCAGCCACTGCGACCTTTGGTTTTACGAGCGCGGTCGTCGCTGGCGCACGCGTTATCTCGCTATCTCAGTAGCCGACAGCGGGCGGCTGGCTCCTAAGTGCTCTACTCTCAACGCGAGGACATTGTGCGAACAGTGTCCCTGGAGCGGCCGTATGCTGTTAAACCAGCATTTTGTAGAGTTGCGTGAGATCGGATCCAAAAGAGTTAGCTGCCATCCTCACTTCGATTAACATTAGAATTTGTTGCTATCGCATTCACTTCTTCACCCTTGCGGTGAAACTGTGACTTTTTTACCCAATCTGCGTTATCTCACCCTGCGGTGGTCACACCTGAGGGCATGGAAAAACCGTGAATACGTCACCATTGTGCGAAGTACTAAATTGATCGACTAAGCAAGCTGATAACTCACGGACTGCCCCCCAGCGATCATAGCTGCGGTATTTTAGATTTGAAGCTGGAGGCCTGTAAGCCGTGTTATTCAATGACTCCGCAGTGTGGTGTATTGCTCGCAATTTCGGAAAAAAGATGCCTACTGCCGCGAACGGCATGGCGCGAAATGCCAGGACGGCCACCCGCACGGCTGGCGAGGCCAGTTGTAAATAGGGGTAAGCCGACGGGAACGGCAAATGGACGCGCCTATAGTCTGAGGCGATAGAGCGTGGCGCCGTAGCTACGCCCGAACGAGTCACTGCCACATGGATTGCGCGAGCACTGCTGCGGCGTTTTGCGTCTGTCTACTTGTTCGCACCGATTCGAGTTCGCACGGATATTCTTTTTTCATACGCTTTTGACGGCCAAGATGTTTAGGCTATAGCTGAAATTTGTGTGTGCGGCCGGTTATAAACACTCACAATTAACGGGTGTGTGCTCCAGAAATTGGGTAAATCCCACCACTTGTTCACTAAAAATGAAGGCGACAGTTAGCCCTACAACCAACGGATGTGAAGCGATGGCGGCGAGCCGAAGACCCCGAGTACGTGCAACGACAGAATATTAGGGAACGGCAAAGGTGGATGCGAGAAGACCCCGAAGCGATGCCAACGACGACGTGCCCGTAGATCTATGAGAGGTGCAAACGCTTGGTTTCTGCGCGAGTTTGTCTCTGGAGTTGGGACATCCGTGTCGTGTCTGTGACTGCCTGTGGTCTAACCGAACCTCTTTACGCTGAGAATCAGCGTAGAAACAACATGGCAACTCTTAGATAAAGCCCAGCAACGACCCAAAAGAAACCTAGAAACAACCTGCACACAACCTAGAAGCAAGCACATTAGTCTTCAGAATCGCCCAGTTTCGTCGTTTCAAGCCCTGCGTGGCTTTTTTTTTTTAATTTTAAAAGCGAATGCTGCACTTGGAGTGTATCCCCGTTTCTGAAGTGCTCAAGCAGTTGATACGATGCCAGCTCTCGTGCAAGCTCTTTGCGGGGCGTTTTTTTCCCCCCTATTCTAACTGTTGCCTTGTTAACTATTACTGTCGCAACTTGAAATGCATGGGGCGAGAGAGATTTCGGTGGTTTAAGGGCTGTAGTGAAGCACTGGCTGTGCGCCGCGGCGATGTAGCGGTTACGGTGCTCGGCTGCTGACCCGAAGGCCATGGGTTCGATTCCGGCCGCGGCGGTCGAATTTCGTTGGAGACGAAATGCTAGAGGCCAGTATACCGTGTGATGTTAATGCACGTTAAAGAACCCCAGGTTGTCAGAATTTCTGGAGCCCTCCACTACGGCGTCCCTCATAATCATATCGTGGTTTTGGGCCGTTAAACCCTCAGAGGTATAAAAAAATTTTTTTTGTTATCAAAAACATATTAATGTTCCGCGCAGTACTTCTTTTGTCTACCCAATCTCGAGATAAGAACAAGGTTTAACTTCCTTTATTGGCACCAGCGCCAACTGCGATATTTCAAGCATGACTTCTCGTATAAGATAATGTTTTACTCGTGCACCATATTTAGAAACTGAATGTTACGATGCACACGCATATTCAATGAGCCCCTGCGCACGCGCGAGAACGAAGGGCCTCCCTGAGCATGCGTGCACAACGTGCAACTCATTCGTTAAATGCTTGGCGGCGCACAGAGTGTCCCCACTGCGCGGTTCTTTTTTGTCGGGGTCAGTGACACGCACTAAGTTGGCATGAGCGCGTGCTGTGAGAACTGATTGTGACCTTCGAGGCTGAAATGTAAGCAACGTTACCATATTAATAAGGGACGTTTGAGTCATTCAATCAACTGCTGAATCTCGGCACATTCTATCCGGCACAGATGTGTTGATAAAACACGCTGACACGTCATTGACACGACAGAGCAATAGTTTGCCGGTTTAAAGATAGGGCTTATTGGATCAAAGCTTCATTTTACAACTCCTAAAGACATATTAGTTGATCCTTTTGGTTGTTCGCCTCCACTCTGCGAGCCTGCAGCCACGCTCCGCTCTCGAACACGCTGAGCCATCCAGCAGTGGCGTCGCCAGATTCGCATGGGTCATGCGTATGGATATATCGAAGTTGTCAAATGTATATGACGCGCGCTAGGTGCGTCACTAGGCGGAAGTAACTTGCAAGCAAATAGGTAGAAGCTACAGATGCACGCGGAAGAGCGAGTATGGCGAATACTGCCAGCCTTTCTTTCTGTTTTGTGATAGGAGTTATTTCGTGAGTTCAAGCAAAAATGTGCCGTTGGCGTCGACGCATGTTATAATTCGTGTAAATTCCTAGCGCGGTAAGTTGTTATGACGCTCTGTACGCTGTGCAATCGAGGGAGGCCATGCGACAGGGGGGCGCCATCGTCGAGTGCGTGGACGCTCCGCTCACCTGGAGAGGAGGGTGAGCGGAGTGTGCGAGGGAGGGAGACGAGCATCTCGCGCCCAGGCTCCCGGCGGCATACTCTCGCACCCAGACGCCATATTGTTCTGAACTGCCACAGCGTGTATCTCTTGCGCCAAGTTAAGATGGCAAGCGGCGTCTCTGGGACTTTAAAATACGAGAAAGTGCCTATTCACACCGCTCCCGCTTACAAGAAGTCGTGTGGGCACCACTGCGCCGTCTTTGGAGGAGAAAAGAATCAGCGCGAGAGGAAGATATTACTCAGCACTGTCTGTGAAGATCACGACACGACGCGGGAATCGTGGCGGTGCGGTGTTTTCCGACTGCACAGATTTCCATCCGCAACGCCGAGTTCCGCCGCCAGGGGGTTATTGAAATCAAAAGGAAAAACAATGAGCCCAGTACAAGTGAACGAGTAAGTAAACTTACTACGTGTATGCAAGCGTGAAGCCGGCTATTTCGCTTTACAGCGGTAATATGCGTGCAGTATGCCTGTAGTAAGCGGCACCAAGTCATTGCCATACTCTTTCCCAGGCTGCATGCCAATAATAGGAGATATTACGACTCAAGCGTGCACGCACACTGCGCATGTTTAGTACATATGTGACGGCGTACTACCGCGTTGCAAGAAACGTGAACAGCGGAAAGCGTGGCTTTCGACTCAGTCGAACTGCAACATGGCTTGAATGTCGCTAGGCGAATCTGTGCTTTCAGTCGGCGTCACCGTAGCACTATAAAATACTGCTCTGGCTGGCACTTTCGCACCGCGTGTGTGTCCCGAGTTTCAGGCATGACTGGCAAACCTAAGTCAGCGCTCTATCCCTAGACTGACCGCCAAAAATTCCCTAGATTACAAGAAAAATCCCTAGATTGTCATTTTAATGTCATTATTCAAGCTAAGTGAGCTTTAACAAAGTATAAACATAGGGTGCTCTGTGACCCAAATCTTCTGGATCTTGTTAAAAGTAAGCAGCATCATACTCACAACCACTTGACGTCTTTTTTTCTGCATGTTCTATGGAGTTGCAAATAAAGGGCTTTAAGGCGGCGCCAGTTGCTACAGAGAAAGATTTCTCTGTATAGGTCACTTTGCGCACTACAACTGCAAGTCTGTAGCGCCTTTCTTGTACTTGCAGCTTGTGACGTGGTGGTCAATCTCTAGTTTTCCACATTTGTATTCAGTGTTAAAAAGCAGCGCAAAAAGACGAAACACAAGATGAAGGAGGACACAGGACAAGCGCTGAACTAGCAACTGTCGTCTTTATTAAAAGGAAGAGAATAAATACAAGCAGTTTCGCTGCGTGCGCACCCTCTACGCTGCAGATAATTGTCATGTTTTTTCAAGTAGGCTGATTTCACAATCGTGAAGATATATGGATGGGGCGGAAATGCAATTATCATGGTTTTTCTTGCTGTGGAAGGCTTCGATGATTTCACGTGATCTCTGATTCATGTGCCTGAAGATGACATGCGTCGTTCTATCAAACAAAGGTTTACAACCAGAGACGCGACAATGAGAAGACAAATGTGAAGTGGGTGTGCCCTTGAAAGTGTTGGCGAAGCCTCTCGTTCAGGCAGACGCCAGTCTGTCCTATGTACATTTTGCCACATGTTAACGGAATGTTGTATACCACACACGCACGTTACAAACCGAGTTCGATGCTTAACGGAGCACACATTCTTTTGTGATACGCCTGTCTTGGTTCTATCTACAGCGGCGCATGCTCTCCCAACCTTACCGCGAGCGGAGAACACAACATCTGCAATCTTTTAAAGCCTGTGTGATAGTCCGTGCACATGACAGCGAAATTCTTAGGCCTTTGCCCGGGCCGTGCTGCAGATAGCTTTAAAGATTTGAGCAACCTGAAGGAAAGACGTGATAGGGTTGAACCTGGGAAGCCCGCTTTTTCTAATCGAGCTACTTCTTCCTGAAAGCTGGCCTCGACCTCATGGTGGCAAGATTTGTTTAGAGCAGAATTAAGCGAATTGAAGGCAATGCCGTTTTTCACTGTCTTGGAATGTCCTGATGAATAGCGCAAGAGTGATTTTTTTGCACGCGGCGAAAAACACCAGCATAGATGGTCCGGTTCAACATACAAACACAGATCTAAAAATCTAATAGCACCATTGACTGGCAATTCAGTCGTCAACAGCAACCCAAAGGCACTGTCTTTGAATATATTCAGTACGTCACTCATTAGGGAATCAGAAGCTTCATGCGGTAGGCCGATTAAAAAATCATCGACGTAACGACATATCTTACTCAGTAGACCGTGCACCTCCTTTTCTATCGCGCGATCAACGGCAGGCAAAAAGATATTACTGAGTACAGGCGCCACTTTTGAACCAATACATATACCGGATTTTTTAACATACGGTGCACCTTCCCACATAACAGAAAGTAGCGTTAAGATAGAAACTGAGCAGTTCTAAGAAGGCTCCTGTCGTTACGCCACACTTGTTTCTAAACGCAATTTCATCGTTGTGTTCGCTTATGGATTGTTTAACTGAAGCCATAAGTGTGCCATGAGGCATGGAGTAAAAAAGGTCTTCCACATCAAAACTAGCAACCGAACAAGAGCCAGGGTTTTGGGCCGACAGGTAATCAGTGAGATGACTAGAACTAGGTATGAGGAAGGGATCTTCTATTCGTAGGGAGGAAAGATACTTTTGAAGGTAGCTGGAAACGACTTCTTGCCAGGAATGGCGCTCAGTGACAATGGAGCGGAAAGGAATGTCCAGTTTATACGTTTTTGCGCTAAAGAAAATGCTAAGTCTGTCCTCTTTTGCTTTTTCAACCGACAGGGCGAGACGCTCAAGGCCTATTTCATGCATGAGGGTTATGACCTGTTTTTTAACACGAGCAGATTTGGTTGAAACCGGTCACACAGGCTTAAAAAAATTGCGAAAGGCTTTGACGTAGATGTTGTGTTCTCCGCTCGCGGTAAGGTTGGGAGAGCATGCGCCGCTTCAGATAGAACGAAGACATGCCTATCACAAAAGAATGTGTGCTCCGTTAAGCATCGAACTCGGTTTGTAACGTGCGTGTGTGGTGTGGTATACAACATTCCGTTAACATGTGGCAAAATGTACAATGTCCATTTTTATGAAAGGGAACACGCGAACGCGTGGCCCGCGCGCTCCGGCGGCTGCTTTCAGCGCCTTCATGCGTGAGCGGGAGCAACCACAGCCTCTTTTCGCGTCATCTAGTGCCGAGCAAAACAACCAGCCATGGGCGATATGCAGCCGGCTGCAAGATAGCAACCCCCTCCCCCCTTGAAAGCGATTGCACAATAGGCCGGGTTCGCGGCGTGTCGTCTGCTGCTTGTAAACTATGCCTGGCACGCGAGCGCAATCGAAACGGGGAAGCTGTGCCACTTGGATTTCACGCGTTACGCTTCGGCTGATTTATTGATTTAGACGACAGCGGTGCAGCCAGATGAACTTTTCGTGGTGGGTTGCCGTTTTGAATCCCTCATCGAACAGAAAAAAAAAAAAAGTAGCGCAGTGCGATACTTGCCAATGCTTAGGGGAGTTTCAGATTTGAGCATAGTATAAAACGTTTGGTTACTTTTGAAAAGCGCGATGGCGGACCGGTCCACACAGGGACTCTCGGCGGGCGACCTTTGGGTTGTCATCAAGGAGGAGTGGGAGATGCTGAGAAGTGACACGTCCCTAATGGCAGCTCTTTGTGAATTTCTACTAACTGGAGTGGCAGCTGTGACATCTGCAAATGGTTACGGCACTAAGTATTGACAAGTATTGCAATGTGGTACTTTTTTTTGTCAGTTGATGTAAAGAGTAAAACGACAATTGACGTATTTTTTTCACTTTCGATAAAGTAATTGACAATATTTCTTTTCACGTTTCATGCTCACGTCGTTTACGTTACTTATATTTATTTTTCCTATTGTTACTTATAAATATCGATGAAAATCGCCCGAACCACCACGAGACCTTTTCTCTTGTTTGCTACACAGTACCATCTCGCGCTCTCGTCAAGACCCCAGCGGCACTGTGCATGACCTTAAAGCATAAAGCGGCGACATACTAGTACTTTTTGTATTGGCAGGCGACACGTTCTTGGCAAAGTGCGATTTTGTCTAAAAGGTTCTCCACCGCATTCGGTGAGGGATTTCAAGACGGCAAACCACCAGGAAAGCTCACCTGACTTCACCGCTGCCACCCAACACTCTAAATCAGCCGAAGCGCAACGCGTGAAAGCCAAGCGGCAGACCGTTTCGAGTGCGCTCGCGTGCCAAGCATAGTTTACCAGCAGCAGACGACACGCCGCTGCCCAGCCTTTTTGCGTAATCGCTTTGATGGGGGGAGGGGGTTGCAATATTGCCGCCGGCTGCATGGACTCTGTGGGCTGCATATCACCTATGACTGGTTGTTTTGCTTGCCACTAGATGACACGAAAATAGGCTGTGGTTGCTATCGCTCACGCTCGAAGGCGCTGCAAGCAGCCGCCGGAGTACGCGGGCCACGCGCTCGCGTGTTCCCTTTCATAAAAATTGACAGTGTACATAGTACAGACTGGCGCCTGCCTGAACGAGAGGCTTCGCCAACACAGCAACACTTTCAAGGGCACACCCACTTCACATTTGTCTTCTCATTGTCCCGTCTCTGGTTGTAAACCTTTGTTCGATAGAACGACGCATGTCATCTTCAGGCACATGGATCAGATTTCACGTGAAATCATCGAAGCCTTCCACAGCAAGAAAAATCATGACGATTGCATTTCCGCCCCATCCATCTATCTTCACGATTGTGAAATCAGCCTACTTGGGAAAAAAACAAAACAAAAAAACGTGACAATTATTTGCAGCATTGAGGTGCGCACGTAGCCGAACTGCTTGTATTTATTCTTTTCTTTTTAATAGAGATGACAGTTGCTAGTTCAGCGCTTGTCCTGTGTCCTCCTTCATCTTGTGTTTCGTCTTTTTGCGCTGCTTTTTAACAATGAAGTTCACCAACTCGCCCAGTTTTGTACGCTGTTGTAATCAGTGTTCCATGATTTGCACTAGATATACATGGGCCCATTTTTACTGGCTGATAGGTACGCCTTCCCTCTGTACTTTCGGTCAGCTTCCCGCTTGGCCAAATATTTTGTCACTTTTTTCGCTCTTATGAAAACGGCACGACGGACTGCAAACACCCGAACGGTCTTCTCGTCTCTTTTGGTCGCGCAGTACTTATAACAGCGAATCCGTATGAGGTCACCCAATTCTCAGTCGTACTCTCGCTCTCTTTCTCGCTAAATCTCCTGATTGAGTAGTTATTTAACAGGGGGAATTTTCACGGCGAAGGCACGCAGTGAGCGCGAACTTGGCACTTGTTTATGTGAACTACCAGAAAAAATGTCTGTTTCCCACGGCAGCCATTACTCAGGGCGCTCATGATGATATGCGGGTGCATGTTAAACACTTACGACGACAAACTTTAAATTCCCCCCAGTATTGTATTCAGCACATCAAAATCTCGCGTTACAGAACTGCTATCGACTTCAGTTAGCCCAGCAGAACACCAAAGCTCTTTTATATGAAAAGAAAATAGGAAATAGCCAAGATTATCGTTTCTTATAGCCTTTCTAGTTGAATAAGCGTGATCACTCAGTAGCACCTGTAATCAAGCCGCGCATTGTAACATTTCCAGGGCCTTACAAAAATCCCTAGATTCAACAAAAAGACGCCAAATCCCTGAAAGAGATAGGAAATCGTAGATCTAGGGATAAATCCCAGGGGTTGGCATCACTGCTGGCAAATGATAAACACATGCGGTACATGAGTGCAAGCCGGAGTGGGATTCTAGCTCTACGGTGACGCCGGCTGAAAGCACAAGTTTTGCCTAGCGACAGTCAAGGCATCTCGCAGTTCGACTGAGTCGAAAGCCAAGCTTTCTGCTGTTCGCGTTTCTTTCCATCGCGATAGTGCGTACCTGATAAAGTTGCTTCCGCAGTCTGCAGTGCACGAGCTGCAGACATTCCGGACTGTCGAGGAAGGTCTTCTCGACGTTTTGCAAGAAAACAGCACAAATTTCCAGGAGAGGAAAAGCGCGAAACATGCTCCCAGTCGGACTCGGGTTGGGAAGTTTCGCGTTTGAACTGCGGTTGCGGAGCGTCTGCTAGCATGACAGTTTTGCTTCGCCACGCTTGCGACAGATGGCGCGACGTGCTGGCTAAGTAACCCAAGTAACCTAAGTATGGCGGCACACACAGAACTCGCTGTGTTCTGGTGCAGTGATGTAAGACCGCTGCGGTGGTCAAATGGTTAAAGCGCGCGCCTCCAATGCGGGAAGTACTGGGTTCGATTTACGTTGCCGTCGGGCACAAAGCAGTTCCCTTAATGTGTAGAGAGGTACCCTGCCTGGACCTCGGCGTTGTTAGTACTCCCACCTGTGAGTTGCCGCGCTCGATCATGTTCTGCGGAAATAAGCGTCCTTCCCATCCTGAAACAACTACTACAGTAAAGGAAAGGTGGGTCCGGGGATGCGTGTAAGTAATCGGCAGCTGTTCGAAGGGCTGAGCGAACCGATATGGCTACTCGCTCCGTGTGCGCCGTCTCCACCCATGCCGAAAGATATCCGCGCTCTGAATTTTGAGGCTCACGTTCTTTCAATGAAGGCACTTCTGCTCACTTCTGTGGCCGCTGATAGTAACGTCACAGTTGTGCGAATCGGTGTTTGCTGCTTTCGAGGGGGTTGTGTTTCCCTGCGCTCGTATGACACCGTGCCCGTTAAGTTATCCAGCCTGAGAACATTTGCTGCCGTGTAGTGACCAGAAAGGCACCCGCTCGATCCCAGTGGCATTTCCGTGGAGGGTAGAGGCCTGTGTTCAGGGCGCGGTCAGTGCCCGTCAAACCCACCGAAGTTATCCCGAACTCTCCACTACGGCCTGCCTCACCGTGTCGTGGTCTTGGCACGTACAACCAGAGAAATCATCAACCATTAAATTAGTCAGTCTCATCGGCCCTGGTGGCCTTGTGGCTATGCCATTCTTGACAGTAGTCTCCTTCCAATGAGACTGGAATTCAAGTCGTGCACTCCGCTTTGAACGGCGGTCGGTTAATAAATAACTGATTATAGGCAATAGTTCGTATCTCTCAATGTCGCTGCCACTCAGTCGTTATGCGGCATTGGTAGGTTATATACCTTCTGAAGAAAACATTGTATCGCAAAGCAACACACGGACAGGCAAAGGACACTGAGCTATTCCAGCAAGAACTCGAGAATAGCGCCAGTCCCGTGTTCTCTGTATGTCCTTATGCTGAATCTTTTCTTTAGAAATCGTGAATCAACTAGCCCAAGAAAACGCTTTGCGAAGGTTATATAAATTGAAAAGGAAGCGTAACTAGGAGAGAACGAGACCTCACTGCCTTACCAACTTTAAAGGATGAATACATGAAAAAAGATAGAATGGAAAAATTTCCGCAGTGCTTTACACAAAATAAATACAATATTACTACACAAACATAGAAACTTCCCCTGGTTACCATCATCGGCCCCTATGCAAGAGCAACAGTTAAGCCTGGCTGACGAAGCGCAGTTCCGACAAGCCGTCTTTTTCGGTTAGAAAGCTGCTGGCACGACGAGGCCTACTGATTCAATTTAGCTTCAGACGCAAAGCAGCAGCGATAAGAAAGGAAGTGCAGCTGTTCCTTGACATGCACTGCTTGGATGATGACGGACGCCGTAATGTTCAACTCGCTAAGCTGTGCCTGCAGAGTATGTGGTCGTCACTTGAGAAGGTTCTTCGACCCTATGGATATAGTTAAACAGCGCTCGTCGCAGAAATTCCATTGTTGTCGGCGTCGTGAGTGAAAAATTGCGATGGATGCGAGTAATAAAAAAGAAAAACGAGTCCTTAAAAGTGCACTTCTTTCCTTCATTATAAAATCTACGCATCTCCACGAAGTGAATCATGACGAGTGGGCGAAGCACTGGGGATCGTTCTTACCGTAAATCACCCGTGACATTGCCCACTCGCGCATGTAAATGTGTGCCAACGCGTCTGTACTGTATGTACAATGTGTTCTTGCCTTTGAGCTGCCGCTTCCCGTGCCTTCAACCACGGGGTAGCAGCTTGTTGTCGGCGTTGCCGCTTTGCCTTTCGCGGGCGAGAGCGCTTTCACGATTTTTTTCAGCCATGGCATAAAGAGAATGCGTGGTCTGGAGCGCGCCTGTTCTTCATCGTCATCAGCCACAGCACGAACAAAGTGCACATAATGCCTTTCAGATGTATAGCGGGTACCTCGCTTATCAGCAGAATGACGAATAGTGGCATAGTGTGTGATTCCCTACTTCATGAAAGTTACGGTGGGCGTATAGTGGGTACCTTGCATGTGCTGTGCCGGAGAACGGACAAGCCTAGACCCTAAGGTGCTTCGCCCCTAAAATGATGGCAGGAATCAAATGAAGACCTTGAACCAGATTAAAGTGGCGAGTTGGGCTTGTTGGTACATATTTACGAAACACTACAGCGCAAAAAAATACACGACGGACGAAAGGAACACAAACGAACACTACAGCGCTTGTCGTCGTCGTTTGTGTTCCTTTCGTCCGTCGTGTATTTTTTTGCGCTGTAGTGTTCCGTAAAGCTTGAACCAGAACCAGCTCCTTTGAGTTTCTGCATTCTCAAGTTCGGCGCAAATACATCATATTACGCACGGCAAAAAATTATTGGGTGTTTCCAGATCAAAATATGTTTCTGAATTTTTGTTGGTGTTTAGCAGCTATAGAACCCTTTTACGGGGATGCACCCACTAGAATGCCTAGAATTGCGGGACTGATACGCGGACGCAAGGAGAGACACGATTATATACACGAAGCGCAGACATAAAACAGTTTTATTTCGAGAATTTTATGCACATGCCACCAACACACTGTGCATGTCCCGAGATTTCACATTACACGTGTGCACTCCTACTCAAGTACGCTATCTCCTTCACAGACGATGGACGACTCGCTGATGCATGTTTTCAGCCCCCGATAAACTGGCAAGCCTATGCAAAATGACTGACGAAAAAAGCAGATAAGCAGCATCGCACCAAGTACATTTCATGTAAAGAAGGAATACTTTACTGCACACCTTTGTCTTTCGATCACTTTTACGTAGGGCAATCATGCCGGTTTATTAACGATAGGCTACGCGAGCACGCTAATAATATCGGGAATAAAACAGCTGGCTGGTTGGCAATCCACTGCAGGAGTTGCGGGTGCAGACGTGCGTTTGAACAATGCACTATAATAGCCAGAAGCAGAAATGGAATGACGCGATTGACAATAGAAGCTCAACGCATCTCTGACCTACAGGATAGATGCATCGCTGAGTCGTCTATCGCCTTGTCTATGAAGGAGATAGCGTATTTGCGTGGGCGTGCACACGTGTAATGGGAAATCTCGGCACATGCGGAGTGTGTTGGTGGCATGTGTATAAAATTCTCGAAATAAAACTGTTGTAAGTCTGCGCTTCGTGTGTTTAATCTTGTTTCCGTGTATCAATCTCGCAACTCTAGGCATTCTAATGGCAAACCAACAGGCCCAAATCGCAACCATAGTGAGATGCACCCACGTTGACGCTTGGTGGTAAATCTCCAACCCTACGACTAACGTCCATGATCAATGATTAAACGAGCCATTGTGATAGCTGTAGAGGTTGACGGCAAGAGCGTAATCAGAGAAAGAGGCGTGACAGGCAAAAGAGCGTCGCATGTTGCACGCAGAACTTGGGCTAAGGTCGCCATCCCGCGGCATGTCAAAGTGGGATAGAACACCACGGTCGGACTAGAAGGAAACGCAAAGCGCGTCGAGTCGGCCCTGTAGCCCGGCCGAGATTTTTCTTGGGGCGAGCGTAAGCAAGGAACGTGGTATTGCAGCCAGTTGAGACATGCGCGCGTCGCAGAGCTATTTTTGGTTTGGATGGATGCTAAGGTCGCCATTTCGCGGTTTGTTAAGGCGTTGACAAATTACACTTATATTGAAAACGCGCTGAATGGGACGAACGCGTAGCAACACGCGTTGCAGGTGCTAAATCGCGGAGGCCATAGTAATGATGAATTACTTTACTGCTCCCAGAGGGCAACACCACCCCGCTGACCAAGAGCACTGCGAGAGGAAAGTGAGATATGAAAGCCGCGTTTGTAAAGCTGTTAGTCTGCGGCCGTGGCGCAGTGGATAGCGTGCCCGGCATCTGTGGCTGCGGACCATGAAGTCGTCGGTTCGATGCCCGTTGACGGAACTTTTTTCTTTGACTTCTGATCGTGTACATTTTTTGACGTCATTTTCGTGACGGAAATATATCACTGAAGCCTTGGTGGACCCCGGCATTAAACAGTTTCGTGTTAAAAAGAAACGTCCCTGTACTTTTGTATAGCACGTTGAAGATCGGTAGGTAGCCAACATTAATCCGAGATTCACTACTACTGCGTACTTCATCATCATGTCGTACAGTTAGCACGTCAATCCAAATTTAATCTTTTAAAATTTAAGCTTGGCCTGAGAATGTAAACAGAGAGAACAAGATGTTGACATTATGAGGAAGATTTTTACAAGCGCGCGGCCTCGGAGCAAACAGTGGTATTTCATTGAAAACGGGCGCCGTGCGCATCGCTGAAACCTCGGTGTCGGGCCGTGTGGTGCAGCGCAATTCATGCAGAAGCCGGCGTTCAGGACGCAGCTGTGGCGTCGCCGGAGGAGAAGAAGCTCGTTGCGGCGGTTCGGCTGAATAACTGAATGCGGATGGCGTGAGCGATTTCGGGTCGGCGAACGGGCCTTTATTTCGCATCCGTTCGAGATCATGAATGCGGACGATGGGCAATTTTTTCTTCATCCGCGCGGGGATCAGAATGCGGTGCACGCGACAAGCAGCGAGGTGGCGGCGAGACGGAAAGAGACGACGCATTCTGCGGTCGATGCGTCAACCCACAAATCACGAGAAGAGACCAGCGCTCGCTTCAATTTCGGCTCTTCGCGCCTCGCCAAGCGAGAAATCAAAAGCCAATATACGATTGGTTCCACCTTTCCCCCCTGATCTTGTTTTACAGGCCTTCGTTTCTGTTTGCGCGCTTTAAGAAGTCACCGGGGCGGGGGGCACGTCGACGCAAAATGGACAACGTACGAAAGAAGCGAGCCGGTTCGTGTCTTTTTCGTTCTTCTTTGTTCGATTGATGAAACGCTTTTCTTGGCACGCTCTGCGCATTCTCCATTCATTGTTCCGTAGGATGTTCGAAGAAGAGGAGCAGAACGCGTTGGGCGGCGGTGCTTTTTCGATGGCTCGTGCATTTGTTTTTCTTTTCGCTGCTCGCCAACTTGCGTAAATATTTTCCAGTGCAGAATTTTCGTCGACGCGCGTTCTGCACACGCGCAGAGGGGCAGAGGGAGGAAACAAAAACAGGGCACAAGTATAAACACGCGGACACGGACGACGTGCGCTGCCGAGATGCCGTTCATCAAGCGCCCGCCATTCGAATCGCTAGTTGGGTGCACCGCGGTGGACTGCTATCGCGAGCGCGCCGAGGCGGTCGATTCCATATTTACAGCGCCAGACCACACCACCCAGAAGAAGGCACGCAAGACACACGGAGGGCTTCCAGCGCGCTGTGTGTTTTGTGTTCGTTTGTCTCTGTGGTGCCGTCTCGCGCTGTAAATATGGAAGTTGAAACCAATTCGTCCAACATATTGTGGTTCTAAAATACAGGGCGGGCAAACGCGGACACAACAATTAAAGAAGTCACGACACTTGGCGTCTTGTGGTGTCGTGACTTCTTTGTTGTGTCCGTCTTTGCACGCTCTGTCTATTTAGAATGAATACTTACCAACTAGCTGAGCTCTCTGATATTGTGGTTAGCATAGGCGTGCGCACGAGGGGGGGCAGAGGGGGCGCCCCCCCCCCCCCCCTAGTCACCTAAGAAGGGGGGGGCGCGAAATGTGCCCCCCATACATTGACTTAATAGGGAAGGGGGGCGCTGCGACGAGCCTTCCCCCCCCCCCCCCCCCCCCAACCTTGCGCACGCCTATGGTGGTTAACAACGATCGCTTAAATGAGACGTATTCAGCTTTAGGGCAGGCGGTGAAGGCTTGTCCCGTGGTATATGAACGCCTCTTGTCTTCAAATTTGAAGCTGCCCCTTGCGAAATAGCAACGACATGCGCTTCTTCGTTTGTCCCACCTAGACTCTCGTAAATATGTCAGCTTTTTTGTTTTTTGGTGAGGCTACCTATAATTCCAAGTATGTCGGACAAAGCAGACCATGTCGTGAACTTTTCCCAGCAGAATGACGTCTATGGCAGGCTGGTGGCGCAATAATTTTTATGCTTTAGATTCAATTGCTGCTGCCCTCTTACAGATGTTCGTCGAGTTTCCACTTCACAGCGTCGCCATTCTTCGACTCCGTTGCCCCAATAAAAATTCTCCTTGCTTAACCTTTAGCCGCAGTCTTTGAACACTTGTCGGTTTGCAATGTTCTATCATCTAGGGGTACTGCTAAAATATAGATATTTGATACTGTTACAAGTGATGGCAAAAAGAACAAGCAGTGACCACGTTCCACATGAGGCTACATTTTGGCGCTGCTAAGCAAACGAGTAAAATATTTGCAGAGTGAATCCCCGCTTTTTATACAGACGTGTTCATCTGTGGCCGGGAGAAAGCGAGTCCATTTCTGGTCTCCCTCGTTTACTCGTCCCTTTCAGAAGGGACCGCCTCTGGGCACCTGCTGACAACATCGTTCACAGCGCAGTGGTCGCCAAATAAAGTGGCAGAGTGATCGTCGCGCATTGGTAGCTGCTGCACACAACTAAGCCGCACAGCAGTGTGGCCTCGCAGTTCGTGTAGCTCCCAACTTGGTTGCTTTTGTTAGCATTTTCTTCCTTCTTTCTTTTCGCTCAGGCGAGCCGGGATGTGTCGGAGCGGAGAGCGTCTCCCAAATCCCGTTTCCGTCCATTTGTTAGCGCCGGCTCATTATTATTACTTTATTTTTGCACACAGTTTTCACAATCATCGCTCACATATTTCGATTTTATTCTCGCATCTGTTGTTGTGTAGTACAAGCGCTCGCAATGCTCCGCTTTGTGGGCGTTCGTTTTGAAGGCCCACGCATTTTGTGTGCTCGCAAGCTTTCTTCGAAAATATGTACTTTTCTTAACTTTCAATATAACGTTTACCCTTAGCTGGTACGTCATCGCGCCAACTTTTTCGTTTCCTTCTCTTCGTCGCTCCCCCCACTCCCATTGGCTGCCGAAATTTTTTTTTCTCCGTGAGACCGGACTCCTCAGCTTATTTTTGGCGCTTGCCAGATCTCTCTCCGCTCTCAGGTGGCTGCCGGCTCTTTCCTTTTTCCGCATCTCGCTGTAATTAGAATCTCTCACTCGCCGTACATTCACTTAGGCGGAAATGATCGCGGCCCGTGAGGAGCGTTCCCAGCGGGGAGACAGAAACGCCCGCAAATATTTTCCTTCATTAGCTCGCTTATGAAGCGTATGATCAAGGCAGCAGTTGGAAATCTTTGTTTGTTTGCACGAAAACAACGCCGAAGTGCAGTCCTCCCGGTTCTTACCTTATTTTATCCGGGACTCAAAATGATATTTCCACATCATTTCTCATCACCTCACGTTTTCTCTTCGTCTGTTTTTGCCAGCTATGACTGCACTGTTTGCATTATCAATATTTTCCCATTAAATGGACTCAGCTTTAGTACCATTACGGTACCAGGGTTCCACGTATAGTAGTCCTGACCAGGATTTGGGGACATGTGCACGTTGCGCCATCTCTCTTCGGCGACAGCTGCCGTAACTCAATGGGGAATGGGCGAAAATAATCGCATCTCACGAAAAAAAGCTAGTAACCGAAAACGACTCCAGGTTCTATGCAGCAGAGACTTAATTGGACATTCGGGTAAAATTAGTGTGGCACTACAAACCACGTGGTTTCCCACAGTGTTTAATATTTTACAATGAGTCTCCATGTGTTTCTAATGGGCGGTGTTGAATTGTTCTGGGAAGCCACACGACTTGTAGCGCGGTACTCCAATTTAACCAAAATGTTCCAGTAGGTGTAGAGGCGTCGCTTTAGATAAGTAGCTTTTTTTTCGTCAGATATATTTTTTTCGCCTATTTCCAATTCACTTATGGCAGGACGCCATTGCTGCCGCCGACAGACGGCGCCACGTACAGATGCCCCGAATCCTGGCTTATTGCAAAAATGGTTTATTGCAAAAACAATTGCAATCTGTCGGAAACAGGTATCTGCGCAAAACCACGAAACATAAGCAGAAATGCGCATACATGGGATAAGGGCCATACAGCAAGCGTTATCAAGAACCTGTCACATCCGCGTAACCCAGATATCTCATTTCACAGCCGTGAAGCGAAACTGAGGGTGCGCTGACACAAGAAATTAGCGAAGCCTTCCACATTGAACAGCATGGTGTTTCTTGTGTTAGCGTACCCTCAATTTCGCTTGACGGCTGTGAAATCAGATATCCGGGTTACACTGATGTGACAGGTTCTTGATAACGCTTGCTGTATGGCCCTTATCCCATGTATGCGCATTTCTGCTTATGTTTCGTGGTTCTGCGCAGATACCTGTTTCCGATAGATTGCAATTGTTTTCGCAAGAAACCTTGGTTGTCAGTTGAGCGCCCTGTCTTCTTTTCGTCCCATCTTTAGCGCTGTTTCGTTATTCTTTTATTCATGAGCAAAGCGGCGATTTGGGCGAGTTGATAAAGCTTCATCATAAAACAGCGCACACACACACGAAGAGCAAAAAATAAGGAAACCGATGGCACAAGTGCTGACCCTTGTCCACACTTTTGGAACACTTGCAGAACCAAAGCAGAATTGTGTGCTTCACTTCTTTCCATCGCCGTCTACAAACTAGACGAGCTGCGTCTCTCAATTTCTCCCTTATAGCTCTGTCCAGAAACCAAAGGGAAATTTTACTACGAACAGGAGCGACTTTTGAACTCCATTGCGCTCAAGAAACAGCTTGTTATCCCAGCCACGGAAAACACTTCGAAAAAAGATTCATTTGAAATGTCATACACGCTCCTGAGTCACATTTCATCGTTCTCAAGAACGCAAGATTTTACGCATTCCATCAGCTGATTATGGGGCAATGAATGTTGTAAATCAAATGCATCGATACTCAAGGATTTATGTTCCCGGAAACCTTTTTCCTGTAAGGCCTTAACAACAGCTTGAGAATTTGGGACCGAGAATGGGTCTTGAAACCTCGTAGTAGGCAGGTGTTTGTGGAGGTAAACCGACGCGGCGAACTCCCGCTTCGGATACGATCGTCTGTGCAGCACTCGACACAATTGGCGGACATGGTGTACGATAACTTCAGAATTCAAAGTACGGCTATCGTAACCTTACCGAAAAAAAAATCTCGCCGCGTGTCTTTCTCCTGAAATCGTAAAAAGTTTCGCGACTGTTTTGCTAAGGACACGTGGAACGCATAGTCCTTTACGTGTCATTCATTTCGTGCAGACGCCTGTTAGGCGAACGCGTGCACCAAACCGGCAGGTTTCTCACGCAATGGAACTAGCGTGGCGGCAAGCTTACCTTTAACAAACTGCCATAGGTTGCGCGCTTCCGTGCATGATAGTTAGTCCTCTCTGCTATCAACATTCAGAACTGCAATGTCACGGCAAAAGCTGCTAAAGCAGGTTTTGGAGCGCAAATAAAGTACCACGCTGCTTGAGTGCACGACATTTTGAAGCGTGCCAACTTGTGCTTGAGATTCATATGGAAAACAGCGCGATACAAGGGCGAGCAAAATGAACTGCAAAAATAAACACATTTGTTGGTAGTCAGCGCTAGTCCTTGTTTATCGCGCTGTTTTCAACTATGGACATTTTGAAATTCTCAAGCAGGCGTGCAGCGCGCACACCGTACGACGACACGACTGCTGTCTCACAAGTGACATCTTGAGGTGGGCTCTTCGCTCATTTTTACTGCAAGGTAAATTGCGAGCGATGGAAAGGAAAATGATAGGTGTAACCTTAAGAGACACGAATAAATAGAAGCAGCGCGAAAAAACGAACGACAAGAAACACACACAACAGGACTAGCGCTGTACTGCCAACTGAATGTTTATTGAAAAGTTCACCACTTATAGCTATGCCACCAAAAGATTAAAACGTTCTTTTTACAAAGATTAAAACGTTCAGGAAGAAAAACTGATGAGCAAGAAAAAGACAAAAGACCGTTTCACGTGATACCGTATGTACATAGGTTATCGCATAACCTGAAGAAAGTGGCCAACAGGCACCAAGTTAACCTGGTATTTTCCGCTCCCCGTAAACTTTCAACACTGTGTAATGCCATGAAAGGTCGTAAGCCAATGCTATGTACTACTAACCATGAAACAAAATTCACGAAGTGCACCTCTGATGTTGTTTATGAGATACCATTAAGTTGTGGGAGAGTGTACATCGGACAAACTGGGCAATGTTTTAATGATAGGGCTAGGCAACATAAGAACAATGTAAAAAATGGCTATGGCAGCCACCTAGCCTTCCACTGTAAAAAATGCGCATGCACACCCATGTTCGCGGACACCAAGTTTTTGACGTTTGGAAAATCAAAAAAAGAAAGAGAAATCGTGGAAGCGTACTTCATCAATAAAGCTGGAGATAAGTGTGTCAGCGCGGCGTCACTTAGTTTAACTACTCATGAGAGATGTTTTCTCGATAAACACCTGCTAGTATAGCAACACGCATGCCCGCAATCGTTGATTATTTGTGGCGTTTATGTGACAAGGCGTTTTTGGTGGCATAGCTATAAGTGGTGATCTTTTCAATAAACATTCAGTTGGCAGTACAGCGCTAGTCCTGTTGTGTGTGTTTCTTGTCGTTCGTTTTTTCGCGCTGCTTCTATTTATTCGCATCATGAACCGACTCGCCCAAACCCACAAGTTGTTGCTAACGCTTAAGAGACAGGAAGAGAGCAGAGTGGGTCAGGGAACAAACGGGGGTTAAGGATATCATAGTTGAAATCAAGAAGAAGAAATGGATATGGGCCGGACACGTAGCACGTCGACAGGATAACCGCTGGTCATTAAGGGTAACTGACTGGATTCCAAGAGATGGCAAACGCGTGAGGGGGGAGACAGAAAATTAGGTGGGTAGATGAGATTAAGAAGTTTGCAGGTATAACGTGGCAGCAGAAAGCACAGGACCGGGTTGATTGGCGAAACATGAGAGGCCTTTGCCCTGCAGTGGGCGTAGACAGGCTGATGATGATGATGATGATGATGATGATGAAATTGTACGGATAGCACAGGAAGAACCTGTCACTACCGTGGCCCGTCGGAATGCGATAGGGAGTCGACACGTGACGTGTGCGCCGTCCTTGCCTTTGTAATAATAACAATTCCTCGCGTTTAACGCCACGATATGATCATGAGAGACGCCGTAGTGGAGGGCTCTGGAAATTTCGAACTCCTGGGATTCTGTAGCGTGCACTTAAATCTAAGCACACGGGCCTCCAGCATTTTCGCCTGCATCGAAAATGCGGCCTGCGGGTCAGCACCATAGCCGCTAGAGCACCGTGGCGGGTGTCCTTGTAGGGCAGGCAGGGAGGCTGCTATACCAGCTGAGCCGGTCTGACAATCATAGTCTTCCGCGCAAGCAGGCGCTCCTCTGAACCCCTGTTGTCCGTGTGGCTGCCTTTTTGCGCTCACGATAAAAGAATGCAGACGTGCAGAAACAAGAGAATACAGCGCAGACGCTGATAGTCCTCGCTTTTTTCGCGCAGCACTCTATCTTCCAGCATCTGCTTTAGTTAATTATGAATCTGTAACAACTAGCTCAATTTGAAGAGCGGAGCCATTTCAGCTTTTCGTTGCGTCGGGTGGTGTAAACAGCAATCATCGTCGTCATGAACCGGTACGTGCTTGCTTCGTCCTCTTCAACTTCTGCTTCAGTCCTCACAAGACGTGCGCCGATATGTACGGCGTGGAATATAAAAAATCTACGTATCTCAACGAAGTGAATCATGACGAGTGGGCGAAGCACTGGGGATCGTTCTTACCTTAAACCACCCGTCACATTGCCCACTCACGCATGTAAATTATTGAAAACGCGTGTGTACAGGCAAACGCCAGACCTGTGCGGAAAGCGCAGCACAGTCACCGCGAAAGCTGGAAGAGCGCCACTTCTAGAACCGGTTGCAAACTCTCTTGGGGCTACTAATGCAAGTACGCTTGCAATGTACCCACTAATCCATTAATTGATTCGGTGGCTGATGACGATGAAGAACTATGGCCTTTGTAATGGGTTGGAAGCATTCAACGACCCACTCGTAATGTTGTGTGACGCCTGGTTACACAATTCGCATTCTGTGATGCCTGGTTGTTATTTTACTCTTCTACCAAGTTATATTGCGTATGTTCACGCGGTTCCTTCCCGATGTAACGCTTGTATAGGGCTTTTGTGCACAGGCGTGGGGTAGACATGACCTGTCCATGTTTGCTTGTGCAACAGTATGCAACTTATTTCTTGTTGCAAAATTGTTTTACGTCCTCCGAGTGTTGTGCATGTCTCGTGTAAATGTTCAAAAGTTGTACAGGGTTTTCGCGGCTCACGTGTGGGGTTCAACTTGGGAACGAACAAGACGTCGAAATCTATTTCGATCGGTCAAAAGTGGTGGTCTAGGCTTGTGCCACTTATTCCTTAAACAAATCGAGAGCAGGTTTGTATTTCTTAGAGATCAAACCAACGACTTCCTGAGAGTAATAATACAAACAAGATTGCGCGAGTCTCTACCGTATCAACTAATGCTATGCCAGGACCAAGGGTTCATGGTTTCCTCCATGAAGTTGTCTTCTTTTGACATCCTGTATGCACGTTTTTCATTAGAATATTTGAGTGGAGTTAGACGCAAAAAAATTATATAAAGATCTTTTAGAGGTTATGTTACCTGTACCATTGTATCGAGCAGTCTATGAAATCGGATCCGAAGGGAATGTCCTCAAGACAGTAAAGAAAATGCCAGTAAGGGGGGTCAACAAAGTCATTTTTCTTCAAACTTCATAGCAACACACTTTCTGTCAAGCCTTGGCTAGAGCAAAAAGGACTCTTCGTGCCCTGGAGTATAAATTGTATATTATGCAACAGACCAGAAACGATAGAGCACACATTTTTATACTGCTGGGATGACGTATTTTTAAGTTACATTCTACAACGGATGTTAAAGACTTACCGATGACTCCCTATGGTATTCGCTTCCTTCCTACAGATACAGCACCCTATGACATCGTTATGTGGATATGCATGCACAACATATGGAAAACGAGAATGGCGGTACAAAATGCTTACCCAGAGGCTCGTTCCGCTAGAGAGTATTTTATTGAATATGCAGTATATATATAAGAAATGTATCGCCTTCAGGAAGAACAACCAATATTGATGTCTATGTTAGATGGCCTGGTTTCATTGAAGCAATCTGAAATCTTCGACAGGTTGACCTTCCTTTATAGTACCACTAATGTTATGCCTGTTTCTTCTTTTTTGTGTGTACCTTGTGCGTTGAATATGTATGTTTGTGACATGACATTGTAAATTATAGGTAATAAAGAAAAAAAAACCGGTATGCTTGAGTGGTAGAATACTGGGCTTGCACGGAGCGGACCGAGGTTCGAACCCCGTTCCATCCCGGATATCTTTTCTTTCTTTCTTTTTCTTATTTCTTGCGATAGCGGTTACGGACACCGGCGGCGGCGGCGGACAACTACGGCATACTTGTTGTGATCTCATAACGGCTTTCACTGTAATATGCAGTGTGTTTTTGCCGTTGAGCCGCCGCTTCCCGCGCCCTCAACTCCAGAGTAGAATCTTGTTGTCGGCGTTGCCGCTTTGCCTTATTGGGCGAGAACGCTTTCACGATCGTTTTCATCCATGGCAGAAAGAGAATGTGTGATCTGGAACGAGCTTATTCGTCATCGTCATCAGCGTCATCGTCATCGCCGCACAACGGGCGAGCCTAGACCCTCTCATAGATCTCGCCTCTCATAGTTTTAGGTGCTTCGCCCCTAAAACTATGAGAGGCGAGATCGTTACGTGACTGAAGATCACGTAACATCAAGTAGCAACTAGTCACGGGACTAAAAATCACGTAACACCACGTAACTAGTTCCGTGACTAAAATCATGTAGCATCACGCAACTGCTTGCGTGGCTAAAAATCACGTAACATCCCGCAACGTCACGCCACTAACAATCGTGTAACAATTAGTCACGTGATTAAAATCACATAACATCGCGTCACATGACATGTTCCCGCCAGAAACCACATAACAGTCGGTCACCTGGCTAAAATCACACCATCACGTAGCAGGTAGTGACGTGACATATCTAGCTAACTCTAGCCGTACTTAGTACTACTAGCAAAAACTTCGAATCTCTAGCAAAAGCTTGGCATCACTAGCAAAACTTAGCTAGGGCGAACACCAGCTCTCTGGTGGTTCCGGCCTTGCGCCATTAGTGCAAGCTGCGCACTTTTTTTAAAGGGACCCTGAAATGGTTTTGACGATTTTGTACAAACACATTCTAAGGGTCATTTACTGACTGATTTAAGCTCTCTGCGTAAACTGTGTAATTTATTACAACGCTTTAAAGCTACTAATCGCTGCAGATCACTGCGGCTCAGCCAAACGCGCTTTCAACCTCCCATTTACAGTACGACATCCACTGGAAGCGCGACGTCACCCAGGCTGCTGATCTGATTGGGTGTGGAATGCGCATAAGTAAGATCGGCTGATAGATAGAGGCACCTGTCGGAGCAGATATCAACCACTCCGCGATCTTCGTCTCTGTTGCCAGACGGCGTGCCGGCTGCCGGACCCACTGGGCTATGGTATCCGAGATGGCGCGCAACCTGTCGGCGTGCAATCTCGGAGGTCATGACTGGGCGAAGCTCAAATCGTCGAGTACGCTCATGAGAGCTCTGCGATCGCCAACGATGCCAGCAGTGGCGTACCAACTAGTTCGCGAGGGGCGGGGGGGGGGGGGGGGGGGGAAGCCTTCTTTACTCCGTCGGCCATGGCCATACATATGTATACAGAGAGAGTGAGAGAAAGGATATATATATATATATATATATATATATATATATATATATATATATATATATATATATATATATATATATATAGAAGACTTGAAGGGAATATCCGACAGGTCCGGGTAATGTTTGTATTGAATAAACTTGGAGGTCGCACACATCGAAAAGGGAAATACATTTTTTTTCGAGTCATTTATTTTATTTGCATCTTTCTCGATTTTTCGGTCACAGACAAGATCATGATTTTTCGCTCACAACCAACGACGCCGACGCCGGAATTTCTGCGAAACGAGCTCTTTAACGCTATCGCGTTAAAATTAAGGTAGCTTCGCACTAGGGGTGACGAAAGGAGCTGGGCACCCTTCTTTCATATTTTACAGCGCGAGACGACACCACAGAAAGGAAGGCACACTGAGCGCTGACTGACAAGTGATATTTTACTGAAACCAGCGAGTCTTTTTATACCACTGGTGGCGAGGAGAAACGTACAAGAAACATGCGCAGATTTAACATTAGTGCCGGCAGAAAACAGACATGCGTCAAATTTCACAGTCAAGGTATTTGACTTCTTTTTAACGCGATAGCGTTAAAGAGCTCGTTTCGCAGAAATTCCTGCGTCGGCGTCGTTGGTTGTGAGCGAAAAATCATCATCTTGTCCGTGACCGAAAAATCGAGAAAGATGCAAATAAAATAAATAATAAAAATTTTCGGGTCCAAGTGAGGGTCGAACCCGGGTCGTCTGCGTGGCAAGCAGGTGTTCTACCACACAGCCAAGCCTCTGCTTGGATATACTGTCAAAATAACTTCCTCTGCTTGGAAATGCAGTGAAAATAACTTCCATGCTTCGCAAACGCAAGCGTCCTTTATATAGGCGTCCCAATATAACATGCAATATCCCAGGAATATTGCGTGGTACAAGCGTAAATTGCCATCGGGCGTCAGAATATGTGACTATCATAACGATTCCATAGTTTATAGCCAGCCACCCATTACAAACGGCACACACCTTACTGCGCGTATTCCCTTAACACCACGTAGTGGGGGCACAGCGAGTTCGAAAACATTTCCCACATTTGCCGCGCATAATTTCTCCTGGTTTAAACCATACTACAGATTACATAGTACGCACTAAGTGATTGAAGTACGCAGTAGGGACGGGATATCGCTCCTCGCGTTCAACTCTTAAAGGCGAAGCTTAAGGGTCCCCCCAATTTTATGGGACAATGCTGCTGCGGGTGCGCTTATACACATATTTTGCAACTTTGCAATCACATGTGCCGCCTGTATTTCTCTTCTTAGAGTATCGCGATGCTTGCCTGTCACAGTGCAATCTTTGTACATCGGTTCACAAGGTTCGCTGTCATTTTCGTCAGATAGACAATCTCTGGAGTCTGTGGCCACATGACCACAAGTGGCTACGCGTGCGACATTGTCATGGTGCTCTTTAGTCTCTGGTTTATACATCGTCCGGTGTGTCCCACGCACTGTTTCCCACACGACAACGGCAGGGAATAAATTACAGCTTTCTTACACTCGACAAACTGCTTGACATGCCTGACTGAACATCCACGTGGTTCACCATTCCTACAGTTAACCTTTTTTCACATGCCAGCCAATTTTTTGGCAGCCGAGAAGACGACTTCCACACCGCACGTTTTCCAATTCTTTTGAGGTTGTGTGAAACCTGATGAAGGTAGGGCATGGCAACAACTTTTTTTTCTTTTGTCTCTTAGTGTGACCGACTCGCTGACATCTCGAGTTTTAAGGCTATGCGTGAGTTTCTGCGCAACAGCGACCTTAAGCTCGAAGGGTAGCCAGCTTTCGTGAGGCGACTGGTTTGTTCCTTAAGGCTTCGTTCCAGGGTGTGTTCACAACACTTTTTTAAAACATTATCAAAAACACAATGAATAATGGCTCTTTTAACAAGTTTCCAATGGACTAAAGCGTAAGAAAGAGTGGGTGTTTGTGCTCGGGGCTCGTAAGACCAGCATACATGAGAGCGTGTGAAGTGAAGTGAAAGGTCTAAAAATCTTATGGTGTCATGAACTGGTGTTTCATGTGCTAGAACGAAGGGTTCAATGTGCTCAAGAAAGATGGGGTGAACATTTGAAAACAGTACCTCAAATTTGAGGTTGTCACAGCGTAAAAATACAACATAATCGTCTGCAAACCTGAAAGTGTGGCACACATCCACCTTTTCTAAATGGCCTTGCAACCTTTTATCGCGTATGGCCAGAAACATATCGCTGAGAATCGGCGCTAAGCACGAGCCGATGCATATCCCATCTTTCTGGGTATATACTTCCCCCTCCCATTCGGCGCACGTGGAAGAAAGATAAAATTCCAACAGTTTAAGGAAGGCACTTGAAGAAATTCCACGATCGTTTTGAAAGGCTACGATACCATGCTTATCTATGTGGTCGCTGACTGCTGACATTATTTCAGCTTGCGGAATCGTGTAATACAAATCTTGGACGTCGATTGAAAACCCGTACAGCCCCTTATTGTGGTTCTGATTTAGAAACGTGATCACTTCTTCCGATTCTTTTGTTCTAAATGGATCATCAATTGACAAAACACTTAGTTTTTGTTGGCTATACTTAGCAACATGCTCCTGCCAAGTTCCTGTCTCAGAAAGTATTGCACGAAATGGCCAGTTGGACTTACGGGTTTTCACCGTGAAAAACATTCCCAGGCCACCCTTGTGACTGCTCTCAATGATACTCCCCAGATTGTTCAAGTTCAACTTTTTCGCTAGCCTTTTCGCCTGATTCTTAATTCCTGCGACATGAATATCAGGGCGCCTATTAAATACAGCTCGTACACTCTCAGAAGCCTTAGACATATACACGTCTCTATTCAAAACTATGAACCCTCCGTCTTTATCGGTGGAGAGGAGGGACAATGAATGCGCTTTTAGCCGAGTTACAGTCTTGAACAAAGGGAGCTTCCTCTCTGATTGTCTGTACCTACTTAAAATGTCCACACCGTCAGAGATGGAACGATCTACTTCAGTGCCTTGCGCACTCCGAGAAACGTGTCTCACCATGGCCAAGAGCTCCGGTCTGGAGGTCCTTGGTTCCACGGTGAACTTGGGTTCTCGGCTGAGGACTTATCTGGCACAGGGCGCGCGACGCGCTCGCGCAGTCGGCGCGCACCAAAACGCACAATCGAAGCAATGCACGGGTGCGCGGTGCGCGTGAAAGAAAATCGCACTGTCTCCGAAGGTGGCAACTACAAAGTATGTATTAAGTGCCAGATAGATTTAGCGGCCTAAATATATACCACCCTAATAACGCGACAAAAACAGAGCAAACCAGCAAAACGATGTCAAAGTTGGCTGAAAATGCACAGGCGTTCGTTCCGGAGCGATGACGCAGCCTTCTCGACGCGTGAGTTGCAGGCGGCGAACCGTGCGGAGTTAGGTTGAATTCAACCAATAGCGCAACGCTAAACGCGGTATGACGTAGTGAGTGTGAACATCGAACCACGACAGCTAGCTCTCACAAACACGGAGAATCAAAACACAAAGTTGTTTCAATGCGAGGAGACAACGAACTGCAGTCGTTGCATGCACGCGCCGCGTTACGTACTGATTCAGGAAGTCGAAACGAACGAAAGCGCAGAATTGAGACAGCGAAAGCAGAAGGCGAGCAAGAGCTAGCTTGATTCTTTTAACTGCGGTGATCTACGCTTGTCGACTTTATTTCCCGTACGACTTGTCCGGGAGCCGATACAGTTTTACAGGTGGATCGTGTGCCTTGGCATTGTCTGCTCCGCTGTGGCAGCCCACGACACCGCAATACTTCGCGCCTCGCTTCTGCTTTCGAGGGGTCGCTTCTACCGTCGCAGAAATGCAGCTTCGCGCACAGCAAGCCTCTCGGTTCAGCGTGCCAAGCTGACGGCACGGCGCCTAAGTTTCTCGTACCGACTAAAGAACGCGAGCGCACGTGCGCCGCCGCTGTCGGTCATGAAAGAGGTTCAGTCGGCCACGCCTATCCCCAGTTTCGGCAGCGTTTGCCGCCAGAGCCGCATCGCGGCGCTGTCGTCGCTTCGCAAACTTGAGTTTGGGTTCTCTAGCAATGCTCAAAACCGGGTTAAAATGAACAAGTTCTAAAATACCATAATTAACAGAAATAATGAGTAAGTAACCGCAATAATTAACCAAAATCGCTGAAAACGTTTCAGAAATCTGCGGCGGACTCCAAGGCCGGCAAGAGATGGCGCCATCACCTCTCCGAGCGAGTGAATACTCCTCCCTTACGCTTCGTCGGCGCGGCGTTGCTGCTACATCTGAAGGGGCAAACGACAGAACTCGCTGCAGATGACTCGCATCTCAAGTGCCGTAACAATATAAAGCGTAGCAAAAAGTAGCGCACAAGTGGCACACCGAGTGTGGGAATCTCCCTAACAAGATTCTACTCGTGCCGGAAAACTCTACACGCTGACCTCCAACAGTAGCGTAGTCGACGCTACAGTAAAGCGAGCCGCTGGGCGCTCGTGCTGCCTGTGCTACGCACTTCCTTACACACTAAACAAATTCTGACCCATAAGGGTGAGAAAAAGGGTGCGACACCCTATTGCACACCCTTCGAGCACCCTATTTGGGTCGCAGCACCCTACAAGCGGAACGCAAAGGGTGCATACATCACAAGGGTGTAAACTAGGGTGCAAGAAGGGTGCTACGACTAATGGGTGCTGAAGAGCACTCATGAGGGTGTACAGTCGCCGACAAAAGTTTGTGAGCAACGTGGTCAACGAACATAGCCAACAGCCTTTAAAAGTTGTCTGGTTGGCCACCACGGTCTCATTAGAAGCCCTACCAAAGTAGCGGGTATCTGAGTTGGGGCAGCACCCGGCCGAACCTATGTTCTACATTGGTTCTGGCATTCGTGCGGTCTCGGCCTCTTCGGCTCACGGCCGGCGCTGACCACGCGTTGCGCTACAAGCTGACTAGCCATTGGCTGTATACGTAGCTTGTGGAGCTACAATAGGATTTTGACTTTCACCTATGGAGCTATCGGCCTCATGTAATCCAGGTGCAGCGTTGCCAAGAGCCACTGACATCGCTGACGAAAGAACTCCGTCTGGTGCGAGGCCATCTTCTCTTGTTTCTCTCGCACGACCCAAGTTGTAACGTACGCATACACAACTAAGACGGTCGTTAGCGCATCAGAAGCATTGTCATTGAAGGGCTAGCAGTTGAAATGCATCCATGGCTCATCGTCATACTTGTGGTAAACGCGTAAATAGAATGTTAACAGATGTTAACGCCAAACCACTCAACGAAGTCGACGCGACGAAGGCGACAGAATCTGGTCTGCATGCTGCGCCCTCCCAGAGTAAAAAATAAAAACTAAAACAAATCAGATAGAGAGAAATTTTATCTGTGGCCACTGTCGAGAGATGGCGCAACCTTCAATATGTCGTCGGAATGGTAGCATAGTTGGTGGTCGTTTTCACGGGAACTTAATGAACCCTGTAATTATCACGTTCATTATTATGTAGCTTTTGAGTAACTGCTGATCTTGGCTAAGGGATAGGTACAGTATAATTACGACTGCGTATCTTGTGATGCAGCCATGGAATGTAAAATAGTTAACCAAAAATTACGTGATACTTGTACCACCACGTCGGTCGTAATTCAGCGACTATATAGGCGTCCGCACTTCGTATTGGGGTATGTGTAAACACATCTGTGCGTACGCGGTGGTTATAATTTGATCATAGTATGGGTTATATTGTACGCAAATGAATAAATTGTGAATTCAATTCATTGAGTGTGCTTGTACTATGTGTCTTGCAGACCAGCAAACGTGTACTTACTAATAAACGTGTATGTAAATGCGCTGCATCAGCCTTCCGGTGTCCTTGCGCAATCCATGAATGGGCCCGACTGTCAACTATCCGCCAAGACGCCAGTAGTATCAACATTCGTCGCTTAAGGCATAAATGTGTACTCGCTAAATCGGTGCACATGCTAAGCCTAATTGTATTGCTCGCTACGCTAGTCTGGTGTGAGCCATCTTGGTTTTGACGGGGGAGGAACGTTTCTGTGTGTCAAAAGGGACAAACGTTACCACATTTAAGGAAGAATATTGGGGACATCGCCGTTTCTCTCTAAATGGAGCGTGGGTCACTCCATTTTTTAAAGAGTGTATGTGGGCTGTCACACGGCACTGTCTACAGAGTATAGGCATTCTACATTTGTGGCCATCTCTAGCATCCATACTAGGTTTTTGCTCCATTGGTACATCGATGTGGAGCACCCTTCCAGCACCCATTTTAAAGGGTCTTATGACACGATAGCACCCTTTATAAGGGTGCAATCATTACACGCTTTGAAATTTTATGCTGTGCACCCTTTTTTAAGGGTGCTGCGCTCTGCACCCTTCCTTAGCACCCTTTTTTCGAACACCCAATAGGGTGCAAAGGGTGTTCGTCTGGCGACAAGCTCATTTACACCCTTATGGGTCAGAATTTGTTTAGTGTGTAGTTTTCACAGTAGGGGAGCTGTCATGCGTTTTTTACAGCGAAAGCTGTATATGGCTAGGAGAAACGAAAAACCGCTCGGCATCTGTGTCACGAGCGGTCTCCATTGGCTGTGCTATCAGTTACTTCGTTCTGAGCGTCGTGCCCAAGCTCGCGCCAATGGATGGGCCGTGAGTGACGTCGTCCACCCCTTCGCAGCCGTGGCGCCGAGCACGCGCGCATCAATTTCGACTGAGAGCTTCCACATGGGTAAACCACGGGTCCTACGAACTCTCGAACAGCGGACAACTTTAGAAGAGCGCCGACAGTGGAAACGTGAGAGAGCTCGCATTCGCTGGGCCGATGCTGCAGTCCGGGCACAAGAACAGGCCCGCGAGGCCGAGTGCCGGCAACAACTGCGTACTGACGATCCGGCAGCCTTCCAAGCCGCGCTAAATCGGGAGCGGGAATGCAAGCGCCGGTGGCGGGCGGATCTTGCAAACCACGCCGCCGAGTTAGCTCGCGATGTCAAACGCTTGCAGCAACGGCGCGCCGAAGAAGCGGCGTTGCGGGCAGAACAGCGTCGACGTGATGATTGCGGGAACGCGTTCGGCGGGGCGAACGCCCGCTTTCGGCGAGAGTTTCTGCAGCGGCACTTTGGCTTCGGCTGCGACGTCTGTGACCGCCTGTGGTTCGACCACAACCTGGAAACGATAATTGTGGACGGCTTCAGTGCAGCGTCGGGTTGAACCCACTGCTAAACACCGGGGCCGCACATTTCAGCTTCGCTGGTTGACCATTTGTACGGAGTGCTTGGGCGGTGATTTTTTCTTTTTTGTCTCAGCACTCGTTTCCTCCCTCACCTGGCAGGTGAGATGGGACCTAGTCACTGAGCAGTGCATCCGCAAACCACAGTTCATATCACGTGCAACCCTTTGGACTCGGTGTGCTACTTGACAGCATCTGCTATAAAATGGTTGCTGCTTCAGCCTGAATACTCTCAATTCTGCAAGCCGTCAAAAATATTTGCACATCATTTAGCAGATGCGCACTTGCACGGACACAGCGCAAGTAAGCGTTCCATATATTGAATGAAGTCTCCAATGGGAGTGCATTTGAGCGGGCAATGGGATACGTGCTATCGTTTTGGATGTTACTTCTAAGGAAATGTTTACAAGTGCTTGGAATGGCGAATACTTTTCCCTTTCCCCCTCCCCTTAGTGCAGGGTAGCAAACCGGATGCTACACTTCTGGTTAACTTCCCTGCCTTTCTCTCTTATTATTCTCTCTCTCTTGATATATGAACTAAACAAGTGGCTGAACAGAACAAATGTTATATATATATATATATATATATATATATAGTCGACAGCATCGACCTCATCAACCTGCCATGGCTAGGCCAAAGCCTCCGCTCAACATACCGAAGTACAAGGGAACACCAGAAGACGTCCCCGTCGATGAGTGGCTACTCCTTTTCGACACGAAGGTGACCGAGGAATCATGGACACACCGCGATCGGGTCAGTCACTTCAGTGAATACATCGAAGGGGAAGTGTTCAAGTGGTACCTGACAGAGATTTTCGGCAACGACGAGACATGGGACGATATAAAGCGCGACATGCGAAGTCGCTTTGCTACGACTGACGGAGATGCCTTTCGTCTCTTCATCCACTACCGGCTAAATGGAGGGTAGACCATCAAGGATTACTACGACGAGAAAAAACGACTGGGCTCCTTGGCCGAACTTAGAGTGCCACATCATTTCTGGACTGACTGACGGTGTTCCTCCTGATGTGTAACTGGCGCTCACCGGACTGTCTTTCAACTCGTCATCAGAGTGGCTCGCCGCTGCCCAACGGGTCGAGACATCTTTAAGACGGGTGAGAAAAATTTCCGTTACTCTTACTCCTAGTACTACATCAACCTGGAAGTACTACATCAAGAGCTCCACGTCTCTTCAGCAGACCGCAGCAGCCAACATTGACTTCTCGACCGCGTGTCCCACAAAATGAATGTAGATATTGCTCAGCTGCTGGTTTCCCACGACAGTTTCATTGGCACAACGAATGTCCGCGCCGCGGCAACGAGTCCGCTATTGAGACTAGACCGGGAAACGAGGAGAGCGACCCAGAGTTTCATTAATACAGTTCGATGCTCTCATCAACGGAAGGCCAGTAACTGCAATTCTTGATACAGGAGCAACAATTACTTGTATCAGTGAAGATGTGTACAAACAGCTCAAGCTTCAGTTGATGAGAGACTCCAGCATCATGGTGCAGCAAGTTACTTCAAGCATTCGAACTTTGGGTCGCGTAAACATTCAATTGCAAATTGGGAATGTCACAAAGAAAGTTTATGTACACGTTCTGCGAGGCAGAAGAACACATGTAATTCTTGGCCTAGACAACGCTTCGTACTTCAATCTTTCTGTAAACTTGGAAAACCAGTCAGTAACACAGACGTGAAAATTTGAACCTGTCGAATCACAATGAAAAGAAAACCACTAAAGCACCGCTGATGAGAACCCTGTATTCAGAAAACTTGCCAGAACATGAATCAGCAGTGCTCGACTCTCTTTTAAATAAGTATGACGAGATCTTCTCGAAATCCCAGACAGATATTGGATGCATCACTACTGAGCAACATAGGATTGCACTTACCAATGCTGTCCCTATTCATCGAGCACCATACAGATGTTCACAGGCCGACAAAGCAGAAATTAGCAAACAAGTTGACGCCCTCATTAAGCAAGGAGTTGTGAGGCCTTCGTTGTCGCCCTATGCCGCACCGGTCATCTTAGCGGAAAAGAAAGGCGAAGGACGTACTCGTCTATGTATTGACTATCGCAAGCTCAACGCCATAACGGTACACGACTATCAACCAATTCCACGTATAGATGACATTCTGGACCACTTGGGAAAGGCGAATTTTTTCACTACTATAGATGTAACGTCGGGATACTGGCATGTCCGAATGCATCCCGACGACGTTAAAAAAACTGGGGTTTTTCGACTGATGGTCATTATGAGTGGTTGGTAATGCCGTTCGGGTTAAAGAACGCTCCGGCTACATTTGAAAGAGCCATGAAATCAATAATAGCCAAACATCAGCTCACTAATGTTAGCAATTACTTTGACGATGTGGTCGTACACTCAGAGAGATTTGACGATCATATACGACACCTCGAGGCACTGTTGAAAGCTTTTAAAGACGAGAACATAAAACTGAAACGGAAAAAGTGCCAATTTGCAAGATCCAGCATTGAATACTTGGGCCACAAAATCTCACAAGGAATAGTGACACCTAAGCAAAGTAACGTGGCTGCAATACTCAAATTTCCGACACCTAAACGAGAGAAAGACCTCCAGCGTTTCCTGGGCACTGTAAACACTTACCGTCAGTTACCTCATTTCAGCGACATCGCTCTCCCACTCACGAAACTACTCCACAAAGGAAGCAAGTGAACGTGGACAGAAGCATGCGAGCAAGCTTTTCGGGAACTGAAGGAGCGCATAACTGAAGAACCGGTGCTTCGCATATACGACACTTCGAGACCATGTACTGTGTACTGTGATGCATCTGGCGAAGGCATTGGTGCAGTGCTGAAGCAACCTGACGACAAAGGCAAGGAACATCCCGTTGCCTATTACTCCCGCAAACTACTTAAGCACGAGGTCAATTATGCTGTTACAGAAAGAGAATGCCTTGCCATTATAGATGCCATTGTAGATGCCATTGATAAATGACATTGCTACCTTCATGCAAAGTCATTCACTGTTGTAACGGATCACTCTGCACTACAGTGGCTGAAGAATATTAAGAATCATCAAGGTCGTCTCTTCCGGTGGTCGTTGAAACTTTCGATGTATGAAGTAAACATCAAACATCAAAAGGGCATAAGCAATGTCGAAGCAGATGCACTCTCAGCGCCCCAATAGTTCAACTTCTGTCCCACGATGAACTTGAACGATGCAGCAATGAGCGCCCAAAAGGAACGTATTCATTGGAAAACAACGTAGTCATCGTCAAAAGAAAAGGACTAAGGAAGATCTATGTGCCCCATGAACTACGCCCAACCATTCTTAAGAACGCACATCAACATTTTGGGCATGTCGGAGTGAAGAAGACAATATCACTCTTGACACCGCAATATTATTGGCCGGATATGGTAACCGATGTTGCCACCTACATTCGGCATTGTGATACATGCCAGAGATGCAAGAAGACGAAAAGAAAGAAGTATGGAACACTTGACTCCCTGCCTCCTGCTGAAGAGCTTTTGACCTTTTTGCGATGGACACCATTGGGGAATTTTGTGGATAGGGCTCATGAAAAAGGTTTGTCCACTTGGTTATTGACCATGCTACTTGCTACGTATGGGCGTTCGCCCATAAAAGTGAGAACAGCGACGCCTACATCTCATGCTTAAAAACCATTTTTGCTGCCGGTAAACCACGGAAGTTTATTTCAGATTGTGGAACAGGATTCACTGCAGGAAAATTTAAACAGTTTCTAAAACATAACCGAATACACCAACTCTTCACCTAATCTCATCATCCGCAGTGCAATGCTATGAACGAGCGGACAAACCAGACCATCGTAACCAGACTTAAGTGCAAGATCAATGACGAGCCACAGAAATGTTGACTAAGCTGCTGTCGGAGGTAATAGACGAATACAACAGAACGCCTCACGAAGTTACCGGCTACGCACCGTCCTTCCTGATGTATGGAATTCCATCTTATCCAACTGTACTGAAACAGCGAGAACAAACGGTGGAAGAAGCTCAGAAAGCTGCTGTTAATAATTCTATCGCCTACCACAATAAGAACAAAGTAATCTATGATAAGAAATTTCTTCCGATTGAGTCCCAAGTCGGTGACTTCGTCCTTTACGAGACACCATGGCATCCCAACAACGGCAAACTGAGTTCCGTCATGGAAGGACCCTACAAGATTCTACGCAAAGTCTCACTAGTGAACTATGAGATCAACCGCGCCGTGTTGCCCTTAGGTAGAAACTCGGACATTGTTCATGTTACCTAACTACGACGTTATTTTGTACCTTCTGAACTGAGACTTTCTTGAGGGGAGGGTGAAGAGTGTAACGTATGAACAAAGTGATGGTAGGAGAAGCCGACGAAGAAGTGCGCGTGCATTAGAATAAATGGATGACATCTGAATCACGACGTATCTCTGTTCTCTAACGTCACACACACACACACACACACACACACACATATATATATATATATATATATATATATATATATATATATATATATATATATATATATATATCAAGCACGTAGGAAAAATTGTTCTCGTAAGGACTGACGTTTCGGCCGCGGGACCGGCCTTCGTCGGAGTGATGCACACATGCGACATCAACGCAATATAAGACGACCAATGACTTACCGTTGCACTATTATTGGCTGACAAGCGATTGTTAAAAGCACGTGGTGAACAGTGCGCGTGATAGGACAAGAAAACTGGTATGTACGCATGCGTATTTGCGGGCGAACACGGAGTGCAAAAATAAAGCGACAGTATATATGCGTCACCAAAACGAAAATACGTGATAGGTTCAACTGAGCACAGATCAACATAAGCGCGTGCGCAACATCTCGTCATGATCCGAGAGAAAATGAAATGAAATAGGGAACTAATCTATCTGCGTAAAAATCTAGCGGTAATAATAAGGGGGAAGTCAAGAGGAACTAAATGGGTAGAAAGGAAAGTTTGCCAGCACTTTCATTCATACCACAAGTGACGGCCTTAAATTTATAGATTAAATACGATTCTCGAAGCTCTCTTTCGTGGTGGGAACGGAAACCAGATTGAAGGGATTGTAGCTGTAATATTATCAAATGAGTGGCCCGGAATGCGCACGTGTTTTGATAGCGGAAGGTTCGGAATAGTGGCAGCATGACACTTATGGTTGTTAAATCGGTATCTGAACGGCGTTTCGGTTTGTCCAATGTACTGTAAATTGCAGACGGAACACTCGAGCAAATAGATACAGTTGTAGGTGTCACACGTGAAATTACCTTTAATCTTATAGAACAATTCGGAAGCAGTGCTTTTAGCAATATCTGACATTTTCATATGCGCGCAGACCTTGCATCGCGGCTTCTTTCAAGGTCGACAACCGACATTATCGGGAACGCTTGTCTTAGAAGAAGTTAGGATATCATGCAGATTACGAGACCGTCTGAAGACTACCCGAGGTGGCACTGGAAAGATTAATTTAAGATTAGCACTCTGCGCTAGTATGTTGAAATGCTTTTTAAGAATTGAAGAAACGTTTGGCACCGATGCTGAGTGTGTTAGGACCAGGTTACTTTGTGCCTGAACTGACGGTTGCTTCTTAGCGCGGAACAAATCCTTGCGATTAAGTGCATCGGCTCTTTTAACGGCTCCACTAATTAAAAAGTTAATTAATTTAACTGTCTTAATTACTGTCCCAAATCACGTCTTCAACCATGTTAAGATCCCTCCCGCTACAGAAAAACCATATGTGAAGACAGCGAGCAAATACCGCATTTTGCTGGATTTTCTAAAAATTTTGGACACATTTCTTGAAACACCCTGTATACTGTCGCTTTATTTTTTCACTCCGTTTTCGCCCGCAAATACGCATGCGTACATTCCAGTTTTCTTGTCCTATCACGCGTACTGTTCACCACGTGCTTTTAACAATCGCTTGTCAGCCAATAATAGTGCTACGCTAAGTCATTGGTCGTCTTATATTGCGTTGATGTCGCATGTGTGCATCACTCCGACGAAGGCCGGTCCCGCGGCCGAAACGTCAGTCCTTACGAGAACAATTTTTCCTACGTGCTTGATATATTTTTTTGAACTGTTACTTCCGGGTCCTGTGTTATCCCTTCATTGTTTCAATTACGATGGATCCCCGTAAAAGCACGAGGAAAAATATCAACTGGAGGTATCCGTCAACCCCCCATTTCTACGACTGTATTAGGCGACTCCCAAGTCAAGTACCTCTTCCACCACTTTGACCCTAACCGCACCGCTACTCCAGCTTTTGTGTGGCAGTCTGGCGCCCGCATAACTGACGCGCGTGTGCTCCTGGACTTTGTGCCATCGTCAACTACAACCCTCATCCTCAATGTGGGTACCAATGACTTGACCTCCTCTACCGGACGTGTAACCTTCGACAACTACCGTGACCTACTTCACATCATAGCCAAGGATTGACCAGGCCACAGTCGTGTGTACGCCAGCCTGGTCCTGCCGAGAGCTACGAATCGTCATTATGGTAAGCGAAATGATAGCCTTGTTCGTCACTGCAATCGCGAGGCCTGCGCTTTCAATAGGCTACTACAAAACTTCTGCCGGCGTTCCAGTTTTGTGTATTTCATCGACCATTATTTTGAATGGTTGCCTTCCGCTCGCATTCTCGCTGCTGATGGCATCCATTCTAGTTTCGAGGGCGTCGCGTTAATGGCTACGCACCTCCAGAGACTGTGCTTTGGAACAACAAATGCTTTTTCTTCCTTTTGGAAAGACACTGCTCCTTGCCTGCTGATACACTCTAAAACTTTTCACGCGTAGCAAGCGTGAGTGGGGGCGATTTTTTACACGCTTGGTCTAAGCGTGATGTGCTGTCACGTTGAAAAATCACGCTTCCTAAGCGTGATTCGCGGGTTGAATAACGCTTGCCAAGCGTGGGTGGAGGCGATTTTTTGCACGCTTGTTCTAAGCGTGGTGCACTTTCACGCTAAGCAAACCACGCTTGCTAGCCGTGACTGGCGACCTTTCTCACGCTTAGAAAAGGTGTAAGAGAGGAGTTTTACTTACTTAATGCGGCATTCTCCTGCTCCTTAAGATGCCTTTCCGGCCGTTAGAAATCATCTAAAATGAAAGCTGCAAGAAGATATTTATTTTGCTGTATGGGCTTGGCGCCGGCTTGGACGGTATATATACTGATGCTTGGCAATTAATTAGCTAATTGCGAAAATCAACTCTCACTTTCATCTTGCACATGTCCAAACTATAGAATGCTACACTGCGACAGCCTGAAATGAGCTTGCTAGCCGGAATATAATTACGGAATACGGTTTACAGTACAGGCAGTAAGCAAGAAATAAGAGACAATCTTTCATTAATTCACTGGCTACCCTTTCCATGTTGTACCCGACGGCACATGTTGGGTGTCTGCACACAGCTCAAGATCGGCAGTGCGCTCTGTATTTACGGTGCAGCTAGCAAGCTCATGTTGTGCTGTCGCAGTGGAATGTTCTATAGTCAACACATGTGAGGGATGAAAACTGAAACTTGATTTTTGTAATTAGCTATTTTATGCTGGGCAACCAGTACATTTACCCTCCAAGCAGCCTCCAACCAATAACAAATAAAGCACTCCAAAGAACATCTTCTTTCAGCTTCATTTTTAAACACTTTCTGACGGTCAGAAACACATCTTATAGAGCAGGAGAATCCCGCATCAAGTAAATAAAAATCCTCTCTTACACCTTAACTAAGCATTAGGAGGGCCTCCAGTCACTGATCGAAAAGCCTTACATTGCGATTGGGGCGTTAGATCTTCGTTGTGGACCGTCCAAAAATGAGTAGAGTTGGCAGAATGAAAGCGTTATGGATTGTTCCTGAAACTTCGCTAGTCACAAATCCAAACGCCATGGAAGCCAGTGCAGGACAAACTTTCATAAAGCATCTTGCACAACTGCTACCGGCGAATCCTACAATTAAGCCGCTGATCTGCATTCTTTCAGCGCGATTGTTTATATACACGGTCATTAAGAAAATTAAGGCAGGGATTTAGTGCGGAGTGCTCCGAGGCTTGAGAGTTTAAATCAAAGATAAAGAGTTAAATAGAACCGAAACATTTACAAGAATCTTAAACTTGAGTGAAACTTTTTATTTTCACTTGCTTACAAGAACGGTTCTCTCTACAGAAGAGCAATCCAAGAAAATAACACGCACAGGAACTATAAAATAGGCCCAAGATGAACTTTTGATGTCGCTTTGAGCGGCACGCGAACTGTGCTCTGTACTTAACTGAAACGAAGTGTAGTTCAGTAAACAAATCCTTCACCATTTTCTCCGCCCATGGAATTTCTTCGGTACCGCACAGTTCACGACTGCTTGAACGAAGCCAAGCAACTGCCAAAAGCAGCCGGATACGCAAGGTCCTTTACGTAGTACACACGCAAACAAAGCACCAATGCTTTTTTCCAGCGACGTGTCTGGTTCCAGCTTCAGGATTTAGCTGGGCTCTTTGCCGCATGCCAGCGCCTTCCCGTCACCCCACACAATCCACGGCCAACAATGTCTACGGATGAAACCTGGCAAAGATAAAAAAAAGAAAAATTAAATTGGTACCTGATGGGTGGACAGCTGTAAAATTTCACTTCGTACAAAACTACAAATTCATGAAAATGATTTTGTCGGCAAAGCTCACATTGCGATTGCGGCACTAAATCTCCTCATACCCGGCTCAAAACTGAGTAGTGTTAGAAGAATAAAGATGTTTTGAATTGTCTCTGAAACTTGGCTCTTACAAAATATTTCACTCACCTCTGAAATTAGGGCCATTTTCGCGAGCCTTGGCCGCAAGTACACGTCGACCTCTCTGTACGATGGGTCCGCTAAGGATGCCAGTGTTGCCACTGCAGGTAGAATTTTCCTTAGGCGTCTGACATTCTCCTCGACCGTGCTTGAAATATGTTTACTTTCGAAGGCAAGCTGAAAGAGAAAACGTGGAAATTAAACTTCACGAACACAGAATACAGCGCACAATCAGCAAAACTTCGTGGCTTTTTGTTGGTTTAGTCATACGGGCATTGGGGGGCCAGCAAGAACAATACAAACGAGTTTTGAAGTCGTACAGTCAAGTATAAGGTGTACACCGGCGATCTATTTCAGCATGAATTTAAAAAAAAAATTGTATTAAAGAAAAGTTGATGACATTCCAGAAAAACAAAAACGTGGTTCCTATCGCAAGGACGGTCGCCCAGAGAATCTCAATTAAAAAAATTTGTGGTATTCAGATGCACATATCGACAGAACAGGCACTCAGCGCGGTAAAAATTAAAAAAAAGAACCGTGAAACGGGGTATCACAGTGACGGCATTTCGCTGTACCAATAAAGCATTCGCTGCTAATTTCAGAAACAGCATTCAAAAGATGAGCTATTAACTACACAACTGAGTACCATACAAAGCACTTCCTTTTTGTATTCGCGACAATTTTGTGCGTTTACAGTGAAAGTTGCACGTCCGAATTGACTATTTTTAAACGTTTGCTGTGCTTGAGCCGCTTAGAAAAAACAGACTTTCTGTAATTCCGTATAAGTTTGCTCTAAGATCACGACATGACCGCAACGGAGCTCCATCCTTGCTGCCACGACAGCTAACATTACCGCCCGCAGAAGCACTGGCTCAACGTACTGCACCGTATGGTAAAGTATTGATGCTTCCTCAAGGTAAAGCAAATAATAACTGCACACAACTGAGACTTCACCCAGCCGCCTGAAGTTCCTGAAGGTGACGCAATTGTATCTTACCATATAATGTTAGATTGCGACATAAATATCTCGTCTGTACCCAGAACGATCTCTTGGCAATAGCGGCTTCCATATAATAGACTCATGTGTTGCGCACGCACATACAACAAGCAAAGTACAGTCGAGATGTGCAGCACAAACACACAATTTTATTGTGGCCTTAACGCGGTTGTGTTTTATAGGATGTAGCACAATTTTAACGCTTCGTAATGTACGCATCGACTGCGTGAATTTACAGTATACAATATATTTTTCGCCATTTTCGAGGCGCTTTGCGGAGCACGGAGGAAGCAGGTGCTGTTCACCCACCGCGCGAGGCGCCAGCAGGCCCCTTTACTGGCGTTGCGCCTCCTCGCCCGAAAAAGGCCACCGCCGCGAACCGCAACGCAGCCGTGAAATTTGGCTGATTTGGCGCCGACTAGCCAAACTAGCCAAAGCTTTGGAGCGCCAGACGCGGAGACCGTTGGAAACCCGGCGGCGAAGGAGAAACGGCTCACAGCCACGGCAACGAGAGCAACTGTCCTTCCTTCTTTCTTGTCATCGTTCCCCGTCGATCACACGACGCGAGTGAAACAGAAGCTACAGTACTCTCGGACTGAAAAGCGACATCACTTTCTTTACTACAACGACTTCCATGAGCAATTACCCAAGGTAACCATGTCATGTCGCTAAGAATCCGGCATGTAAAGATAATGCTGGATCTGATGTAAGCATTCGAGTCAAAATACGCCGCTATGACAGGAAATCGAGATGTTAGAAACGGAAGTACGTGAATTACTTAGCCCTAAGTTGTCGCGTTTCAATCCGTGAGTATTGTACGCAGAGAACTTGGCTCGACATTAATATGAAGTTCGGATATCAATAGGAAGGTCTACAGAATACGCCAAGAACGTCACTGTTCGGAAAATAGACGCAAAATATATAATGAGCCAGGACATTTCAAATTAATTTGCTTACCCAAGTATTCCAAGCGGCCGTGAATGGCAGGCCAGTGCCCATAGTACGCAGTTGGCAGAGAGTGGCGCCGTGTCGCGCGAGGATTCCGGGCAGTCGCATTCGGTGTTCTTGCATCTACCGCGCTGCACACCACGCAGGTCAATCAATGTCAAGTTATTCATGAAGCTGTTCCTCCTTCACCACTTTTCTCAACCACACAAAGCGAGCCCACCGCACAGTACACTCGAAGGCCAAGCAGACACCTGGCAGAGACGACGCACAATGCACCTGCTGAGTCAATGGCTCCAACGGCTCTAACCCCGTTTCCCGCCAAAAGTATATACTGAAGCGAGCGCCACCTTTCAAAGCGCTCGCGTTGAAAACAAAAATAAATGAAAGGAGGCACAAGTCACAGCAGCCAATCAGAAGCGCGTAACGGCGACGTCGCACGGCTGCTTTGGCGATTGTATCAGGATATATATACGCGTGACGAGGAGAAGTGCGATCGGCGGCGCGGACTTTTGCTCAGCGTGAGTTTTCCGGTTCTCACGCATAGAATCCCCCTATCGCGCGTAAAATAAAGCAAATGCACGTTTCCTCGACCGGCGTCACGCTTGGGCGAAGGAAAACCACGCATATTTTGAGCAAATGGTGCTCAAAATGTATTTTACGACGCCGAGGAGCGCGTTTCACGCTTACTACGCGTGAAAGGTTTTAGAGTGTAGACCCAACGTGCTCTCGGCATTCAGCAAGCCAGTCACTCAAGTTTTCCTAGTCCCAGTGAATTCCCTGCCTTAAGTGCAACGATACCGCAGCGATCACCACCAGCGCCGTTTTCGCCAGGAACTCGACTTTCATCGAACCAACCGACCCACCACTCAGGCCCCCCCTGCTCCCGTGCACTGTACAGTGGACCTGAACCCGTCAGTGCACCAGCTGACGACTTCCGCTACCGTGTCCTCAACTAGCCCACCAACCTATCAACCAGACCCTCTGCCAGATCAGCGTCCACTAGGAACCAGACTACGACCTAGACCGCCCCAACCAGCAACGCAAAGCACCACGCGGACCACTTCCCGAAAGACTCGGCAACAAAACAAAGCGACAAACTGACTAGGTGAGCCTTGTGCCGAGAAGGCGAATACCTCCAGTGCATTCTTAGAGCTGAGAAAAACAGTGGAAAAGCGCATCCGAAACGAACTGCATGCTTCAACCCTTAGTGCATACTAAGCGGCTCGCGTTGCACCTAGGGGACTTAGTCTTTCTGTAAAAGCAGCCACGAGCCATATGTCCGCTAAAAATATCGGTGAATGGCGCGAGATCCTTACAAAGGCCTCTTTGGATCTTACCCGTATTGTTCAGAACCATTACCAGCATGCTTTAAAAGACTCTCTAAACACGGAACGACAACTGTACGCGAGTAGTGACCTCAGTGCGCATGAAATTGCCGAATTGGGAAAGATATAAAGTAAAGAAGCTAAGCGAGATTTACGACAAAAAATGTAAAAAGTTGCTCCGTGATGGCGTGAACCGCTCGTTGTTTCCAAAACAGATAATAACGGCAGTCCCGACAAACTCGTTTCCTGAGCTAGAGGATAGCACGCCGCCGTCCACCAACGTAGTAAACCTTTCGCATGTTAGCTTAAATAGGGACGAACTGCGCGTCTTGTCACGGGGCCTCACCTTCTGTCCTGCAACAGGCGGATATGATGATTTCCAATTGGCTAAGGATTTAGAGAATTTTTCACGTAACATGCGCCTACGAGAGTATTTCCATAACAGTCCGTCAACTAGTGACACTCAGCCAGTTATGTTTAGCAACAAACGTTGGACACCTCCAGTGCAACGTGACAAATACCTAGACATGTATATTGAAGCTGTCCAACACGATTTCCTTAAAGCCTACGAAAAGCAAAAATCGTTTAAATCTAATATTTCATTTGAGGAAAGGGAAGCTATTGCGTCACTGGCTAAACGCAGTGATATCGTGATAAAGCCAGCCGACAAAGGTGGTGCCGTTGTAATTATGAGCAAAACAGATTATACAAGCGAAGCCCATAGACAGCTTAACAATCCGGTTTTTTATAAGCACCTAGACTATGATCCCACAGAAGAGTTTAAAGCAGTTGTACAAGATACTATCAATGATCTCGTAAAATCAAATCAATTAGGCGACAAGGCAGTACGTTCTCTCGTCCCGCTCAGTCCCGTCCCTGGCAGGTTCTATTTGCTGCCCAAAATAAAGAAAACTGTCCTGGTCGCCCCATTGTTTCGGGCATTGGCACCGTTACGGAGCAACTTTCCCGCTACGTTGATGTAAGTAGTCTTCCATGTAAATTCTCGTCCTATCTCAAGGACACAAACCATTTTTTGTTGGACATTGATGACCTCGTTATACCAGATAATTCCCTGCTCGTGACTTTAGACGTGGTTTCACTGTATACCAATATACCCCATAGCGACGGTATCCACGCAGTAGTTCATGCGTACGAAGGATCGTCTGATGAAAAACCCATTGGAAGTGATACATTAGCTACCTTATTGAAATTAATCTTACAGCTTAATAATTTTGAATTTAACGGCTCTAATTATCTTCAAGTAAGTGGAACATCAATGGGCACTCGTATTGGACCTAATTACGCTAGTCTTTTCATGTCGGTTCTGGAAAATGACTTCATTAGAAATCGCGCGTTAAAGCCACTTTATTATAAGCGATTTATAGATGACATTTTTCTCATCTGGCCCCATGGTGAAAATGAACTTTTATCCTTCATAGCTGATTTCAACACCGTTCACCAATCTATTTCGTTTTCGCATGAATACTCTCGTTCTACCATTAATTTTCTGGACGTCACAGTTGCCATATCTGACAACAAACTAACCACCAAGCTTTACAGGAAACCTACAGACAGGCACCGTTATCTTCACTTTAAAAGTTCGCATGTAAAACATTGGAAAACGTGTATACCGTATAGTCAGGCGCTCCGCTTTAAGAGAATTTGCTCGGAGCAGTCAGACTTTCGTGAAAACTGTGAACAACTCCGCGAAGCTTCAATCCAACAGGAATACCCACCCCGCATTGTTGAGGATGCCGTTAAAAGAGCCGATGCACTTAATCGCAAGGATTTGTTCCGCGCTAAGAAGCAACCGTCAGTTCAGGCACAAAGTAACCTGGTCCTAACACACTCAGCATCGGTGCCAAACGTTTCTTCAATTCTTAAAAAGCATTTCAACATACTAGCGCAGAGTGCTAATCTTAAATTAATCTTTCCAGTGCCACCTCGGGTAGTCTTCAGACGGTCTCGTAATCTGCATGATATCCTAACTTCTTCTAAGACAAGCGTTCCCGATAATGTCGGTTGTCGACCTTGCAAGAAGCCGCGATGCAAGGTCTGCGCGCGTATGAAAATGTCAGATATTGCTAAAAGCACTGCTTCCGAATTGTTCTATAAGATTAAAGGTAATTTCACGTGTGACACCTACAACTGTATCTATTTGCTCGAGTGTTCCGTCTGCAATTTACAGTACATTGGACAAACCGAAACGCCGTTCAGATACCGATTTAACAACCATAAGTGTCATGCTGCCACTATTCCGAACCTTCCGCTATCAAAACACGTGCGCATTCCGGGCCACTCATTTGATAATATTACAGCTACAATCCTTCAATCTGGTTTCCGTTCCCACCACGAAAGAGAGCTTCGAGAATCGTATTTAATCTATAAATTTAAGGCCGTCACTTGTGGTATGAATGAAAGTGCTGGCAAACTTTCCTTTCTACCCATTTAGTTCCTCTTGACTTCCCCCTTATTATTACCGCTAGATTTTTACGCAGATAGATTAGTTCCCTATTTCATTTCATTTTCTCTCGGATCATGACGAGATGTTGCGCACGCGCTTATGTTGATCTGTGCTCAGTTGAACCTATCACGTATTTTCGTTTTGGTGACGCATATATACTGTCGCTTTATTTTTGCACTCCGTGTTCGCCCGCAAATACGCATGCGTACATACCAGTTTTCTTGTCCTATCACGCGCACTGTTCACCACGTGCTTTTAACAATCGCTTGTCAGCCAATAATAGTGCAACGGTAAGTCATTGGTCGTCTTATATTGCGTTGATGTCGCATGTGTGCATCACTCCGACGAAGGCCGGTCCCGCGGCCGAAACGTCAGTCCTTACGAGAACAATTTTTCCTACGTGCTTGATATATTTTTTTGAACTGTTACTTCCGGGTCCTGTGTTATCCCTTCATTGTTTATATATATATATATCTGAGCTTCACTGTATATAGGTTAAAAACTTCAAGTATTTTTCAGAAGGAAAGAAGTGTGAACTTAAGGGCTCGTTTGCTTTGTTCGGATCCTGCCGGTGGCAGGATCCGAACCTGCGATCTTCGAAAGTCTCAGATTCGGATCCTGCCAGTGGCAAGTTATCTTTTCGTCCACTTTTCTTTCTTCACATTTACATTACAATTACTTCTAATAACGTCCCCTATACTTTCCTTGGCATCATTGTCTGTGCGTTCTCATTAAGTATTTTTCAGGTTGCACTGCTTTTTAAGGCAGCTCGCGGTTAATTTGCACTATTGAATTACTGCTATGAACTAATTTTAACGAAGCCGCGTGCTTTGAGCATCAGACTGTCTCGCAAAGTCTGAAAACAGCACTCGGGGACGTAGAACCTGGACTGAACAAGACACCTGGCGGTCGCCATCTTGCATCCACAAAGGGAATCGGCGTATAACAATGCTGGCCGTTATTCGCGTGCCCCTGCAGAGCTAATGTTTATTTGGCGGAGTGCTAGAGTGCAGAGCGTATGTAGAGTTCTCATTACATCTTTCGTGCATTGCTGTAAATAGATACTAACTGTGCAAACTTATGTACAAGGAAAGCGAAAAAGAAAAAAAAATTATCGAGCGCTTGATCTGTCTTTTGCGTCTTCTTTTGTGCGGTCCTTTTTCCCAAGCTTCGCGCAGTTGATGCTCGTGTCTGGCATGCTAAGGGCGAAAGCGGAAGGCGCACTGAGGCATTAAACATTCAGCCTTGAAAAACTACAAAAGCACAGTTGGGCAACCTATCTGCGAACGTTGGAAGAGCGAAGCGCGATAGAGCCGATCAAAGTTACTCGGCGCATTACAATGCGCAGCAGTCATTTCGAAAATTTGCCACTCGTGCGAGGAACATTCAAAGGGAGAGTCCAACCCGAGTCGCGGGTATCAAAAATTAAACAGGACTTCAGTGCCGGCACTCGTGTCCGTAGAAGGCATTCCGCGGTGGTCGTGCATATTGAGGAACAGGTGCGATGATGTACGCCCTTTGCAGACGAACGCCCCGCGTGCGAGTGTCCGCTTTCAAGTGCCGCTTGAAATCCATCGCGTGCCAGTTTCCACGCAACGTGTTCCTTCTCATTAAGCTTTGGACCGCCACCCGGGTTTCCTTTCTCGGCGTTGAGAAGTCAGTCTCGTTATAAGGCGGACGCCTCTTAATTTAAATCTGAGATTGACTTTGCCGGTAAAAAAAACAGACGCCTAGCCGAGTGGCGCGGACCTTCACCTGCGTCTTCTCTGGGCCACAATAAAGTTAATTCAACAACAGCTACTCCCGTAAACGAACACACCTTTCGTTTACAAATATTTCCTCGACCTATTTTCTCTGTTTCTTTGAATGCCTTGTGTAAACAGGGCTAGTTGACCGTAAGGACTTTGTGCTGATTATATTTTTCTTTATATCAACTTTTTTTTTTCCGGCGGCAATAGCCTGCATTGAATAAACTGAATACGCGTTGATTGCTTACATTGTTTTCGGTTTCCTCCTTTAGTGGTTGTTTTCGTGAAATTTGAAGAACGCTGTTTATACAGAATTTTGCGCACACTATGAGAGGGCAGTATTGTTCTATGATCATCGCTGTGATAGTCGGCCCTTTGCTAAATTTTCTTGGCCTCAGTGCTGTGCCTTGGTGCGCTTTGTGCTCCCGTTAGCCCAGTTTCCATTCACATACGCACGCGCACAATTATTCCAAGTGCAGTCAGGGACGTTGCACTGGCGTCAGTGGCACCGCCATTACTGGGGCATAAAACTTAAATTTTTTTTGGGGGGGGGGGAGGGGGGGGGGGGGGGCGCTCTCCTGGGAAGATATAGGCTCGGTGCGCTTCTAAAGAGCGAGGTACCGCCTCCTTCGCAATCTCTTTAAAGAAGACGAATCGATTCGGCCAAGCAGTATATGCGCTTTCTTAATAATGAAAAGTTCTCTGGGAGGTTGTGCTCTATTTTTCATTCACTAAATTGGAAGAGCATATTTGTGCTCAAGGTGTAGTCGCCGCTTACCCGCACGAACCCACATTTGAGGGGGGCTAGTTTGAGTGAAGTGGATGTTGATTGAAGACGCCTGAAAAAGGACCCTTACCTTACGAGAATGTTCATAGAAGCTCCCTCGCGTTTCTACTGAGTCGTTGTCACTTTCAGTAGACGTTCTGTTGATATACACTTAAATGTGAGGCACGGTGTTTGTAAACATTACCGTTACACTGTAGCTGTCGCTTGCTCCAAGAATACCAGCGACACTTTTATTGCTAATGCTTTCTGCGACCATGCTCGCTCTTAACAAAACAAGCATCTTTAAGCGTTCAGTGACAGCGGCCACTGTAGCAAGAATAGGGAGAAATGAAACAGGAAGAAACGTGTCGTACTTACATTCATAGCGTATCTCACAGCATAAAGAAAGAAAGCATTAGATGCAGCGTTAATGTTGCGTTTACGGCTGCCAGTAAGCTAGGTTGGCCCGCTGTGGAGGTAAAAAATGAACCAGTAGCAGGCAAGAAGCGGACTGACATTTGTTTCGTAAAACACACCAACAAGTTTTCTGAGTGCCGTACAGGTGAGGTATATAAGGTTTCTTTTAACTGCGGCCGCTTCTATTGGAACATAAGAGGTCGTTAACTGGAGGCTCACCTTCCAATCTGTCTTTACATTGTCGAGAAGTGCACGCCGAAGTTCGATGAATCCGTAGTTTTGTACCGGCACAGGAGTGAAGAAACGCGTCTGATGATTGAGGCTTGGCATATTGATAATAGCGGTAGCGCCAACGTGGTAGCCAACCATCGATTTACTTGCATAAAGAAGAAATGAAATGACTTAACAGTTACCTTTCACGTAAACCCCCCACGCGTTCTGGATTGATAGGTTCGCCTATTGCATGGGCATGCGCAGATAAGTTTCTTGCCTTCTTTCTTTTCCGCCGTCTTCAGCTGATAGTCGGCGTTTGTGGTGTCCTGACTTGTTTCTTGTGTCCGTGTTTGCACGCCCTGTCTACTACAACGCACAAACGTTTTCAACCGACTACGTTTTCACGGGAGTGGGAACTTTGTCAAGCGGATTGTCGCTTTTTTTTCCCACCCCCTGCATCACTATTTCTGTACTGATGGTAAATAAACATTATTATTATTATTATTATTATTATTATTATTATTATTATTATTATTATTATTATTATTATTATTATTATTATTATTATACGAGTGGGCTGCTCTTACGGCACATATACATACCTCTTGAATACGGATCATCCTCTAACCTGTGATAAGAGCGACGAGACGCTAACAGTGCTTCATGCTCAGCTATAATGACGTAAACAAATGCCGAAAGAAAAAAAAAACAAAAAAACAAAGCACTTGCTCTTAGCACGAAGGATTCCACAACAGCCAGTAATGTTCTCGGCTCTGAACGTTTATTTATTCCAGCGAAAGCCTTGGATGCCTCATCAAACGGGACCGTCGGCGCTGACCGTCCCGCGGCGTCGGGCACGAATGATGCAAAAACTCATCATCACATGATGACATCACAATATGGCATCATCATGACATCACAAGTTCTGGTGTGACGTCATGCCGTTCTAGCGCCCTTCTGGCGAACAAAACCGGAGAGCGCGCGACTTCAAAAGAAGTGGCACGTGACGCCGCGGCTCCCTTCGGGGGTCTCGTGCGGGGCCTCCTTATCTATCTCGCCCTTCGAAGCAACGACACGACCTGCCGACGCGTTTTGCTGGTGTATTCGGTCTGCCAATATGTTACACTATGACGACATGCTGTCTTTGGAGGCGTCGTCGTCGGCCTAGTGTGACCAGATGGTCCGGCAACATCGTCTGCCTCGTGGCTGCGTCGGTGTCGTGTCGCTCTAGTGCACTATCGACTGAGAAGGAAAAAAAAAGGTGGCCTTCCAGTCGTCTTAGGGGAACGCACAAGGCATGGTAGGGCATGAATAACTTTATTGTGGTCCTGATGATCAGTCCGGGACTGATGCTGGCCGCTCCCACGTCGGAACAGAGAGGCCAAGCCCCTGTGCCGCCACACGGGCCCTCTGGACAGCCCTGAGTTGGTCCGCCCGCACGTCAATGTGCAGCATCAGCTGCCGCCACTGTTCACCTTGAGAAGCATCGGCGGCCAACGCCGAGCATATGTATTTCTTTATTTATTTGATACTGTCAACCCCGTGCTTGGGGTCATTACAGGGTCATCGCATAATATTCACACAAAAAAGCAACATTCAATAGCACATAGGAATAACAGATGAATAACTAGAATCAGGAAAATAAGTAACAAACAACAGTGACTATACAGATAAAAATCGAGGAACAAATGCTCGCACCAGAAGTTAGCGCGCATCGATACAGAGAAAACTGTCCAACGCATCTTCAAAATTGACTGCCGTTGTTTGTTGAAGAACCGCATTAGCTAAACTATTCCACATGTCTATATCGCCTGGGAAAGAGGAGTGGCGGAAAGCATTCGTGCGTGTGAAATAAGTTTGAATAGCTCTACTATTATTAAGACGATCACATCGCCTTTCAGGCGACTGAAGATGCATGTTTATGTTTGTTTGCCCACTTATAATCTTAAAAAAACATGGCTGATCCCTCTGTCAAAGGAATCGGTATAACACGAAAGTGTTATACCGTATAGGTATTTGTTTCTATCAATGCGAAGCACATTGTGAAAAAATGGAAATAGCATTTTCTGGTGAGCAAGTTCGGCACAGTTACGGGGGGGTATTCCTGCTTCTTGCATTCATTAGGAGGGGGGAGTCAGATTTGCGGTATTTATTTAAGATAAACCTGACTGCTTCCCTCTGATTCCAAACGTCGTCTGGGAACAAGACAACGTTTGCGTACGCAAGTACTGGACTGACGAATGAGATCACAAGGGCCGTTTTTGCGCCGTAGTTGTCCGCCGCCGCCGCCGCTGCGGCCGCCGGTGTCTGTAACCAGTATCGCGCGAAATAAGGAAAAAACATATCTGATCCCTCTGTCAAAGCAATCGGTATAACACGAAAGTGAAACGTGTATTCACATAAGTACTTGAGCGTTTATTGTGCATTGTTTCGCCACAAGGGAGAAGGAATGAATGCTGCAGCAACAAATTGTAATGTGACGTGAAGAACGGCAAGCAGCTCGAAGCATGCAGCGTGCAACTCAAGCAGAAAGGACGCACGAAATGAGCATACACAAGACGAGCACGGACTGTCACAGCTCGACATTTAAAGCGCGCTGCTCTAACACAAAGACGCACGAAACGAACGCACAAGTATACACACGACGACCGCGAAAAACTGCCACAATTATTACTTCGTGTGTAAGCGGCGCGCTCCATTCGTAAACGCGGCTGGTGCGGTGAACGAAGCGACCTTCGTGCACTCTTTAACCACTGTAACTTCAAAGCAAACTTGCGGTGGAAGCACAAGGCGTCCGAAGCGCCCGAATGCCCCGATCAGGAGAAAAGCGCGCGCGCACCAGCGACGACGCCCCGTGGAGGCGCACGCTCATCCCAGCGAGAGGCGCGACGGCCTTTAGAGCGCGCGCTCCGTGACACCTTCGCGCCATCTCGCTAGTGATGACGAAAACGCGCTGAAGTCGAGGAGCTCTGAGGACCGCCAACGGTATATGGTGTGTATAAATAGCTTGCCGTTAGCAAACTGAGGAACGTACGCTCCCGTAGCCGAGTGGTTCCGTGCCGCGCGCTGCAGAGCGAGAGGTCGTAGGTTCGACGCCTGGCGACGGAACTTTCTCTTCAAATTTTTCTTTGATCTCATTATGTTAGTTTATATTTTACAACGTCATATCCATGACGGAAATACGTCAGAGGAGCCGTGGTGGACCCCGGCATAAAACACTTTCGTGTTAAAAAAAAAGAAATTTGAGGTGATGCCCCAATAGACCGGTATCCCACAGTCCGGATTAAACTTATTCATGACGACCGGGTACGTCCGCGTTTGCAGAAGCCGTAATGTAACCGCCTGTTTAATCTAGAATGTGGCAAGGGGAATGCCCTGCGCCCTAGATAATGGTGCTTCGTGATCTCGTTGTAACTTAACAGCTGGTCTCCAAACTCGGGAGCGGGAGATTGAGCCCCCCTCAGGGAGTGCACGGCCCCCTAGTCCTCGTGCCTACCTCTGCGCCACCTCGTTGAGGTTACGCGGGGCTCCCTCCACTGACCCCATGTGCGCCGGAAACCAAGCAACGGTATGCGAAGTGATGCCCCTACCCTGCAGCAGTCTGTAAGCCGCTTCTGCAACATCTCCCCTCAAGAAGAGTCACTAAAGACTAAAACCGAATCAATGAGTGCGAGAGCCACCTGCTCAGCGGCACCCGGATATAAACGGAAGCGGCAATTCGAACGCGTCCTTTGCCATCTACCACAACCACCGAGTAATCATCTCTCCCATTCATCCATGCCGCGTCAACAAACGCACACTCCTCCTCCCGATCCTTTGCTTCTCGCAACAAAGCCCTAGCTCTCGCCATTCGCCTCCCTACGTTGTGCACAGGGTGCACATTCCGCGGAAACGGACGAACCATGATATTAGCCTTAAAATTCACGTTCTACTCGGCACCCTGCGAGCTTTTCCATCCTCCGTTAGTTTTCGCTTACAAGATAGCACTATATTTCGAATTATTTGTCCAAGAAACTCTTTGCACGGCCTCTCACGGAGGGCAGTCGCTGCGATGATTTCTGTAAGATGTCTCCGGCTGCTTGCCTTCTTAGGCACTAGTGGCATTTTTTTTTTAACCCGCTACTATGTGCAACTTTTCAGCTTAGAGTCTCCACAGTCATTGTCATGTTTATAATGTGCGTTTTATTCTTTTTTTTTTAGAACGAAAATTTTAATCCTCTTTACATCTACAGAACACATAGCAATGCATGAAGAATCAGCAAGTCCTTGAAGCTCGTCGACATGGCGCTCTTTGTCGATATTTGGCTCTTGTTCCATAAACCACATCAGTGGCCCAGTGGAATCCTGCGGACATCAGAAACCAGATGTTTTTTCACTTGACCTGCAGTTAAAGCTCTGCCTTCCTCGCGACTTATGACGACGGGCGGTGACTCTCATTTATCGTCTATCGCTTATTAGCGTCTGCAAATGCCCGCTACTGCATCATCCGAATGACAAAAAAGGACAAGAGCGTGTTGGTGTATGCAGGTGTCTCCGCATGGATAGTCTCCATCCAGACTGTTAACCTGGTTGAGCTCTCTGCCTGATACTTAGTGTCTTTCTTTATATACGGTCACAACGACTGTACATTTTTTTGTCTTCTCTCCCTCCTGTTCTTCTGGCCACCTTCTCTCGATAAATACTCTAACTATAAAGTCTGTCCTTATCATTTCTTTGTCAAACCGAAGCAACACTCATCGACGCATTGATAAAGGCGTCGATGTTTCATCGTATATACCATTTAGACGTACACACATGTAGTTAATTTCGCATTGCGTCCATAAGAGGAAACAAAATGGCGGGACTGGAGTGAAATCCTGACAAAGAAATCCTGACAAAGCCCAATTAAAGGGGCCCTAACACTTTTTGAGCATGGTCAGAAAACGCTGCCGATCGGTATTCGAGGCTCCCGAGAACACGCGAGCCAAATATTATAGCGCAGCACGCGGCCTGGAATTGCGATAAATTCTCAGTCAGCTAAAAATTGCTTTTTCTATCGATCGATGATGCTATATACTAAAAAATCACTGCGTCACAGGCCCAAGTATCAAACCATTGGCTGATTTGAGCATGGCGCGCTCTGGAGTTACTGGGGCCGCCGCAGGAGGCCGCGACGTGTCCGCACCTGCGCACGCGATAGCACTGAAAAGCCGCGCGTTCGTAGAAAAAAAAATACAAGTGAGAGACCGGCAGATCCCACGCATTATGGGAGTCGGTGTAATGCGAAGCAGCCAGCATATCATGCTGTACATAACATGCATGTCGTGATTTTTCATGTTACCACCGTCCATTTTTGTTCGTCATACAGGCACGTCGCGCAATACCCATTTTGGTGTATCTCAAGCTAGCGAACTGGACGCAAGCGCACCACAAGCGTGACATGTAAATGGCGTTGTACATGACATGCATGTCATGATTTTCATGTTACTACTTGTCATTTATGTTCGCCATACAGTCACGTCACGCAATACCAAATTTGGTGTATATCAAGCTAGCGAAACGGCCGCGAGCGTGCCATGAGCGTGGCATGCAAGTGATGTTGCACATGACATGTCATTATTTCCATATTATTACCACTTGTCATTAAAGTTCGTCATACAGTCACGTCATGCAATACCAAAATTGGGGTACATCGAGCTAGCGAAACGGCCGCGAGCATGCCATGATCGTGACATGCAAGTCATGCTGTACATGAGATGTCATGATTTCCATATCCACTTGTCATTAAAATATGGACTGATGGGCTAGTTGGTGAGCCATGATTTTCGAAGAAGCAGCGCACAGAAGGACACAAATACGCACACATAAAATGACTGAAATACAGCGTTTGTCTTTGCGTTATTTTATGTGTGCGTATTTGTGTCCTTTTGTGCGCTGCTTCTTCGAAAATCTTGTTATTAAAGTTCATCATATAGTCGCGTCACGCAATACCAAATTTGGAGTATATCAAGCTAGCGAAACGCCCGTCAGCGCACCATGAGCGTGGCATGTAAATCATGTTGTATATGACATGCACGTCATCATTTTCATTTTGCCACCTGTCATTTATGTTGGTCATGCAGAAATGTCTCCTCATAGCAATTTTTGGCTATATCAAGTTAAGGAAACGGCCGCAGGAGCACCGCGGCCATGGCGTCTAAACCATACAGTTCATGACAAGTTATTCATAATTTTCATGATAAGACCAGTAATTCATGTTCGTCATGCAGTCATGTTATGTCATACCAATTTTGGTATACATCCCATTAACGATACGGTCTGGAAAGAACGAAGTCGTATGCAGATAGATAGATAGATAGATAGATAGATAGATAGATAGATAGATAGATAGATAGATAGATAGATAGATAGATAGATAGATAGATAGATAGATAGATAGATGCGCTCAAAGTCGCCGAAGTTTGCTATGAAATGCTTGGCATTTAAAAAAGTGCTCAAGGTCATGAGGCGCGCGTGACGTATCTTCTTCCCTCATGCTATCCCTCCCTGCTTAGCTTCCAGCGCTTTCGTCTGGACGGGAGAAGAGATCGCAGCGTGCGACAAATCTTTGTAACTCCGCCTGTACTGGACGGATTCTAAAAATTTTTGCAGTGGTCAATTCGTGAGGCGATACGCTTCTTTAGTGAATTCATCGCGTGGCTACTTGAAAAGTGTTGCAGGCCCCTTTAAGGGCGATGTATACATGGTAACAGCATATATTTTAGTGCATACGCGCGCTGTTGATATCCGAAGTTTTACTGTTTCGCCAACTTAAGTACGCATCGTATGCTTCTTGTTCATCAGTAAGCAAGAAATGAAGTTTTAGTGAAGACGTTATAATTAACAGTTGTCTGAAATAAATCATTAAAAATACCCATGAAGAGTGTCAGGCGCGGGAAAGCCGAGCAAAACATTTGACGTTTCTACTTTGGCGTTTTTTTTTCCTATTTGGCCACAGCTTATTGCTCGGCCAGGGTAGAGTACTCATCTCAGAAACAACGCAACAACACTAGGACGCAGAAAGGAACAGCGGACCAGCGCCGGGGTCCCGCTGGGTAGAATGCATGCTGCTACAAATCGTCCCAGCCTAAACACAAAACCAGCGCTATCATTTTGGGCAATCGTCCGCCTCGGTACTACAGTGGCCACGGTGCTGGGCTGCCGACGTCGGGGGTTCCGGCCTTGGCAGTCGCATTTTGACGGAGGCGAAATGCCAGAGGCCCGTGTACTGTGCGATGTCAGGGCACATTAAAGGTCACCAGGTGGTCGAAATTTCCGGAGCCCTCCACTGCGGCGTTTCTGACAATCATATCGTGATTTTAGCTCGTAATACTCCATAAGTCATTTTTATTACTACTTTGAGCAATTGGAAAAGTGATGGTTATAATATTTTTGCTCTACCTGTTAGCTAACGCGAAACGATAGTAGGCCTATCTTCCTCATGCAACCCGATGACATAATTTACTGCGTTATGTGAAATCGCCCTGATTTGAAAATAACTCCTCGTAGTATGCTGCACTTCCTGACGAAAACTTTACTTCCATTCATATCTGAAGATAATAGATGTTGATTGCTTGCGTAACAACCTTCGATGAAGGTTATGATGCAAGGACAACTGAATAGTGCAGCGGTTATGTAAGGTGGGAGAGGAAAACGTGGAGAGACAAGCACTGCCTTGGATGGATAGTTGAGTGGATGGACGGTACAACAAGGTTTTTATGCGGGGACGAAAATAGCGTACACTGCCTGACGTGATCCAGCCACCCAATAAACTACTCAGAGTACGCAGCATAACAAGAACTTTGAAGAATGTACACACATAAAAACCACATAAACGCATAAAATTAACTGTCAGGCATTGCATACTTGTGCACATTGATAAGGGACCATATTAGCAATTTGACTGTGAAATTAACATAGGCGTACATACAATAAACACGCAACTGCTACATAGTGCAGCTTTTGCTCATCAGGACACACCCGTATATAGTTTCTGACAGATCCTTCCTTTTGAGATCATGAAAATCCTCGCAAGCAGCGCAGCACCAGGGGGGAGGGGAGACCCGAGGCTCTACCTTTTGAATGGGTTGCCCGAGCGATTCATTAGTTCATCGGCACGTTCACATTGATGAGCACTTGGCGCACCCGTCATTCAAGTCATTGAATTCATACGTTTTTCTCCTCGCCGCGCGTAGGGTCTCAACGAAGCGCTCATTCGTGCCCTTCTCTACTACCGTAAGCGAACGCACATGAAACATTTCAGATGCCAATAATGTACACTGGTGCAAGCGAATGTCGTCCTAGCGAGGTTTACGAAGAGTGGATCGGCGGTGCGGAGAGGAAATGGACAAGTGAATCGAGTTATCTAAGCTCGAGGAAGCGGAGCCCACCGACTGATCACGCTGGCCCACCGGTTTCCGAATCGGCTCGCCGCGTCCGGCGCTGCTTTCGTTTCGTTCCGGCTCCAGTGTTGTCGCTCGCGATGCGGCTTCCGGGGGCGCGGCCTGTCAGTTCGTTAGCGATGTCCTCGCGGCTTCTTGCTCAGTTTCATTCTGCGCGCGATTACCGGCGAAACCTATCGACGGGCGCGCTGTACCGGAGCCTTTTTATTTTCTTTTTTTACGAGCCCGTGGCGACGTTTCATCAGGAGCTTACGGTGCCTGATTATCCTGATGGTGCGTAAGCAATTTTCATCCCGGTTCGGTGAATGTGCCGTCGCTTTGTGGCTGAATGCTCTCTGCAGTAGTCGCACCTTGCGTATCCAGTGGCGTCGGTAGTCCTTTGTGCCTCTAGCGACGTTCGATGCTTTTCTCATTACCGCAGTCGTACAGGCGTGACACGTCGTTCGTTCGTTGGTGTGGAATGAACTACAGCAAGCGTTCCAAGTTCCACGTTTGCGGCTAGCTGCCTGAAAGAGGCTGACAGAGGTGTCACGTGGTGGACTGCATTATCGTAATCTTGCGTACCAGCGCACAAAGAACGAAAGAACGCAAAACGAAGACCCCTGTCATTTCACACCTCCCTTTGTTCTTCAAGCGCCATTAGCCAAGATGAAAGCCAACCTCGTCCAATCAACAATCCTGCTGAGCTGTCGCCACCAGAGGATGCAATGAAAGAACCTTGCAACCTGTGGTAGGACAACACTCGGACTGTGCAACCGGATTTCATTAACTGGTTGCAGCTGTTCTGTTGACATTTTCGATTTGTTTCGCTTCTGCGCCTAATTCCTGAATGTTGTTCGTTGAGCTCAGCGTCTCAGTGCAATGCCTTATAATGGCTTGAAACTGCAACCGCAACAAAAGTTGTATTAAGCACTTTGCCGTAGCGCAATTCGGCTTGGCGCCTCGAATCACGTGGATGGTTTTTTCACCCGAAAACTGAGGGTGCGACATTTTCGGGCCGCAAGGAAATGGCCGAAAAATACGGGCGACATCAAGTGGGTTCGCGATACTTAAGAGAAAAGAAAGATTGAAAATTTGTTTAAATTTAGTTCTTTCATGCAATAGCTAATGCATGATAGGTGACTCCAAAAACAATTTTCACGAGATAAGCGTCATGAATCTATAGATAACAATGAGGTATTATGTGAGCTGCAACAGTCTCACACAAAGCGAAATTATAGAGCACTGGTCTCTACAGACTTCAACGCAAGTCGCTGAGGTGTTGCTACGTTTTCTTGGAGAAATCGGATTGAATGACACATCGTGACAGCGCATTGGCAATGGATTTGTGTACTAGTTGGACACTGCGTTTAGTCAAACTGACTCAGTAGTGTCGTCAATGGAACTTATGTCATATGCCCTACCAAACTGCGATGATATGAAAGCGCATCGGAGCGTGGTAAATTTCGTCTTGATGAAGATCGGTCTCCGATCGAAACGTCACAAATAAAGTTTTTAGAAGCGTATATATATTTCTCCTATTTGTTCTACGGCAACCGAAGCCAGACTCTTCATAATCTACGTGTATATATATATATATATATATATATATATATATATATATATATATATATATATATATAGCGACAGGCTGAAGAGAACGAAGAAGATTAAAAAGAAGACGACGTTGAGAGAGCTCTGCGAGTGCTGGGCGCCATCTTGTCAGACGCTGAACTTATTCTGTGTGTAGAGTGTGGAAATATATTTTCCCCGTAACATCTTTGGTGGAAGGTGCTGGGTATTCTCCTCACACAAGCCGAAGTTAGTTGCCTCTTCAATGGCGATGGAACTCAACAATGCCGCCCCGTCATCTGCTGCTGTGCCCTCTCCAACCGGCCCGTCAACCCTCATCTTGGAGCCCCCGAGAGACCCAGGTACCTTTTCGGGTACCGATGGCGTGGACGTGGAAGACTGACTAAAGACATACGAACGTGTGGGCGTACGTATGCGATGGGACCCAACGCTTATGCTGGCCAATGTGATTTTCTAAGGTCTGGCATGAAACGCACGAGGAGGAGCTTACCAGCTGGGATATGTGCAAGCAAAAGCTTCGGGAGCTGTTTGGCAGGCCTGCGTGCCGCCCAAAAAGAGCTCGCGTCTCGTGTTCAGTCATGCACAGAGTCCTACCTCACGTACATTCAGGACGGGCTCGCTTGGTGCCGCAATGTGGATCCGCAGATGTCTGAAGCCGATAAGGTCGCCCATGTGATCAAGGGTATAGCCGATGATGCCTTTCACCTTCTTGTATTCAAGAACTCATCTACTGTGCAAGACATCATTTCTGAATGCCGGCGCTTTGAGGAAGCCAATAGCCGCCGTGTTCTCCATCAATTTGCACGCCTACCTAACACGGCTGCTACATCCACCTGCGAAGACCCCCGACTGCCCTCTACGGAAAGTTCCAGTGATGTTGTCCACATTGTCCGCCGGGAAATCGAAGCCGCAGCTCCACTCACGTCAACAGCCCTCAACTCCGACAACTATCACGCCACCGTCTCGCTCATTCAGACCGTCGTGCCTCAGGAATTGGCCAACGTCGGCTTGAACAACATCTGCGCTATTCGTCGACCAGACTGTGCCCCACCAAATCCGCCTGTCGCTGTACATCCAACCGACGTTTTTCTGCTCCCCCCGCGTTATCGCAACCCGGCGGAATGGCGCACACTAGGCGATCGGACAATATGTTTCAACTGCGGTCGTATCGGCCATATTTCTCGTCACTGCCGTGCTTGGTCCAACTCGACACCATGGCCCTACCCTCCATCCCATCGCCTACCTGCCGGTAATTCCCGCTCATCGCCGCAAACGGACCCGCTGACGCCTGATGCCACTTCTTTGCCTACTCGACCCAGCCGCTCCCCTTCGCCGCAACGCCGTTTCTCCCGCTCGCCCCCGTCGCGTCGATCGCCGTCCCCAAGCTCCTTCCGGCGCTCACCTCCGGAAAACTGACGGGAGCAGCTCCTAGAGGTGATGCTGCAATAACGACCCGATGCGAAAATCCTCTACTGACCCTGCCCGCACATCGAAACCTTATCAGTGTAGACTTGGACGGTGTACCAGTTACGGCCCTAATTGACACTGGCGCGCACGTGTCGGTTATGAACGCTGACCTTAGATTACGCCTGAAGAAAGTCGTTACAACTGCCCAAACTCCTATGCTCCGAACTGCCGATGATGGAACACCTGCTGTGATTGGTGTGTGTTCAGCTCGTGTGAGCGTCGCCGGACACCACACATCGGTTATGTTTTACGTCCTGGAACATTGCCCTCACGACCTAATTTTGGGACTTGATTTCTTGTCAGAACATTCGGCCTTGATAGACTGTTCTGCTGGTGTGGTGCAACTCGCTCTACCTTCTGCTGTTGATCCTCCCGGTTGCCCTCCAAGCCGGCTCTTTTCCGCAGAACACATTCGCCTTCCGCAACGGACAGTTGTGTACATCGACGTCACACCCGTTCCACCGGTACCAGATGGTGACTATATAGTGTCCCCCCAATGTTGACGTCCTGCGTTCGCACAACGTTGCGTTTCCGCACACTGTCATTACTGTAACGGACAACGCATCATGTCTACCGCTAGTAACTTTTGGTCTCTGTACACAAGTTCTTTCTCGCGGCATTTCACTTGCGGAAATCATGCCGGCGGCAGACTGCCATATTTCAACTCTAAGTTACGACAGAGCTTCGGGTGCAGAGAAAACTTCCCCTACTACTTCATCAGAACAAGGCGCCTTGACGAAGATGATTGCACTCGACTTACCGACCCAACATGCTGATGAACTTCGCGCTCTCCTTGCGTCCTTTTGGGACATCTTCGACCATGGCGACCGCCCTCTCGGACAAACGTCAGTTGTCAAACATCGGATTGACACAGGCGACGTGAGACCAATCCATCGGCGACCCTACCGCGTCTCCCATACTGAGCGACACATCATCCAACAAGAAGTCGACAAAATGCTTTCTCGGAATATCATCGAGCCTTCCTGCAGTCCCTGGGCATCCTCTATTGTCCTTGTTAAGAAGGACAACAGTTGGCGATTTTGCGTTGATTATCGGCATCTAAACAAGATCACAAAAAAGGACGTCTAGCCCCGCATTGACGATGCCCTCGATTGCCTTCACGGCACGCAATATTTTTCTTCCATCGACCTACGCTCCGGGTACTGGCAAATTGCCGTTGACGACATGGACCGCGAGAAGACGGCGTTCATCACTCCCGACGGCATTTACCAGTTTAAAGTGGTGCCATTCGGTTTGTGCAACGCGCCCGCTACGTTTGAACTTATGATGGATGCCCTTCTGCATGGCTTCAAGTGGTCCATCTGCCTATGCTACCTGGATGATGTAATCGTCTTTTCTCCATCCTTTGCGACGCACCTTGAAAGGCTATCGAAGATATTATCTGTCTTCCGTAAAGCGGGCCTGCAGCTAAATTCGGCGAAGTGCCACTTTGGTCGTCGTGAAATTTCTGTGCTCGGACATCTCGTTGATTCCTTCGGTGTTCGCCCTGATCACGATAAAATACGGGCAGTCAAAGATTTTCCTGTGCCAACTTGTTCCAAAGACGTTCGCAGTTTCTTTGGCCTCTGCTCTTATTTCCTTCGCTTTGTCAAAAACTTTGCCGACGTCGCACGCCCTCTCACTCAGCTCCTCAAGAAAGACGCTGCCTTCGTGTGGGGCCCTGAGCAAGCGGATGCGTTCTCCAATCTAGTCCAACTGCTTACTTCTCCACCTATTCTCGCCCACTTTGACGTCTCAGCTCCAACAGAAGTCCGTACCGATGCAGGTGGCCATGGCATCGGTGCAGTCCTGGCCTATAAACAACAGGGTCCGGAACGCGTTGTTGTGTATGCCAGCCGCCTTCTTTCTGATGCTGAGCGCAAGTACTCCATTACCGAACGCGAATGTCTGGCGCTCGTTTGGGCTGTCGGAAAATTTCGCCCCATTTGTACGGCCGGCCATTCACAGTGATCACTGATCATCATGCTTTGTGCTGGCTTTCGTCCCTGAAAGACCCTTCAGGCCGCCTTGGTCGTTGGGCGCTACGCCTGCAAGAATTCAACTACTCAGTCGTGTACAAAACCGGCCGCTTGCATCAAGATGCCGACTGCTTGTCCCGATATCCTGTCGACCCACCAGAGAGTTCTACGGCCACGCTATCTACCAACGTTCTCTCTCTCTCCGCTTTTCACCACATCGGACTCGAGCATCGGCGGGACACCTTCCTGCACAACATCATCCAAAGGTTGCCACCAATCGACGCCCGACCCTTCCCTTCGAATGTTTGAGCAACATGCGTCCTGACGGCCCCGACAGACTACTCGTCGTTCCTGCTCACCTGCGTCAGACCGTTAGATTCGGTTAGAGACGGTTAGAGTATTGGTGGTTGGCTGTTAGAGACGGTTAGAGTATTGGTGGCAGAAAAGTAGAGATAAAGGACAAAAATGAAGAATGGGGAAAAATAAGGTCATTCTGCCTTAGGAGGCAGAGAGATGGACCGTGAATTTATATTTTTCTTTGCTATATAACAGATTTAATCAATGTAGATAAGGCATTAGGTCAACATAAAAAGAAAGTTTTTTTTCGAGCCTGGTGGCAGACATGTCACCGCCCTGTTATAAAGGGGACGCTCATAGCATCCATCCATCAATCCACAGAGTTCGCCGGCGCTTCTTCTGGCCTGGTTTGTACCGCGACGTCTGCCGTTATATTGCTGCGTGCGATTTTTGCCAACGACGGAAAAAAACCTACTACCCATCCTGCCGGACACCTTCAGCCGCTCGACATACCATCAGAGCCATTTTACCGCGTAGGTGTTGATCTCCTCGGCCCTTTTCCTACATCGGCTGCAGGAAATAGGTGGATTGCAGTGGCAACCGATTACACAACCCGATACGCAATCACACGGGCTCTTCCAACTAGCTGTGCAACTGATGTCGCCGACTTTCTCCTGGAGAACGTCATCCTACACCACGGCGCTCCTCGGCAGCTCCTCACCGACCGAAGCCGCTACTTCCTTTCAAAAGTGGTTGACGACCTTCTACGATCCTGCGCAACTAAACACAAGCTTTCAACTGCTTATCATCCGCAAACCAACGGTCTAACCGAGCGCCTTAATCGAACTGTTACTGACATGTTATCCATGTATGTCTCCGCGGACCATCGCGACTCGGACACTACGTTACCGTTTGTCACATTTGCCTATAATTCTTCTCGACACGATACCACTGGGTTCTCTCCATTTTTTCTGTTGTTCGGCCGCGACCCTTTGCTACCTTTCGACACACTCTTGCCATCCAGACTAAGTTTTACGTCGGAGTACGCTCGGGAAGCAGTAACTAAGGCCCAGGAGGCGCGTCAAGTTGCTCGACGCCGACTAACGGACTCGCAAGACAACCAGAGGCGCATGTATGACACCCGACGTCGTGACGTCCACTACACACCCGGTAGTCTGGTTCTGCTTTGGTCGCCCTCGCGCCGCCTTGGACTTTCGGAGAAGTTACTTCCACGGTATTCCGGCCCTTACCGCATCCTACGCCCAGTGACCGACGTCACCTACGAAATAACCCCTAGTGACCCGACCGTCGTTAACCCTCGTACTGACGTCGTACATGTTAGGCGGCTCAAGCCATATTACTCGAGTGCCTTTTGATTAGCACCGGGTCGGTGCTCCAGCCGCCCGGAAATCATGTAACGGGCTGAAGAGGACGAAGAGGATTGAAAAGAAGACGACGTTGAGAGAGCTCTGCGAGTGCTGGGCGCCATCTTGTCAGACGCTGAACTTATTCTGTGTGTAGAGAGTGGAAATATATTTTCCCCGTAACAATATATATATATATATATATATATATATATATATATATATATATATATATATATATATATATATATATATTCTCTGTGTGTGTGTGTGTGTGTGTGTGCGTGAAGACCAGAAATGGAATTTGAACGCAATCCGTTGGCATCGCGGCATAACTATCGCAGGACTATCTTATTGAAGAATGATTGGCAGTTTTCATTATTTGAGGAGCATGAAAAATGTAGTCGAACAAAAGCTCGCTTACCATGGACGTAGGCTTTTTTTTTTTCTTCTTTCTGGACGATTTCAGCTTGAAGTAAGTGTGGTACCATCAGGTCCACTGCCTGCAGGCTGTCTCTGAACAGAAAAGAAAGCTTTGGAATTATTGAATATTTGCGTGGAAAAGCGCTAGGCTACAAGGAGTGTTACTGAGCGCACGTGTCTTTTCCCAAGTGTTAGGGGCCTGAACGACATTTCGTGTTCGACCACTGCCCATCGCTTCAAGCTGATGCCTTCAATACGAACTTTTTTCGAAGCCATCGCAACGTTCAAGGCTTTTTCAAGTTATCTTATTTCTGAAGGAATTCTCTCCGTCACGTGCACGTAATAATTGTCCACTCGTAGTCTGAAAGCACTGATCTAAGCATTGATCCGAGATGAAAAGAAATACCTGGCGTAATGACGTTAAGACAGCTAGGCGTTAGGAGAAAGTATGGTCCAGGCCGGTACAGCGGGTGTTTCGCGTTCATTTTTGAGTGGGAACAGAGGTTATCATGTTGCGCCCGCCACGGTGGTCGACTGCTGACCCGAAGATCGCGGGATGGGATCCCGGCCGCGGCGGCAAAAGGAGGCCCTTCGACTTTGGTGCACGACCCCAGGTGGTCGAAATTTCCGGAGCTCTCCGTTACGGCATCCCTCATGATCATATCGTGCTTTTAGGACGTAAAACACCAGCACTTATGGAGCCTGTTGCTTATGCTCAATTTCAGCTCAATTTAAATAATTTTATTTTTCCTTTACACTGACGCATATTTGAAACGTCTCAGTCGCTTACAAAAGAGGGAACTAAAAATTATTACATTTTCAAGCAGGGCGGATACCACTGTTCCAACACATGCGCGTATTTCTGCAGGACTCTGTTCACGTAATAAGCATTGCGAATATAATATACAGAATAATAAAAGATGACGACCCTCTACCGTTAATCACTCTTAAGTTAACGGCGCTCAGCATAAGAGCGGCGACGAACAATTGCTTTGATTTACCGGTTGCTAAAAATGTCTATGGTAGGCGGCTAATAGAATTGCATTGCGCTCTCATTTGGAATGCTGCACCGGCCGATGTAAAAGCAGCACACAAATTCTCTGCGGCCATGAAGAATTTTGTGTTAACAGAAAGTGGTTCACCTTGATAATAATCCATGCGCTTTTCTTTGTCCCTAAAATTGCACTGTGTACTCGAGTGCACGTATTTATACCTGTTCCGTTTGTCACTGTTAGTACCGTTTGCTTATCTATGCCGCACGTCTAACCATTGGTCCCGACACTAGCCAGCCAGGCTACGGGACCAAAAATGTTTCTTTCCAAGTTTTTGTACAACGTGTTGAGAGTGACAATATTCAAAAGGAACAGCCGCTGAAGGTTATCAAATTTAGAGACTTCACACGCTCAGTGCTTATTATGCACAATGGCGAAGAGCATAAATACACAAGGCGAACGTTTCCTGTGCATGACATTAATACGACGTAACAAGAAAAGTAATCTCATCGTAGTAGCTATTGACGCTATAGGGAGCCATAAGGGGCTACTGACCGCATTTTTACGCAATCAGAAAGAAAATGGCACCATTTCCAAAGCCACGTGACTCTGTCCAAAAGAGCTGTACGTAAGAATTAGTCTACTTGAGGTATACTTAAGTTGGAAGGGTAGCGCTAGTGGACACGGACTAAGGAAGGCACACAGACACACAGACGGCGCTTCCGTCTGTGTGCCTTCCTTTAGTCCGTGTCCGCTAGCGCGACCCTTCCAAGTATGAATTTCCAACTCGCCCAAGAAACAGCACTCTTAAGTATACTTAAGGTCTAACTGTCAGCCTGCGAATGATGTGGTAATTCACCCCACTTGACGATTACATGAAGCGTGCACTTGACGACGGGCACATACAGTACCTTGACGAAAGGTACTTTGTTGATTATTGGTCGCGTTATTGTGGGCCTAGCATCAGCCACAAATGCGGTACGCCCCAGTAATTAGCAAATCCTCGTCTAGCTCCACTGATAGCTTTGATTTATATAACACTCAAATGCGCTCGCTTGACGCACGAAGGCCAGGGAGAAGTAAAATGTATTACTAATGGTTGTCAGCTAAGGCAACTTCAATTCCTTCAACGCTCCGTCGGTCAACCGCGCCATGGTTGGCTCGAAGCACGGCTTCGTTCCCAGGGGTTGTGTCACGGCGCGCTTTCGACCTTTGCTTTGGATCAATGCGTCTCGCGTGAAGAGGCCTCAGCTGGCAATATATCACGCCGGGTTAGCCTGAAAAAGAGTGCTTACGCGGCGTATAGAACGCTGCGCATCGATGGCATTATTTGATCATTACGATCGTTCGTTCCACCTTCACGGGGTTCACTATGAATGTCTCGCTTAGTTTTCATCATAATCATGTGGTTTAGTTGGCGCCTCTACTGGCGCGGGATGCATCTCTTCCCATGACATACATAACTAAAAGTAAAAAAAGAGAAATGATTTACAAGAATGGGAGATAGTACGAAAAATTTTAAAACAGTCGAAAAGTTGTCTCAGAAAGACTGCGCGCATATGTTCACATACACAAGATTCCTTATGGTAGACAGAGCTACCATGCAAGGCCATGTATAATCCAAGTGTACACGCTTTTTCCAAAAGTACCGCCCACCTGTCAACTTATTTATTTATTTATTTATTTAGTTATTTACGTATTTTTCTTTAAATACTCTCAATGCCATTTGCGACGTTACAGAGAGGAGTGGTGTTACAAGAGACAGTAGGATTGGGCGTGTTGGTACGCCATGACAAAGAGTGCTTAACAGCGCAAACGACAGGAGGGGATCAGCGGTCTGTCTCTTCTCTTCTATCCCCTCCTGTCGTTTGCGCTGTTAAGCACTCTTTATCATGATGTTACAAGTTAGAAATGGCAGTCTTGAATGATGCATGATCAGGGTTGCTGGCGATGGAGGCTGGAAGGTGGTTCCATTCAGATGAAGTCTTCGGCACGTAGGAGTAGGAGTAGAAGTTGGTATGGCAGAATGGCACATGAACTTTGAAGTTATGGCCGACGCGAGATCAAATGTAAGAGGGTGGCGAGAACAATGTGTAGTAGTAAAGGGACAGCTTACCAAAGAAAGCGGGGGGGGGAGGCTGCAGCTCCACACTAGTGGCACGAAGAATGAGCTGGCAGCGAAGCTAGCTTGCACTGCTGGTGCAAGTGTCCATTCCTCGGTTAAACGACATAGGTTTGGCGAGAACATGTCACCTGAATAGTGTTGCGCGATTTTGGTGGGGACACGTCACGTGACTAGTGTTACGCCATTTCAGGTCACCGTCAGTAATGGTGCGTCATTTTGCCGGGAACGTGTGACGTGATTAGTTGGGCATGATTTTATGTCACGTGGCTAGTGTTACGTGACATTGGCGGGAACACGTCATGTGACGACTATTACGTAATTTCACGTGACGTTCCCTTCCTCTATCTTTTTTATCTCGTTCCTAGTCGGCCTTTCTTTCTGTCTGTCTCTCGGCCATCCGGGCTGTTGCATCCAACGCGGCAGAGCGCGCGCCGGGATGAAGGGCACGCCGCCATGATGAAGATAGTTTATTGCAACGCCAGACAAATTACGGCCAGCCACAACAGCTTCGCTGTCAACAAGCTCAAGCGTGCTCGAAGGAGGCGGCGAACCTGCACACATCTCCGGAATGCAATTCCAGAAGGCTAGAAAGTCGCACCTCCTGTCCATCGTCCTTTAACTGATCCGCCCTAACAAGCACCATTCGCACGCTTCATTTATTCACGGATCATTACCCATTTTGGGAATAATTATACATTTTTTTTTAATATCTGCGCAGTTTTCAAAGATTTGCCTGTGCTAAATCCAACTGTGTGGATTTATTGTCGCCTAATCTATTGGCAACGGCTTTCAAACTAACGCCATTTTTCGCGACTGTTCAGTTGTCCAGGCTTGTTCACTTGTTTGTTGCCCGCCACGGTGTTCTAGTGGTTATGGCTCTCGACTGTTGACCCGCAGGTCGTGAGAACGAATACCGTCCGCGGCGGCCGCATTTCCGATTCAGGCGAATATGCTTGAGGCCCGTGTACTCAGATTTAGGTGCACGTTAAAGAACCCCAGGTAGACGAAATTTCCGGAGCCCTTCACTACGGCGTTTCTCGAAACCATATCGCGATATTGGGACGTTAAACCCCATAAGTTACTATATTTGTTTATGCCAGCACAAACATCAATGTTTCGTCGTTTAGCTTGGAGACTAGTCTTTTCCGACTCTGCACGCTCAGGCCTTTCGCTGAGCCCTGTGTACGAGCTGAAACGAGTAGGCCGTGGAATTTCGGCCGTGATGAAACTCGCTGTGCACTTCAAGCGCAGTATTTTGAAGCCATATTTACAGATAAACCAGCCATGTGGTCTCAGATCGTTCCTGAATGTGCAAGAATTGAACTTGACCACGTTCGTATTGAAGGAAATTTGCTCTCAGAAACGACAATACAGCGTCAAAAAACGGAATACAAGGACGGCTCCCCGCTTTTCGAGGGGTGCGCTCCATTACGCAGGCACGGCGATCGCCCTGTTCGCGGAGCTGGACGAAACTCAGAGGCTCAGTGATAGTTGGGTCAGCAGGTTCTCAGTTTCCCTCTCAAAGGAAGAGGTACATCGTCTTGAGCTCATGCATTCGCACTAGCTTTTCGTTGAGCATGTGTATTGCAGCTACCCGTGTTAGCTGTTGTGAAACTTCTCGTGCCACTGTCCCGACTTTGAACAAGACCGCCGGACTCACCAGTGTGCCTTTAGAAGACGGGATGATCGTCCCTTTACTCTGGAAAAGATCTTGGGTCTACAAGTACATCAGACCAGAAGGCCACACGAGCCCTTCTACAATTCTTGAAGGCAACATCGCTGAGCGAGCGCCTGTGAAACCCTGCACTGTGTGTGTCGTGTGCAATGTGCATCTCCGCATCTACTTCTCTCTTTATCTCTCTCTTTCTCTTTTCTCCCTTATTCCCCTCTCCCCGCGTGTAGGGTAGCACGTAGTCTACTTAACCTCCCTACCTTTCCTATATTCATTCTCTCTCTCCTGGATTTGGATTTTTTCGTTTCTGGGTTATTACAGTTTAGTTACATATATCAATCTTGTGACATTCGCGTTGTGTACCATGAGCGCTTAACGTTTAAAGTTTCAGACCACGCTGCCAGCTTTTCTTGTTTATATCTCTCGGCAACCTTGCTTTCACATGTCATTGGCACCACAAGATTTCTTGTAATCACCCCGCCTTTTTTTTTTTTTTTGTTCCAACGCGTGTCCTAAAAAGCATTGCGTTCGGGCCAATAAAATAGCTGGGTTAGCGTTCTATCCGTGCGTCATCTTCCCTGTGTTCCGTCTTTTCGCGCTGTTTCGTCTTTCCTGTAAGTATGAACCAGATCGACGTCGCATTGGTTTTAACTTTATGCTGTAGTTTTACTTTTCTAGGTAGTTCCTTGACACGGTGCTTTGTTTACAGTAGAAAATTCGCGCCTACTGGTCGGCGCGTAACGTTCAGCATACAAAAGGCGAATATATTGTAACGTTGCTTCGAGCAATCTAGTAGGTATAGTTGCAGAACTCGCTCATGATGCGCGAATTTAATTTTTGTTTTCCGACAAGGGTCTTGATAAAACAAGATTTTTCTCTCATGATGGCCAGTTTTACCCCTTTCTTACAATTTACTGGGTGATAACATATTTAGTTAAGGATAAGAGATTCGAGACAGGACGTTTGAGCTCCTCCGTATTGCGCATTGAAAGATGATAACGGTAAGTTTAGAAAGAAAGAAGACAAGCAAACCAACACACACGCGCACACGAACACGCACACGCACGTACGCACGCACGCACGCGCGCACACACACGCAGCGCAATCCTGTATTATCATCATCATCAGCCTGACTACGCCTACTGCAGGGCAAAGAACTCTCCCATGTTCCGCCAATCAACCCGGTCCTGTGCTTTCTGCCACGTTATACCCGCACACTCCTTAATCTCATCTGCCCACCTAATTTTATGTCGCTTGGAATCCAGTCAGTTACCCTTAATGACCAGCGGTTATCCTGCCTACGCGCCACGTGCCCGGACCATGCCCATTTCTTCTTCTTGATTTCAACTATGATATCCTTAACCCCCGTTTGTTCCCTGGCCCACTCTCCTCTATTCCTGTCTCTTAAGGTTACACCTATCATTGTCCTTTCCATCGCTCGCTGCGTCGTCTTCAATTTAAGTTGAACCCTCTTTGTAAGCCTTCAGGTTTCTGCTGCGTAGGTAAGTACCGGTAAGATGCAGCCGTTTTATACCTTCCTCTTGAGGGATAGTGGTAGACTAGCATTCATGATTTGAGAATGCTTGCCGAATTTGCTCCACCCCACCCTTATTCTTCTAGTTTCACTCACACTCCCATGGTTCGGCTCCACGAAAACTAGCTGTCCTAAGTAGGCGTATTCCTTTACAACTTCAATTGTCTCGCCACCTATCGCGAAGTACTGCTCTCTGCCGAGACTGTTGTACATTACTTTAGTTTTATGCGTACTAATTTTCAGACCTACTCTTCTGCTTTCCGTGTCCAGTTCAGTAATCATGAGTTGTAATTCGTCCCCTGAGTTACTCCTCAGTCATGAGCGAAGCGCAGGTTGCTAGGATACTCTCCATTAACTATTATCCCCAACTCTTCCCAATATAGGGCCCTGAAAACCTCCTGTAAACACGCGGTGAATAGCATTGGAGAGATCGTGTCTCCCTGCCTTACACCCTCCTTTACTTGGATTCTGTCGCTTTCTTTATGGAGGACTATGGTGGCTGTGGATCCGCTGTAGATATTGTCCAGCACGTTTATACAAGCTTCGTCAACGCCCTGAGTGCGCAGTGCCTGTATGACTGCTGATATCTCGACCGAATCAAATGCCTTTTCGTAATCTATGAAGGCTATGTATAGGGGTTGATTGTAGTCCGCGCATTTCTCTATCACCTGATTTATAGTACGAATAGGGTCTATTGTTGAGTAGCGTGTACAAAATCGGGCTTGGTCCTTCGGTTGATTGAACTATAATGTCGTCTTAATTATATATTAGCCTATCTACAATTCTGTATAAGCCTATCCAAATTAAAGACAGTATTCAAGCTAGAAAGAAAGCGAGAAAATACCAGACGTAAGGGAAGCAAATGGCAGCGCACGCGTCGCATTCGTTGCTGGTTCTTGTTGGCGCGTTGACTCGTGTATGCGGTTACTTCCCACCAAACTACCCGTGAGGCGACACTTCTCGAGAGTGCTCAGAGTGCTGCCAGAATTTGCAGCCTTTCTTTCGTTTCTTTCCGTTTTCCCTCGCGCTTCTGGCAATGACGCTTGGTGTGTCAGACACACGAATGCCATTGTTGCCTGAAAGGAAAAAAGAAAGGGGCAGGCGCACTGAGTGACGACAGGGTAGGCCGTAGGGAGAAAAGCGTTGAAGCTTCTCCCCGGCGAGGAGTTAAAATCAGAGCAAAATAGAAGCGGGGCCTTTCGACCACTGTGGCGTCAGAAAAAGCGGCTTCTTGGAGAGTTGCCAAGCAGCTGGCCCGAATATGGGTTGGTCACTCGGGCGAAGAAAGCTGCGCACGAGTTCTCTGCGACCGGGGAGGTCTGTCGGCTGCTACCCTCGTGTGTAGGGACGACGAGCTTCCACGAAGTCCTTGCGGTGTACTAAACTTGCTTATTATTGTTTGCTGTAATGTGTCAACATAATTTTATATGTATCTTTTTTTTTTTTTTTTTTAGCCTTTATGGCACGAAGAATATGTCCAGGGTTCGACGGAACACCTTTCTGACGAGGGGAATACATTTCTTTCGGATGAAGGAACACTCGCCAAAGCTGCAACGAAAAAAAAAAAATACGACATTTCGAGACCCCTACGGGTTTCCAGTTCACATACAAGCGAATGAGGTTGGCCGTGCCTTTGTACGCGTCGTAGATAGCGGGATGATCTGGTGTATGAGGTAGATTTCCTAGTGTCCGTTTCGAGGGGTCTCGAAACGTCATAAATTCTTTTTTCGTTGCAACTTTGGCGAGTGTTCCTTCATCCGAAAGAAATGCGCGATATGTGTGAGGGAAGATTGGGGTGAGCGTTAACTAAAGTCTGTTACGAAAGGACTGATACCCGTCTTGTAGATCAGTTTCCAAAGGTGACGCGCAGCGAAGCTCGAGGCTTGAGACGCAAGTTCGATTCCGGTCATGCATGGTTGCCCCATTTCGATGGGGCCGAAGAGTTGCGTATTTAGAGTTTGCTGCATGTTAAGGAAACCCAAAGGGTCAACATCAAAGGGATACTGAACAAAATTTTTGCTGCCAAGATTTCCAGCCAAATTGAAAGATTGGGGGGTTGAAATCGATGGAAACAACATTCATTTCAGACACAAACTAGAGGAAAATAATGAATTTAATGAGTTTTTCAGAAACCGCCGCGTCTAGCGTCCGCGCCGTGAACTAGAGGATGTGACGTGAAACTCGCCGGAAACATGCATCCCAACAATGCCAGCCGTCGCCCGCGTTTCACAACCCGCTTAGCTCGCACTACGTTTCCCAGAACCAGTATGGGAGCGAGCAATGCTCCCGGCTGGGGTAAGGGATCAGTGCTTTTGTGGAAGGGAGAGAGTGGAATGAAAGGAGAGGTGGAGAAAAGGAAGAGAAGGACAGGAGCACGTGCACCCTGCATGCGCCAGGGAGAGTCTGACGTCACGGCTCGCGCTCGCGTGCAGCCGCCGCGCGCTGACAATCCACCAAAAATACAGCCAACTATTCAAAAATACGTGAAATAAACTCTGTTTATCGGAACAGTGGCGTCTTCCGAGTAGAATTTCGATGTTTTCGTCAGTTTTTCAAATTTTCGTTCAGTATCCCTTTAATCAGGCGTATTTCTCATACAGCACGCAACATAATCCTGTCTAGGGGTCGCGGCTCGCTCAACATCCGCCGTGATAACTTAGCACGTAAGGTGTCACGCTGCTATACAATCCATGGTGCGGGTTCGATTGCCCAACAATGCGACCACAATTCATAGGGGGTGAAATAATTCTAATAAATAATAATAATAATAATAATAATAATAATAATAATAATAATAATAATAACAATAATAATAATAATAAAGTTCTTACAAAAACAGCTTGCTTTCGGTCATTTACATTCTTCTAAAAGCGCCTTAATTTGGTGGGAAAGGAAAATGATAGGTGTAACCTTAAGAGACAAGAAGAGAGTAGAGTGGATCAGGGAACAAACGGGCGTTAACGATATCATAGTTGAAATCAAGAAGAAGAAATGTACATGGGCGGGGAATTTTATTTGCATCTTTCTCGATTTTTCGGTCGCGGACAAGATGATGATTTTTCGGTCACGGACAAGATGATGATTTTTCGCTCACAACCAACGACGCCGACACCGACGCCGACGCCGGAATTTCTGCGAAACGAGCTCTTTAACACTATCGCGTTAAAATAGCTATAGCCTTCACTGCACTGCGAAAGCTTGCGATGCCCGTCTTTCGGCCCAGAAACTCGTCGCGAACCTAGCGGCGGCCGCGAGCAACTCGAGCAGATGGGCGACGCGCTCCCGGCGCTCGTTTGGCCACCTGTCGTATTCTACCGCCGTGTTCGCGACGCTTGTTTGCCGAGGCTAAAACAAAGTGATATGAAGTTATCTTCAAATCAAACTTGCTCCAATTCTTTGTACGTAAAACTTGGCGCAAAAAATTTGCGTGACCGCGAGATGAAAGTGAAACCTGGACAAAGACAGCCACCAGGGTATGCATTGCTCTGCAATTATGTTCCAGATTTGGCATAACAATATTATTCTTTCGTAATACTTGAAACACTTGTTTTTCCCTCGAAAGTACGCGTTATCTATTTATGTAAATAACGGCACTGTATTGAGTGAGAAACACTTAACGTATCGTCTGCTGCTATGCCAGGCGCGTCTGTGCAAGTGGCCAAACGCGTCTCTGGTTTTGTTAGTTGGTTGGGTCCTAGAGGATTGGCTCAACCTATAGTGAGCTCAACCCAGCACGGGGATCGGCCATGAATCGTGCGGCAGTCAGAGGAGGGTTGTTGTTGTTGTTGTTTTCCTCCAGATATGGCTCATACCCAATGGAGGGGATTGGCCAAGTAGAAGGTGAATTTTCCCGATACTTACTGTATTGTGTTATTCCTAGGTGCGCTAGTTAGTGCGTCTACTTAGCTTCGTCGTCGTTTGGGAGTCGATTTGAACGAGTTTTGGCAAGACGCGCTTATACTTGAACTCTATATGCGATATCCTGCTGTGGCATGGGACGCTACGTCTACGCGCAGCGGTGAGTGCACGACGCTTTGCTACAACTGTCAAATACAACCTGTAAAGCTGGAACGTCGCAGCAGACCTAGCGGTCTTCAGCCTGTTTGAACAACAAAGGCACTGTGTGGTGAAAGAAGAAAGAACATAAAGAATACAGCGAGGATTGCGGCACGTTGCGGCCAAAAAAAGAGAGCGCGTGGTGGTGGCGGCGAAGAAAAAAGGAAGACGAAGCAGAGTGCTGAGAAAAACGGTAGCGGCCACGCAGGCAGACAGCGTTCGAGGGCCATCCATGTTGGCGAGGGCTACCCGGGAGAACCGCTGGGCAGCCTCCTGACGGGTCGCGCTCCTGCGTACGCTGGCTCTGACTCCTGCCCAGTACTTGGCCGGTTCCTGGACGGGCTGGCTTCCTGAAAGAGAACGTGTGCTCCGCCACCACTCGCCCGGCTGCTCATCCTGCCGCGCCACGACGTCCCAACTGCTGAGTGGATCTACCGCCGGCCTGCTGTGCTACGGACGGTTGCGTGAGCACATCACGATAGGACATTATATAGTCTTTAAACTGCTGGCATAGTGTACGGGATCCCTATTGCTTGTATGTGTATTGTCGTTAGAGTTTTCTTAATATATGTGTGTTTACCAGCCTTACTGTTTTTGGCTCCTTCCTTCACCGCACCGCACATGAATTAAAGTGACGTTCCTCTAATCCTTCACTACACACTGCTTCAGTGCTTTGCACCGCACCCCACTACCCACGCTGCGCGAAGAACGGAACTGGAATTGTAGAAAAAGGTCCGTAGACAGTTCGCTAGCTAATGCTATCAAATTCGAAGCCTTTACTTCCCATCATTCCCATGGTGGGACAACGATCGCAGCGCCAGATTCCCTCTAGGTTACTGTATCTATGGGCCTATGCCCTGCCGCGGGCGTAGTCAGGCTGATGATGAGGATGTTGAACAGCGCCTTTCTTCTCCTCCCGCCAATTCTCTTGGATTCTCCCGGGTTTCCCTCTTTCCGGAGATAGTATGGAAGCGTATTTGAGAAAGACGCCTCTTTCACTTTGCCGCGAGAACACTGGAAATATGCTGTCGTCAATAGTACACCTTGCTTGACTTGGAGAAAGACAGGAGCAAGCGCCGATCTGTCTGTGCCTCCTGTCATTGTCTGTCACGCTGAAATAGTCCGAATAGTTGCCAGCTCGCCCGAGTCAAGGAGTTATACTTTGTTGCTTACCGATATGTGTGACCAAGTAGGGACCCATAAATAAAGACTTCGAGTCGAGCCCTTTGCGTAAAAGAAGCGTTATTCAAGGCTCCACATCACATATCCTTGTGCAATGACGTATATGGAAGTTACAGGTTTGGCGATATTGTTGTTTCTGATCTTCCACCATAGGTATTTCCTTGAAAATGATTTGTTTTTCAACTAGGCCAGGAGTCTTAATAAAGTATGGCCAATTATCTAGACCACGTGATTAGACCATCGGCGGGCAGCCGGCTTCATTTTCCGAAAGCCGCAAATTCAGTGCTGCATCCTAGTTCCGCTGTAATACGAGCGATCGCGAAGAGATACAGCTGTCCCCAGAGCACACTTCTACTCGCCTTTGAAGGGCGGTTATAACGCCAGATATTCAAATCTCTAATGATCGTCTAATTGCCTTCTTGTTAGTATAATGCGTGAAAACGCAACTTGATGCCCCTGTCTTCTGCCCATCGATGAAACCTAAGACTCGGGGGTCCATCATCGGCAACTATTACTCTGACGAACACCTTCAGCTCGACGTGTGAGATCACCGAGTTGGCATCTTCAAGACCAGCCTTAGCAGCAACATTGCGCGTGATCTCATTCAACGGCGACCATTTTTCGTCCGCCGCCGTCTTTCTTATTGACAAGAGTCGCAAAGTGGGCTTGTTGGTAAGTCATGAGGAATTAGGGTCGTGTGGGTCTATAAAAATAAACATTGTTGTTGCTAGTAGCGCTGCGCGTGTTGTCTTCCTTCTTGTGTCCTTGTGTCGAGTTCGCAACCAGTTCCTGATTTCTAATTGACCTGCGCAAAGTCGATGCGCAATACTTCGAAAGGCACATCGAGTACATCGGCGTTACCATTTTATTGTCTCGTGGCCTGAGCTCAGCTTTTCAGAGCTGACATGCGTGGCACACTTTAGTGCGATTAGCGATATTCGACTTCATGTTTGTCCAAGCGAATCTTGGAGTGAGCGTTCTGGAAGTCCCCCAAGATCCGTCACGTCCTCAGGATTCTTGACCATTACTGTACAGTCTCCGAATAATTCCTTCTTCGCTTTCAGGCGCGTCTACCTTTCCGTTTTAAAAGCGGAGCTATCTAAGGTCGCCGTCGGAAGCATTCACCATCAACCGGCACGCGCTCTCGTCGTCCTCTTCTTCGTGCGGCAGAACACGTGATGGGCGAGAGGACAAGGACAGAGAGAGAGAACGAAAGAACAGGAAAATTCTTGGCGAAAAAGGTTTCTTGGAGAGGTGGGATTCGAACCCGCGTTCCTACGAACAGAAGGCGAGCATCAGAACCACTCGACCATCCAGGCACGCTAACAGAGCATATTATAGCCTTGGTTAGTATAGTACAGCAAGGGTGTAACAAAGGGAAGTCAGGGTGCGCAGGGGAGATGTGAGGGTGAAGCGAGTAAAGCATGGCATATAAAGAATAAGACAGAAATAGAGAGACAGACAAGAAAGAGAATGAAAGAGTGAGAAAAAAATATATATTGCCACGTGATGTCTTTGGTTTGACGCGACAGACGTGGGCTGTTATCATTTGTGCCTTTCGTCTTTGCATGCGTAAAAGTAGGCGCCTAGTATGATCATGCCCGATTGATGGTATCGCGTTCCATGCTGTTGACTTGTATTGATAACGGGTGCCCGCTTGAACACTGCCGGGTATAAACAGCGCGCAGCGCCGAGCCGCGAGGGTTCTTTCTTGTGACATACGACGAAGCGGCAGCTGCGTCTGTCGGACGTTACCGCCGCCGAATTAGGGCCCCACTTCTGCCCAAATAAAGTGGTTGCCCCAAGACCGCCTTCGAGTTCCTGCTCTACAGGTCACAACACTACGTGACAATATATATAGAGAGAAAGATATAAATGAAGCAAAAACAAGCGAGAAAGTGACAGAGAGGAGACAACCATAGAAAGTGAGGGTGACAAATAAAAAACACAGTGGCAAAGGGGAGGGCAGATGTGAGGAGAAGGAGGGCAGGAGAGAGTAAAACATAGCATAGAGAGAATGCTGTGTCGGAGTCCACACGTGACCTACATGAAGCAGCACCTGACAGCCGTTGTTCAAGTTCTAGTTTGGAAAGACGTGGGGTATGGCAGTAGACGCAATGCTGGTACTCTACAGAGCGCTATTTCTCGGTTTTCTGAGATATACCTGCCCGTGCGGAGCAATACTTGCGCGACAAATATTCGCGTTCTGCAGGCGGTACGAGCGCAGTCAGAATGTGCCTTGGTTTGCCCAGATGTACGTCAACAGAGGCACCGATTGCGATTGTTCGTGACCATTAACTCTTAACTCGCAATACGGTGGAAGTCCTGAGAACGCACGTCAGACATTTTGCACGTGCTCCCCGTCATCGCCTTGCAAGCCTGCCTTCAGAGAGGCGCCGAGCATCCTTCTCTACAACCCTTGTGAAGTCGATCGACAAACTTCCCTCGGGCTGCATCTAAACCATCGATGCCCCATTGTTGTCTTATTCGACCCACAGTGCATCTCGGTGTATCAGAGATACGGCAAAAATCTGAGCTGTCTGTCACCTGTACTTCTTTTGCACGTAAAGTATGCGGACAGTGCACGCACGCGCGCACGCGCACGCGCACGCGCACACGCACACGCACACACACACTCACACTATCACACTCACTCTCTCACACTCACACTCGCTCTCAAACACTCGCTCTCACACACTCGCTCTCAAACACTCGCTCTCACACACTCGCTCTCACACTCACACACAGTCGCTCACACACAGTCGCTCACACACGCTCACGCTCACACACACACTCACACTCACACTCACGCTCACACACACACACACACTCACGCTCACACACACACACACACTCACGCTCTCACACACTCGCTCTCGCACACTCGCTCTCGCGCACACGCACACTCGCACACGCACACTCACACTCACACACTATCACACACTCACACACTATCACACACTCACACACGCACACTCACACACGCACACTCACACACGCACACTCACTCTCACACTCTCACTCTCACACTCTCACTCTCACACTCTCACTCTCACACTCTCACTCTCACACTCTCACACACTCACTCTCACACACTCACTCTCACACACTCACACACTCACTCTCTCACACTCACACGCACACACACACACTCACACGCACATACTCACACACTCACACGCACATACTCACACACACTCACACACACTCACACACACATACTCACACACACTCACACACACTCACACACACACACACACTCACACACACCCTCACTCTCACGCACACACACACGCACACACACACGCACACACACACACGCACACACACACGCACACACACTCTCACACTCACACTCACTCTCACACTCGCACTCTCACACTCGCACTCTCACACTCACTCTCTCACGCACTCGCACTCGCACTCACGCACTCGCACTCACGCACTCGCACTCACGCACTCGCACTCACGCACTCGCACTCACGCACTCGCACTCACGCACTCGCACTCGCACTCACGCACTCACGCACTCGCGCACTCGCACTCGCGCACTCGCACTCACGCACTCACCTCGCGCACTCGCACTCGCACTCACGCACTCGCACTCGCACTCACGCACACACTCGCACTCACGCACTCGCACTCGCACTCACGCACACACACTCGCACTCACGCACACACTCGCACTCACGCTCACACACTCGCACTCACGCTCACACACTCGCACTCACGCTCACACTCTCACTCTCACACTCTCACTCTCACACTCTCACACTCTCACTCTCACTCTCACACTCACACTCTCACACTCACACTCACACTCACACTCACACTCTCACACTCACACTCTCACACTCTCACACTCTCACTCTCACACTCACACTCTCACACTCTCACACTCACACTCACTCTCACACACACACTCACCCTCTCACTCACACTCACACATACTCACACACTCACACACACACACACGCACACGCACATCAATGGTTCCACATACTTCTATTGTTCGTCCAGTGCAATAGTTGTCCCGGCAAGATCTATTTTTTTTTAGGTTTGAAGGTTTATTCAATATATTCAATGCAATACAATACAAATAGAAAATTGGTATAGTACAGAAGGAGGTCCCAGAGTAAAAACTGTCAGGGGGACCTCCTGTTAAAACATGTATAAAAATTTAGATCAAAAATTGGCAACTAAGGAAAAAACAGCATGCGAATAAAATAAAGCGAATGTAATGAAGTAATTATTCATACATATGGTAGTTAAAAATGATACATCCGAGTAAAAGAACACCAGTGATACCACAGACAACTAATTGAATAAGGTGAATATAACATCATAACACAGGCAAATGACTAACTAACACAGTTCGTCGCCTCATAACATATATATGCATATATACACATATACATACGTATATATACACATACACTTGAATGCATACATTTATATTTAAACAGATACACACATATATGCGCACACATGTAGTTAGGTGGCGCATGTGGTTAGTAAGAACTGTTTTAGATGCCGCCGGAAACAATGTAATGAAGGGCTTGATTTAATGACTAATGGTAGTGAATTCCAGGATGAAATTGCAGAAAACAAGGCTGTCATTTTTCCGTAGTTCGTGTTCACTTTGGGAAGCAGAAGGTTAGTGTTTTCAGAAAACCGTGTGTTATTTGTATTGTGAAGATGTGTAAGGGGAAGTATGTCAGTGGGAATGTCACCGATCCTACTTCTGAATAATAAAATACCAAGTTTGAGTTGAAAAGTGGAAATGAACGGTAGGATTTCGAGAGTGCTAAAAAGGGGTGCTGCTGATGCTGTGTACGAACTATGTGTGATAATGCGGACTGCTCTTTTCTGAAGGTGAATGAGGGATGTCAGGTGTGTGGTGTACGTATTCGCCCAGGATGAAATGCAGTAAGTAAGGTGACTGTTAATGAAAGCATAGTAAAGTGATTTTAAAATATGTTGCTGAAAATAATGTCTTGTGCGAATGAGTACACGGATGCCAAAAGCAGCCTTCTTGATGACAGAATTTACATGAATGCTATATTTAAGTTGAGGATCTAATGTGACACCTAAAAAAGTAATGAACTTAGATGGGGTAATGACGCAGTTATCGATGTATATTTCGGGTGTTAATACAACATTTTTTTGGGAGGAATGAAATAGCATGAAAGTTGTTTTAACAGGGTTGATTTTCAATAAGTTATTTTTACACCATGCTACAAGATTCGCGACATCAGTATTTAATTTTGCTAGTAGTTTGTTAAGATCCTTGTCACTAGAAAATATCGTGGTGTCATCAGCATAAAGGATGCAGTCAGAAGAATTAAGTGATGATGGTAAGTCATTAATGTAGATAAGAAACAAGAGAGGTCCTAAAATTGAGCCTTGTGGAACTCCCTGGTTAGTTGTTATTGGAGAGGATAAAACACCGCCATAGTTGACAACCTGGGTTCTGTTAGCGAGGTAGCTTTGTAACAGGGCTAAAGTAGGCCCACAAATTCCCAGGGATTCAAGTTTAGCATACAAAATAGAGTGGTTAATAGTGTCAAAGGCTTTAGTTAAATCAATAAATACCGCCCCTGCCCAACGCCCATAATCGATAAACTGTTTTATGGTGTCGGTTAATTTTATCAGTGCTAATTCGGTAGATAACTTAGCGCGGAAACCAAACTGCTTAGATGACAAAAGGTTAAACTTTGTTAGGTAGTCCATTAGGCGATTGACAATGAGCTTCTCAATTAGCTTACTAAAGAATGGGAGGATGGTTATAGGGCGATAATTAGAAAAGACGTTTCGGTCTCCTTTTTTTGAATACAGGTGTTACTTTTCCTTGTTTGAGGATTGTAGGAAAAACGCCAGAACGAAATGCGGTGTTAATAAGATCTGAAAGCACAGATGATAAGTCATGAGCAACGAGCTTGATTTTAGATGGATAAATTGAATCGAGGCCACATCCTGTGGTCTTCAAACTTGTTATCGTGCGAAGAACTTCATCAGGTGATGTGGGTTTTAAGAAAAAAGAATGAGGCAAGCGAGACAACGAAGGCAAATTAGTGACAGTCGATGCTGAGTTGTTGAAAAATGATTCATTGAATGAATTGGCGATGGCGATAGGGCAAGTTAGAACGCCTGTGCCATCCGAAAATTCTGTTGCAACTGCATCTGGCTGATCAAGATGTAAGAATTCCTTAATGACGTTCCAATTTTTTCTACTGTCATTACCATTTTCGAGAATTTTATTTTGATAGTACGTTCGTTTGGCTTTTTTAAGTATGACAGTAAGAGTTTGTGAATACAGTTTAAAGCGAGCCCTGAGGGGCAGGTTGAATGGCTGATGTTTCACTTTTTTGAAGAGACTATCTTTTTTATTTATGCTGCGTAGCAGTCCTCTAGTAATCCATGGATTTCTAGGGGTTGAGTACCAACGTGATATGATGGATACAGATGTACATGAGTTTATGATACCTGTTAGTTTCTCAGTCAAGGTATTGAATGCTTTGTTAACACAAGGTTCTTGCGATAATTTCCCCCAGTCAGAGCGGGATACAGAATCAACAAATTTCGCAGAATCGAAAGAACATTTATTGATCATTCTATTTTTGCAAATAGATTGTGTATTTAATAAAAGAAAAATTGGATAATGGTCTGTCAGATTAAAATTGACCACACCGGCTTTTTGAACAGACATAACGTTACTGAGTACATGGTCAATTAATGTGTTCCGACCGGAAGGAGCACATCGTGTCGGAGAATTTAGGAGAGATTCCAAACCATGCCCCATGAAGCAGTTTGAATATTGAACACAAGAACTGTCATTAATATTTGTAATGTCAATGTTAATATCGCCTAAAATGATCACATTATAATTTTCGGAAATAAACGAACTGAGTATATCATCAAGTTCAAGACAAAAGTCACCATAAGATGATGATGGGGAGCGGTAAATTGAGCCAATGACAGTTATTTTATTAGATGGAAGGAAATCACGGTCAAATTCGAGCCAGACTGATTCGCATTTCGACACAGAAAATGCGATATCAGTACGCCGTCTATATGATAACGCGTTAGATATGAATATGGCTGATCCACCATGACAGTCACCCCGGCGATGAAAAAATTCAGCACGATAGCCCGGAATGGAAAACATGTTATCATCAGCTGCAGATAGCCATGTTTCTGATAGACATATGATCGAAAAGTGGTGATCGGTTAACGTGAGAAAATTAACCATATCATCAATGTTTTTCGGTAAGCTTCGGGTGTTAAAATGTATGATCGAAATATGAGAAGCAGACGAACAACTAAGAAGTTGCTTCAGCTCAAGGACAGTGTGTGACGCCATGGTGGTTCACAGTCATCATGGATGCATTAATTGTTTAGGTGAAAACGGCCAGATCACCAACACCAGTGATGCGGTACACTCGACTGTCAGTTGACTTTCTTGCTTTGATGCGGCAGTTGTCTACCCATAGGAACTGCCACTTCTTTTCTTTCTTAAGAGCTAATGCCTGAGCAAAGAGCCGCTTGTTTTCTGGTGTCAGGTGATCGTTGACGAATATGGGCTTATCCTGATTCATTATGCCGATAGACCGGGTTGAAAGACGCGCTTTTCTAGCCTTTGAAGCAAATTCAGCCTTCTTTTGCCGAGAACAAAAACGCGCAATAATGTTCGGACCATCTTTAGCGGGGACCCTGTGCACAACATCAATCTCAGCAGGGCTCACAGGACAACCAATCTTTTCTGCAATCTGTTGCAGAATTGCTTCACAGCTTTCGCCTTTTGTTTCCGGAACACCTTTGATTTCCACATTGTTCATGCGCGAGTATTGCTGCAAATCAGCAACCTGTTTTGTTAGCTGCTCATTTGTTCGAGACAGCTCTTTATTTTCCTTCACCAGGCTTTCCTGCTTAGACTTCATTGTTTCATAGAGGTCATTAAACATGGCGACGCTGTTACGCAATTCCCCAACTTCCTTGCGCAATGAATCCAACTCTCTAGATAGTTCAGCACAAGTGGGCATTTTGGTTTGGCAGCAGTGGGTGCGGCAAAATAGAAAAGGAAATTGCTTTCAGTAACGCAAGTTCAACCAACCTGCGCACGTAAAAGGATGCAGTCAATGGAGTGTTGCGTTGCCGCAGACCCAAGTGCCAAGTGAAGAGTTCCGCGATGATCCCAGCTTATATAGCTTTCAGAAGATGGTTCTGATGCAGATGGACAGGTGGCGTTCGTCACAGGTGGCACGTGGCGCTGTGATGACACAGCCAGTCCAATGATATCTTCGTGCTAGGAGTACACACTTGTATTGATCGCTGATACTGTGCTGCGGATTCGCGGTGATTTTGCGCCGGATCCGTAGATACCTGCGCACGTAAAAGGATGCAGTCAATGGAGTGTTGCGTTGCCGCAGACCCAAGTGCCAAGTGTTGCGCAGACCCAATTACCACCAGATTTAGGAGTGACCACTCCGCGACATCCACAGCTACAGAATTTACCTGAAGGAAAAAATGTGTAGATTTGTAGCGCAAGGCAACACACGGACAGACAAAGAGCACGGGACTAGCACCAGTCCCGTGCCCTTTGTCTGTCCGTGTGTTGCTTTGCGCTACAAATTTTTGCCTTCAGAAGTGATGAGCCAACTGGCCCAAGAAAACGTTTTGTTAAAGGCCAACTCCGGTGAATTTTTGACCATGTCAGGGTAATGATGCTTTTATGTTCCTGAGACACTCTTGTCACGTGCCCAATAGCTGAAATGCTCAGCCAACTCGAAAATAATTTTTAATAAGCTAAAAGGCGCAATACCGAAACCGAAACCCAACCGAGTCTACTGTCTACGTATGACGTAGTAGTTTGTTACGAACCGGAAGTCGTGCAATGCATGCTGGCCCCGCCGGCGCGGAATATCGCACGCTCCTCCACAGAGAACAGAAAATCGCGCGCCAAACCAGCGAAGCGCCGGCCAAACACCGTCGCTTTGTGGCCAGCACAATATACGCTGTAGCGGCCAAAGTTAGCGAACCCATCGGCTGCGTCACTTCCGTTGACCGGCAAACCAACACGTCACACACGCAATGTTGCCAATAATTGTGGGAAGCCGGGTGGGCGTTTCCAGACAATCTTTAAAATTCATTTGCAAACAATCAGCGCATCTCTCAAGCCTGAAATTTGGCATAAATGACGGAAATGTGCAAAGGAACGTACCCAGCGAATTTCACTGAGATCCATTGACCTCGAAAAATCGCCGGAGTTGGCCTTTAAGGAACTAGCTGCTCTGCGCGCTGCCCTTTCTTTGGTCAATCGGCAACCAGCTCAACAATGGTCGATCTTCAGCGACTCAAAGGCAGTCCTACAATCTGCGCTTTTCGTCGCGGGCTGTACTAACAGTTCATATTCGAAATTCGATGTCTTCTCCTTACACCACATGAGAAAGGGCACCACGTGACGTTTCAGTGGCTGCAAAGTCACTGCGGCGTCATAGGGAACGAACATGCCGATAATGTCGCTCGGGTAGCTCTTGAAGGCACACAGGACGATACCATGACACTTTGAGGGTCTGACGCTGCCAGCAGTCTTTGAGGGCTTGGACATGATCTCTCTATAGTGCCCACCAAGCAGCCGGACCAATTTTCCAACACCGCCGGTCTTCTTTGATGCATGCCAACTGGACTCCGCCGAAGAGTGGCCACATTGCTTTATCGCTTGAAGCTGGAGGTGGCATTCAGGAAAGCTTATTCCTTTTGCATTGGAATGTCCGACAGCGCTCTTTGATATGCTTGTCGTTGCGAGGAGACACCACACCAGAACCTGTGCGACTGTCCCGTATACAGTGATACCTCGGTGATACGAATCTCACGGGGCCACCAAAATCCGAAATTCGTGTCACCAGAAAGCATAGAAAATTAGCATGCGAAAAAAGACAGCTGTTGTGCATTTTCATTTATTGTTCTTCAGGGCCTCAGCAACATCAGGAAGAACTCTGAATTAATGTCAGTTAAGTTTTTAGATGTCGGCAGTCATACCAGCACTCGTAATTATACGCGCATGTTTAATTAATGAACCAGGTGCGTTGTTGCCGCGACAGCAGTGGCCCCCTTCTAAATTTTAGTATGCTTTTTCGTTTAACACTGGAGTACTGCGGCGAAAACAACGGAAGAAGCGCTTTGACGCGATATAGCGAGGCTACAAAATTTCAGTACCACGGTCCTATGTTATGATTTTGTTATCACGGAGGTGTTGGGGATGTTTTTTGGGAGATTTACGGCCGTACCCGCACAAGTGCGATCTCAACAGCCGCGCATGTTCACGTTGTACGGCCTGACTCGATCGTTCGCTAAGACCGTCTTCGCCTTCTTTCAGTCCTCGTCCACCTTTCGTGGGATGTCTGATGCGCGAGGCACACACGTGTAAACACAGTACAACGACAGCAGCTCGCGTCGACGCGTTAGAAAAAAAAAAGCATGGCGTCAATTCATTCTGTAATCTAAACGCGATCGAAGGCACACAGAGGCACATCAGAGCGTCAAAGATTCGAGCACACAATTTTGGAGGCCCTGACTCGTCTCTGAAGGTTTATTCTGACCGTAAGAAAAGTGTTTTTTTTTTTTCTTACACCGCGATTCTGACGATTTGGCTGCGCGGCGCGCATTCCCGCGCTCGCACGCGCTTGGCGCGTCTTCCGCGACAGCGCGGACAGCACCTCTTCGTATACTTGGGCGGCAGCGTACTTTCCTATCAAACGTCGCGGGGTGAAAATCGGTTCGCAACAACCGTACTCCATTACATTGCAGGCGAATGGGTCTTGGCCGGGACCAAAGAAAAATTCGTGTCTCCCAGAAATTCTTATGAGCTGTGGTCGTATCACCGAGGTTTCACTGTATAATGTTCAGAGACAGACACTGGCGTACGTTTTAGCGCACCTTGGCAATAGACAAATGTCTTTTGAAACTATTCTTGCATGTAGTTGACGAAGACATCGTAGCTGAAGGCGACGAAGGCACTACTGCAGTTTTTACGAAAAACGCAATTGGGCAAGCGGCTGTGACATTAATGTCGCGTACCACGCAGGAGTAACGGCCCGTGAGTGACTGTGTGTGTGCTATGAAAAAATCCGTAGACAGGAGTTGTGTACTCGAGCCGACGTTTCGACAAGTGGACTGTCTGCTGCAAGGCTAGAACTAGCCTGACTAGCCGCTCAAGGCTACAACAGTTTTTTTAATCGCGAGCTCCCCTCCAGCCATTTTTTGCTCTCTCTGCTCTCCCCGTTCCCATGTGTAGGGCAGCAAACCGCTTGTCCTTATCTGGTTAACCTTTCCTTGTCTTGAGTAAAATAAGGAAAATTCTGCGAGGGGCTCGTTTATATGTCAGACAGAACCAAATGAATCGATTAGGCCAGGAAAAGTACATTGTACTTAATTAACAGCAGCGTGCTGATTGTAACGCAAACCGAAGTGAACGGAAGTGGACCAAAAATCACCCTTTCCGTCGGCGGACTCGCCATCCACAACTTTCTAATTACTAGTCCGATACTCTAGCAATTGAGCTTCGACGGAAAGCGCTTTCCCGTCCACTTCGTTGGGCATTTCTGTGCATGCAATCCCTGAAAGCGTTAGCCAGCCGTGCTTGTAGTCCTACTAGCTGCTCCTGACTAGAGCTGTGCGCCGCCGCGCCGCGCCGCCGCCGCTGCCTGTTTTTGCTCACGCCGATCGCGCCGCCGCCGAAATTTTCAGAGTGACCGCGCCGCCGCCGCCGCCGCGCAATAACTTGGGCGCGCCGCCGGTAGCCTTTCGTTTTAACCCGAACGGGGAACCAGAGCATAAAATACATCACTTCACTTGGCAAGCTTTTCTCGATGCGTCGGTGTAATGGACTCTCCATTCAGCCGCCGCTGATTGGAGGAAGCTCGGCCAGCAGCGTGCCCCCCTCTTTCCGATTCTTCCTCTTCAACGTCAATATTACGTCATGAAGTTTTCACAGTTCTTGACTCAAATTAGAGGAGCGGAATGTGCTTCAACCATAGAGGGAAAATATAGTCGAGAGCACGCCTAGCATCCATAACTTAACCTCCTCCGAAGCCACTACCACTTCGGGCTCGTGTCACAATTCCCATCATGCTCTTGTTTGTTTTCCTTTTTCATGGTGAGCTCATGTGTAAATAAAAGAAAATTCACGAGCGAGCGGCTCACGTCCACAGACCAACCTCCTCCGTCGCCCCTCCCTCTCGTGCTCCAAGCTCTGGTGAAAGTTTTCAGTATGCTCCTGTTTCATTTTTTTATGGCTGGAGAGTTATTCTCGATGTGTCCCCCCTAGTGAACTGTCCATTTCAGCCGCAGCTGATTGGCTGGAGTGCGGTGACCAGTGCGCTCCCTGTTTCCGGATCTTCTTCCGGAACGTCAATTTTGATGTCACAAAGCTTTCACAACTCTCGACTCTAATGAGAGGGACGGAATGCGCTTCAACGCAACGAACGCAGCGCCCAGACATCAGCTTTTGGGCGTACATCTCGGAGGCTGGGCATAAATTCTGATTGCCTAAGCCATCGAATTAGGTTGAATGCTGCCGCCCGTCTAACGCGCCTGCGAAGGTCGGTACGCATTCCCTGCATGGTTTCCAAACATCTGGGACATATTCATAAGCAAGTTCAGACTTGACAAGTTCCTGTTCATGTAAATTTCGTCCACTTTCTTCTTCCTCTTGCACTTCTTACGCTGGGAATGTGCTGGCCGGTTCGGTGCATTGACGTGGTATATATATATATATATATATATATATATATATAATATCTGTGGTTCAACGTCCCAAAACCGCGGTATAATTGAGAGACGCCGTAGTGGAGGGCTCCGGAAATTTTGACCATCTGGTATTCTTTAACGTGCACTGACATCGCACAGTACACGGGCCTCTACCATTTCTCCTCCATCGAAATGCGACCGCCGCGGCCGGGATCGAACCCACGATCTTAGGGTCAGCAGTCGAGCACCCTAACCGCTACGCCACGGCGGTGGACGCATCGACGTGGTCAAGAGCAAACATCACGGCCAACCGCTTTTTCGAGTAACTGAATGCGCTCTGCCGAAATGGACTGTGGACATCTTCTTCAGATGGACGCATCGAGAATAGGTCCCCGGAAGTTGTATATATTTCTTTCCTCCAGAAGTCTCAAGAGTATTGCCTGACCTCAACGCTGCGGCGTCCTACAGCCTTAAAGGGAGACGGCCCAACTCGCTGGATAACATATTCGTGGAGTCTCGGGCCCACTACATTGTGCATAAATAAATCAAATACATAAGTAATATATATCGACGGTTTAATGCACTTTTCCCTTACTTTTTTTACTCGAGTAAGTCGATAAATAAATAGAGAAGTAAAGGCAATGAAACACTTAGAATAACCGATAGCTGAGCTAGTTTGTAGGTATTCATGTTGAAAAGACACGACGTGAAAACACAAGGGGGAAGTCAAGAGAGTGACCTGTTATCTCTCACATTGACCATCACGCGCAACTGACTGAGAGGTATCGCCTCTTGCCCGGGAATGCGCGGATAAGTATTTTAAGTGCGCAGCAATTTAAGGGCCCGGGCTGTCGTATGCAGTCATCACATGCTGTCATCGTATGCTGTCGTAGCTTGGCGTAACTCAGGAAAAACCACGAATAGTATAGCCATCTGTCGCATATTGAGCGCACGCTCGCGCCAAGGAGAAGTCTGCTTCCTCTTGTTCTTCGAGCGCCTTGATGCTGATATTAAGTGCGGAGAAGTTTAGGGGCCCGGGTTGTCGTATGCTGTCGTCGATTCGCGTAACGCAGGCAAAACCAGGTATAAAAATAGAAAAAAAAAGGAAGCTAGCAAAAAAAATCACGCCATATCCACGAAGTGAATGATGATGAGTGGGCGAAGCTCCGGAGGTAATCTGGTAAATCGTCAATCCTCCGTAAATTTTGCCCACTCGATCATCGTACAAAGACCTGACACACAAACTCGGGGGTGTGGTGTGATTATACATACAGTATATACACAATGTTTCATAATTTACATATTGATAAAGTATATACACAATGTTTTATTATTTACATATGGGGTAGATGATGATTTTGTTCAAGAGCTCTACGGACCACAAGGAGGGGGTTCCCCTGATTTTGTTTTCGTCATATATGACGTTAAGCTCAGGGGAACGTTTGTTGTCGGGGTTGCCGTTTTGCCTTTCGAGGGTGAGAGCGCGTTCACGATCGTTTTCATCCATGGCAGAAAGCGAATGTGTGGTCTGGAACGCGCTTATTCTTCATGGTCACCAGGCGTCATCGTCATCGTTATCACGTGTAGTGGGTACATTCCACTATTCGGTGGCTGCGACAGACAACAACGGCAGACAAGCCTACGCCTTAAGGAGCTTCGCCCCTAAAATAGAGAGAGAAAGAAAGGAAAAAAAGAGGAAGAATAAAAAGAGCCAGAAAGAGAAAGAAATAAATGAAGAGAGAGGAAGAAATCAGTAAAAATTGCGGAGAAAATAACAGAAAAAAAAGGAAACAGAGAAAAAAGAAAGAAAGAGAAGAGGAACTAAAGAGAAAACTGAAGAGAAACAAAGAAGGCTGCCCAACTCACTTCCTTCAGGATTGGCACCACTAGTGCGAAGCTGCGTTAATTTTTTTTTTTTTGTCTACCTGCTTTTCCACCGCTGTACTATTTTCAGTTAGCGGCGTTCGCGGTTTCTTGACAACTATCTTCTCCTTGTTAGCACGCCCTTTCTTTTTAAAGGCCCCAAAACAGCCTCTGAAAATACAAAATCTAGCGCGTTATTCTCTCTTGGCGTTTCTCTCTTTTTTTTCGTTTTTTTTTTTGCGCTCCTCGTGACACGAGAGCGGTAATTCACGTTACATGATTAGGGCACATATTCTAGATTGGTCGATATACGAGAAATATCAGTTGTGAATTGTCTCCTACCCTGCTGTGCCATGTATTCGCTCACCCGTTCTTCCCCACCTCACATGATTACCGTCAACTATGAACTTATTTCACACTGTTTTGTGAGTTTCCGATTGCGCAAGGCGAAATAACAGAGTGCAGTCGACAAGCTCGAAATTCTGATGGGCTCGACGCTTAGTGCTCCCATTGTACACGTTCTTTATAAAGAAATAAGTGTAGAGGAGATATGGAATGGAACGAATGGAAGAGGCACCGGATTATTTTAATCTTCCAACGGACGAACTCTTTACAGCGAAGACAATCCAGCTCTCCAAAAAATAGGCCAACCCGCTTCCACGGTTATTGTCTATTTTTTTATTGCGATAACAATCATATAGACACTCTGTGCAGGTTTTCATTGTCGCCGTCATGTTCAGTATAAAGCCCAAATCGATAACTTTTGTACGCGCATCGTATGCTGTACCCGCTAGCAAAAGCACCCGAGTGCCAGGGAGGAACACGGCTGAAGCATAGATGAAACAAGCTGCCCATCTCCATCGCACGTGGGGCGCATGCCATTACATCACACCGCGTGCGAGGCCTGCCGTCGGTCGCTCCTCAACAAGAAAGGAAGCCCTGTCTGTCTTTCACTGGACGAATGAGCATGAAGGGACGTCGGAGTAGGGAGGGGGGGGGGGGCTGCGTGGCTCGATATCCGCACCTGTGAACTTGGACTATACGGGCGCGGTCGCGAGTGCTGGAGCGCGCGCTATCTCGGCAGGCATCAGCAAAAGCGTCTCCTATACCCTTCTACGCGCTATCATCTCACCAATTCGTGCTGTGACTACTGATACGACAAACTGCGTGAGAACCGCTCCTCTCCCGGGAGCGGCCGTATTCCCATACACCAGTGTTTTGCAGTTTCGCGAGATCGGATGAAAAAGAGTTATAGTTCGTTATAACATTACGACATGTTGCTGTCTCATTCACTCCTTCGCCCTTTCGGGGAAACAGTTTTTTTTTTCAAAATTCAGGGGACAAACTTCTATCCCCACCACCTCTTGAATCTACCCCCCCCCCCCCCCCCCCCCGCGCCACGCCGCCGCCGATCCGATGAACCCCACGCCGTTGACGCGCCGCCGCCGGAGGTGGAAACACCGGCGCGCCGCCGCCGGCAATATTGGGTCCGGCGCACAGGTCTACTCCTGACACAGCTTCTACCACGTTCGTGGCACTGCTTGCTCTTAGTGTCGAAGCTTGGGCGTGCTGATTAAACATTGGCGGCAACACAGCGCAAAAGAAGGGTTCAAGGACATATGTGTGCGTCGCCCTTCCTTGCCCCGTCATCTTTTGCGCTGTGTTCCCGCCTATGCTTGCTCTTATCTAGAGTACTTGCCATTATGTGCACATATATATAAAATCAGATTACTATTCGTAATGGCATCGCCAATTTTCTCGCAATATTCAGTGCTCATCATTTTTACTCATGTTATTTTATATAGTTAGGATTTTTTAGCAAAAGGTTGTTTTCAGTTCCCCTGGTACTTTTCCGTCACCCCTGGAGACCTTATTCACCGCCTGAGCTGGTCGCTTGCAGTTATTCCCTTTTTAGAGAATGCACTTAAACCTTCGATAGTATGCACTCAAAGCAGTGAAATAAAATACTTTTGCATGGCTATATTTCAGCACCTCCCTACAGCACAGCACTGATGCCTCTGTGTGTAGCTGTTTTCTGGAAACAGTCATTTTGTTTCGCGAATATTAAAAGCGTTTTGTTCATATTAGCACAATGTTGCAAACACCGAATTACATTCCCAATATATCCAAAGCAGCGGCAAATTTCAATTTAGGAACGGTTCTCTGTCCGATGCTTTGTGTGCGCGCATATAACATGCATGTCATGCGTCAGGACGTGAGAATGGCGGCCCTCACGCGTTATCTTCAACGCGGTGCGTGCTTGCAAGCCAAGGGCGTGGGCTCCAGAGAACGAACCTCTCGTCTTTTTTGTCTCATGTATGTAACGCGCTGGTGGGATTTCGTCTGCATTGAATTTGTGATAGTATCTTTTTTATGTAACGTGCTGGATTCTTTTTGTGATAGCATTTGAACATACTTGAGTGTGTCTGCTGTATGCCTTTTATATGAGGGCTTGGGCACTCCTCAAGCGAACTGTCTCACTTTCTGCTCAAGCTTGCCCACATCTTTCAAGACGTAAATAAACGTCGATTTGATTTTATTCTGATTTGATTTGAACTGTGAGCAGCTCAGAGAAAAGTGGTTGACATTTAATGTCCCGCTTTGTTTAAGCAACGGAGAAACTTTATATAACAAACGCAGAAAACCGATGTTACCACTTGAGCACGGCTCTCCCAAACCACTCCAATAAAGTGGCGTTATTCACAAAGAGTGCTCCGACAGAGCCCTTCTGGCCACAAAAGTCTTCTTCAATGTCAGCGGTCGCCCTTTGCCCGAAGTAGCGAGGCCCAGGGGGGGTGGGGGGGGATTCAATTTTGCCGATTGGACTTGCGTGGGAGTGAAACGGATATATATATATATATATATATATATATATATATATATATATATATGTGTGTGTGTGTGTGTGTGTGTTTGTATCTGTGTGTATATAATATACACGTATGTGCACGTGTCATACATGTCGCAGAAACGTGCTAACAAGCCGGCCCACACTCACGGTGTGGAAAAGCAAATCAACCTCGCGACGGTCAATAGCGTTGGCATCCACCAAGGCAACAAGCAGCGTTTAGAATAATAAAAAAGAAAGAGTAAAGCTTTACAAACAAACCAACGAGTGGCAGAGATAGAGGGAGGGAATAGCATTCATGCAAAGGGGGGCCCGAAGCCAAACAAGGTTATTCTCTTTCACGGACCGACAAAACGGGTCTATATACAAGTTCGCCTGCATTCAGTGCCCGCTACTGAACGTAATACGGTTTTGCACACGAGGAACCCTCAGTTCCTGTTTGCCCCGAAGTTCGCTTCTTATCGTGTTTTTTATTTTTTATCTTGTACTTATCGTTTGCGCTTGTTTCGTGTCATCTGTCCGCCCATTCTCCGGCGCAAACGGAATAGAATCAACGAAGAACAGAAGCGTCGAGGCCTGGCGCACCGCACTACGGCGTCGTAATGCAAGAGGAGCAAAGCGAATGACGGGACCCAATCATAAGTACCGTCTAGCGATGCACCCCCTTTTTTTCTTCAAACTTAACTCCGTAGAAAGAAATAAAAACGGAAAAGCGATACCAAGAGCTCCTTCCGCAGCCAGGCACGCCTCGAGCGCGCGTAATCCCTAGATGCGACGCGACGCAAAGCTCGATGCGCATTTGAAATTTTTCGCTTGCTCGCGGCGCACTCCTGGGAGGCGAGACGGGCGCTTTCTTGCTGGAGCGGAGTTAGGGCGCATTTCGTTGATCGGGCGGCGCATGTTTTTCTTTTTCCTCCCTTCGAGCCCGTTCTTCTCCTTCAATTTGCGGAAATTGGAAGTTCCACCGACTGCAACCGAGAGAGGGAGTGGAATGGCGCCGTCAGAGATTGAAGGCAGAGAAGTTAAGTGTTCCATTCTTGAAAGAAAAGGGCGAGCCCAGACAAGGCGAATGAATAAACCCAGGAGGGAGCACGAAACACACAAATCTCGTACATGTGCGTGAAACTGCGGTCAGTGGCCGTCTGCCATCGTTACCGCTGCGTCCTTTCTGTCAATTTACCGTGGTAATTTTTCTGTTTATTAGCTACTTAGCGTCATCATCAAGGCAGCACTAGAGCGTTCACTTGTTTCATGCAACAACCTCGAGGACAACATTCCGAGTACCTTTATTCGTGTTCTCAGGTACGGAAAAGGTTGTGTCACTGCAAACAGCGGAATACCAAAGAAACAAGCTCGTAAATGGCGTATTGATATAAAGATAGAAATGTGACCAAACTGTCTACGGAGCAGGCAAAACGGGAAGTAAACATAAAAAAAATCATGTCTAACCGAGTCAACGACATGAAAGATGTACCAAGAACGTTATCTAAAATACTATCTCAAGTGAGTGCTGTTAAGCGATTCACTTCTATTAATTTGGAAGGAAAAGAAGATATATCTGGAAAACCAGCAGGCATCTGGGTTTCTTGGTTTGTGTTCTTTTCGGCAATGTCGTTTCTTTTCTAAGCTGGTAGCGATATTTTTACAGCGGAGCTGTTAAGCTTTTCGTTGTGCCGCGTCGCGTGAGCTGAAAACTATCATCATCATGAACCGGCACGCGATCTCTTCTTCCTCGTCTTCATCTTCTGCTTCGCTCCCTGAACACGTGCGCCGATTTGTCCGGTGGGGGATGCAGTAGCTGTGATGGGCGAGAGAACGAGTGCGGAGAGAGATATATAAGGAGAAAGATATGTATAGAGAAAAACGCGAGGAGATAAAAATAGAAATACGGAGAAAGAAATGGACACAGAGGGAAATAAACGCACTCAAAAGAGACAGAAAAAGACAGAGCTAGCATAGCCACGTAAAGTATAGTATACCGAAGGGTGGGAAACGGAATTGAAGGTGAGAAGGAAAAGATAAAGGTGAGAGGGCAAAGCATAGCATATTCTTGTATAGTATAGCAAGGCGTGGGAAATGGAAGAGAGGGTGAGGAGAGAGGTAAGGAGGATGGCAACTCAACTAGTAGCGCTGCTTCCTCAGCCCTCGCACCACGTGTGTAGCTGCCCCAATTTTTTCCGTGACGTATTTCCGTCACGGAAATGCGTCAGCAAAATGCACACGATCAGATGGCAAAGAAAAAAAAACGTTGACGAGAGTCGAACCCACGACGTCTCGGTCCGCGACGGTAGGTGACGGGCGTTTTAGCCACTACACTATCGTCACTTTTTTCTTTCTTTATTGCCTATGTACACAGTCACAGCATCGACGAATATATACCAGACAAAAGAGCAAAAAGAAAGAAGGAAGCTACACAAGTATGAGAGTTTACAGGCCTTTAAAAATTGCTTCATCTGCAGAATGCTTTCTACATGATCGGTCAGCTGCCAACTCGTAATAAGAGAACGTGCTACGTCACGCCAACTGCTGCCAGAAAAAGAGTGTTTCACACTCGCCGGTATGCCTACTGGCGGCGCTGACTGATGCTTCCACGTTTAAAAGCACATTTGTGATGCAACGGTTAACGCGACCTTTATTAGGTCCCAAAGGCACGGTGAAGCGACAACACCCTAGGCACAGATTACAGTCAAACCAAGTTCCCACAACCGATGAAGACGACGAACACCCACGAGGATGAACATGTATGAAGAAGGTAGATGTGTCTAATGAACGCCCACAATGTATATATTATAATGTGAACGGGGGGATGGCCGCCGCGGTAGCTCAGTCGGTAGAGCATCGGACGCGTTATTCGAAGGTCGCAGGTTCGGTTCCTGTCAGCGGCAAGCTGTCTTTTCGTCCACTTGTCTTTCTTCGTATTTACATTACATTTACTACTAATAACATCGCCTATCATGAACACTGACAGTTGGGCAAGTTGGTATGTGTTCGTGATTAAAAACGGCGCAAAGAACACGAGACACAAACGAAGAATACACGAAGACAGGCGCCGGACTCTCAACTAATCTTTAGCCACTTCGTGCTTGAGGTCGGCTGTCCAGAAGTCATGCTATCATAGAATTAAGGAAAGTGTGTTTAGACAAGTTGGCCGGTTGGTGTGCGCGGGTTTTCAGGAACATGTAGTAACGAGAGCATGTGAAAAGTTAATCAGATCACTAAAATCTGAAGGGAACGGAGACAAGAAAAACAAAAACCTGGAAAGTAATAAGGAAACAGTACCCTATGTACATAAATTGTCGCACGGGTTGAAGAACGTGGCAAGCCGATTTGGTGTTAAAGTGGTTTTCTCAGTGCCTTATCAGCTGGCACCAATATGCGCACGTGTCAGCCAGAAGGCAAAAGAAAGGAAGAAGAAGGAAATGGCAGGATGCGGTGTTAACCACCGATCCCTCCCTTGGGTACGAGCCATACATGGAGGAAAACAACAACAACCGACTCCCAGCCACTGACTGCGTCACGGGGGTGGTGTACAACCTTCCCTTGTCTTGTGACGCTGTATACATAGGACAAACCGGAAGGTGCGTCAACGTTAGATTAAGAGAACATGAGGCCAATTATCGCGCCGATGGCCTAGGCGCGCATTGCAAAGAGTGCGGGTGCGCTCCTCAATTAGAAAAAACCAACATCATCGCCAGGAATAATAATCAACAGACAACTCGCGAGATAATAGAGGCTTTGCACATTCATAACAACTCATGTACCAGTGTTCCATCCATCGCCCTGCAGCAAAAAAAGAAATTTCGTATTTGAGTAGATAAGCGAGATAACCCCTGTCTGTTTTCTACTTTTGCATTGTTTGTGTGACCACGTGCATGTATATAAGTGTGAGTCGACGTGAATAAAGATTAGTTGAGAGTCCCGCGCCTGTCTTCGTGTATTGTTCGTTTGTGTCTCGTCTTCTCTGCGCCGTCTTTAATCATGAACATCGCGTATACCTTCCTTGGCATTATTGCCAGTTAGTTCCCAATAATATTGTGTCTAACAAAGAAAAACGAGGCCTTAAAATTTCCACTTTTATCACTGCCTCATTAGTATTTCCGCTTATAAAATCTCGCATCGTTCGTCACGGCGTGCGGTGTCAAATGATCGGCCTTCTTGGATTCATTATGAAGACAAGGTTCGAGGAACTTCCTGCAACACTAACACGTTTTCTGATTCCTAATCTAGCGAGCGCAACCCAACGTCCTTTCTGCTTCGGATGAGTTGGTTTTTATTGCATTTTTTACCTTCGCGCTTTCACTGCACTACCCTGCCGGATCATCTCGCGTATCCCTTCCCCAGCTGTTCCTTCTTACAGGCGTAGCGGCTGCAAGGGTGTCCCTCATGGATCGCCCGGCAGCTTAAGCTCCTCAGGACCTTTCAATAAAGTTCTTGACTGACTGACTGACTGTACTATAATGTTCTATTTGCGTTTATGAGTTGACTCTAAAATTGCATAACATACCATGTTTGTTTCCGTTGATATATGGTTTAGTGCTGTTAATTTCGTTGATATCTTTTTTGCATATCGTACAATGCACTCACCTCTGTGGCGTTTAATGTTTCTGCTATTGTTTAATGTGGTGCTTAATATTTCGGCTATCAGGATCCGTAAAAAAACTCGGAGGGTCCCTCACCAAAGACGACTGGAAGGCGAGCGCCATCTTCGTTTTCTTCTCGGTCGATGTGTCGTGGCATTGCGCTGCCTCCGTGGTGTGACGTCGCCACGCCTGTGGCATTCTTCGCATCACTCGTGTTAACGCCGCCGACTGGCAATTTTCGCCTAAGGCTTTTCGCCCGAATGAAATAATAAATAAATGCTTCAAGGGCAACTCCGGTGCATTCCCGACCATACTGAGATAATGCCGTTTTCAAGTAGTGTTAACAGTCCTGTAACAGCTACGGTGGTTCATTTTGAGGAGAGACTCGTCAGTAATTTTAAACAAGCATTAAAAGGTGAGTCAACCCCGAAACCGAAACAGGGAGCGGCTCCGTGCTGGGTATGTGATGACGTCACGAAATACGCTACACGCCGCCTCGGCTAGCTAGGGTGCAAACATAGCACACGTGCTTCTTCTATCGCGCCAAAAGCAAGCTGCTGATGTCATCCGACGCGGAATCAAGCTGTGCCAGCCCGTCTGAACTTCAATACAACTTCGGTTGGGCCTAGTTGGTACATAGCAGTTTAGGTGAAAACTTTAGCGCGAACAAGACAGACCACAAAGGATAGAAGAGATGAGCACTGGCGCTTACTAACAACTGCTTTATTCTTCTCTCAACAACGCATATAAATGCCACAACCACAGAGCGTGCATGCACATGCGTAACGAGACGTATTGCATACGTAAAAACAGATTTATAACGAAGATGCGCACACATGAATTCATATTCGGAAGGGTACAAAGATATTGACGTATCAATGATACAATCAGCTCCCTTTTTGTGGTCTTTCTTGTTTGCGCTGAAGTTTTCACCTTAAATGCCTGACCTTTCCAGTGACGAGTTCAGCGATAACTGCAGCTACTATCTCAGCGCGGAAGCATCGATTTTTATTTCGACCCGTCGGGGCGTGATGCAGCTGACGTGCCCCAGATAGATCTCCTCGTTGCTCAGTACTGTGCGTGCTTACTGTAAGACCCAGCGTCAAGGACGACTAGCACGCTATGCAGCTAACGAAACTGATCAACTGTGCTCGCTTCGTCGTCGCCACGTAGAAGAAAGCGCGCACTCCATCCGTCTGCTGGACGAGGCGGGGTTGGAAAAGAGTAGGGACGTTACGTCACATACACAGGGTAGCGCGTGTTTACAGGCGTGATTCCGGAATTGGCTACCAATTTTTAAAATTTGTTTCCTAAAGAACTAATTCACTTACGATTGTATAATTCGGCACACATCATCAGGGTTGCGAAGAGAACATGTTGACAGTTTTACTGAAATCGGTGGATGTCGAAATATCGCCGGAGTTTCCCCTTAACGTCGACGCGAAGCGTGTTCGTTTTATGACTCATGATACAACATAACACGAAAAAGGACGCGAAGAAAAATACTCGTCATTCTAAAGCAAACCGCCCATCAATGCAAATTGTTAAGGCGCTGCTATTCCGAGACAGGTTTGACCGATACCTGGTATACTAATCACACAAGTAAAAGACAGCCCACTTGAACCGTGACAGCCGGCATGTCTGCGGCATAGCACCAGCACGTCAGACTGTTCTGTCTTAGACTGATTGATCGGGTTGCGTGCCTTCGTTTACCTGTTCAGTGAGCCTGGTTTGTTTGCCCCCCGTTCATCGACATTTCCTTCTTTCTGCGAAGCTCGGCTCTGTGTGTAATGCTTTAACGCGTATGAAGGCTTCTTATGTGAAAGCAAACTTATGAGACTAAATCGTGAAAAATTGGGCAGCTGTCCAGGCAGTGCTAACAGTCGATTGTGGTTCAACTCGGCAGACATGTGAAATTTTTCCCCGACAGTTCCTTTGCATGCAGCGGAGTTGGAGATCTGCCAACAGCGCAAGTTGCATGACTCCTTCCATTTCGTCACCTCTTTCTCGTTCAGAAAAAGCGCAGTGTAATAAATCAGTTGAATAAAACATACTGAAGCACAGAACAACGATGTAGACCTTGGAATAGGCTTTTCGCTTGGTCGATAACGTAGTCCGGGGTTGTTTTGGGACACCAATCTCTGTGATGACGAAATGCAAAAAAAAAAAAAAAAAAATCACAGCATATCCACGGGGTGAATGATGATGAGTGGGCGAAGCTCCGGAGGTTCATCGGTAAACCGTGAATCTTCCGTGAACTTCACCCAGTACATCATGAAAGACGTGACAAACACTGTATATATACAACGAAATGATTTTATTGTTCGTAAATGGTAGGTAGACGTGGCTTTCGTTCACCCTTCATTATAACTGCTTTATGGTCGGTAAAGTGAAGGGGTAGGGGTTCTTGGATGGGCCGTAGTGAGAAGTTTGCCAAGACGAGATCGATGCAGGTTCCTCGGATGGTTGTGGGTTGCATGTGGTCGAATGGTCTAGTGACCATTCTGAGACCTAGAGGTGCTACTACGACGACGACGACAACGACGGACGCCGGAGTAGCCTACGCCCTAAGGAGCTTCGCCCCTTAAAAAAAAAAGCCCCAAGCGGTCAATAAGAATCCGGAGTCTCGAAGTACGACGTGCCTTATAATGATATTGCGGTTTCGTCATGCACGAGTCCATAATTGAGTTAATTAGCTTTGGCAAAGTGTATGCACTCCGCAGTGATGAACATCGAGCATAAGGCCAGAAGTAAAAAATTGAAGGATACTTTGTACATTCTAAAGTGTGTTCGGCGAAAGCGTGTGGCCATTCCACTGGCTATGCCATGTCTTTTTTTCTTTTACACTCTCAGTGGGATAACACACAAAGCGAATGTGTGCGCGTTTTCTTCTTTAATTTTTTGCCGCGGGTCGCAGCGAGACGCCGGACTAATCTTCCTCCGTTCGCATGCGTTAGTATTTTCTCGCGCTTTGTGCATCGTGCAAACGCCATAGCGTTCCAGCGCTTAAATTGACGGACCCTTTGTAAATTCGAAAGTGTATTCCGTGAACGCCTGTGTCCATTGAGACGGCGTCGGTCAGAATGATTGCAAACGCTGGGCACAGCGACGCTACGCAAGCAAAGCGCGAGCACTGTAGAGTCCGACGCGACCGGCGTCCGTTTGCGCATCCCGGCGGCCACCTGGCTCCGTGGCAGAGCTCGGATGGATGGGACGGACGGACATGGACAGATGGACGGACGGACAGACAGACAGACAGACAGACAGACAGACAGACAGACAGACAGGCAGGGACCGACAGACGGACGGACGGACGGACGGACGGACAGACGGACGGACGGACGGACACCGGACGGACGTGAGCATGACACATTAAAGGCTTTCGCCTTAAAACGCTGAGTGTAAACATTTAACGTCGTTCATAGCACACATTGGGTAGTTTTGGTACAGTACAGTCCAACTTCAAATGTTTACGGACCACGCGAGCGTAGGCCTATACTCCGTTTCACAAGCTGTTGGCAGTACTGTGGAAGGTACGGGCGCCCTCAGCCAATCATGGCAGAGCACACTACATAATTGTGTTCCTACGCGAATGTCCCTTCCGTGAATCTGACAAGTGGCCCCCCCGCCTGTGTGGAAAAATGTGTTATATACTAATTAACTTTTAGGGGCGAAGCTCCTCTTAGTCTAACCTTGTCAGGCGTAACGCGTAACCCCCCAGTATCGCCTGCCATCTCGGAGGCCATGATAAGAGATGACCATTTCTCGTCTCATTTCCTAGATGGCGTTACTCTGCCGCTACTCTCCGAATTGCCGCTACTCTCCGATTGGCTGCTGCGCGCGCTTTGCCTGAGGGCGCGGCGATCGAGTGTTTCTCTCACTCTCCTGGATCGTCGCCGTAGGTGTCGAATCGTTGGTGGGGCATGGTTGTAGCGAAGCAGCGGGCGCGGAGGGCCGCCGCTTCTCGGGCTCGCCTTTCGGGGTCCGCTGCTATCGCTGCTCGGAGTGCACGTTGGCGCCGCTAGCTGTGCACTTCTGCGACCACAAGTGCGTAATATATAAAGGTAACTTGAAATCTCAATAAAAGTTTTCTTCACCGTACCTCACGTGTTTGCATGATGATTTTATCGGGCGAACTTCTCGGAGGGTTAACGGCATCAACAATAACCTCTCAAGCTTCGCCCACCTCACCATCATTCACCTCGTAGATATGCTGCGATTTTTTTTAATTTTGTAGCAGGTGGCGCTTGGCATCTTCTTGATCTGTTTTGTTTATTTTTGGACGGACCTACTTCCTTTCCAAAGGAACTGGCCCAGCTTTGTCTACTTATATTTAGTGTCACCTGTTCCTATGAGATGTCACATCAGAACTTTTTTAAATGTTTGCGCCACGGGTATAGTAAAGATATTTACTTTAATCATTCAATCAATCAATTTAAATGAATCAGTGAGTCAATTAACGAACGAATCATTGAATCAATGAATCCGAAGCTTTATTTTCCGGCATAATAAAACATTTTTTTTTTTTATGTTTGCTACTCTCACTGCAACAGTACTGAATGATGCCGTCCTGTACGCACCACGTAATGATTGCTATGAGCCCGTTAGAAGGGTTCACATCTCATCGTCCTCATCACAACTTGAATCTGACTTCGCAGTTCGCAGAAACCGGCGGCGACATTGCACAACGAGTGTCGCTTCTATGAGAAATGGGTTCCGAGAGCGTTCCTTGTACTTGAAGCCAAGCTGCTACAGCATCCTCTGCATCGTTGTTGTGGACACGGTCGGTAGCGTCTCGTCCTCTTCGAAACGCTGCATTACCTTGGCGACAGTTGGAATTTCACCTCTCTCAAAAAAGATGTACACCACCCATCGAAAGAGGCTCAAGTCAAAATCGTCCAGCTTCTTCGCCCGATCACGGCCTTTCCCATAAGAACGCTTGTTCGGTGGTGGTGGTGAAAAACTTTATTCGTGTGAAGGCCAAAATGTAAAATAATATTTTAAAAAAATTAAAAAAGCAGCGTTGTGGGCGGCCTTCAGGCTGCCGGTTGTGGCGTCCAGGCAGTGCCTAGCCGCGACGTCCTCCGCCCAAGTCACCAGCCGAAGTTGGAGGTCCGGCCTGGTGCTGGACAAAGCAGCCTCCCACTGCTGCGGACTTCTGAGGTGCCAAGAGGCGGGGGGGCAAGTGTGCCGGACAGGAGTAAAATATGTGTTGGTAGTTGGCGATGGAGCTGCCACATAAGCGGCAGGCCGGCGAGTACGTTCCGGGGTGGAAGAGGGCAAGACGTGCGGGAGTAAGGAAGGTGTGGGCCTGAAGTTGGCGCCACAGTTGTTGTTGGTGCTGGGAAAGGGATTGGTGTGTGGGGGGGGGGGGGGGAGAGTGAGGCGGGAGAGGCGGTAGTGCAATGTGATGTCGTGGTACGTGAGGAGCGCGTCGCGCGTATCCATTCCCGGCGGGGGCGGGCTTGCTCGGTCGGTCGAATCGCGAGCGATAGAATTGGCCGCCTCGTTGCCAGGATGACCCGCGTGAGCGGGTACCCAGATGATATAAATGGGGCGAGAGGAAATGGTGCCAGATCGCAAGATGCCTGCGGCCGGGGGGTGCCACCCGTCCAACCGCGTAGTTGTATACCGCGGGTTTGGAGTCGGAGAAAATGTACTCTGCTGAGGTTTGCGTTATGGCGAGGGCAACAGCTGCCTCTTCAGCCTCGACAGAGGTGGAAGTACAGACGGAGGCAGTAATGGTAGGTCGGAGGGAGTTGTCGGTGACTGCAAGGGCGTGGGCTGCGTAGTGGCGATACGGGGCGGCATCCACGTAAGCCACGGCGGGTTGTCGTCCGAACTTACGCCAGAGTGCGGAGGCTCGCGCTACTCTAGGACTCTGCCCGCGTTCTCCGTCAGCGCTTTCCAGCGATAGAGCGTTCGCTCGCTCACTTGCGTAGGTTCTTCCGTCCTCTTGGTGAGCGAATCCACGCTTGCACTCTCCCCGCACTCGACGCGAAGTGCTAGCGTTTAAGGCTATCTGCTTCACCAGCTCGAAAAAATCGCGTACACTTGATGGATGGCTCACCGGCGACAGTTTGTGGGACGCGTTGCAGACACACGACCAATTGGGGTGACGCCATGTTGCCGAAAAGCGGCGCATCACCACCTCACAACAAGCCCAGGTAGACGCCACAGATGTGGCTGTTTCGCGCAAAGAATTAACGTGCGAAGGGGTCAAGGGGAGCGCAAACTTTCGACTGTTTATTCCAAGCGTAATGCATCGCAATATATAGGCATAGGCATGCGCGGAAATGAAGTCACACATCGATCACGTAACGCTCTGTGCGGCGCAATACATAGGTACATACATGCGGAGAAGGAAAGGCACTTATCGATCGAATAACATCTTAATCACACCCTGCGATCCAAGTACATGCTCTCTGCCTGCGAAAGGAACAATGAAGTGTCACTGATGCATGATGAACCCCGTGCTTTTATATGATATGCTTCTAACAGTTCTCGAGCAGGGTGTGATTAAGATGTTATTCGATCGATAAGTGCCTTTCCTTCTGCGCATGTATGTACCTATGTATTGCGCCGCACAGAGCGTTACGTGATCGATGTGTGACTTCATTTCCGCGCATGCCTATGCCTATATATTGTGATGCATTACGCTTGGAATAAACAGTCGAAAGTTTGCGCTCCCCTTGACCCCTTCCCACGTCAATTCTTTTCGCGAAACAGCCACATCTGTGGCGTCTACCTGAACATGAACCGACTAGCCCAGCAACGTGTACTTCTAGTACACAACAAGCCTCCGCCCAGCCGCGTCCATGCGGGCTTTTAGGGGCTAAGCTCCTTAAGCCGTGGGTCGTGCGTCCTCGATGTATGTAGTTGTAGGTAGCCACCTCTCGTTTAGTTCTTCGAATGTCCGCTAGATGGCGGTACTTGTATAAGATGATATACAGCGGCTGGCAGATATATGCGGAAGGGAAGGTGAGGCTCTAGGGCTAGGTTTTAGTGCAACAAAATGTGGATTGATGGTATTCAATGATCACGAAGACCATGCGGTCTTAATACAGGGCCAACAAATACCGAGGGTAAGCGAGTACAAGTACCTCGGAGTGTGGGTAAATGAGGGGGGATAGATATATGGAGGTACAAGAGAAAGCATCGGTAACAAAGGGAAAGAGAAATGCTGCAATCATGAAGCACAGAGCGTTGTGGGGATACAATAGGTACGAGGTGCTTCGAGGGCTATGGAAGGGTGTGATGGTTCCGGGGCTTACATTTGGGAACTCAGTGGTGTGCATGAAGTCAGAGGTGCAATCAAGATTGGATGTAAATCAAAGGACTGTGGGACGCCTCGCGTTGGGCGCTCACGGGAAGACGACAAATGAGGCTGTAAAGGGTGATATGGGATGGACAGGTTTTGAAGGGAGGGAAGCTCAGAGCAAAATTGGATTTGAAGAGAGGCTGAGGAAAATGAAGGAGAGTAGATGGGCAGGGAAGGTTTTCAGGTATTTGTATAGAAAAAGCGTCGACACGCAGTGGAGAAAAAGAACTAGGAGGCTCACCAGTAAATATACGGCTAGCAGTGTGGGCGACAAGGCAACAAGGAGCATTAAGCGAAAAGTCAGAGAGGCGGAGAGGACTTATTGGATGACAGCGATGGAAAAGAAGCCGGCTCTCAGTGACTACCGAAAGGGAAAAAACGAAATAAGGAGGGAGAGGTTTTATGATAATTCAAGGGGAAGCGCTTTACTGTTTGAAGCAAGGTCGGGTTGCCTTAGAACGCGTAGCTATAAAGCGAGATTCTGTAACGAAGAAGAACAATGTACATGCTGTGGGGGGAACTAAGGAAACGATGGAACATGTACTGATTGAATGTGGCGATATCCACCCAGATATACGTGTGGGCACGAGTCTACATGAAGCCTTGGGTTTTAGGGACAACAACGGAAAGCTGAACACGTCCGCGATAGAAATAAGTAAGAGACGGTTAGAGTATTGGTGGCAGAAAAGTAGAGATAAAGGACAAAAATGAAGAATGGGAAAAATAAGGTCATTCTGCCTTAAGAGGCAGAGAGATGGACCGTGAATTTATATTTTTCTTTGCTATAATAACATAGATTTAATCATTGTAGATAAGGCATTAGGCCAACACAAAAAGAAAGTTTTTTTCGAGCCTGGTGGCAGACATGTCACCGCCCCGTTATAAAGGGGACGCTCCTAGCATCCATCCATCCATTCCGACGCGTAGGAGACGGCTCCGCTGCGTGCTCTAGTGTGATAGGAGACCGTTGGGTGGCGCGGAGCTCTTGGCGCGCTTCCTCTGTCGCTCGGCCGTCAGCGCGCAATGAGCGACGAAGAAGGTGAGCGACGAACAAGGCACGGAGGCGCCGGAAACGGAGCCCGACGTTCGAGCCCACGAAGCAGAAGGTGCACGGCGACGCCGAGAAGCGGATCCAGAAACTGTGAGAGCCCGAGAAGCGGCGAGGAAACGCGCGTAGAGGCGGGCAGATCCCGAGGCTGCGCGAGTGCGGGAAGCTGCTGCCAAGCGCACACACTGGTCTTTCATGATGATGTAATGGGCGAATTTTCACGTAAGAGTCGTGAACCTCCGGAGCTTCGCCCACTCATCATCAATCAGCCCGTGGATATGCTGTGATTTTTTATATTAATTTCACGAATTATTAAAACACTATGGACACTTTAAAACAACAATCCTAGCCATACTGTCACTTTATGCGTTTGTAGTGTGCAAAATAGTTCTGGATTGCTAAAATAGTTGAGGGACTATTTGCTGCGCTCACACAGCCCTGATTGGACGAGAGAGCTCTACCTTTGGCTGCACTGCCAACAGCTTGTGAAACGGAGTATAGAAACTCTTCGTGACATTGACGCTACGCTACGTCAGCGGTGATCGAGAGCAGCCCTACGCCCGCGACGCATCCCTCCCTTAATGGAAGGCCTGGTTATTTTTCACTTGGCGCAAATATTTTACAAGTGTTCCTTTTTCAGGTGACGTGCTCTCTGGCAGCCGGGGCTACGTGCTTGTGTCTCGCGAACAATCTGTCTGCATAGCTGTTATCAGTCGCAAATTTTCTCATAAAGTGATATATACGCAATGGCACACCTTTTGAGGCACACCGTGATAGCTGTAATTCTGCTATCAAAGTAAAAGTTTGTCTAGCATACTGCAGATAGTGTACTAGAAGAGGGGAGTGCTGGGAACGAGCTACCAAATGTGAAGCCCAAACAGTGTCACGCCGCTTGTGGCACTGCGACCGGTAGCCTGCCATGTGCCGTCATTTAAGAGCTGCGCGCGGCTCCGCCAAAGTGGTCCAAGGGTAGAATGCGCGCTTCTCATTCAAAAGGCCCTGGCACCAATCGCAGCTGTGGGTGGGGGGGGTTTTTATTTTTAGTGCCACTTGTTATGGCTGTATTGGTCTTCCTTTGTTTCTTGAAACTAGCTTCAGCTGCTGCGTATTGCTGCGAAAAGTAACGTGAAATGTGACGTGAAATGGAAGAAATTTGACAGTGACCGTAATTATTTTGCAGCGCCACCGCACAGCATTCAACAAAAAACGGTAAAGTATGGCCTCTGTGATTTTCGCGAATACGAGACTCGAAACGAGACTTCACATTTCACGTTACCTTTCGCAGCAATACGTAGAAACTAAAGGTAGTTTTAAGGAACAAAGGAAAACCAATACAGCTGTAACGAGTGACATCAAAAAGAAAGTCACAGTTTCGCCGATAGGGCGAAGCAATGAATCCGATAGCAAGAAATTGCAATGTCGCAAGAAGAACGATAAGCAGCTCGATACTTGCAGCACACTGCTGAAGCACAAAGAAGCACGCTCGAAAAGAACGCACAGGTATACACAGGGCTAGTGTGAAGCAACTTACGCAGTTGTTACGACTTCGTGTTTGAGCAATGCGCTGCAAGTGTCGACAATGCAGAACCCGACGCTCTTAGATATTACTTTTTCTTTTAAACTGCGGTACGTGGAGTGACCCCTCTGCGTCTCCTGCCCCACGGTGGCGTCTGACGCAAGGTGTGCCCGGTGTTCTTTTTTTGCTCCACATAATGAATGGGTACAGAAAGGGGCCACTTTTACGTGCGCGTCTCAAGGGCAGTTTTGAAATTGAATGAAAATGTAGGAGCGTTGCGTGATAGAAAACACGCTCAAGCTCCTCCGAGAACTGCACACCGCCAGCGCCAAATGGTGTATATCAATAGCTCGCCGTTATAACGCCGCCACATCCATGGCACATGATTGAGTTGTCCAACACAGCGCGCTGCAGAGTGAGGGGTCGCTGGTTCGATTGCCCGGTTGGGTGCTTCCGAATTTTTTTCTTCCGATTTATTTTTATTTGTGCCTTTTTTATACATATACATACATATACATATCCGGGACATGACAGTGACGGCGACGGCTAAAATCCGCCGGGAGTGTGCATATAATAAAACGTCCTGTTGGGCGAGTTGGTGTTGTATCACAAACAACATTTTTAGCGCAAAAGTGTAAAAGAAAAGAATACTGAGAAGAGAAGAACACAGTGCAAAGGGCGAGCGCTAACATTTTTTTTTTAGCATAGCGCTCGCCCTGTGCACTGTGTTCTTTTCTTCTCTTCTCAGTATTCCTTTCTTTTCCACTTTTGCGCTAAAAATGTCGTCACTGTTCATATAATTGCTATCGAAACAAAGTAAAAACCCACCACCTACTACTGAGATTCGAACCCGAGCCTTCTGAGTGTGAATCACGCATTCTACGCCTGGACCACTTTGGCGGAGCCGCGCGCATATCTTAAATGACGACACATTGCAGGCTACCGATCGCAGTGCCACAAGCGGCTTGACCCTGTTTGGGCTTCACTTTCTGTACAT